>OW285242.1:9458982-10118982 GCA_935421215.2 Melolontha melolontha | reverse complement strand
AAGTTTTCATAACTTGGTTTCTATTAAAAAAAAATATTTGGTGAAACTGTTATATTTTAATGTTAATAGTTCTTACTCGACTTTCATTTAACTTTGTAATAAATTTCAATATTCTTTAGGCTTATTTAATTTTACATATAATATATTTCTTTGGATTAATTTTCCCAAATGTATTTATTTAAATAAAATAACTATCACATATTCTATTTTTATCACTTGAGCATCAGATAAAGAAATATTTAACAATAAAATTATTGTAAACTAATCTCATAGTACAACTGTTATAATTTTGCAGATTACGAGTGCCAGAAAACAATTTAATAAGTTAAAAATGAATACCGTTAACAAAACCGATTTATATTTTTCTCGATTGCATTTATTACATACTTATATTTAAAAAGATTTCAAAACCACTGCCAAGGATGGAATTTATGATTTACTAACCGAATTTCTATGGTATATATAAGAATAAATGATTCAAATATCTCGCTAAAATTCAATGCTTCCCAACTTCGATAATTTGACATTTTAGGCCGACGTAAAGGTAATGTGCTTTCAAAAACTTTCCTCATTACAGATGGCCATGCCAATTCAAAATTATACGTTTGTGACAGATTACGTGCACTATCACCAACCTTATCAAAAAGCATGGACATCACTGATGAGGAAGGTTTTTGAAGGCACAGTTCATAAAATGTTTCTTTGCAATTAGTACTGCCCAAGCGTGGACCACGAATTGGACTTTAACTCTTTCTTAAGACACATAAATACGCACTGTATTCTATTCTAATTATTTAGGGTTGGGTGCCACTTTGACTTGATTACAGTGCTTTTTATACCATCCCCAATAGATTTTGTATTATTTCTTTCATGGGTAATTCTCGTGGTTCTAAATTTCGTAGTACTTCATCTAATTCTTCATTTGTATCTCTCTGTTAGTTTTGTATCCTCGATAAAAGCCACTATCCCTCTCAGGGAAAGTTTGAGTATCCTCGTAGGATCCAATAGATCCCTTCCGAAATGTTTTTGTCTGAGTCCCTTCAGACCCTCACAAGTACATATTACATGAAGGCTAGTTTGCTCCTGTATTTCACATCTCCTACAACAGGGCTCGCTAACCAAGCCCGCGCTGTACAGATGGTTTCTTAAAGGACAATGTCCGGATATGATGCCAGTAATAGTTTCAATTTCTTTTTTATTACTACGAATTAGGTTGACTGAGTTCCTCTAGCAGTGGCTTAGTGTAGAGTTGACCACCCGTTAATCTCCACTTCCATATACGTTCTCTTTCTAGCCATGACCGGATCTCCCTTCTATCCTTCCTTCTTCCACATACAGGTTACCCAGTTCATCAACCATCTCATTGCCTTTAAGCTCCTCTTGTCATGGCACCCATATTAGTGACACAGTAATGATTTCTGCAAGTCTGTTGAGTACTTATTTACAATGTTTCACCAGTTTAGACCTGGTAGATGGGTCCGTAATAGCTTTAATAGTCACCTAGGTATCAGTCATTATGTTAACTTTTTTGATTGCGCAGCCGGCTTCTCAAATTTCCTCAGCGCAGGCCGCGATTGCAAACAATTCAGCCTGGAAAACTGTCGTATATTTCAACAAACTTAATGATATCTTCCTTCTAGGACACGTTCCACATATACCCTGATTGGATTGTGGTCCATCCGTGAACGAGAGGCTAGCACCCCAATCCAATCGTTGGAGTGACTTTTTGCCTATTGCCTAGTCGGTATAGATATGTTAAGCTTAGCTGTAAATATAATATCAGGTGCCATGCTGGCGGCCGGTATTTCTAATACCGACTCTCCTACCAAGGTTCCCGCAGTATGTCCCCCAATCGCCGTATTAGGACACCATAGGCCATTGGCTTTCAGCGTCAGGATACCAGCCATGGCCTCCGCTTACACAAATAGTTCCAGCCGAAGAAGATCCACAATGGCTTCCATAACTACCAATGGAGCTCCAAAAGAGGTCGCCCTGTCTATCACTTTGACTAGGTGTCTGCTCAAATTCAGTTTCTCATCAAGTGTTATGCCTAGGTACTTCACTTCCGAGGTTAGTTTTCTTATCCGAACAGTTTTATGGTGTCCAGACCGTTTAGCTTTCTCAAGTTGATAAAAGCTACCAACTTTGTTTTATGTGGATTAAGAGCTTCAAGGCACCATCTCTCCACAATTCACAAAGCATTTCGCATGATGCTCGCCACTGTTCCTGGAAATGTCCCCTGGCGCACAATGACGATATCATCATCAAACACTTGCATCCATATTCTCTGGTCATTTATTGACATCTAATATGATGAGATTATTCACTACTAGACCCCACAGTAGCGGTGACAGCACTCCTCTGTGACGACATTCTTTTGTTGTCTTCATGGAGATCGTTTTGTTTTGCAATGCAAAGAAATACATGTAGTAATACTGCACATGTTTGTCATTGTAAGTTTAATTTGGTCATGTGACTGAAAAGTTTAACCAATTCCTCATAACTGGTCGCATTACTGGTCGCAGGAATGAGTTTGTATTTCTCAATATACAGGATATTACATTAACTAACTTTAACAAATTAAAATTTACATTGAACAATCTGTCGTATGTTAACTAGTTAATTGACGAAGGAGATACTTGTTGAAACTTCATTATAACGCGAAGAAATAAGTAATTAAACTTCTAGTTTCAAAAATTCTTTTATTGTAAATACCACTACAATATTGTTTCGCCATACAATGGCTTCATCAGGTGGATGAAATACTGAATATGTACAATACAAGTTCGAATATTTATGTGAAAATTATTGGGGAAATGGTGGTGGAAAAATTTTTACAATCTTAAATTTAGTAGAGGGGAGTTGTTTAAATCTAGTTGGTCATTTAAAGCTAATCCTAGACTATTGTATCTATTAATTTCTAAGTTTTCTAACATGTTAAGTTTTTTACTTTTTTCTTGAGTGTGTAAAATTTTGAAATCTATATTAAATCTATGATTGATATCTATACAATAACTTGTGAAAGTTGAATCTGTTTTCTTTTCTTTATGGCTTGTCTAGTGTTCTTTCATCCTAATTTTGAATGTCCTCCCCGTCTGTCCTATGTATACCTTATTACAATCTTCGCATGTTAACTTATATACACCAGAGTTTGATTCTTTGTCTATTTTATCTTTGTTGTTTTTAATAATGTTCTGTATAGTATTGTCTGTTTTAAATGATACATGTTCGCTATTAAGTTTTTTAATGAAAGTACCAATTTTTTCCGAAATTTTTCCTAAGTAAGTGATTGAATTATAGGAATTAATTATCTTGTATTTTAATATTGGATAAACTAAGGAAAGGGTTTTAGATTTTTGTTGACTATTTAGGATGTTATTGACAATATTTATAGAGTAACCATTGTTTAATGCTATTGTGTATATTCTATTTAGTTCAAAGTCGAAATTACTTTTGCTCATAGGTACATGAATTAATCTATATACCATTGATTGGTATGCTGATAATTTGTGTGTTATAGGAAGAAAAGAACAGATTTAGCTTTAAATAAGCAAAAGGACAACCAGAGAAATAAATATGCAGCTAAACATATTCTAGAAAATTACCGTACTACTAAGCATTTTAATATTGAAAATAAAATAATTAAATCAATTAAACAGAAAGCGACTAGTAACAATATTATATTTACAAAAGCTGATAAAGGAAATACAGTTATAGCAATTCCGGAATCAAACTACATACATAAAGTTCATGATATCCTCGATAATAATTCATTCATAAAACTTAAATCTGATCCTACTAACAAATTTCAAAAACATATTAAACAAACTATAGAAAAATCAGGTTCTCTTTTTAATAACACTCAAAAACGTACATTAACCACTATGAATCCCCTACCTCCCAAATTGTACGGTTTAATTAAACTATATAAAGAAAATACACCTATACGACCAGTAGTATCGTACGTAAAAGCACCTTGTAGAAATGTGTCCAAACACTTAATAGATTTAATTCTTACACACACTAAATTCAAATCTAAGTTCTCCGTTAAAAATTCCCTGGAATTAATTAACAATATTTCAAACTTGCAATTACCAAACAAATTTAAACTCATTTCTTTTGATGCCTCGAATTTGTTCACTCGTATCCCGCCCCAGGAGGTAATAGATTTAATTACTTTACAACTAGAACGTAGAAACACGAACATTGTCACAAAGACCGAAATTTTACAGCTCTTACAAACGTGCCTGGAACAAAATTATTTTCAATTTAAAAAGAAATTTTATAAACAAACAGAGGGTCTAGCAATGGGGAAACCCACTAAGCCCCTTATTAGCGGAAATTTTCATGAATAATTTAGAAACTATAATTAATACACATCCCTTGTTTGGTAATTGTGTATATTGGTTTTAGGTATGTTGATGACATATTAATTTGCTTTAACGGTTCAGATAGACAATTAAAAACTTTACATAATTATATCAACACTATTCACCCCAAAATAAATTTTACTATAGAAACAGAAATAAATAAAAGCATTAATTTTCTGGATTTAACCATATCACACAAAACTAATAAACACGAGTTCGCTATACACCATAAACCAACACATACAGATACCACAATACACGCTAATTCTTTTTATCCTATAACGCACAAATTATCAGCATACCAATCAATAGTATATAGATTAATTCATGTACCTATGAGCAAAAGTAATTTCGACCTTGAACTAAATGGAATATACACAATAGCATTAAACAATGGTTACTCTATAAATATTGTCAATAACATCCTAAATAGCCAACAAAAATCTAAAACCCTTTCCTTAGTTTATCCAAAATTAAAATACAAGATAATTAATTCCTATAATTCAATCACTTACTTAGGAAAAATTTCGGAAAAAATTGGTACTTTCATTAAAAAACTTAATAACGAACATATATCATTTAAAACAGACAATACTATTCAGAACATTATTAAAAACAACAAAGATAAAATAGACAAAGAATCAAACTCTGGTGTATATAAGTTAACATGCGAAGATTGTAATAAGGTATACATAGGACAAACGGGGAGGACATTCAAAATTAGGATGAAAGAACACTAGAGAAGCCATAAAGAAAAGAAAACAGATTCAACTTTCGCAAGTCATTGTATAGATATCAATCATAGATTTAATATAGATTTCAAAATTTTACACATTCAAGAAAAATGTAAAAAACTTAACCTGTTAGAAAACTTAGAAATTAATAGATACAATAGTTTAGGATTAGCTTTAAATGACCAACTAGATTTAAACAACTCCCCTCTACTAAATTTAAGATTGTAAAAATTTTTCCACCACCATTTCCCCAATAATTTTCACATAAATATTCAAACTTCTATTGTACATATTCAGTATTTCATCCACCTGATGAAGCCATTGTATGGCGAAACAATATTGTAGTGGTATTTACAATAAAAGAATTTTTGAAACTAGAAGTTTAATTACTTATTTCTTAGCGTATGTTAACTACTATAGATGAGTAATAAATGCTTTATTTCTTGAACTTCCAAGTTTTTTCGTAAATACCGTGTCGTTCAATAAATGCTTACCATTCGTATATTTCGTAGCCAACAATTAACGTTTATTTTTAACTTTTTGTAACATCTCTTTATCTATAACGGACTTTATTTATTGCTGGCTTTGATATCAACGAAGAAATTCAAGTACGCATTTTTTCGCAATACGTATGTCTTTGTATTTTTATTTTAAAGAAAACCTAACCAGAAATTTCACATGTTATAACACCATATTATACAGGTGTTAAACTAAATTCGCGCCAATATCAGCGATGCGAGCGGTTTTTCTATTCAAATTCAGATCATATGTGCGATTTTTCGGTAGAACGACGAACTCTGTAAAAAAATACGTCATAGAAAACCGGTTACGTGTGCAAATACTCCATTCTCGGATGTGTAGAGTTGTAGACGCATAGGGAACTAATCGCGCCGAGACAAGAGCATCGCGTCCTGCCGTCAAGGGAAAACCCTCAAGATCTCCGTATGCGAATTCGCAAAGGGGAGAAAACTTCACTAACTATGCGGTACCTTTCTGTGTGTATATATATGTGTGTGTATGCGTTTGTATGTGTACTTAAGAATAGGTCAGATATCAATGGCAACGAGAATCGCGATACATACGTTTGCACATAGAAAGACCAGTCGCTGTTTGCCGGTCGGTAGGAGGGTTTGCAGATAATAATAATGGACCACTCTCCTTGTGCAAACTGGATGCTACCGGGTTAATTGAAATTATGAATAGCCATATACTATGAATGCTGTATACGTAGGTACAATTGTATAGTGGTTTGCAAAAAAAAAATTTTGCTATTAGTAGCCCTTCAATTTACTGTGTATTGTCTGGCATATTTTACGATTTTTGCAACAGGAAAATTTACGAAATAGGACCAGTAAATTATAATTAAACAATGTGACAATAGAATTTGATTGATGTTTGGTTTATGAAAATAATAATTTTTATAATAACGATTATTATTTATAAAAAGAATAATAAGCAGGCTCCTAAAATGTCCACAAATGTGTGCAATGTATATACGAGTATACAGGTTTCCCAGAACTCACGCACCAGAGAAAAAAAGAGAAATCACTATAAAATGGCAAATAAATAATGTCAAAGAAAAAATTTCCTATCTTTGCTCTACTTCTACTTTTACTATTACTCCTGTGTTACATGGCATATGCATAGAAACCTCAGGTACAATTAACAGTGATATTGAAAAATACAAAAAAATATAAAGATATAAAAAAAAACATATTAATAACATACAATATATTAAAATAGCAATAAAATTTAATATTAAAATAGTCATCACAGTTGTAAAATAGATTGTACAGTAAATAGGCTTTGCTTAAAAGACCTTCCTTTTAGTTCTTTCATCTGACCAGATAAGTGATTGTAGATCTTCACCATCCGCACCAGTACACTCTTGTATACTCTCCTTTGATTGTAGTTGAAGTATGAACGAATTCTTTATCAGTATTGTATCATGCATGTGCCGAAGTTAGAAGTTTAAGATGTAAGATTATTTTAAATATATACATATTAAGGTAAAGCAGATCTTAAATCGCCAACTAATTATATCTACTGTATATATATATATATATATATATATATATATATATATATATATATATATACAAGTGTCCTGTATCGTTATATTCAAATTTTAGGAGTGTAAAGTAGACTTCATTTCAAGTAACAAAAACGCAAAACTTGTATATCCATTTTTATTTGTTTCAAAGTTACAGATCTATTAATGTGATTGTCGGATCATGAAAAAATGTAATCCTAAAGTCAATATAAACTGATTTTATTTAAAAAAGTTATACTGTATTGTTAACGTCGCATAATAAAATATTATCCTAAAATAAATAAACACGTGTCGTAGAGTTACAGTAATTTCTTGGAGATCTACAAAAAAAAATACTGGAAATTGATTTATGATAAAGAAGGTTTTTACTTATTTCGTAAGTGCTGAACCATGAATATTCAAATATATATGAATATACAATACATACAATAAACAAATGTTCAGATGACTGTTAGCGTTGCATTTTTTAATAAAGGATTACATTATGTTTCAGTTCATACAACAGATTATTAGTGAGTGGACACGTTTTCTTTATTCAAAATGCCTTACCGATTTTCTTCTCAATAGTATGCGGACATGCATTTTGTGTATGGCTACTATAACGGCAGTGCACATCAAGGAGTTATTGAATACCGACAACGATTTCTTGATAGGCGCATTCCTCATTACAGAACGTTTCTGGAAGTACACAGACGACTTCAGGAATGCGGACTGGGTGATTATCTTTTCGACCGAGGAGTAAATTTCCAGCAGACTTAGAGGAAGAAGCAGTAGCCATTGTTACAAGGGATCCAACTCTCAGTGTACGTCGAATCGCTAGACAACTAGGAGTGCCACGAACGACAGTTTGGCGAATTTTAAAACGTGAGGACTTATATCCATATCACTATCGCAGGGGACACGGCTTGCTTGAGGCAGGCCACTATGCTCGTCTAGTTTATTCTACCTGGATATTAAGAGAGTCACGGCTTCATTTTAATTTCGCAGAACAGTCCTCTGGACAGATGAATCTACGTTCATAAAAAGTGGTGTTACAAATCTGAGAAACCTGCACAGGTGGTCATCAGAAAATCCCAAAGCTATACGCCCATCTAAATTTCAACAAGAATTTTCTATTAACGTTTGGGCGGCCCTAATCGATGACTTGTTGATTGGTCCTGTCGTTCTTCCTGGGAGGTTAAATGCGGAAAATTACCTTCAATTTCTTATTGACGAACTGCCAGGTCTTTTAGAGGATGTCCGACGAGACACGTGGTTTCACATGGATGGGGCACCACCACATTTCGGAATTGCTGTCCGAAATTGGGTTAACGTCAATTATCCAAGATGGATTTGTCGAGGTGGTCCTGTTGCATGGCCACCCAGATCACCCGATCTTAATCCCCTTGACTTTTATTTATGGGGGTACACGAAAATTTTAGTCTACGCGCAAGTTTCGAATACAAGAGAAGAGTTGTTGGATCGTATTCACCTGGCTGCCGAGAAAATCCGACAAAACAAGTATGAAATTCCGATAAGTTCTTCTTCTGTTGGCTTACGGGCACAAGCCTGCATCCAACAAGGAGGTGGACATTCGAAAATATTATTAATTGAACTTTTTTAAATAAATACATTTTTTTTCATGATCTGACAATCACACAAACAAATAAAAATGCATATACAAGTTTTGCGTTTTTGTTACTTGAAATGAAGTCTACTTTACACTCCTAAAATATGAACATAACGATACGGGACACTTGTATATATCATTTGATAAATTCTTGGAATTTCGGTTTTATATTAAATATTATATTAGTTTTAATTAATAAATATATATATATTATTATATATTATATATATTATTATATATTATATATATTATATATATTATATATTATTATATTATATATATATTATAATTAATAAATATTATTATATTATATTAGTATGTTATTTCGCGAAGTAATGTGAATGTAAACATTGGTGTCTACAATTACGACGCGAATTATTCGAAATTTTAAATTTGAAAAAATTGCGTCCTAGGTGGGTCTTGAACCCACGTCCATGGCTTGCCGGACCATTGCTCTAGCCAAATAAGCTACGAGGACTTGGTTTCTAGTTCATTGGAAATTAATTATAAGGAACAGATATTAATATTCTGTCGGTTTGGAAATGGCTAAATTTTCATCCTTAGCTATTTAATAATATAAAGACAATCTACTTCTTAGCCGTTCATTTAATATATCATTTGATAAATTCTTGGAAACTCCAAGAATTTATCAACTCAATTAGATCAATGCGTGTTTGTAAATGAAAAATTGTATAAGTAAATTAAACCTTAAATTCCTGTCCCGTTCCTGTATCCTTGCAAATTCTCCAGCAACAATGTCCCCTTACGTACTTCAAACCGTATCCAGGGAATGAGAAGACAGAATTACACAATTCAATACGATAAATATCATAGATTTTATAAATGTACATCTCAAATTATTAATTTGGCTGTATATTGATTCTTTTTTATTCAGGTATAGGCTATATTTATATGTTTAATTTGTTTATTTAGAATAAACAAGGCCTGCGCGTATGGGTCAATTCAAAAGCGGCTTAATCTGATACAAAAATTGAAGTGATATTTAATGTAAATAGGTATAATTATACTTATATTGCACTGACGTTGTCGCGCCAAAATTGTAGTGAAGTTTATGTTTGCCTCACGTTGGGCGCCAACTGAAAAGACGCTGACACTGTAAATAAGTAAAATAATAATATAATGATGTTATTAATTAAATATTGACGGAAATTTGGCACCAAAATGATATTTAAATTTATATTTCTCAGTCATCAGCTGATCGATGAAGTCAGTCTTAATGTAGTACACAGATATCGTGGAGAGCAATGAAGCTAATATTATTTTAATGTACATCCCATGTTCAAAGTCGGTCGACATACAAATATAGCTGTAATTGTGACTAAATAAGATGGCTCAGAACACTGCTGTCTAGTGTGAATTATTATGAATTATTATTATTAAACTTGAATATTTAATTTTATCCATGACAACTACAGATATATATATGAAAATACTGTCATTTATATTTTAAATTTCTTTGAAAAAGACACTACGTGCCGAAACATGTAAGAGTATTTTAAATATATACATGTCAAAGTAAAAAAGACATTAAATCGCTAACTAATATATTATACTATTTATATATATATATATATATATATATATATATATATATATAAACATGTATTTATCCGATGCTCCTGCACTTTAAATAAAAAACCTTACGTTCTTATCGTCTACTTATTTATATTCAACGACCCCTTTTTACATTTGAGGCATCTGCCACCCTCGCAGGTCATTTCAGCATTCCTTAGGGATCAGTACCACCCACTTTGGGAATCACTGTGTTAAGCACTTTAAACCAAATATAGGTCAATCTATATATATATATATATATATATATATATATATATATATATAAATAAATGGTTAATTATTTCTTGAAATTCGGCTTGATAACTATTAATTGAATAAAAATGTTCATTTTAACGTTTCGATTTTGTCTTCATCAGAATAAATTTGATTTAATGCTAGATGTTTTTCTACAAAGGTACATTTAAACTAATATTCATATAATAACTAATATTTTTCGTAAAATGTAAATTTATATGTATTTAAGGTACTTACAATTTATATTCTTCTTTTTTTTACATTTTTCTAAGAATTTTACTCAGAATATAAAATTATACTTTCAACATATGGAAGTAGACTGAATTTTAGTAGGCCTAAAGTATGTATATATTTTAAATTTAATATATTTTTTTTACTATAAAGTAAAATAAATAACGTATTGCAGTGGAATTTGCTTTGAAATTGCTTATTAATTTTTTATTCACACTATAGCTTATATTGCCGGCTATTCAGTCCAGTAGAATCCACGAACTCCCATCTCATGAATCGTTCCTCGCGGATCAGGTCCAAGTTTTAATCCGAAAATAAAACGATAAACACAAATAAAAATCTTATCTGTTAATTTGTTAGTTTATTTAAAAAAAAATTTAAAAAAATCCCTCTACAAAGTGTATAGGGTGCTAAAGCATCATCAAACAGTAGCAATGGGGAAACACTCTTTGTGAATAATGACTCGCACACAGAGAAAAACCCCTTGTGACACTCGATCAAACATAAAACTAATAAATACTAGTGAAATTTGTCAAGTTTAACCTCTACTTTGACCCCTTCAAACAAATGTCAAAAACAACTAAGTTTTCGCAACCCGCGAAAATTGAAATTTTGTCATGCGCAAAAATAACACAACAAGGTCAATCCCCACTAAAGAAAACTGCAACCTTGAATTCAAAATGTTCTCGAATATTATTTTAAGAAAAAAACTTCCCTTACAAAAAACATGACAACTTTCTCTAATACCCATATACTACTTTCAAATATAAATTATTACAAGAAATACATGAAATTATAATAAAGTAAATAATCGTGATATCAAATATATAAACAAAATATTTTATCAAACTTACATAGATCTATGCACAATTTATAAAATGCACGAGAGATATCTTATTCATAAAAAAACATTTTATCAACATCAAAACACTCGCAAAACTCGAATTAAGATTTAGATGCACCTCACAATAAATGCATAAACAATATTCAACCCGATTTTATAAAACAAAGAATAAAATTGAGTATTTTATTCTTTAATAAACCGATCACTTTAAACATCAAGATATCTCTAACTCAAAATGAAATTTCAACATCCGCCTGAACATCTTATAAATGTACTTCATTATAGAGTTCAAAATTGTTCAATCATTTTTCCTTTCTTGTCCAAGGAAAAATCTATAGCAGTATGTATATATTTTAAAAAAGATAAAAATCCGTTGAGTATAAAATGCTGAATCGAATCAACTCTAATATGTAGGTAATTTCACTATTAATAAAAGCAGAATTTGAGTCAATGTATCAAATAAAACGCTTTATTGCTACGTAACGTTTCGAAACTATATTTGTTTCTTCATCAGATCTGACAAAACATTTACAGATTAGTCATACACAGTAAAACATGAAAATGTACTTACACTACCAATTAACAATTACTAAGCGTTTTTATAGAATGAAGATACCAATTAAAATTCATATCTTAATTATATTTACGATTTGACAAACCAATTATTGTGACAAATGCTAAACATGTTTAATAGGAATTAAAAAAATACAAATTTAAATTGTGATGTGAATATCAGAGCACTCTCCACACGATATTGTTAAAAACATACCTTCGAAGGAGGACTCGATAAGACAGTGAAAGTGATAAGACATACAAAAACCAAGTGTGGCTGAAAAAATATTTATATATATACATATATATACCATAGTTGATTTAGATATTCGGCGATTTAATAAATTAATATATAACATATATATATATCATATATATATAACGTATATAACATATAATATAATATATAACAGCCTCAAATGAATTAAATAAATACGAGGATTGAATATAAAATCAGATCAGAAAATATAAAACGATCAAATTTATTTAATTTTAATGTATTTCATAGGACCATTGTAAGCATTGGTGAACGTAGATGTACGTTCTTTTGGTATTGAGATTGTTGGTAATTTTTTTTTATATCTAAATTTTCTATTATAATTCTATTATAATAGTTACGTTCGCTAAGTAAGCAATTCATGCTCTTAAACAGTGTAAATTGCTTCAATCCCTTCAGGTCTTCAAAATGCATATTACGCGATGTACTAGTGAGGAATTGAAGGGTAGAAACATTTCGGAAGAGATCTATTTGATCCAATCAAGGTACTTAAATTTCCTTTTCATGAAGATTTGGAAAGTTGCCGTGCCATATATGGTCCTGATCTGTTTGAAAGTGAGTTATCTCGAATCGTTTATTCGTCCTTCCACCATTGTCCACTGCCGATACTGCCGCAGTCACAATTACTCTTTTGAGGACACCTTTCCAGAATCAATTAATTTCGAGAAACGGAGACTCGAGATGGCTCTCAAGATCTCCAGATCTCACTGCTTCAGATTATTTTCTTTGGAATTATCTGAAAGAAAAGGTTTATGTAAACAATTCGCAATATTTGGAATAATTTAGAACAAATATTAGGCGAGAAATTTTGGGGATATCTCAAGAAATTTTACGAAAGATCATTAAAGATGTGCTAAAAAGACCTCTTACTTGTCATCGCGAATAGGGCATTATTTGTTAGATATCATTTTTCGTAAATAGTAAAAAAAAAACTTCAAGAAACACACTTTATATTATAAGAATCAAAATATAAATTTACATATATTGTTAAAAACTAAAATTAATACTTTCGAAGGAGGACTCGATAAAACAGTGAAAGTGATAAGACATACAAAAACCAATTGTGGATACAAAAATATATATTTATATATAATATATAACAGCCTTAAATGAATTAAATAAATACGAGGACTGAAGATAAAATCAGACCAGAAAATATAAAACGATCAAATTTCTTTAATTTTAATGTATTTCATGAGACAATTGTAAGCACTGGTGAACGTATATGTGCGTTCTTTGGTATTGCGATTCTTGGTCATTTTTTTTATGGCTAAATTTTCAAAAGTATTTCTATTATAGTAGTTACGTTCGCTGAATAAGCAATTTACGCTCTTAAACAGTGTAAATTTCTTCAGTCCCTTCAGTTCTTTACAAATGCATATTACACGATACACTTGTGAGGAACTAAAGGGTAGAAATATTTTGGAAGAGATTTATTTGATTCTATCAAGGTACTCAAATTTCCTTTTCTTGAAGATTTCGAAAGTTGCCGTGCCATGTATGGTCCTGATCTGTTTGAAAGTGAGTTATTTTGAATCGTTTATTCGTCCTTCTTCCACCATTGTCCACTGTCCATACTACCGGAGTCACAATTACTCTTTTGAGGACACCTTTCCAGAATCGATTAATTTCGAGAAACGGAGACCCGAAATGGCACTCAAGATCTCCAGATCTCACTGCTTCAGATTATTTTCTTTGGGATTATCTGAAAGGAAAGGTTTATGTAAACAATTCCCAATATTTGGAATAATTCAGAGCAAATATTAGGCGAGAGATTTTGGGGATATCTCAAGAAATTTTACGAAAGATCATGAAAGATGTGCTAAAAAGACCTCTTATTTGTCATCGCAAATAGGGCATCATTTGCTAGATATTATTTTTCGTAAATAGTAAAAAAAAACTTCAAGAAACACACTTTATATTATGAGAATCAAATTATAAATTTACATAACTTTTTTTAATTGTGAAGGTACTTTTGCGCCACCCTGTATAAAGATTGATAAAATCAAACAAAATATCTTTACTTGTAATTTTTATTGCTAATATTTGCTAATTACAATTATTTAAAGAAAGTAGGATAGATTGTGCCACGTTCCAAATAAAAAAATGTTAATAATGTAAGCTAACGGATAACAGGTACATTCGACTAGGGCAAGAGATGTTAAACACCAATTGATAATACTATAATTCTGTGTGGCAAATATTAAACAAAGAAATTTTCAAAATTTGACAAACGTCAGCTTCAAACATTAACGGACACCCGAAACTAATGGAACATTTTCTTTCTAAATTTATTAACTTTATATATTATGTGGACGAATAATAAAAACATTATTTTATGTCGAAAACAGTTTACTTATGGCAAAAATCCAAATATTGGCATTGTTGTATGCCCTCAGTTTTTGATAAACTAAAATAAGTGAACCTCTGTGACCTTGTTTACTATATCGAAATCTAATTTTATAAATTTTCTTTACTATTATTTGCATATTTTTACGCCAAGTATTAGCACTATTAAGCATATGTACTTTTTGACTTATTTTTAACGAACTAATGATATAGTGTCGTGTTTGAGTTATTTAGAACTTTTGGCCGAAAAATTTTCGTCATTGTATCGGAATGAGATGTATTAATGACAAAGTGTTTCTATACTTTTTAATGACAATAGAAAATATAAACGGCGCTACAAGAATTAGGGATATAATATAAAATGGCACAAATACGACTGTTGCCTAGTTACAGGTTGTTTATTTCTTGACAATTTTATTAATTATTATCAAATTGATCACATTTGAGCACCCCAAATTTAGTTTAATTTTTCTGTTATTTTTTTAAGGTTGGTTTTTAAGTATGCCTAGATGAAAATTAGTCGCTGTTGAAACAGTGCTGCAAAGTAGTGATATGTAGCTTACTGTGGCAGAACGCTTTGGGGTAACACAACGTGTCATATCTCGCCTTGGGAATAGATATTTATTGAAATTCGTTCTGTTTCAGAACGACGGCGGACCTCGGAATACACCAATGCAAGGCTGTTACATTACACTATCTGCAAGAAGACATCCTCACGAAACTTGCAGAATTCGGCAAGGGAGGTTTCAAGCAGCAACGGACGTTCATATCTCTAGAGAAACTATCAGGCGACGTCTATACGAAGCTAACATTGTATCTAGGCGCCTATTAAGAGACATTCCTTTGACTGGCGAACATAAGCGACTAAAATTGGAGTGGGCAAAAAGACATGTGAATTGGAATCAACAATGATGCACTGTACTTTTCACAGATGAATCCAGCTATGCCCGATTTTCAGATAGTCGAAGAGTTCGCGTGTGCACTTAGACAGGAATGCCTAGAAATCTTCACTTTGTTTAAGAAGTTCATCCTTTCCGAGGAGGCTCTACGATATAACAGTTTGGGCTGGGATATGTTTTAATGGGGGTACAGATCTCTACCTTTGTCATGGAAACATAAATGGATTGCAATACAGGAACAACATTACTAATAACAGAAATAAGAAAAAACACCCTAACCACAATATATATATATATATATATATATATATATATATATCAATATATATCAATAAATACTATATACGTATTTCGGCAACTAAGTTGCCATCTTCAGTAGAATAACCTTAAGAACTGAAAAATGTTAAACGTAGCGTTTTTGGCTAAGGTAAACCTTAGAAGATATGCTCTTCAAAAAATCGCCGGTGGGATAACACTAAATTCCTAACATCGAAATAACACTTATATACTACTTAAACCTAGCGTGAAATTTAGGGAACCGTGAAGCGTGAATACATGAAGCGTAAAAAAATAATGCTATTGTCATAATAAGGCATACAAACTGGACTGAGGGATTGGTCCATTGTCAGAATTCATTAATTTATTCTTATTTCTATATATATAAATACTTTCATAACTGTCTAATTGTCTATAATTATTAACAGTTTTAATCACAATTAACCTTCTAAGGTTTACCTTAGCCAAAAACGCTACGTTTAACATTTTTAAGTTTTTAAGGTTATTCTACTGAAGATGGCAACTTAGTTGCCGAAATACGTATATAGTATTTGTTGATATATATTGTGGTTAGGGTGTTTTTCTTATTTCTGTTTCAGATTACAAGCCACAGTCTCCGCCAATTTCGGATTAGTAATAACGTTTTACCGAATTTTTAAGACGCTCTCGGTGAGAAAGCTTTCGTTTCTTTGTCCCTGTAGTCCTAGATGTCATTGAGGAGCTTGCCATTCAACATTTACAACTACTTCCACGATCTCCTGATCTGAACTGTATTGAACATGCATGGGATATGTTTCAAAGAAGATTAGATCAATTTCAAGCTGCTCCAGAAACTTTAGATGACTTAACACGTATCTTACCACAGTTATGGAATTATCTGGAGCACAATATCTTTAACGCGCTGATAGACAGTATGCAACGTAGATGCCAAGCTATACTTAATGCTTGTGGTGGTCATTGTATTGAAAATGGTGGTTTTTCTAGTTATAATTTTTTTTTTGTTACTTGTTATCATGTTTGTTAAAAATCCATCTACATATGGTTCAATGATGTAACTTTCTCGTTGTTTTTGCTTTGAAGAGTATAAAATAAAATCCAAATGAGATTTTGATTCATGTAATTTCCAATTTTTTTTTTACTGTTCGCTGCAAATATCCTTAACTTTTGTGGCGCAGTTTACATAATGGGGGAAACGGAGCGAAAATAAAAATGCAAAATTATTTTTCTTTTTCGATATGTTCAGCCCTAACACATTTTTCAGATCTTTCAATTAGCGTATGCCTTCATAAAAAAATATTTTCTCTTTCTCTGAAAAATGCGTTCTTTACTTCTTCATAGCTCATAATTCTTCCCACGCAGTTCTTTCCTCATTTTCGGGAACAAGTTAAAACCATTCCGGGCAAGGTCTGGACTGTAAGTAAAGTGGGTGATTCAAAATATAGAAGCCCTTTTGACGCAGGGTAGTCAGCGTACACGACTTTTTCAGACGAGAGCATCGTCATGCAGGATCAGGACACCTTTCATCAATTTTCCCCTTCTTTTTTCTTTAACGACAGCTTTTAATAGCTCCAAGATTGAAGCGTTGTGCTCTTCAGTTATTGAAACGCCTTTATCTTTGTAATCTATTAATATAATTCCTTCCAAGTTTCAAGCAATCCTCGCCAATAGTTTTCTGGCTGACTTAAACTTCTAGGGTGGCGATGTGCCTTAGAGTCTTACTTGGACTCAGGTTCATAATGATGAGCCCAAGTTTAATTCCCAGTAATAACTTGACTCAATCGCTGTCTTCATTACATGAGTCCAAAGACGCACGGGAACATTCTACGCGCTGTTATTTTTGTGGCAGCGTGAGCATTCACGGCACCCATCTTGCACTAACTTTAGTTGCACCAATTAGATCATGAATTTTAAAAATGGCTGTGCGTAGAACTCACTCGCTGAAGTTTGTGACAGTGTGGGCATACCCGGCACTCATCTTGCGCTGACCCTAGTCATGCCAAGAAGATCATGAAGAATTTTAAAAATGGTTTTACGCGGAACTAACTCGCTGAAGTTTGTGAACGTCTGTGAGATGTTTGAGAACCCAGTGTGCACGAGTTGTATTATCATAATGTAAATAGTGAGCGAGAAACTTACAGACAGTTCATAACCTGCGGCGCTCTTTCATTTCATCGACAAAGTCGTCTGTTGCTATCGACTTTCCCTGACCTCTTTCATCATCGACATCAGTTCGGTCTTCCCGGAAAATCTTCCATCATTTTCAGTCTACGCTATCACTCATAATGATTTTCTCATGCGCAATATGCAATTTTCGATTAATTGTTGGAGCTTGCAAAAAACGGATTACAGAGCGAATCTCGCATTTGGCGGAAATTGTAGTAGGCATGATAAACCAACGCCCACATCAAAACTACAGCACGTACTGGCCAACACGGTTAGGGGGTACTAGCAGATAGGTTACTAAACAGTTCTGGGCATCATTGCAACTGAGCATCTGTTGCCGACGTAACGAAACTTGAAACAAAAGAGAATACATTTCTCCAAAATCTAGCAAAAGTATACAATACAATTTTTATAGATGAAGCATTCTTTCTTCCTGCAAATTTATGCAACTGACTGTATATGTATACCGTGTGTCCCAATTTCGATGCTCACCATTGGTATCTCGGTTATTAGAAGATATAGAACAACGGTTAAATGGGGAATGTTTTGCAGAATTCAATACTCGCGGCAAATCTCATTTCAAATTTGATCTAACTTTTTAAATTTTTAAAATATTTTGAAAAATCAAAAATTTGCCGATTTAGTTATTCCTCAATAACTCGATAACGCTTAGTCTGACCTCTTTTAAAGTTTTACATTGTTGAGACACTTTTTTAAAACAAATTATTTGATACAAACAGAAACCCCCGATTGTCATTTGTTTTTAAGTTATTACCACTACCTTTTGTTTTCCATATGACGGCCATATTGGATTTTGAGTTTGTTAGGTAGTCTCAAAATGTGCTTTTCAACGATGTATAACATGCCTGAAAAATTTTTATTTATAGGGAAAATATTAATAAAAACGTAAATTAATCTTTAATATGAAATTAGTAGGCTGAAAAATTAAACACCAATGTCAAATGAAAGCGAAAAGATATTCTAAGTATCGCAAACGCCAATTAAGTTGGCGCGAGGAGGGGTAAGTTCGCACAGGATTAAAAGTAGTGGGGAGATTTGTATTTGGTTTTACATCAAATGTCAGATAATTCTAACCTCTGAGCGTGTATCACTAGCAAAGACATTATGTTCCGTCAAACGTCAATGACAAATGTATTCTGACAATGAAACAAAACGATAACCTGTCAAAGTACAATTAGTGCTGCAGAGATAAGTTAATTAAAACTACTTATAGTTAGTGATAAGTAATTATTGTCAAGTATTAAGATTTATAAGTATTGATAATGGCACATACATATTCAAACGAAGAAAAAGTTGATATGTTGGAAGTGTGTATTTCAAAGCAAATAGAAACACTAAAAATGCGTGCACGAGTTATGCAGAGCGTTTTTCAGAAAGACAACAGCCACACAGGACAATTTTTAGAAGACTAGTTAGCAAATTAAAAAACTTTGGAAGCTTCGAACAAAAACGAGCTAACTATGAAGTTAATGATGCTGATACACGTCTAAATAATATTTTGCAGAACGTTAGGAACAATCCCAGCACATCAGTTCGTCGTGTGACACGAGAAACAGGGATTTCAAAATCTACTGTTCACAGAACCTTGACGAAAAACAAGTATCACCCTTACAAACCAACAATTGTACAAGGTTTAAGTGATAATGACAATCTCCGACGATTACAGTTTAGCAGGTGGTACCTCCAAAATGTGAATATGACGCTAATTTTCCTAGGAAAATACTATGGACAGATGAAACACGATTTACCAATTGTGGAGTGTTCAATAGGAATAACTATCATCATTGGTCTACTGAAAATCCACATTTGGTAAATCAAAGAAGATTTCAAGTTGGATTTGGTTTTAATGTCTGGTGCGGTTTAATTGGTATGACATTTTGTTTACATTTTTTTTTGTTTTTTAAACTCTTTTTTTCGTTTTAGATAATCAGTTAATAGGTCCTTTCATCTTTGATTACAATTTAACTGGTAACAAATATTTGGAGCTACTAACAAACGAGATAATGCCTGCTTTGAGGCAAATTATTAATCCCGAGAACATGCAAAACATCTGGTTCCAGCAAGATGGTTGCCCGGCCCATAACACTCGTAACGTGCAACATTTTTTTATAGAAAACTTTAATGAGCGAGTGATTTCAAATAATGGACCCGTGCAATGGCCTGCGAGATCACCCGACCTTACCCCGCTTGACTTTTATTTATGGGGTACCACTAAAAACGAAGTATTTGATTTTGAACCGCCAGAAACTCGGGAAATTTTAGAACAAAGAGCACTAGATGTGCTCAGTAAACGGAAACACGCTACGTAAGAGTTTGTGACTCTACTCGAACAAGGTGTCAAAATTGTGTGGAACAGAATGGTCGTCATATTGAACAATTTCTTTAAGTGAATGTGAACTTTAAGTTCTGTATCTTTACTTTTTATTTCTATAATTTTTTATCGTTTCGTTTGTTTACAGTATTACTTAGAATATCTTTTCACTTTCATTTGACATTGGTGTTTAATTTTTCAGCCTACTAATTTCATATTAAAGATTAATTTACGTTTTTATTAATATTTCCCTTATAAATAAAAATTTTTCAGGCATGTTATACATCGTTGAAAAGCACATTTTGAGGACTACCTAACAAATCCAAAATCCAATATGGCCGCCATATGAAAATCAAAAGATAGTGGTAATAACTTAAAAACAAATGACAATCGGGGGTTTCTGTTTGTATCAAATAATTTGTTTTAAAAAAGTGTCTGAACAAAGTAAAACTTTAAAAGAGGTCAGACTAAGCGTTATCGAGTTATTGAGGAATAACGAAAACGGCAAATTTTTGATTTTTCAAAATATTTTAACAATTTAAAAAGTTAGGCCAAATTTGAAATGAGATTTGCCGCGAGTATTGAATTCTGCAAAACATTCCCCATTTAACCGTTGTTCTATATCTTCTAATAACCGAGATACCAATGGTGAGCATCGAAATTGGGACACACGGTATACATAGATAGACATAATACTTATATTAATAAAATATAAATTATGGGAATTAAATATTCCATACGCATATGATACAATTTGAAATGTGTACTAAGTTATTTGATACCCGAACAGGTGTACAGCGAACGACGCTATATGATACTACAATAATTTTGGATCTAATAAAAACAAAATTAGTTTTTGTCGTGAAACCTAGTAAATAGAAGTTTTTATTAAATTTTTTTTATTGTGTTAATCTACACGCAATATTATTCGGAAAATGTTAATATCAAATTTATACCTAAAATACATATGTTCTCAAAACTGTGCATTGGATCTTAAAATATGAATAGTTATTACTTATTAGTTTTGTGAGGTGATAGAGACATGATAGAGTTTATCTAGTAAAATGCACTAATGAAATGTGTAAAAACCATAAATACAGATAATGAAATATACACTGCTCAACAAAATTAACGGAACACAAATTTAATACTGCAAAATTTTTAATTAAAAGAGAGACTTTTGGAATGTCAAATTTTCAAGATTAGTTAACAAGATTTTAATAACAAATATGCTCTAGTTTAACAATTTTCTTGTACAATAATAAACAATTAAGAACACTACCGAAATCAAAATGAATTTTATTACTTAAAATTATTAAAAATTATGTTTAGACCTGAATATCTAGATTTAATACAGTATGTGCTCTCCGTTAGCATTAAATACAGCTTGGCATCGTGGAGGCATGCTGTGGATATAGTACCTTAACATGTTTTGTGGAAGACATTGGGAACGTTTTATTATTAAGTTCCACAATAAATTCAAACGTTCACCAAGTAGTAATAAAAATATATGATATTACTGTCGTCAATGTTTATAAGCCACCACAAGCGTCTTGGCCTGATAATGTATTAGATACGTGTCCATACCCTACAATATATTCAGGTGACTTGTACACCCATCACACTGATTGGAAATATCATACCATTGATGAGAATGGTGATCGCCTTGGTAATTGGACAGACACCCACAATCTCCACCTAATCTTCGATGCTAAAGAACTAAATGCTTTCAGGTCAGCCGCATGGAACACTGAAACCAACCCGGACATCTGCTTCGTGTCGGAAAATGTCAGAAAACGCCCAATCCCAATCTCAAGACAAGTCCTAGACGACTTTCCACATAATCAACATCGCCCGGTACTTCTCGAAATTGGAATTAAAATCCCGATAATCCACTCTACACCTAGGCCTAGGTGGAATCTTGGGAAGGCCCAATGGGATAAATTCGCCGCGCACTTAGACAAAGTCGTCAGATGGATCCCTCCAAAAATCAGCAACTCTAATAAATTCATCAAAGCCATATTAGCAACAGCAAAAAGATACCTTACCTCGAGACTTCCGTAGAGAATATATCCCGGGATGGAGCAATGAGACGGAATAGCTTCACCAGGAATTTCAGAACAGTGGTGACTCTGAGATACTGGATGAACTCTGTCTGGACATAGAACGTCATAAAAAATGGGAAGAAACGACAGGTAGTATGGACTAGTAGGAAAGCTCAAAGCCTCCTGAAGAAACTAGGCAGTTCTAACTCACCTGCTCGTGGTCCACTGGAAGTATCAGCTGACCAAATCGCCGCACGAATTGTAGCACTGTCTAAGGTCACAAGTACAAGACAACAGAATACAGACATTAAGAAACAACTGACACTCTGACGACAAACAACAACAGCCCATCCTCGATACTCCAGGCCATTCACGGTAGAGGAGTTAGATAAAGCACTAAATGACACTAAATCTGGCAAAGCACCTGGATTTGACGGTATCTATCCCGAATTGTTCAAGAACTGTGGGAAAAACGCAAGGATGTGGATGAGTAAATTCTGCTCAGACATCCCATTGACAGGACATATCCCAACAGAACTCAAGAAATCCAAAATAATTTCAGTCTTGAAGCCGAACAACGCAAGAATCTTCCTGAAAGCTTCCGTCCGATAGCTTTATTAAGCTGATGTTATAAGCTTCAGGAAAGTTTGCTATTAAACCGACTTAGCACATTGATATTGAAGCCTGTTCCCGTTGAACAGGCTGGTTTCAGACCCAATCGCTGTTGTGCTGACCTGGTGCTCAGCTTAACAACGCACATTGAGGTAGGGTTTTAGAAATGGTTGTAGACGACTGTGGTGTATGTTGACCTAACTGCGGCATATGATACAGTCTGGAGAGAAGATCTCTTCTACAAATTTCTCAACGTAGTACCATGCAGCCGGATAGTATCTTTATTAAACAACATGCTTTGCGACAGGCCCTTCCAAATAATAACAGGAGAGAACAAGAGTAAAATTGCCTCAAGGATAGTATACTTTCAGAGGACCTATCCGTGCTGGAAAAATACTTCGCCGACTGGAAACTAATCCCAAATATGAATAAAACAGAAGTGTCGTGTTTTCACCTCAATAATAAACAAGCACGTCTAAGTCTAAATAAATGTCTTGTAGTAAATTTTGCAATTCTTCCACAAGAATTTCCTTCTTCAAGAAACTCCTGAAGAGTATGAGGTGCAATAGAGCGCTTTCTGATATTCCTATCAAGTGAATCCCAAACATGTTCGACAATATTCAAGTCTGGACTTATGACCGGCTACTCAATCACTTGGATTTCTTGTCCGCGAAGAAAATTCGTCGTAAAATTTGCTGCTTGAATTCTGAAGTTATCCTGCTCGAAGATAAAACCGTCACCAAAATTGTTAAGCAAATGGTACAAGATGCTGTTGAAGGATCATCCATGTCACGAACACGTTTTCAATTATTGTCTGCGTTTTTAAGGTTTGTAATCATCAAACCTTAAACTAGAGCTCACAGAAAAGAAACTGATAAATTAGCGCCAATAAGAGATGTCTTCAACACCTTTGCAGAAAACAGCAAAAAATCCTATCATTCCAAAGATAACTTGACAGTGGATGAATAACTTGTCTCTTTTAGAGACCGATGCTCCTTCCGGGATTACATAAAAAGTAAACCCGATAAATACGGCATAAAAATTTGGGCACTCGCTAACAGCACAAATGCCTATAGTCTAAATTTACAAGTTTACTTGGGGAAAATGAGGGCTGCTGCAGAAAATAATCAGGGGCAATGGGTTATTATGGACTTGATAAAATGCTTAGGATACGGATATGGGATAACCACAGGCAACTTTTTCACAAGTATACCATTAGCTGATTGTCTTGAACAAAAGCGCTTTCGCTATGCTACACATTAGGGCAAAATAAGGTTTGTATTCCAAAAGAACTATTACCAAATAAATATAGACGGACATATTCAAGTATGTTTTCCTTTTCGAAAAATCACACTCTAGTGTCATACGCACCTACTAAAAATAAAGCAGTAATTTTACTCTCGACAGAGCATCATGACGATATAGTTTCAGGAGAGGAAACTGTGTATAAACCAGATATAGTTCGGCACTATAACAAGACAAAGGCCGTTGTAGATAGAACCAACAAAATGGCCAAAGAATATTCGGCGAGACGCAGCAGTAACCGATGGTCAGTAGTTTTATTTGGTCGTCTTCTTGACGCGGCGGGCATCAACGCATTTCCATTATGGGGAATAATATTTCCCGACAAACATATTTTAGGCGACAGAAAAAAAATTATTTTGAATCTTAGCCAACTACTAGTGAAACAGAATATTATTGCAAGATATTAATTATGGAAGGCAAGTTATTGCCATAAATCACTAATTCAAAATATGCTTGGTGTGCAGTGATGAAATCGTGATTGACGAAACACGCCAAGACGAAAGAGTGCAAACTGTAGAAGGAAACGAAAGATGCTATTTATGTGCAAGGATCAAAGACGTGAAATCGTGACAGTTATGTAAAGAATGCAAAAGAATTGTGTGTAAAGTATAGCAAGCGCCAATTAAGTTGGCGCGAGTAGGGGGTGCGCAGAAACCGTTTTTAAAAACGCCCACCCCCACTACTCAAGTAATTGTAACAATACATTTGTCATTGACGTTTGACGGAGCATAATGTCTTTGCTAGGGGATAATAAAGTGATACACGCTCAGAGGTTAGAATTATCTGACATTTGATGTAAAACCAGATACAAATCTCCCCAATACTTTTAATCCTGCGCGAACTTACCCCTCCTCGCGCCAACTTAATTGGCGTTTGCTATACACTCTAATAAAATAACATTTTGTATGGAGTGCAACAGAAATTTATTTTAGCTTATATTTTTCCATATTATTAACGTTTTGTGATAATTTTGATTGCCAATAATGTATCCTTTTATTAAATAAACACATCTAAAACAATTCTTTAAAATTTTAATTTTAAAATAAAATTTGAATGGGGTGCAAATGTACTTCTTGTAATTATTTGATCACGGTACCACGAAGGTGTGTGGTACTTATAATTTACATACTTCATTTTTGCCATTTCATATTCCGAATTAGTGGAGAATGTGACCTGAAATCTGAAACGGACATGAACAAGAAAAATCCCTAATCATGATAAATTAATAAACTCCTAAATACGTATTTCGCTAACTAAGTTGCCATCTTCAGTAGAACAATCTGAACGAGAAAAATATTAAATTAAAAGATTTTCTCGAAAGCAAAAAGTTGGGCATAAATGAAGAGCTAACTTACTAATTAATATTAAAATTAATAAACTTCTAAATACGTATTTCGCTAACTAAGTTACCATCTTCAATAGAACAATCTGAACAAGAAAAAATAGTAAATTAAAAGATTTCCTCGGAGCAAAAAATTGTGCACAAATGAAGAGCTAACTTATTAATACATATATATATATATATATATATATATATATATATATATATATATATATACATATATATATATATATATATATATATATATCAAAAACCCTTTTACCCTAAAGGGTGTCGGGTAAGTACAGTCTAATCTAAATTATGCACAAAATTTTTCCAAAATGTTCGGTTCTGGCCAGTGATTTTGCTTCTTTCCAGCTCTTTCCCCTCTTCTGGATGCTATTTCCAATTATATCCTCCCATACTTGTCGCGGTCTTCCTCTTTTCCTTTTAGACTGGACTTTGGCTTCATATATTAGCTTTACTGGTTTAGTGTCGCCCATTCGTTGTAAATGCTCCCACCAATGTAGTTGCCGCTGTTCAATAAAGTCCATTGTCGATTGTATCTTCAGTTCCTCTCGTATTTGTGTATTTCTCATTTTATCCTTTCTAGTTACGCCTCTCACTCTCCTACTAAGACTAAGATATCTCATTTCTGCCGCCTGGATTTTGCTTTTTTGTCTATTATTAAGTACCCCATGATTCACATCCGTATGTCAGAACTGTTCTGTAGACTGCTTTGAATACTTTTATCTTGGTGTTTTGTGATATTTCTTTTTTCATAATGAAGTTCTTATTCATTGCGTAATACAATTTGGTTACCTTTTCAATTCTTTCATTAATTTCTGACTCATTTTTCCCAGTGTTTTCTATCAGGACACCTAAATAGTGAAACTCATTTACTTGTTGAATAGTTATTCCTTCAATTTGGATATTCTTCACCTGTGGTCATTACTTTTGTTTTATTTTTATTTATTTGTTTCGTTCCATATATCTATACTTTATTGCAGGTTATTTCCATTTTCAGCTATTAGTACTCTGTCATTACTGTCATTAGTCATCTGCGAATGCTGCCTCAGCTACTTGTATCCTCTCTAGATTCCTGTACCCAATTTGAATTTTTTTCGTCTGCACTGAGCATTATCTTATTACATCGTCCATAAATACAGTGAACAGTAGGGGACTTAATCCTCCGCCCTGCCTTAACCCATCTTGAGATACAAATCCCTCGGATCTCATTTTCCGCCTTATAATATAATTTACGTTGTTCTGATATAACCGTTGGATATTCCGTATTATTTTTTTGTTGACTCCCCTTTTTGAAGAGCTTTCCATATTTCATATCTTGGTACTCTATCAAAGGCTTTTTCTAAATCAATAAATGCGAAATATGCCCTCTTCCCTTGTTGCAATCTTTTATTAACTATTTGTTTTAGTGTAAATATATGATCTTGCGTGCTCCTTCCGGGTCTAAATCCACTTTGCAATTCCGACAGTGATGGTTAGATTAAAGGTCTTAGCCTGTTGTTAACTAACTGCTCATATATTTTGACGACTGTGCTTAGTAACGTTATAGCTCTGTAGTTATTACAATCTCTATAATTTCCCTTTTTGTATATGGATGTTATTAGTGCTACCTCCCAATCTCCCTGGTATATTTTCGTATTTCCACGCCATGTTAATGATCTCCAGAAGTATCTTTGTTCCTACTTCACGAATGTTATTAATCATTTCTGCCACTATTTTGTCATTTCCAGAAGCTTTTCCATTTTTCAATTTTTTTATTACATCAGTTCTTTTAGTAAATTCTGTATCCTCATCTGCTATATTGCCACTTTCTATAACAGTCTCCACATTTTTGTGTCAGTAGCTTCTCAAAGTATTCCTTCCATCTGTTCATTACCTCTCTTTCATCAGTGATTATTTATTGCTGTTTATTAACATATTAATTAATATTAAAATTAATAAACTTCCAAATACGTATTTCGCTAACTAATTTGCCATCTTCAGTAGAACAATTTGAACAAGAAAAAATAGTAAATTAAAAGATTTTCTCAGAAGCAAAAAATTGTGCACAAATGAAGAGCTAACTTTAACAGTGGACGATTATTTTGGAGGATTAGAAGAAAATAGCTTTCGAGACGGAATAAAGAAGCTTGAGATTATGTAGAAAGTAAAGTTTGTGTATTTGAATTATTCTTTTGTTTCTATAGGATAGCGCGAATTAATCAACCCGTCCTGGTAAGTGTGATATTCCAGGGTGAACGCTTGATACATTTTTTTAATATTCCACTATTTCAGTGCGATTTTTTTTATTATCGCAATATTAAAAACGAAACTTTTATATCAAATAATATAATTCATTGGGCAAACACTTGATAGCAAAAGTAAATAGATATACACATACATATATATATTTTTTCTTATCTGTTTAGTATTAGACCCCGCTATCAGGATCTTGTGCATATGTGTATGTGGGATATTATAGTGTGGCCAAACTAACTAACCTACCGAAAATGTTTCTGTGTTGTTATCGCCAGGCCGGGACCGTCTAAAAATACACATTTTTGTGTCACATACGTTCAGCATACATACGCTGGCATGTACATATAATATATATATATTTTTTCTACAACATGCATGCGTGCATTTGCGCTACTGCCAATGTCAAACGGGGTCAACAGACCTTAGAAAAATAATATCGCTACAATAAGCCATTAATATTAATTAATTTAATATCAAAGAAATGACTGTTATTTTTGTATGTAGAAATTTGACTATTGCGTGTGCATTTACTTAACACATGCACGAAAATGAAAATGAAATTGTTGCACCAAAAAAAACTTTTGCAATTAACGAGAAATCCCTTAGCAATTCAAAAGTCCTGTGCATATATCTTGTTATACACATAGATATTATACAGGGACAAATTATTGCAAAATATATTTATCGCTCTTAATTTTGTTTATCTAAATAACGAGTGATCATTAAAATTTTCGCTCAAGTAAGCCATGTACACAAAAAGTATGTCCTAACTTAAGTTATTAGAGGAGATCTGTCATTATAATTTCAAACGATTGTTAAAAAATAATTTGAAATGCTGACTTTTATATTAAATATATTTATAATTTTTATACAAAGTAATAGAATTTTATAAAAAATGTGTAAAATGTTGACCATTCTCCACCAAGCTTAATCGCACTCTATTTCGTAGAGCATTGAAAACATTGATCAGTATTTGCGGTGAGTTATTGATGTGTTCACATTTTTCTATGATTTTATGTCTTAACTCTTGTAGATTATTAATTGGTGTTTCATAAATAATATTCTTTATAAATGGCCACACAAAAAAATCCATGACTGTTAAATCACACAATCGTGGTGGATATGGAATCGCTGTATTTCTACTTATTATCCTATCGCCATAAAATTGTTGCAAAAACTAAATATTTTCAAGTGTGACGTGAGATGTAGCCCCATCCTGTTGAAAATATCCGACCTGGAGTTCATCATTAGTCAATTGATTAGTAAAAACACTGAGAATTTCGTTACGATATTTCTCCGATGTTATCGTGCCCTCAAAGAATATTGGTCCTACTAATCGGTGACGACTCATACCTACCCATACGCCTATTTTTTCTCGATGTAGAGGAACTTCTTTGTAGAAATGAGGATTTTCACTGGACCACATACGCATATTTTGCGAATTAACATAAACTTTCAAATAAAACCAAGCTTTATCGGTGAAAAAAGTATGATTTAAAATATTGTCTGTCATTGTTTGAATAAACCATTGGCAAAATTGTGTTCTTTTTTCATAATCCGTAGGTAATAGATTTTGTACAGAAGTTAATTTATATGGATACATGTGCAAGTCCTTTTTTAAAATTTTTTGACATGTTCCATACGAAAGCCCAACTTGTTGCGAAACTCTGCGAATAGATGTTTGAGGAGATTCGTTAATAATTTGTCTGACATTTTCAATTACGCCGCGACTTCTCTTGAGAGGAGGACCGCTTCCTTTTTTCCTTAAAATACTGCCTGTTTGACGAAAAGATTTACACAATACATTAGCGTATCACGGAAAGTTTTATAGCTAGGAACAGTATTTGGATATCTCTCTTCAAACTCCGCAAGGCAATTTTGTATTGAATGCTGCCAAATACCATCAATGTTTTGAGATGTGAGGAAGTAACATTCTACCATAAACGCTTTATGCATATCATTAAAGGCCATTACTTTTTCTTTTGTTGAAACTTTAAAATATATATTTGACACTGACAGATGTTTGAAATAACATCTTAATGACTAAAGCTACGACATAATTTTTATATACACGGCCAGCTACGAGTGAAAATTTTAATGATCGCTCGTTATTATTGAATTGACCTCATCAGAGACTTAGATCTTTCGAAGGAACGTGCTGAGTTACTAACGTCAAGATTAAAAGAAAAAAATTGTCTTTCCTCAGATGTTCGAGTGTCTACATATCTCACGAGAGAGGGAAAGTTATTGAAGTTTTTTTCATCTGATGAAAATTTTGTGTATTGCTGTAATGTGAGTGGTTTGCTGGCTTTCATGTGTTTAACGATCTATCAGCCCAATGAATGGCGTCTCTCAATTTGTTAAGGCTCTCGATAGAAATGGTCAATGTTTCCAGTTTATTTCTCACAAATTTCCTGGTTTAAGTACTGAAAAATTAAAAGCAGGTATCTTTGATGGACCTCAAATACGTAAATTGATGAAAGACACAACTAATTTTGAGACTTGTATGAATGATGTGGAGAGGCTTGCCTGGCAATCTTTTGTAGCAGTTGCACAAAATTTCCTCGGAAATCAGAAGGCTGACAACTATGTAGAACTAGTAGAGGAAATGCTGGTGCGATTCAAAGATTTAGGTTTTAATATGAGTATAAAATTACACTATCTCAATAGTCATCTACATCATTTCCATCACAATTTAGGAGATCTAAGCGAAGAACAAGGGGAACGTTTCCACCAAGACCTAAAAACAATGGAGAATAGATACCAAGGAAGGTGGGACAGTCATATGATGGCTGACTATTGCTGGGGAATCATGCGAGATTGCCCGAGTCAGTTTCATTCTAGAAAATCACTCAAAAGACAATTTCTTGATGTTTAATGTCAATAAAAAATATATTTTTTCGTGAATTGTGTTTTTTTCTTCTCGGGAACTAGAGCTGACAGAAGAAAACGGGTAACATTTTTGATATCGCCATGTAAGACATACTTAAAATCGGGTCTAAAATCTCCAGCACCAAAATGGTTGTAGGCCAGTGTAATCATTTCTATCGTAGGGTGTATTCATCACATCAAATAAAACGTTAATGCCATCGCAGAAATACACCTTTTTTGAAGAACTGTAAAAGCGTTTCCGTATGCAGTGACAGGTGTTTGTGAGTATCAAAATATTTTCGCTCCCGCACCCGTCCAGAACTTTTTGCTCACGAGTAGTGTAATTAGAATTTTAATGTACAGTTTTTTATTTATTAAATTTATTATTATTACTTTTTGATTAACGGTTATTCACTTTTTCTACCTTTCTTTCTATTTTCTACTTATAGATGACTCTGATGATTGGACTATAATTTTCATGATTATTGTCTACCTTTCTTTATTTTCCACTTATAGATGATTTTGATTATTGACTTTAAAATATAATTTAGCAGAGTTTTAAGAAAATATTCTGCGTTTAAATGATTGTACTGGGTGTTTTATAGTTTTCGAAATATTTTGTTCATATGCATTAAAAAATAAGTTTAATTTTCCACGGGATATTTACCCGTAAATTTTTAAGTTCTTGACGTAGGCAAGGACGCGACAGTTAAGCAACAACAAAAGATCATTATTATAAACATTAAACAGTGCGAACCAAGATTCGAGCTCTGAGAAACGCCTGAAGAACCAGTGAAAGTAAAGAAATAAAAGCTAATATAGCAGGCACAACATAAGCAATTATTAAGATAAAAAGTCTTCTTCAATAAATGAAATCTTTTGCGGCATTGACACATCAATTGACTGATCGAGATGTTGTAGAATATGAAGGAGATAAATCACCACGAGCGCCCTCTAAACGGAATATTTATGCACTATTAACGTTACATGATTGCAGATTGATATCTATTGCTGGTAAAACTTTACACATAAGAAGAGACCGGACACGAGAGGTTGATGACTCATCGCCCACGAGCGTATATAATTATACTTATAATAATAAAATGGGTATATATACGGCTATAAAATACGAAATACATTTTTATTTATTAATTTTGTAGTTCAAGTTGAGTAATGTAGTATTAATATTTACTAGCAATACTTTGTCAAGGTTCTCTTCTGCAAAATTTGTTCTCTTTGAATGAAATACATCGTTGTAAATAGAAAACGTCCTTTCTACATCGTAACTTGTTATAGGTGCATACTGGAAATATTCTTTTATTTCCGCGTATTTTGCAGTTAGATATTGTGGCATTGTCCCCATACACAATTGCCGCAATGTTATTAAATCTGGATTTCTATTAAACACTGCGTCTAAATTTTGCCCAAAGCCACATCCGAAGTCACTTGGAATACTTTTCACATTATTAATAGCCACATCCAATATCGTTAAACCATCATTTAATTTGAGATTTCGATTTTCAAAATAAGTGATTAGTTTTGGGCAAATTTCCAAAGTGTTCCTGAAGAAAGTACAACTGATTTTTTAAATGTGGAATTTGTCTTAGTTCCTTGCACTCAGAAATACTCCGAGCATCGTCATTAAACATGCAACGAAATTTTGTAAACTATCGAAATTCTCTGCATAAAAACTAGTAGCTTGCAACCATGTTCCCCATCTAGTTATTACTGGAGAGGGAGGCAGTGACAAATATGGCTTTTTTTCCCTGTAACGAGCTACTCTTAATGGTGTTTTTCCGAAAACTTATTTAAAAGCGGATGCAAGTCTATCAACTTCTGGAAAGGTGTTCCTGATATATTCACAGATTCTGTGGAGAACATGTGCTATACAAGTAATATGCAGCATATTAGGATTTGTTTCCTTTAATAGTCCGCCTGTTTTTAACATATATGCAGCACTGTCACTTACAAATAAACTTTTTCTTTGTACCTGTCGTCCAAATGAAGTATATTTTGAATATTCTCGTTAATGGTTTTAGCAACTGTTTCCGCATCAACTGTATTTATAACTTTTGTTGCTATTACATATGCGTTATATGGAATAGTTGAATGTAGTACACCAGCTACAACATTTACCGCCACAGCGTCCTAATATATCGACAGTTTCATCGGCACTTAGTCATAGGTACTGATCTGAAAGATGGCTTCTAATGCGTTCTACTGCTTTCGTGTAGCACTTAGAAACATAATATTTGCGTAAGGTGGATTCATCAGGAACATTTCGACCAGTATATTTTTGGAGAAATATTTTTAAAGTGGGATTGTTAAGTTTATTTAATGGAATATTAGCCGCCATAAAAGTTTCACAGAGTTCTTCTTTAAAATTGCCAGATTCCAACGGTTCCAATTTCTGTGCATGTGTTTGCGATTGTACGTGCGATGAAATTTTTTAACGATATTTTACAGATTTTACAATAAATTTCGGAATCACTGACAATGGACATACAATCAGTATGACCGTCAATCCAACTCGCCATTGTTTCACGATGCCGTTCTCGACGTGCTTGTATATCATATCTGAAAAAGTAACTTAAACAGTGCTCTAGATCTAAATAAATGAAAACAAAAATGTATGCGTAAGTTATTGAAACTAAACGAAATTCAGTGCACACTTACGTCGAAATAATTGGGAGAAGTAGATTCAATCAAACGATATTAAACAGGATCTATTACAAAAATTACGATGTAATTAACAGTTAAAACTATGAAAACAAGAAACTCACAGCACTTTATTTATCTTACGAAATATAATCTAAATAAACTAAATTATTAACTCCACACGCTTCTATCTACGCCCATGAAAACAGAAATTTAACTGTAAATATCCAACAAAAACGTCGCAATTCTCGATGAAAACAGATGTGCGCGCTGGCCAGATCAATAGTTCATTCAATAACTGCGTGATGTACTTACATATTGCTATGGATTTTTCCCTAAATTATATTTGAAATTTATTTAAAAATAAATGTACATTGTTTTTGGATATCTGTGTATATCCGTTATATTTAGATAAAATGTGTGTAAGCAAAAACTAGGTGTTTGAAGGTCTTTATATGAAAGCGATCGTAGGGACGATATTGAGGGAGAGACGTAGTTATACCTTTAGACAAGAACGTTCTTTTTCTTTAAAAAAAATGTATACAGGCTGATTCATTTTCGGCCCTCACCATGGGGATCTCGCTTATTATTGGAGATAGAGTATAGGTTTAAATTTGGCAAAGTTGTTAAATTTTGTGTTTGTTATAAATCCGTAAAGAAAATAGACCTGTGACAAATGACCTTCGTTATTAAAAAAAAAAAACGCGAAAACCCCATTCTCTTCTTTTACCTGTAGCACCGACATTTGGCCTTGCAGAGAAAATATAAAAACACATCCTTGTAGCCATTTCTAAATCTCTATCCAGTGGTGTACTCTAAATTTTTATACGACGTTTCGTTTCTTTCTGGACATCATCAACTATATAATTTCTTATAGGCGTCATATTGGATTTAGACATCTTCAGAAAGAGTTTTTTTTTCTGATTTCAGCCATGTACCACATGCTGACTAAAGTTTTTGACATTAGGTTTTATTTGAAAGAATAAATTATAAGATTAAATAAGGTAGCCATGGAATTTCAATCTGTCAAACATTTCATTTATTGTTCATTAGTAATACAAAAATGTCATACACTAACGAAGAGAAACGAGATATGATAAGTATTTTTTATTCTTCGAACCGAAATTCAACAGTAGCGAGTACAAGATATCCTCAATTATATCCAGAACGACAACAGCCTCATTGTACCATTTTTCTAGATCTCGACAGAAATTTGGTCGAGAATGGATCGTTTACTAAGCCGCGTAATGGTCAAGACAACAGGAATTTAAATGAAAATCGACAAGATATTTTACAAATGGTAAATTAAAAGCGTGTTTTCAAATTTCATGTTAATCTTGTATTTTTATAGATAAATAATAATCCATCAATTTCTACACGCGAAGTAGCGTCAAAATTTGTGCCAGTCCAGAGTTTGGAGAACTTTACATAAAAGTAGGTTTAAACCATACAGGATCCATGTTAGTCACTCTTTACTGCCTGGAGATAATTTGAGAAGGCTAGAATATTGTAATTGGTTAATGGGAAGCATAGAAAATGACGAAAATTGTTTAAGCAAAATCATCTGGTCAGATGAAACAAAATTTACAAATTCTGGAATGTTCAACAGAAACACGTAGCATTATTGGACAGTACAAAATCCCCGACAAAACAGGGCTAGAAGACCATAACATCGTTTTGGAATGAACGTTTGGATGGGTATTTTGGCAAATCGTCTCTTAGGACCAGTTATGTATGAAGAACATTTAAATGGAGAAAGATATTTAAACATTTTACGTACATACGTATCTGGCTATCTTGACGACAATATCCCATTAAATCAATTACAATATTTATGGTGGCAACAAGATGGCGCACCTGCACACAATGCAGCTGTTGTTAGAAATTTCTTAAATCTAGAGTTTGCAAACCGTTGGATTGGAAATAGGGGAGTTGTTGAATGGCCTGCGAGATCACCTGATTTAAGTCCGCTAGATTTTTTTTTATGGGGATATGTTAAAAATAATATTTATAAAGTAGATGCGCCACGAAACATTGAAGAATTACGAGACAGACTTCAGAATGCCTTCGATGTAGTTTTTAGAAGAAGTATATAAAGGGTAGTATAAAATTCCAGAAGGCGTGCCCAATTGTGCATTACCGAAGATGGCCAGATAATTGAACATTTACTGTAATTGTTTATTGTTTACTTTTCTATGTATTTTTATTAATGTTTTTGTTATCTTGTACTCGCTACTGTTGAATTTCGTTTCGAAGAATATAAAATACTTATCATATCTCGTTTCTCTTCGTTAGTGTATGACATTTTTGTATTATTAATGAATAATAAATGAAATGTTTGACAGATTGAAATTCCATAGGCTACCTTATTTAATCTTATAATTTATTCTTTCAAATAAAACCTAATGTTAAAAACTTTAGTCAGCATGTGGTACATTGTTGAAATCAGAAAAAAACTCTTTCTGAAGATGTCTAAATCCAATATGGCGCCTATAAGAAATTAGATAGTTGATGATGGCCAGAAAGAAACGAAACGTCGTATGAAAATTAAGAGTACACCACTGGATAGAGGTTTAGAAATGGCCACAAGGATGTGTTTTTATTTTTTCTCTACAAGGCCAAATGTCGGTGCTACAGGTAAAAGAAGAAAATGGGGTTTTCGCGTTTTTTTTTTAAATAGCGAAGGTCCTTTGTCACAGGTCTATTTTCTTTACGGATTTATAACAAACACAAAATTTAACAACTTTGCCAAATTTAAACCTATATTCTATCTCCAATAATAAGCGAGATCCCCATGGTGAGGGCCGAAAATGAATCAGCCTGTATATTAATTAAATTCGGGTTGAATTTATTGAGTTAATTAGTTGTTGGTGTTTGATTTTCAATTCCCGTATATTCGACGAGATTGTATTCTCGTAATTTTGATAGTATTTGATTAAACAACGTTTTTCTTGTCTACGTGTCTCCTATATAATTTTTTATGTAAGTAAAGATATATATTTATAAGACGTCTTGTTAATTCAAAGAATTTTTTAAGATTGTATATCAATTGTATTAATATTATTAGTTAAGAGTCTTAATTAGTTGAGATAAATGATAAATAATATTTTTAAAATTTCTACGTAAAAAAAAATATATTTGTAAAATTTTATTCGTTTGGAATTCAAGGGTAAATTTTTTGTTACATGTGAGCGCGCATGTAGTAGTTTTTTGATCGTGTTTTAAGTTTGTTTATAGTATGTTGTTCTCTGGGGAGAAATAAAAAATAAACTTTGTTATTTTAATTAAGTTGATCGGAAGTCATTAGAGGAAGTTTTAATTCACTTAGCGGTCATATTCAGTGAATTGTTTTACCTCAGAAGTTGTATATTGTTAAATACACAATCTTTATACTTTATAAAGATAGATTTTTTTCTTTTTTTGATTTTTTTTTTTGTATTAAATATTCTTTTAAATTTTATATTGCGCTCGTTTAATATTATCAACCTTTTACTGCGCATTTATTATTAAAAGAAGTAAATTATTAAAAAGATAAAACAAATATCATATTTGTTACGTACGTTTGATTGGCGCCTAGTAATATTCCAATTCCACGTTTCCGATTTGAACCCTGAGAAGAAAGAAGTCTCATTGTTGGATATCAACTGGCTGAGTATCCTAGTTGTGTAGATTGTGGATGGTAGTTGTGGATGGTGGTGCAGTAAATATATAAACCACAATTCATAGCAATATGTTGTACAATATTTATATCGTCCGTCGTAATGACGACGTCATTTCAATCCGATGTGTCCGGTCTCTGCACATGAGTATCTACAGCGCAGACTTAGCGCATAACACACATCGAACAAGTTTGAACATGTATAAGCCTGTCAGGCTGAGATTATCTCGTACATTACTCTACTTTCCAAAATCTCAGCTTTCCGAGTGTTGTGTTAATTTTAACTTTCCCATCTCCTAGTTTGATTGTGTTTTTTTTTATTTACAAATATTTAGGTTTGCTGTTAATCCCATATCTATAGCTGCTGCCACTGGCTAACCTACTATTTACCTTTAGTTTGAAAAATTCACACTTGATGTGATTTAATGATAGTGATAATGATTTAGTGATAGCGTGACTCATTTTTATAGACTTTTTAAGTAAGTAGCACGCGATTCGGCGATTGTAAATTTAGTTTGATTCCGGGACAACGATTACAATTTTAATATTAAAACTTAATTTTGTTTAAAAGAATTTTTATCAAATAAGTTTCCGTAAGAACCGTAATTACATTCTTGGAATACAATGGGTTGCCATAAAAATACAAGTAGTAATTTTGTTATTTCTTCTTCTATGTCGATCTAATTACAAATTGCGTCATAACCTAAGTACTCTGTATATTTAATATTTTTTTTATATCTCTATATACATATATCTCTTTCTATATATAGATAATAATGCTTTTTGGCAGAAGGCCAATAGGGTTGTATGTGCAGTGTATCTAAAGGAACGTATCGAAGCGATATAATTATTTGATTGACTCGAGAAGGGCAATTCGGACTGCAACTCACGAACTAACCTGTCTTGCCTCATCGTCTCCATTGTTAATATTACGATCACACGAACGACAACGTAATTGTCAAAATTTAGAATAGATGAATGCGTAAACAAAGCGATACGACATTGTTGACGTTACAGACAATCCTGTAACGTTTGCCATTTCACTTTCCGTTTCAAATATACACATACATATGTATATGTTTGCTTACCAGGCTCCGAGCCAACATGTTGCACAAATATATATGTATCTCTATTTACGAGGACGATTCAAATTTGACTGCATTTTATTTTTTTCTGGTCGATACAAAGAAATTACAATTATACGGGGTGATAAAAAAATTGGAGCTTTATTTTTAATTGAAAATAGTACACACAAAATGATGACTAAAAAAAATAAATAGATATCCACACTAATGCGAGCAACACAGGAACACTACGGCGGTAATGAACACAATCGACTACGACACCAAGATAAAAGCTCTCTTAGAAGATCCGGCATACCAACCAATCACTACGGATCCAACAACATACCTGCAGAAAACAACTAAAACTAAAATCAAGGAGAGCTCCATCGACAAGGAAATCCAAACACAACTCATTCCAAGGGAGATGTCATCAAGATGTCCTAAATTCTACGGCTTACCAAAAGTCCACAAGGAAGGTGCACCAGTAAGACCCATAGTCATTGGGTCGCCACTTCAACAGTTGGCAAGATACCTGGCCCAACAACTACAACCACATGCCGAGGAAGCCGAGTCTTACGTCAAGAACACAAGCCACTTCATCGAGATATTGAAGAAAGAGAAAATGGAAACAGATTGCCTATTAGTAAGCTTCGACGTAGTGTCACTGTTTACCAATACACCGGGTAACCGCAGCTCTAGGGACCATCGAAAGAAAATACCAACCTCCACCATACATAATGCACCTAGTGAAACACTGCCTGGCAAACACCTACTTTATCTACGGCGATCAACTTTACAAACAAATAGAAGGCGCACCGATGGGCTCTCCACTGTCACCAGTAATAGCGAACCTACGTCTTCATGGAAGACTTGGAGAGAACAGCACTAAGGACGACCACCCATAAACCCAAGATTTGGCTAAGATATGTTGACGACACGTTTGTGATTTGGACACATGGAAAAGATCGCCTTAAGGGCTTCCTGGAACATCTGCATAGTATCCATCCAAAAATAAAATTCACAATGGAAGTAGAATCAAACTACCAACTACCATTCCCCGACGTTTTGGTTAAGAAGAAAGAAAATGGAGAATTAAACCATACAGTGTACCGGAAATCCACACATACAGATCGGTACCTTAACGCACAGTCTCACCACCACCAAACTCAGTGGCAAGCAGTAGTGAAGAGCCTAGTAACAAGATTACTGAGATTAGCAGATAAATATAACGTCATTCAAGAAATGGATAAACTCCACAATGCACTCCAGCAGAATGGCTTTAGACGGGCAATCAACACAGCATTAAAGCCAAAACGAGCCAAACCACAAGAGGAAAAAGAGGAATCAATAGCCAAAACCTACTTACCCTATGTCAAAGGTACCACCGATAGAATATCCAGATTCCTACGAGGAGCCAACACTGAAACCACATTCAAGGCAGACAGAAAAATCAGCACAGTTCTTCGAAATCCAAAAACAAGAATACCTTTAGGAAATCAGGTAGTTTATGAAATTACATGGCTTAATTGTGAGAAGACGTACATCGGCCAAACAAACAGAAGGGTAAACATAAGAAGAGATGAATACCAAAACTCCGTTAGAAAAGACGAGAAAATTTCTTCTTTGGCTCAGCATGTAAAGGAAACGTCCTACACGATAGACTTCAGCAATACCAAATTATTGGCGAACATAGACCATATGAAAACCAGAATTATCAGAGAAGCTATCGAAATTGAGAAACGTCCAGACAATTTGAATTCGCGAGATGATACCCAGAGGCTACCAAAAGCATGGACACCAGTATTATGCAAAGAAGTTGTCAACAACAAAGAAAAACACCTACACCGTAACTCAGTCAGTACAATCCGGCTACAGGCCAAACGATACGGAGCCGCGCACACACTCAACCAATTGTAACCACCATCCTAACCTCGACTACGTCAGTTTACGAGTAATCAGAAGCAGAAGCAGACAGTTATCGCAGACCTAAAGAGGGCAAATGTTATTTTGCGGAAACGTCATCCAGAAACCAGCGCCGGTGTTTACGAAGACCAAACAGTGGAAACGCGGAAGAAACCCCGGAATCCAATTACAACACATACTACTACCCGCGGAAACCTGAAAGAAAACATATATATATATATATTAAATAAGTTAAATAAATTAAAAACGGGTAAGCGGTCTGTCAATTAAAACTCGTTTATATTATCTCTATATTTCGCAACAAGTTTGTTGCTTCTTCTGGAGATACTACAAGATTAATGAAAAAAAGACATTAAATAAATCAGTGTATAAAGAAATAATAAAATACTCAAGAATGTAGAGTCCAAAAAAAGAAAGTGACGCACAGGGAAATTAAATTGATTAAATTTAAAACATTAATGTAACTATATGTAGATATAAGGTGTCACATCAACCTTTATAAACCATGTATATTAGGGGTATGACTTTTTTGTAACATATATTGTGCATGGCCGTACATGATGAGAAATGGCAAAAATATAATAATTGCGTTTTTAGTTTTTCATTTTATTAAAAAAACATCCCGCACCGACCAAGATGAAAAATTGTGGATTTTACACTGGATGAAGAATACAACTCAATTGAAAAGGCCTAACATTTTTTGTTATGTAAAAATATGCTGTTTATTTAAGCGTTCTGTTTTAGTTTTTTATTTTCAAAACAAACTAAAAATCACAAAAATAGCTTGCAAAAAGTTTTATTTTTTAATTTTTTCATTAGATGCAATAAATTTTAAGTTTAAAGTGCGTTCAGTTTTACAATAATTAAAGATTTCTTGTGTTACTTTAATGGCTCGTTCTGCACAAATATTGGTTCGTTTTAAATTTCTAATAGCGGAATCTTCCTCCACCCAGTGTTTAAGAAAACATTTATGAGCATTTTTGCAGGGCTTTACAGATGTTTTCAAATTTTCAAAGTTATTGTGGCGAAAACGTTGATCTGAAAACCAGATATCGTACCATGCGCTGCATATAAATTTACAAATTGGTAAAAGTTCTGTCCTGTGTTCGGGTTTGAGTATAAAAGTTAAAAGTGCCAGTATGGCTCTGGAATTCCAGCGGGCATTACTGAGTGATGGTAATACACGGAATTTGATAAATGGAAACAAGTTATTTTTATCAAAATATTTGAATGCTTGTCCCAATTCGTACAAATACTGCATGTCATCACGCCACTTGATATTGTGTATTTCCAATATTATATCGCTTTGTTTGAAGTTTTGTTTAAGATTTTCGTACTTTGTTATCAATTCTGTAAAAATATCATACGAAATATTTGGTGATGTAGATTTTTCAACAAGCATTTCATTCATGACATGCTTTAAAATCAAATCTAACACATGGTGTTGACAACCAATATATTGCGGAGGTGAAAAGGATTTTTCCTGAAACGACGTCTTCAGTAAATGAACAATTCCATTTTTTTTCCCTGTATTGACATTTGTAGTATCACAAATAATCATTTTAATGGAATTCCATAGTTGAAATTTGTTTAAAATGTTTTTGATGCCTGCAATATAATATTATAGTAAGCTATCTAGTTATTTATAACTTTTAATTTAATTAGCACCTTCAAATATTGTCAAACTTTTTCCATTATTAAGCTCCATGACCGCCAACCTGACTTCTTCAAGCTCGTTTGTCAACACCACTACCTGAACTTCTTTTTTACCATATTTCTTCCCATCAAAATGTATACACCATTTTTCTTCTTTTAATGTAGCCATATACTTTTCTTCCAAACGTTCTGCTGCTTTTATTGAGGCCTTATAAATACCAGATTGTGAGGGTGTTAGAATATCAATACCCGATTTCACCAATTCCTTACATATTTTTGCTGCATTTTTTGTGCTCACGTTGGAAGTCTGAACAATTTTCACTGCCGCCTTAGTTGAACAGGCCACGTTTTTAACACTTGGTTCAAATTTATCATCGTCTGATGATGCATAGAATTCTGTGTTTTCTTCCGATGATGCGTATAATTCTGTGTCTTCTTCTGATGATGCGTATAATTCTGTGTCTTCTTCTAGGGACATAATTGTTCTGTCAGATACATTTATGTCTGAGACCAAGGCGGTCGTGACTTTTCTTTTTAATATAGCAGCTTTTGATGGATGAATATTAATTTCCTTTGCTGTTGTGTATCCAACATCTCCTTTCGTGCTTGTTTGAACTGCGTACAACTTTTTATCTTCCATGCTTAGCCAAATGCCTTGTGGATCTGTTACATCAAATAATTCTCCAAACACTATTGTTGGGTTTCTATTTGGTCGCTTTAAATATTTACAGAAACGATCTAAAAGCTTTTCTACTTTTCTTTTTATTGAAGATTCAAGTATACATGGAAAATTTAATTTCGACCATAAATCAAGCAATTCCTTGGCTATAATCTGACACCTTATTTTTCTATTTTTTTCGGTTTTTGCCAATGCGTTGTACCGTCCTATTATCACCATCTGCTTTTGTATTCTGCACATTTCATTTAAATTTTTATCTATGTTAATTATTTCTCGTCTTTTAGTTGTACTTTTTTCAAAATGAGTCAAATTGTTTTTCCATACCGCCGAATTTTTCAAAACAGCACTTGCACTTTTTCGAGAACTCATTACTTTGATTGAATATATAAATATTTCTTAATAAATATAACCACACTTGTAGAAAGCACGCACCAAACTATGAGCTCAAACCAATAGTAGACAGCATCAGTTTGTTTACATTCGATTTCGGGGATTTACCGTACTTTGCAGTCACACAGCAACACAAAATACAAAACAAATCAGAGAACGTAAGCGAGAACGTCTTTGAGAATTTACATGTAAACTTTCTACATGGACGGTGCGGGACTTTTTTCCAACAAAATGAAAAACTAAAAACGCAGTTATTATTTTTTTGGCTTTTTTCATCATGTATGGCCATGCAAATTTTTTTTTGTTAAAAAAATTGAAAAAGTCATACCCCTAATGTATATGTAAAAGTTAAAACATGAAAAGTACGAAATATAAAACGAAACATATAGCAAAAAACTAAAGTCACAAGAATATCAAAACCAAAAAACAATGCACTATAAATTTAACAATACGAGAAATTTCAATATGATCTTTTTTCAGTTAATTGAACCATTATTAATATTTAGACGTCTACAATATTGATTCTGACAGTTTAAGTCAAGTACTGAATTTTAATTCCATGGCTTACTATACATCAGGGATGCACAGACTTATAGGGAACAGGGGCGACTCGGGAAAATTATAAGCCAAGGACGGGCCACTACAAAGAATACTTATTAACACAAATATTTTTATTTTTAAATAGTATGAATTACTACAAATTATAAAAATAAAAGAACATTCAAAAATGTTTGTTGTAATTATGTAATCGTAATGTAATCTAATCATTACAATGTAATATTTCATGTTTTATTATTTTGATGCATGACATTGCATTGACCTAACAATTTGTTTATGTTTAGTTCCACATTACTTGTCGCTACACGTAAAATTGCTTCCAGATTTTCATTTGCCAGACGTTTTCGATTTTTTGTTTTGTTAAGTTTCATCACTGAAAACATTTACTCACAAATATACGTCGATCCAAATAAGCTTGCGCATTTCAATGCATTTATTCGCAACTCTTTATAAGCGGTTTTGTCAACGCAACGGTAAAAGTTGAGTAAATTACCTTCATTAAACTTGTTTCGTAAATTATCATCATTTTGCATATCTATCAATTCCAGCTGTATTGATTCCGGTGCAATTTCGCGTGAAATTATTGCTGAAAATGTCTAATAGAGGTTTAACTTTTTTGAAGTCATGAAAAGCTTGTATTAAAATATCAATTTTTTCAACATAAGCGAAATTGACATCAGTTTTATTGAATTTCTCCATAATTTTTTTGTAGTTCGGAAAATGGCTGTAATTGGCTGAATTGATTTGTGTCCTGAAAAGACTCAATTTGCATTGAAAGGACGAAACATGAGAGTTAACTGCGAAATCAATTGATCTTTGCCTTGGAGTCGCGTATTTAAGACATTCAAGTGATTTGTGATGTCTACAAGAAACGCTAAGTCACACAGCCAATCAGGGTTGTCGAGTTCGGAGACATCCTTTTTCTTTTCCGCCAGAAATATTTTGATTTCTTCAATCAAGTTAAGAAACCACTCTAGTGACAACCCACCACTTAGCCACCTTACTTCAGTGTAAAACAGGAGATCACCATATATTCGCTTTCAATATCCTCGAGAAATTGTGTGAATTGTCGGTGATTGAGACCTCGTGATTTTATAAAGCTTACAGTAGGTACTACAACTTCCATCAGATTTTCAAATCCCAATAATTTTGAACAGAGGGCCTCTTGATGTATAATGCAATGAAACTGCATTAATTCCTTGGTATCTATATTTTTAGTTTGTAAATACCCTTTTAACATAGTTATTATCCCAGATTTACTTCCAACCATTGAAGGTGCTCCGTCAGTCGTAATTCCAGATAATTTCGCTAAATCCAAATCCATTATAGAACATTTTTCTAGAAGAGCTTTGAGCATGTCACTCTCCATGGTTTGACTTGTCAAAGAACTCATACCAATCAGTTCTTCACTCTCTTCAAAATTTTGTGTTACACCTCGTAAAAATATTAAGAGTTGAGCAGTGGAACTTATATCTGTAGATTCGTCGAGTGCTATACAAAAAAAATCAAAACTTTTCGATTTCGTAACTTATTGCTCTTCTATATTAGCTGCTAATGTGGTAAGTCTTCTTTGAACAGTCATCCGATTTAGTTGGATTTTCTTAAACCTCTTTGCATCTCTCCGACACATTTTTTTTTGAGGCGATATCTAAACACTGCTTAACAAACTCACCATCTTTAAAATGCCGACAAGTTTTCGCTATTATTCGATATATTTCAAAGCTAACTTCAGTAGCTATTTCAAAATCTTGAATTGGTTTTGTAAACATAGCTTGCTGGCCTATTAGTTCCCTTTGTAAAGTGAAAATTTTTTGAGTTCGATTTTCGCCGGTTAATTTGGTAAAAGTGTGATGCTCGGTTTCATAAAGCTTTTTCACATTATATTCCTTCGGAATAGAAACACTACTATTGCATATTAAACAGACACTTTTGTTGTGCGATGAATAAAAAAGTATTTTTCGGTCCAAATATCTTGAAACTGTCGATTTTCATCTTCAACCTTACGACTTTTTTACTGGGGCCTGGTTTATCCATATCAAAATTGATATTATATTGTTACGAAGGTAGATTCCAAGTTCGAACGACGAAATATTTATTCTTCACAGATTACAATTCAAACAATATAACGTTCACTTGTCCATAGTTAAAACTTAACTGCCCCGATAGCAGGCGATGCGTTGTATTTATATGAGTTACCTAACATCGAGAACCTACCACATTGTTCGGGCATAATACCGACGTGTTTCGCGAATCTTCGAGTAATCTAGTTGGTTCGACAGATTTCTAGTCTCGTAGCAATATGCTTGGAGCGACGAGGAGCATACCTGTCCTACGTAGTAAACCTGAACAAGAATGTAGTAGGTACTTAAAGATATATATCTTACTAACAATTACAAAAGTTAGAATAAAATAAAAAGTTAAGAAATATTGATTTGAATGGATTTTTACCTACTTTTGTAATTTTTCGAACAATTTTTAAAATTTGTTGGCGGGCCGCATAAATATCGACAGTGGGCCGCATGCGGCCAGCGGGCCGGGTATGTGCATCGCTGCTATACATAAACATGATTTTAAACAACAATGATTTTAAAATATCAGTTTTAATTGAATATCCTTCTCGTTGTTGAGCAAAAGGTTGCCAAACCTTATTATTGCTAAACTCCCACACCAGATCTCAATTGAAATTCATAAAATATACAGGGTTCTTTTAAAATACAAAAGATAAAACCGTTTCCGGCTAAACCGAAAGTCTGGGTCGTATTATAAATATACTCATCGAATCGCCGATTTTCATTTAATTAATTGTGGAAAGTCTTATTAAAATCTAAGTAGGCATGTCAATCTATACATTCGCTTAACCCTGTATATGATATGATATATAGATAGATGGGTATATGATGCACATATCCTCCTTGTAGACACAAAAAATTAATATTATCTGCGTTCAATTCATGTTCAACTCCCCACGTTGAGAAAGTAGACCACGTGACCGCAATTGCATTGTCAGGGCTTGTAAGTAATGTTATGGATGTTTATGAATATAATCTAATTATGTTATTTTTTGAGTTCCCGTGATCAGTTTACATTGTATATATTTTTAAAATTTTTTTTAAATTATTAAAAATGCATTTCCGCTTAGATATTTTATTCAAACCGGATGTGGTACGAAACCTCTAAATTGCCTAAATGTCAGATTTATATATTTATGTTAACTATTTATTTGCAAGAAAACACAATATGATTCATAACTAATCAAGAAAATTAATACGTAACTGAGTTTTTATGTGATTGATTGATTGATTGATGTGAGTAGAAATATATTTCTTTAATTTTATTCTCTCGTTTATTTAAGCAGAATTTTATTCAAATTAGTGAGGGCGTGGAACGAAGAAATACTAAAATTTGTGATATTTTGTTTCTGTATAGACAGTACATCAGTAATTGTCCTAGATCTCTTAGTGCTTGCCACGGTATATGTTTAAATAGTTAATGCTATTATAAAATATAAAATTGGCATTTAATTCAAAACTAAGTCCTTTACGAGACTTTAGAATACGTTTTTAAATTACTTCATTTAGTTTCTTTAAATAAATAAAGTTTGTAAGTCGATTCGACAATTAATAATTTTAAAAAACATATCCATTTTCAAGAATCCCATTCTTATTAAAAAAGGAAGCCCCTGTATTGAAATGAGAGTGGCAAAGACAATTATTTTCTATTTTTCAGGATGACTTAAAATAGAAGTAAAATAGAAATGAAACTAATGTTTGGAACTTACTGTAAGTGAGAATTAATGAATATTAAATCTCATTCTTACATGTAAATGTCGACTTATGTGATGCGTTCATAACTACAATCCGACAAACTAAGTTTGTACCAGTATGCAGAACACACCCTTTCGCAACAACGAACTTCCTGGTAATTAGGTTAATTAAGAATTAAGAAATACTGAAAAAAACAAGTCAATCAACGGGAAACATACAGACGGCGTTTCTTACATGTAAATGTCGACTTATGTGATGCGTTCATAACTACAATCCGACAAACTAAGTTTGTACCAGTATGCAGAACACACCCTTTCGCGACAACGAACTTCCTGGTAATTAGGTTAATTAAGAATTCTTAATTAACCTAATTACCAGGAAGTTCGTTGTCGCGAAAGGGTGTGTTCTGCATACTGGTACAAAGTTAGTTTGTCGGATTGTAGTTATGAACGCATCACATAAGTCGACATTTACATGTAAGAATGAGATTTAATATTCATTAATTCTCACTTGCAGTAAGTTCCAAATGTTAACTATATATACAGAAAGTATAGAAACGAAAAAGCAATGTCCGTCTTCGAGGAATGCCGTGCATTGAAAAGTTCCAACCAGAACGAAACGCCGTCTGTACGTTTCCCGTTGATTGACTTGTTTTTTTCAGTATTTCTTAATTCATGAAACTAATGATTAAAATATTTCCTTTGAATTCCCTGATGAAGACACTGTGCTGGCGAAACAATTGTCGTCGCTTTACGATTATGTATTAAGAAAGTGAAGATTTTAACCATTAGCTTTATTTCTATTTTAAATTATGGATTTTCGTCAAGCAGAAGGCGAATTAATTCAATTATGTTATAAGTAATAACAATAATGATCTAGGTATATTGTCCAACAGACAAATCGGTTTAAAGGGACAATATAATTATATTCATGGTAGAATGCAATACTAATGAGTAAAAGCCAGATTATATGCAAAAAAAAGTGAAAATATGCGCGTAAATATGCAGATGTTTTAGCCTAAATATGCACTTCCTTATGAAAAATATGCTGGTAAAAAGATACGAGGAATGTTAGAAAATGTAATATTGTAGAAAAAAATATTCTATTATGTTTACTACAAGTTTATTTAGAACATTTTACAACTTAATTAATTATAAAAACAATTTAGAATCACATATTTCTCAAAGTTTTCAACAGAAAAATTATGACGCTTATCTGAAAATATGTATTTATATATTGAAAAGGTTCGTTCTACGTCGATGCTTGTTATAGGAGCATATTTCAAATTACAAATATCATCTATTGTCAACTCAATATTTTCTACTGAATCAGCACACAAGATTTTAGTAATGTCCTTTAGCTTTTTAAAACCCTCATTTTTTCCTATTACACTTAAAAAGTTTTCATACACGGACTGTCCACTCCTCCTTTAACATCAAAACACGACTTTTCAAATTTGTTTATTATTTCAACGCTCTCGATTAGCGACATAAATTGTTTTCCCAGCCGCAATATAGAAGTGAAAATAAAACTGTAATTGGCTTTAATGAACGCTAACTGTTGAGGTATTTCTTTACTCGAATACACCTTTTGGGCGTCTATCACAGATTGTGCCTCCCTATTAAGATCCAAAATAATTGTCTTTATTCCTTCATAATGATTCACATGAAAAATAGCAGCTTCCAACCACGTTCCCCATTGTGTGATTACTGGTTGAGAAGGAAGCGGAACACCGGGTAGATGTTGTTTGTAAAACTGAACTCGTAATGGGGCCTTTAAAACTACTTTCTTAACAGTACTAATTAAAGTATTTACTAAGGGAAAATGGTTTCTGACTTCTCCTGCAACACGATTTAGTCCGTGCGCCAAGCAAGTTGTGTGAATTAAATTTGGTTAAAAGATTTTCAAGTTGAAAGCTGCCTTCACCATGTATGGTGCAGCATCCGTCAAAAACAATAGAATTTTCTCTGTTGGAATCGATTCCGGTAAGAAGAAAGTTGCCAGTTCTTCCTGTATAAACCTTGTTATTGTCAAATTATTTGCCTTTTCCTACAGTTTGGATGAAATTAAATAAGATTTTGCTGGAACCGATACGTTAAGGATAATCATTAAATGCACTATGTATCGGCCCACAACTAACAGTAGCTTCATCTACGCATATATAATGATAATTGTTTGCAACAACCTTCTTAATGCTATTCAATATTTTTGCATAAATACAGCGAATATAAGTTTTTCTAAACGTGCTCTCGTCGGTAATGTTATATTTGCTGATGTACTTTTGCAAAATTAACTTGACATTTAAATTTTTTAATTTATGTAGTGGAATATCTGCCGATACAAACATTTGACATAAATCTTCATTAAACTGTTCTTGTTCCGATTTTTTGGAAGTTGATGGCAAACATTGCGATAATGTTTGCGACTCTTCTTCGCCAATTTCATCTTTGTTAGTTTTGCAGCATGAGATGGAGTTTTCATATGTTGGTCGACTTGGAACTTTTTCTCACTTGTAATCTGCAAAAAAAATATCACATCATCGGTTGTTTTCTTATAAAATAAATGTTAGTAAAAGATAAAAGGATAATTGAAAACTTAATTAATAAGAGGAAATAAACTTAAAATATTACTCACAATCTTGCAGCATGCTACGCAAAACACTTTTTCTCCATCCATACGCAATTCTGAATAAGGTGCAATCCATCCAGTCACAGTCACTATTTTCGGCATTTTTACTATTATATATCACAACTCACAAGTTTACACTTCGAAAAGCCAACGTAAAATGACGTTTAAAATAAAATTACTTTCGAATATGGGAATAAATTTCTCCGAATAACAAAGAAACACATATACTCCTAATTTTCTGGTAAAATGTATTTTTGTAATTATTTAGAAGTTTTAAGATATTAGCTTTTCCTGGAATTTTGTATCGGCCTGGATGTATGAGAAGAGCGTTAATAAATTCTTAGAGACGCTTATCGGCAAAGTAACGGGAAGAGGCTTAATAAAATGCTATTTTTAATTTAAAGAGGGTTGTTTAATTTTTGTTTGTTTGTTACATCCACGACATATTTTTAGTAATGCTTATAATAAATTTGATTTAGTAAATAAATAAAACTCGGATACTTAAAATATGCAAAAATGCTGAATTACTACAAAATATGCATATATTATGCAAATATGCAAATTTATGCAAACTGCATATAATCCGGCCTTTAGTTATAAGTAATTAAAAGAATATGCTAAGCAATTGCCAATCGCAAAAAAAATTGAAAAATGGCCTTCCCCAAAGCTCGGTTCTGGTTCCTTTAATGTTCAACATTCACACCACTGATACATAAAATCACGACAATTACAGATGATATGGCATTATGCGCCCAAATCAAGAATTTAGAGGATGGAGAATTACAACGCTTAAGATCTGGATAGCCCTCCTGGAGCAACATCCTCAATTGAGGATTATGAATTTCATTTCTAATCCTTCAGAACCTCTGCCGAGCGTAACCTTTCCACGTAGGCAATGATCTGAATTAAATAGGTTCGGCAAAGGGGACGAAAGTTGCAGCTCAAGGCTGTATAAATGATACTAACGTCTACGGCTGTGGAAATATGAAACAAACTATGGCCCACAACGTAAATGCCCCAGAAGAAGTTTTCCCTGTGGCATCCACGAGCTAAGCAAGGCTACTCTTGCAACACTGGACTGGTTGCAAAATTTAGATATTAGTGTATAGCTCGGTTAACACCAGAAACGCCGGGCTTACCTTCATACCTATTAGCGCTGCAGGGGGTCGTTTTAATCTTATCATTTTCCTTCGTGTAAACATTGCTGGCTAAGGTAAAAATTAAAATACTGCATACTGTTTTCTCTATTTATTGAACAAAAAAGAACAGTTTAATACCTAGCGGCTTAAAGTCTATTTGAGGTAATTGGCACAAGTTATAGTTTGAACTATTTTTCCAGAAGACTTTCCGCATGTAAATTTGAGACATTTTTCCATTGACTTGTTTCCTATGCAGTGCTTTCCAATCTGACATTTATGTCTGATTTTTTATGGGTCTTGTTAAGTTTCATGAGCAACATCATAGGTACAATACGCTGTTCGAAATTCTTCAACAAGTTTCCTCAAAAATTGGTGCCTGCTTATGTTTTCCCCTGTACTTTCTTTAGATAAAACCCAAGCATTTATTAGAACTAAGTCAAGTATATTGTAAAAAATCCGAACGGGCCAACGACGCGAGCCAGCTCTGGTGGTGTACTGCCTAGCCATTTGGTTAACAACACGACTCCATATTTGGTTTTATTATAAAAACTAACATTTTCCGGTAGCTTTTTCTCAGTTTATCAAATTTCTATATAAGAGTGCATGGTGCTCAGAATAAGAACGTTTTTCTGTTTATTTCCCTGGTTTATAGTCATTGTCAAATCTTATAACATAAAATATTTATTATTCAAAGTTACTATAGAACTCGCTAAAAATTAGAAAATGAAGATTGGATTTATTCCAATAATCACAAGTATACACGGTTTTGGATCTAAGCAACCAAAAGCTGTTTCTATCGTTATTTGGGACGCTGAATCCGAATCTGCACTCCGTTTTTTTATTTTGGTTCTAGTTTTCGAGATATTAAATAAACACAATTTTTACAATTTTTGACAATTAATCTCCATTTTATTAATCAAAAAGTGTTAAATTAGAAATGAAGAGCTGTCGAACTGAGTCGCTTGTACTGTTTGGGATCTGTTTCACGCATTAAAGTCCAACAGTAGTCGCTCATCATGCCCTCGTCCCAAAATCCTTGGTATCGTTTTTCGATTTTCGCCAAATCTTGGTGTAGTCGCTCTCCTTGCTCGTCGCTTGTATCACCCAAGTTTTCAGAAAAAAATTCGAGATGGGAATGCAGAAAATGTATTTTGAGAGACATTCGAGCTCCAATCTTGCAATAATTTTGCAACAAACTGTCGATTATCTGCTTGAAATCCGGGGATTTGCGGTTACCGAGAAAGTTGTGAACAACAACTTGAAATGATACCCATGCTGCTGCTTCATTGGGCGTTAAACATTTTGTAAAGTTTCTGTCGGCCATTAATTTTCGAATATCAGACAAATATTCCCTCTTTGATTTTGGCGTACGACAACTTGGGAAATAACTTGGTCAAGTACTCAAAAGCAGGTCCTTCGCGGTCGAGCGCTTTGACAAAGTTTTTGATAAGACCAAGCTTTATGTGGAGAGGCGGCAAGAAAATGTTCTGTGGGTTCACAAGTGGTATAGAAGAGACGTTTTGTTTTCCTGGTTCATAATTAGTACGGCTTGGCCAATCTTTTTTCACATAATGTGGGTCAGTTGCACGGCTATCCCACAGACACAAAAAACAGCAAAATTTGGTAAAACCAGATTGCATCCCCATCAAGAGACCAATAACCTGTAGGAATAGTATATAAATCATTTATTCTTTAAAATTGAATTGAAATTTATTTTCAAACCTTCAAATCGCCACAAATTTTCCATTGATGCTCTTTATATTTTATCTTGGTAAAAATTTTACATATTGTATCGTAGCATTCCTTCGTTTGTACTGCATGAGCAATCGGAATTGATGGTTTTATATTTCCATTGTGTATCAGAGCAGCTTTCAGGCTGTATTTTGAACCATCTATGAACAAACGCCATTCATTTACATCGTATGATGTATTCATCGCATCAACAAACCGTTGATGTCATAGCAGAAGCATATATTCTCCTCTTTTTTGAAAAACGGTAAAAGCGCCTCATTTCTGGTTCTATATACAGTGACTTTTGTTTGAGTGTCAAAATATTTCCACTCCTGCATCCGTGATGCGAGCAATTCTGATTTTTGTTTCGATAAATTCAAATCACGAACCAAATCATTGAGTTCACTTTGCGAAACTAAATGTTTTTCCTCCATGTTAAAATCGCTTCCACTGTTCGTCGGTGATGAACTACAAGTTTCCGTGTAATTTGCACTCGTACCTGGACAAATTGGCAAAGGATCATTGCTCGCACGGGGAACTGGCTTAGACACTGATGATACTTCAGGATATTTATATTTTGATAGTTTTTTTGCATTTACACCGACGACATTCATCAAGCAAAAGTAACAATCATCTACATGATTTTTCGGCTCTCTCCATAACATTGGCAATGAAAATGAAAAACATACTTTTTTACCGCGTGACCACTTGTATAATATTGTGCTACACGCGTTACAAAACAATTTCGGTACCCACGGCTTGTGAGTGTTTGATACAGAGAAACCAAAATAATAAAAATATGCATTTCTGATCACATTAGTAATAACTTTGCCACTTTTTCTGATCATATAACATCCGCAAACATAACAAAAACACTTTGAATCAACTTTACAATTCTGTCTTTGCATTTTCACACGTTTTGGATTCAAAAAAAACTTTAAAAATACAAATTAAATATTGTTTCTAGCGACGCCAGCAGCTGACTGTCTGAATTTGTAAACTTGTGATAATCAGTGCTTAAAGAATTTCCGGCAAGCTGTACTTACGCACAACTGCGAAAACATATTCAAGCTTGTGTTATTAAATTTGGTGGAACAGAGGCAATAACTCGTAAACCTGGCGGTGGGGCACCTAGAAAACGAACAGCAAATTGCATAGAGGATATTCGACGTCGAATGGACAATTCACCTAAAAAATCAATTGTAAAACTACACAAGTTCATTTGTCAGTGGTCGGTGGAGCTATTTTAAAAAAGGACTTAAAGTTGTTTCCTTATAAAATTCAAGCAGGTAGATTTTGTTACGAGAACACAGTATTATCTATGGTTTTTGAATAACATAAATAATAATGCCATTCTCAACTAATGCTTCTCTTCGGATGAGGCTTGGTTCTATCTTTCAGGATATTTAAACAAGCAAAAAATGAGAATATAAAGTGTAGCAAATTTCGTCCTATCAGGTAGCACCATATAATATAGTGACATCTGAAGGACGAAAGATGTCCGTCACGAAATTTGCTATACCTTATAGGCGATTTAAGCTTTTAAATTACTTCACTAGCTTAACTAACGACGCTTAATAGTAATAGCAGAAACATATCTCTTAAGCAGAAGTAAAAAGCTGGAAAATACGAGGTGTGTTGTCCATGTTTACAGTTACAGATGTGTATTTTACATGTCTGTTTCATTTATAACAAATGCGTAATACGTGCTTAACGTATTGATATACTTAAACCTTTTTTGTATACGCTACATTCGCAAAAAAAAAGCGTCTGGCTAGCAATTTCTCGAAGACGAATTATTGGGCCTATATTTTTGAATCAAACCATAATTGCTGAAAGATATCGACATGAATTATTAGAGCCGTTTATTAATGAACTTCATGGTGATGAACTGACGGAAGGATATCTCCAGCAAGGTAATGCACCAGCACATTAATCTCGAGAAACAATAGTTTTTTTTCAAGAATTTTTCGATACAAGAATTATTAATTTTCCATTTTTTAATCTCCAGATTTGACAATTTTAGCCCATTTTATTTTTCCATATTTAAAGAATACCATTTTCAAGACCAGACATCATACAATTGAAGTGTTTCGTACTGCTGTTGTGAATTCTTGTGCTGACATAACCCAGGAAATCCTAATAAATAGCTTTGAAAGCATGAAGTGGCGTAGAGTTCAACTTTGTCTTCAAACTAATGGTCAACATTTCCAACATCTCCTTTAGTAGTATTTTCTTTTAATTTTGACTATTGTAATAAATAATTTTTCAAAAACTAAATTACTAATTATTACACACGTTTACATGACATAACCAAACTATCAAAATTATACGTTTGTGATAGAATACGAGTACTGTCACCAACCATTCATTTATTATTTACTAATGACTTAAAAATAAAATCAAGTTAATTAAACTAGTGGTACTTAACTAGAATTAAAACAAAAATAAAAATAGGTGTTTATAATCAAGGATATCCCATGCCCAATTCGTCACGTAAGGAACTTTCTTGACTGTATCTTGTACCTGTTAGGCATATTAATTTTTTTAATTTATTTCGCGTAGAATTGAAATCTATTTATGTAACACTCGTTACTTTGTTTAATGCTTCAGTCCTAAATATGAGAAGCTAAATTAGAAGCATAAATAAAAATACATACTATCTTGTAAACGAAGATTTTTTGACCTGGCGTAGAAATTTTCAGTAATCTTTTGCAATGCATGCATGTGTATATAATAACTTCAAACATAATTTCGTGATCTAAAAGTTGATGAAAGTGCTTTTATTGACTATAGAATGACAAACTTTTATACTTATATGTTTCGCAATGCACGTTTCAACAAGTACTATATTTACTGAAATATATGCAATGTCCTCTTATTTTAAATATTTTTTTTTATTAAACCGAAACAGTTCCAAGTTTTAATGGTCGATTTGTATAGCGTGAATCCACCAAATGGGAAATGTTTGATTATCAATGACTAAAAAAGTATTCCCGGAATAAATTTTCGGTTTACACTCATTAGCATATTTTTAAATTAGTTTGTTTTAGTGTTTGCTAAATGCAGCCGTGGCAAGGTGCAGTAACCTACGCCATTTAATTTAAAAAGTTGTCTTAAACACAAAACTTCACTCATGTGCGCGCGGAGTAAGAAGCCTAACGGTGGCGGTGATCGGTGGGGGGAACACACACACTTGCAATATTTGGCAACGGGGTCCGGTGGGGGGCCAAAACGAAACTTGCATAGTCCAGCGAAAGTGCAGCCATGCGTTCCTAGCAGACAGCCGAATTGCATCGGGGTCCATGAACTGGTGACGCCCCCCGCACTGACCCCCTTTAGTGTTGCCCCCTCTTACAGTGAACCCTAGAGTCAAACAGTACATGGGAACTGGATGGGCTGGGCCAACACTCAAAATATTATACCATATTTTTCTACACGTACCCTACCAATACAACTTTTATGCGGTATAATTGCATATGTACAAATTTCTGTCTTGTTATGTTTCTTTGTCGCTAGGTGGGTGCATTAAATATATGTGTGCACTTATACAACAACACGCGTATGTACGTAAGCAGTTCGAATGCGATAATTTTCCTATAGACAACAACGAATATGTTACGTAGGTTTGCCGTCTAAATTTGTTTCTTATTTAGTCTGATAGACGAGTAAACTATGTCTGCTCCACATCCGATTACATAAAAAATGCATACTCTAAATATCATACGACTTATCAACGAGAATGACAAGCACAACTACAAATTAAAGTTTTAAAATTAAACAAGGCGTCATCAATTAATATTTGGCGAAGAATATAAAATACATGTTTCTCTGCACACTAGTTTTATAGTTAGACTGTGATTAACATTTACTCTTCCTGTTATTTTTAAAACCAGTATTTAAATTTATTTTACATTCAAAATCCAAATGGATGATTAATTTTGTTTCTAGCGTTAAGAAATAAGTAATGTTTTTATCGGCTTGTAGGTTTCCACGGTCGCTAGCCATGATTGCTTCTGGAATTCCGGGTTAGAACTACGTCCTTAGCTCTGCTTTCTTCTATGCCGGCGTTTTATCCAGTGTTGCAAGGAGAACCTGGTTTCCACCGAAATTGTGGGTGCAGACTCTGTAGACCAGGACTATAAAATTGTTTACACAGACGATCTCACTATATTAATACGAGGGATGTCTATTTAGTGTTGCATATAGCCTCATAGAGGGCGCCAGTAATAAAACGTCAGCTGTCAAAATTGATCTCAATCTTTCTTTAACCTAAATCTAAAGTTTAATTAAGATACGACAAGTGATTTAATCACAGTGAATTTTTAAAGTTTATAAGTTGGCTGAAAAATAGAATTGAGCCGAGAAAATTTGTGCGCATTAATTTTTTTCAATTTTCGAAAAGGATTTACTCAACAATAATGTCAATGGATTGGCACATATGGACCCATTCGCGGGCACGCGCGTTTACCTGATCTTACGCCTCTAGATTTTTGGTTTTGGTGATATCTCCAAGATCAGATCAAGTTTATTTGACAGTGCCACATAATGTAAACGATTTACGAAACTGAATAATTGAAACTTGTCGGGAAATACCTAATAATTTCGTATTAAATGCCACCCGTGGTATTAAAGAAAATGTCAGTATTGCACTGAGCATGGCGGTAATCAATTCGAACAATATTTGTAAAATTTTTTAATTTTGAATTTATTTTTTAGTTTTGTTATTGGTTTTTCTTTATGAAATAAAATTAGTTACATATGGGTAATGCATTTTTTACACTTATTTTTTCATGGAGCTTTAAGAGAATGTCCGGAAAGTGTTTTAATTTTTTGTCTTCTAAATTTTTTCCTGAATGCATTGACGTATTATACATCAATGCATTCCGGAAAAAATCTCTATTCAATTATATAAAAAAATATAAACCTTGCAATTTGAAAAAAAAATTGACAATCGCTAGGAATTGAAGATGGCGCTGGAAAACAAGTAAATGTCGCCTCAAACCTAGTACTCATCAAGCCAGTTCATTTGGTATCTATCTCATGAAAATCGAAATATAAATAACAGAGTTACAGTTTGGGGAGTTTTTGGTGTGACGGCATGTATATAAAGATAATTATTTCTTGACCTTTGTATGTTATAGTAGATTAATCTGTATTACTTGGATATGTGTGTATTTAAAACAATCTTACATGTTTCGACACATAGTGCCTTTTTCAAATAAATTAAATTAATTTCTTTGAAAAAGGCACTATGTGTCGAAACATGTAAGATTGTTTTAAATATATATATATATATATCAAAGTAAAACAGACCTTATATCGACGACTTGTATTTTTATTGTTAAAATCAGCTTTTAATAAAGATTACCTGAAAGACCATGCAATTATTGACTAATTGTCACTAGAAAACTTCTTAGAAGTGCATGTTAAGTTGTGACATCCTGCTGGCAAGGTTTCACCCTTGACAAGATTAGGGATAGTTTAAAATGCATTTTTATTGTAAAAACCTCCATAAAAGGTCGAAATAAAAAAATAATAAAAATGTTAATTGATTTATTGAAGACACTAGCTTTAATTCGCTACATTTCTATTATTGGGATTTCTTAGAAGGTTGGAAGTCTATTATATTTGTATTGTTTTTTTTAATTTAGAGTGTCAAATCTATAATCAAATTTCAAAAGTATATGACTTTCTTACATTAACCAAAATTATAAAACTATGTAAATTTATTTAATATTGTATACTATTGTTAATGTTTGGTAATATCAAAGGTTATGTGTGAAGGAAAATTTAATTGTAAACCAATAAGTTCATAATATTAATTAAGAATCAAAATTATTGTATAAATGTCAAATACTTTGGAAAATTCCGTATAACTAAAGCGACCAATGAACTTAAAAAGAGAAAAGCTGTTGGGTTGCTATGGGGTTATTGAAACAATTAGAGAGAGAATTTTGGCATTTTGAATAGTTCAAATGTGTTTTTATTTGGATAGAGAATTTTTAAAAAAAAACGTTTAAAACAAGTAATTTAAACGTCATATTCCTTTTACCATCTGTTATACGTTCTCATATATTCTGTTGTGATCAAAATAATTATTTTACGTTTTAATTTTGAGAGAATACAGCTACCCGTTCCTGTTTTAACCTTAACTGGTCACCCCGAGCCAAACAGGGATATTTATGGGATATTTTTAGGACCCGTATGACCTGAAAAATCAAGTTTATCCATTATCCGAATGAGACTGTTTACTTTGCTGTACTGAAGAATTCATTATCTGAAGGTATTCGTTCAGTTTGTGACCATCATAGCCTGAATCTGGAAACATTTTAATCAGTACGTCAGGTGGACCAAGGCTGATCGCAGAGATTAGGAGTATTTAGTAGAAAATTAGAATAGTTTGAAGAAGGTTTTGTCTGTATTATTGGTATTATTAGGAGAACAGATGCATTTGCTTACCGGAAGTGGATAAAGATTAAACCAATGACCATTTTAGAACAATTGTAAGTAAGAAGGTTATATACATATACATTTATTAAGCGTGATTTGGAATTTCCAGAACCAATTTTGTTTGTGCAGCCAAATATTTGACCTGTTTCCGTTATTTCAATTTATTTGTTTCGCCTAAGAAGTTCCACATAATCTTTAAATTCTATTATGTTTTCAATAAATAAATTGTTAAGTCTTTGTTTAACCTGTATGATTTGTTAAACATTTCCAAATATATTATACCAAATTTAATATTCATCTATAGAGATAAGATCTTTTCCTTTTAATAAACATTTTTTAAAGCAACCAAATCAAGTCGTTTCTGTTGTTTCTTTGCCAGACAAGAATCTTCACGACCCTGGAGATGCTTAGTGAACTCATGCTAGATAATTTTCCAAATTATACTAAATATCAAATTTTCTTTTAAACCAAAACTCTATTTTGGCTGTTTCCAGCGTTTTGACGCTAAAATAATTATTATATTTGGCACTCCAACGTTTGCCCTTGACAATAACCTATTATATTTGGCGGTCCAGTGTCGGACTGTTAAATACACATTACAATATATATATATATATATATATATATATATATATATATATATATTGTTAATAGTATATAGAGAGGTATAATAACAAATATAGCTTATATTAATTGATAATAAATATTAATATTTTTAAAATAAATAATTTTATCCAAAAATTCCAAGCAAGCGGTTAACAATGTGTTCAATAGAGGGCGTATAGTTTTATCACACAGCTGATATCGGTGATATATGGTAGCTTGTAAAGAAAATAATATAAACAAATTATACTGTTTTACGGTTTTATAAACAAGTAAATTCAGGTGTAAAACTCTGAATGTAATGACGAGAATAAAACAAGCAAGTGAATGTTCAATATCACAAGTTTAATCTGTTACTCAAAGAATTAAGGTAAGTTATATAACAATTTACATAACATAAAAATATGAAGAGTCACGTGGTTTGATAAAAATATAAAGTAAGGTTAAAATCAATAACAAATTGTTGTGACTAAAGTAATTATTTTCTATATAACTAAATTCAAATTTAGAAAGAACTGTAATTTTCTGTTATACTGTATATAGATAATTAGGTAATATTTCTAAGAAATTTAATTGAAATATGAACGATTAGTTTGACTAATTAAAAATAACAATTTTATGTTTTTAGAGATTAATAAATATATATACTCAAATTTACGTCGCTGGTGTTTTCTGGATCGTAGAAGTACAATAGGAGACTGGAAAGGCAGGTGTGTGAGCTCAGGTATCGATGAAAAGCTTGTAAAAATTTCTAAATTTGGCTTGGCGTCGTTTTGGAAATTGATGTTTTCGTTTCCTGCATTCAGCTTGTTAAGGATGCGGGAATACTTGTAAAAATTATATTTGATGGATCAGGAGCTTATAGGAAGTCTTTTGGTGAGGTTTTTCTTTTTAATTTTGATTTTTAAACACTTAATTTCTTCAAAAACTTTTAATACACAACCACGCGTTCTACCATTTTTTTAATTCTCAAGCTAACTCCCTTTTGTTTTTCCTCAATCTCTAGGCGTCTTATTTAGAATGTTAGTTTACATCTATTTAATCTCGTCAATTTATTAAATCAATTTAAATAAATTACAAATGCTAATCGTTTTATCATTTCGCATAAATTATTCTATGAATTTTACAATAAATATAAATGTGTTTTTAATGTTGAAATCTTTGCTAAAATGCCTGTTTACATGTGGGATAATTCCCGCTTCATTTAATTCAAAATTACGTACAGTTCTGTTCATAATTGATGACATATTATTCCAATCAATTAAGTTAAATATCTTCGGTGGAATAAAAAAATAAAAGAAAATGACTATGGTGAATGAAAACATGAAATTCAAAAGAAATAAGAAACAAATTTGATAAATTAAAAACTCGGTATTAACTTTATTGATATGGCATGAGAAAATTGCAGTTCTAACTATTACTAACTCTTAATATAAACAATTTTAAACTTAACACAGTATTTCTGTTTTAGGACTCTCCAGTACATAGGTATGCCCTATCACAATATATATATATATATATATATATATATATATATATATATATATATATATATAATTAATATTATTTCATTTACTTTTAATATTTTTTTTTCAAAACCTGACGTGTTAGAATAAATTTATTGTTATTAGTATTGTTAGAACTATACAAGAAACGAAAATTGTACATAGTTTCTAAAGAAAAATTTTAAAAATAAAAATATATTAACCAGTGATTTAACACAGAATTTTAAAAAAAAATGTTTTAGTGTGCTATATGGTTATTGCAATATAAAATATTATAATGTTTTTTTTAATTTATTAAGCTATACAACTCAAGATAGCTACATTGTTGCCGAAATACATATTAAATGTGATAATTATTTGAACGACGGAGAGTGTAAAGATGTTAAAGTGTTGGATTGCTGTCATAATCTAAAGTGAGAAATCACATATTTAAATATTTTGTGTTTTACAAATACTTCTAATCACCAACCTGAGCTCTAGAAGAATATATTTTTTAATTAAATTTAATCTATTTGCATATATTCACAGTTAATTCTGATCAGTTTGTAGAGGTTTATTAGACATATTGTAGAAAAAAATATGCAATATTTATGTTCATTAAAGCACGTAGTGCTTATACACCACCATAAATGTAAATGTCAACTTAACAGAGATAAAGAGATACTTAGCGAAAGGATAAGGGGTAGAAACTTCCACCCTATTCCATGCAAGGAGTAATTGACTTAAGGGCAAATTAAGAAACTAAAACAAGAAATTCATGAAAAATATATAGTTACGCGAGGGTGACGCATCTGTTGTGCTCATATGGCAATTTTTAAACGCAGCGAAGCACATATAAATCATTCCATGAGAAAGCAGAGATTCATCATAATGTTCATGTCGTTTCTTTAATAGTTTTTCTATGTAAAAAAATATCACAAAATTAACAAAACATATAACAAATAGTTTACATTCAAACGATTGCAAAAACCTTTAGGAGAAGTTCCGATGGTAGACTTCTAAAACGTAGCTGAAGTCGTAGCTAATTATTCTTGTACAATATGTCAAATTATATTTTGAATTTTTCTGAGACTAAAGCAAATTCAATTAAGTTTCAGGTTTGTTAAAATCGTTTCAATTATGTTAAATAATAATTAACGTAAGAGCTACAACAAATTAAATATTTTATTAGTGAATTATGAAAGCTTTCAAATACATTATTTACAAGGTTTCGGCAGTTGCAATAGAGAAAGACATTCAATTCGATATTGTTTCATTATTAAAATTAGTTAATCAATATCAAACCAATTATTTTAAATTTCGTGATAATTCGATAAATTACCAATTGAACACCTATTTACGGATGGTAAGCTTTGGGTGAAATTTTAGCAGAAATTTTGGGTATTGAATACAACCATTATTTAAATTTTGGCACACTTCAAGTAACAGTGATGTAATTGACATTTTGTGAACCTGCATTCTTAAAGTATTATAAGCGTTCTTTTTATTAGATTTTCTTGATACCATCAAACATGGATTAGTTTTAAAAACAATGAAATTATTTTATAGTTTTTCAAAACATTCACCTTTAACATCAATACAAACTTGCATTTGATGAAATCAGTATTTAAAGCAGGGATGCACAGACTTATAGGGAACAAGGGCCACTCGGGAAAATTATAAGCCAAGGACGGGCCACTACAAAGAATACTTATTAACACAAATATTTTTTTTTTTTTTTTTTTTCATTAATTGATGTAGCAGACACTTCTTGGTGAAACATTTTGTAATTAACAAATTATTATAAAAACACACTTGGCTATTTCACAATTTTTTATTAGATCTATGTCTAACATATGTTTCGGCTGTTATGCCATTGTCAAAGAGTATCTTAAAACGTTTTAAGATACTCTTTGACAATGGCATAACAGCCGAAACATATGTTAGACATAGATCTAATAAAAAATTGTGAAATAGCCAAGTGTGTTTTTATAATAATTTGTTAATTACAAATATTTTTATTTTTAAATAGTATGAATTACTACAAATGATAAAAATAAAAGAACATTCAAAAATGTTTGTTGTAATTATGTAATCGTAATGTAATTTAATCATTACAATGTAATATTTCATGTTTTATTATTTTGAAGTATGACATTGCATTGACCTAACAATTTTGTTCATGTTTGGCTCCACATTACTTGTCGCCACACGTAAAATTGCTTCCAGATTTTCATTTACCAGACGGTTTCGATTTTCTGTTTTGTTAAATTTCATCACTGAAAACGTTTGCTCACAAATATACGTCGATCCAAATAAGCTTGCGCAATTCAATGCATTTATTCGCAACTCTTTATAAGCGGTTTTGTCAACGCAACGGTAAAAGTTGAGTAAATTACCTTCATGAAACTTGTTTCATAAATTATCATCATTTTACATGTCTATCAATTCCAAATGTATTGATTCCGGTGCATTTTCGGGTGAAATGTTGAAAGGATTGCTGAAAATGTCTAATAGAGGTTTAACCTTTTTGAAGTCTAGAAAACGATCATGAAAAGCTTGTATTCAAATATCAATTTTTTCAACATAAGCGAAATTGACATCAGTTTTATTGAATTTCTCCATAATTTTTTTGTAGTTCGGAAAATGGCTGTAATTGGCTGAATTGATTTGTCTCCTGAAAAGACTCAATTTGCATTGAAAGGACGAAACATGAGAGTATAACTGCGAAATCAATTGATCTTTGCCTTGGAGTAGCGTATTTAAGACACACAGCCAATCAGGGTTGTCGAATACGGAGACGTCCTTTTTCTTTTCCGCCAGAAATATTTTGATCTCTTCACTCAAGTTAAGAAACCGCTCTAGTGACAACCCACGACTTAGCCACCTTACTTCAGTGTAAAACAGGAGATCACCATATTCGCTTTGAATATCCTCGAGAAATTTTGTGAATTGTCGGTGATTGAGACCTCGTGATTTTATAAAGTTTACAGTAAGTACTACAACTTTCATTACATTTTCAAATCCCAATAATTTTGAACAGAGGGCCCTTGATGTATAATCAATGAAACTGCATTAATTCCGCTTTTAACATAGTTATTATCCCAGATTTACTTCCAACCATCTTCCGTCAACTTCCATCAATCGTAATTCCAGATAATTTCGTTAAATGCAAATCCATTATAGAACATTTTTCCAGAAGAGCTTTGAGCATGTCACTCACCTTGGTTTGACTTGTCAAAGAACTCATACCAATCAGTTCTTCACTCACTTAAAAAAAAAGAATTGAGCAGTGGAACTTATATCTGTAGATTCGTCGATTGCGATAGAAAAATACTCAAAACTTTTCGATTTCGTAACTAATTGCTCTTCTATATTAGCTGCTAATGTGGTAAGTCTTCTTTGAACAGTCATCCGATTTAGTTGAATTTTCTCAAACCTCTTTGCATCTTTCGGACACATTTTTTTTGCGGCGATATCTAAACACTGCTTAACAAACTCACCATCTTTAAAAGGCCGACAAGTTTTCGCTATTATTCGAGATATTTCAAAGCTAACTTCAGTAGATCTTTCAGCATCTTGAATTGGTTTTGTAAACATAGCTTGCTGACCTATTAGTTCCATTTGTAAAGTGGAAATTTTTTGCGTTCGATTTTCGCCGGTTAATTTGGTAAAAGTATGATGCTGGGTTTCATAATGCCTTTTCACATTATATTCCTTCGGAATAGAAACACTGCTCTTGCATATTAAACAGACACTTTTGTTATGCGATGAAATAAAAAAGTATTTTTCGGTCCAAATATCTTGAAACTGTCGATTTTCATCTTCAACCTTACGACTACGTTTTTTACTGGTTTATCCATATCAAAAGTGATATTATATTGTTACGTAGGTAGATGCCAAGTTCGAACGACGAAATATTTATTCTTCACAGATTACAATTCAAACAATATAACGTTCGCTTGTCCACAGTTAAAACATAACTGCCCCGATAGCGGGCGTTGCGTTGTATTTATAGGAGAACCTACCACATTGTTCGGGGATAATACCGATGTGTTTCGCGAATCTTCGAGTAATCTAGTTGGTTCGACAGATTTCTAGTCTCGTAACAATATTCTTGGAACGACGAGGAGCATACCTGTCCTACGTAGTAAACCTGAACAAGAAACTGGTAGGTACTTAAAGATACATATCTTACTAACAATTAAAAAAGTTAGAATAAAATAAAAAGTTAAGAAATATTGATTTGAATGGATTTTTACTTACTTTTGTAGTTTTTCGAACAATTTTTAAAATTCGTTGGCGGGCTGCATAAATATCGACAGTGGGCCGCATGCGGCCCGCGGGCCGCGGCATGTGCATCGCTGCTTTAAAGCAATGATCACTCTTCCTGAGACATTTCAAAAACCTGGTTTTTATAATGTTCCAGTGCTTCATCTGATCACGTAAAAGGATATCACAAAGGGCTAGGTCAGGGCCGTGAGGCGGAGGAAGTATTTTCGCGGAGGGAGTTTTTCTGCATCATTCAATGCATTGTTCTTTTTGATCAAGAGTTAGTTAATGTGGGATCCAGCAGCAACAAATGTTCTGAATTTGACTCATGCCCAATGTAGCCCGAATAAATTCATATGATGTCCATCGATTTTTCTCAAGAATTACATGAACAGTGAAAATATTATCATCAGCAACAGTAGTTCTTGGGCGTCCTTCACGAAATTCATCACCAAGAAAAAAACGATCTCTTTTGAATTCGTTGTACCAATTGTAAATTGTTGCCTTAGATGGGGCTTCTTCACCAAATGGATTTCTAAGCTGATCTTCACATAGCTTAGGCGTAAATGACTATTTAAAGTAAAAAATCATAGCACAAAATGTTCTCTAGTCAAATTCATTTAAACAAAATCTTCAAATGATGATAATTAACAAAGTCTTAAAACAAAAGTAGCTGTCAAATGAAAACTTTTTTTTTGGTAACATGGCCATTATAAATTTTATCCGTGTAATAATACGTGTTCCTCACGTATTATTAGAGAATTTAAGATTTTTTAAACTCTCAAATTTCTCCTACAATCCAAGCACGTAAAAATTATCGTGAATTGAGGGAATTTAAAAGAGGCCGCTTAGTTTTGCAAATCGACATTAGCCCACTGTTGTGAGATGTTGTCAAACTTGATTTGAGAATAGAATAGTCACGAATTCGAGAATGTCAAAGAAGAACAACTGTTTGCCAATATTGCTGCTTAAAATTGTTTTTAGCTACTAGTTCATTGAGTTGGTAATAGAATTCGCGCAGTAACTCTTCTAACAGTCTAGTGCAGAATAAGATCTTTTGAATTTTTGGAAGTTTTACCAGTCGCATCTTGGGTTACCAGTCACTGCTAAACACAAATGTTAAAGTAATATAGGGAAAGACTGGAATATTGAGTGAAATATTGAGTGGCATAGTATTGCTTTCAAATTATATTCTGTGTGAAGATGCATGATGACCGTCTGGTTAGATATAGTAACAAGGAAACGTGTGGGAAAGCGCCATCTTCTATTTTATGTTCATATGAATAAGTCCTTTGGTATGCTTCAGAGACGCTATTTAAGAAGTAGGATTAACATTACAGATTGACAATCAGCCGAATATTAAAGCTATTATAAATCTAATTACCAGGTCGACACCAGTTAAACACACGAGGGAGCCTTCAGTAGACTATTGCAAGACAATACTGTGACTCTGATATAAATGCTGGGACATCAGAAAATTAAAGGCAATAAGATGGCTACTAGGATGGATGCCATGACATCATAAAATTAAAAGCAATGAGATTGCCGGCGAATTAACAAAGGACAGTTCATAGATAAACTTCATAAGACCAAAGCCTGTATGTGCCATTATAAGGGAGATCTAGACATAGTTGGAAAGAGAACACAAAGAAATGGTATCTGACGGAAGGTAAATTCTATACTAAAACACAATTAGGACAGCTAGTTGCTAAGCTGTCAGTGACTCTGATTAGAAGCAACAGAAAAGAAACTTGAAGAAGATTATCGACTTGGTTAAAAAGTCCTGGTGTAGGAGATGTGAAAAAGAGGAAAAAATTAGCCTTCATGTAATATACAATGGCCGGTAAATTGTCTGAAGAGGGCCCAAAGAGCAACTTCATAAGACCAGATCTTGCATGTGAAACCCACAAGGATTCAACCAGAAAGGCGAACTAGTCGTGCCTAGAAAGGGAACGCGAAAATAAATGGCTGATGGGGAGTCAAATCCATACTAAGACATAATTAAGATAGCTGGGATCTAAGCTGCTAACTAACCTGATTAGAAGAAACAAAAACTGAATTTAAAGAAGATTATCAATATGGTTAGAAAGAGCCGGCGTAGAAGATGTGAAAAGAAACTAGCCTTCTTGCAATATGTACTTGTGTGATAAACTGGAGAGACTGACACAGTAACATTTCGGAATTTTTCCTGAGGAAAATAGTGATCTTTATGAATAATACAGGACTGACAAGAGTGGAATTGAGGGATTTATTGGGAATGGTACAAAAAGCATTACTCTTAAGTGCCTGAACTTATTGCTATCCAAACTAAAGACTTAGAAGAAGAAGCACCGTCCAGCGTTACTTACAAGAAATTATTGAAGCTTATCTTCTTCCTGGGCTTTACAATTTTTTATCAAAGCAGTGAACGACCCAATATGAAAAGTCTTTGGAGATGTTTCATGCGATGGCCTAGCAAATCTTTCAGAATTTCCTCGCTAGCATACGTACAAAAAATAAGCAATTTTGCACGCTAAATGCAGTCTTTGAAAGCTCGCCATTATGAAGCAACAAATAGCCCCCAATACACAGAAAATTTGGCGCCTATTTTGATAATAAATTTTAATAATTGTATTCATGCAATGGTGTAATATTTCCTGATTCAATGATTCAATTTTATCGAGCATAACGGTAAAAAACGACAGTAAAATCTTTACAAGAGTGATTGTAAATGCCCCTTTTGGAAAACCTAATAGGATATTAGCACGAAAAGATTTAGAATTAATCTAAACTTTCAATGCTTATTAAGGCAAATGCTACCAAGTTCTCCATCAAATTAATATTATTTTGTCGCATTGGTAGAAGGCGGTATTTATAAAAAAAAACATATTTCCATTTAAACTTTTATTTCACTTTCTAATTAAATATTACACAATGTTCGTTCACCGTGCATGTTAAACTTGTTATTAAAATCAATTACACGGATTCTAGAGAATACGCGCGCAAAATAATTAGTTAATAAGAAGAGAAATGCGTTCTCTTCTTCTTCTTCTTCCTTCTTCAGCGAAGTAAATACCATCTACGAAAGGAAGGATAAATTAAAACCCTTTAAAGGTTACTATAGTTACAGGATAGGGAGACGTTTCAAAAAATCAAAAAGCACTTTGGCAGTCCGCTTGTTACTTGAAGACAGATAAATTTCTATCGACGTTATATGTATCTATATACGTATGATTTTTTCCCCTTTTTCCCCTTCATCAACTTCCTTAATTATTCAAAGTTTAGCATTATATTCGAGTAAAAGTAAAGATGAATTTTCGTCAATCGATATGTTTCAAATCTGTTGTGCTCTAGATACTTCATATACAGGGTTAGGCAAATGTATGGATCCATTCGAATAACTTCGATACGACTACTTAGATTTTAAGAAGATATTCGACATCTAGCATATACCGAGTGAATTTTTTAACTTGTAACTTTCAAATATCTGGAAAAATAAGAAGTTCACGACAAAATGTCTAGATTTAGAATTTAATAATTCAATGGAGGAAATACATTAGTGTTAGAACTATTCCCTCTCTCCCCTTCCCTGTAGGTGGGGCGGGGGTAACTTTGAAATCCGAGGAATCCGTATATTTTATCACAGATTCGAATTCTACTGGAAAAAGTACGTAGGATTTCTCTGAAACATTTTTTCAATTCGTGAAAGATGGCGCTGTAATCGATTAAATTAATTTTTTATTCAATTTCTCGCACTGAGAACCTATGCATGCGATTCTGCAATACGTGTACAATAAAAAATACGTTTTATTTGTAAATTAATTAATAAAAAAAAATTTATATTGTTTTTAGTATTAAAAGTACTATCAAGTGAGGTATCACATGTAGTACTTTGCTATTTGAATTTTTAAACTTGGGGTTGCTAGCGCTTAGGTAATGAGGGATGGAACGTAGAAAATTACATCTTTAAATGAAGATTTTAAAATAAAAATCTAAGTGTCTGAGAGTTTTTCAACCATTTTATAGAATTTATCTGTTATTTTCGGGAAACACTATGTATATATATATATATATATATATATATATATATATAATTTAAACGAAATTATCGACCGTAATATATTGATAAAATAAATTAATATCGGGTAAGCGGTCTGTCAATTAAAAAACTCCTTTATTAAATAACCCTATATTTCGCAACAAATTTGTTGCTTCTTCTGGGGATACTACAAGATTAATGAGAAAAATAAGATAAAATAAATAAGAGTATAAAGCAGTAGTAAAAATACTTACAAAATGTAGAGTTGAAAAATAATAAAATTGACGTACGATAAAAAATTAAAATGATTAGATTTAAAACTTAAAGTAACTATACAAACAAGCATTTAAAACCTTTAAAAAACATGTATATGTAAAAGTTAAAACATGAAAAATAAAAAATATAATGCAATATAAATTTAACAATATATGGACCAAATAACAAAACAATTTTAAGATGGTCAACTAACCGTCAAACCGAGTATATTAAAATAAATTATACTTAGTTCATTAGTATCAGATCTATAATTTATGTTATTTGTGTCTCTGTTAATGTGGACCATTTCTAAAAAGGTTCTTTTTTTAAGGTTATTTTCAACGTCTAAGATCTTAACGTCAACAAAATTGAAAGTATGGTCACGATCAAGTGCATGGTCCACATCACAGTGGCTATCACAGCGCATCACTCAGCATAAAAGTGATGTCCGTATTGGAAAGAGATCTTGTGCATTGGTGGACCATGCACTTGATCGTGACCATACTTTCAATTTTGTTGACGTTAAGATCTTAGACGTTGACAATAACCTTATGAAAAGAACCTTCTTAGAAATGATACACATTAACAGAGACACAAATAACATAAATTACACTGGCCTACAACAATTTTGGTGCTGGAGATTTTAGACCCGATTTTAAGTATGTCTTACATGGCGATATCAAAAATGTTACCCGTTTTCTTCTGTCAGCTCTAGTTCCCGAGAAAAAAAAAACACAATTCACGATAAAATATATATTTTATTGACATTAAACATCAAGAAATTGTCTTTTGAGTGATTTTCTAGAATGAAACTGACTCGGGCAATCTCGCATGATTCCCCAGCAATAGTCAGCCATCATATGACTGTCCCACCTTCCTTGGTATCTATTCTCCATTGTTTTTAGGTCTTGGTGGAAACGTTCCCCTTGTTCTTCGCTTAGATCTCTTAAATTGTGTTGGAAATGATGTAGATGACTATTGAGATAGTGTAATTTTATACTCATATTACAGCCTAAATCTTTGAATCGCACCAGCATTTCCTCTACTAGTTCTACAAAGTTGTCAGCCTTCTGATTTCCGAGGAAATTTTGTGCAACTGCTACAAAAGATTGCCAGGCAAGCCTCTCCACATCATTCATACAAGTCTCAAAATTAGTTGTGTCTTTCATCAATTTACGTATTTGAGGTCCATCAAAGATACCTGCTTTTAGTTTTTCAGTACTTAAACCAGGAAATTTGTGAGAAATAAACTGGAAACATTGACCATTTCTATCGAGAGGCTTAACAAATTGCTTCATTAGCCCTAATTTTATATGCAATGGCGGAAGAATGATTTTCTCTCTTGAAACTAAGGGTTCATTTATAACATTTCTTTCCCCAACAACAAGAGCATCTCTCACAGGCCAATTTTTTACAGTCCAATGACGTGATTTAGCTCGACTGTCCCAGAGACAAATAAAACATGGGTATTTAGTATAACCACTCTGTTGACCCAATAAAAAATTAACCATCTTCACGTTCAACGCATATTTTACAAACACTATGAGGCACCCACACTTTATTTTGGTGTAGAATTTCAATACCGAAGTAAGCAAAAGACAAACGACGCACTGTGTTTGTAATCGATTTATGCTGATTTTTCAGTATGTATTCACCACACACATAACAAAATATATCAGGATCGTTAACACAACGTCTGGACGTACTAGCCATAATGAAATAGTAACACAAACTTTATCGATGATATTGTAATAATGGCTAGTTACGAACAAGACCATAACAAGACCGACAACAATTCACAATGAGGGTAGTAGGTAAACTAGAGCTGATGAGTTAAAATGACGTATGACAATATAGTGTACATTACCTACTTTATCAACAATTCAAACAAACAGAGATGCACCAAAAAAAAAAATTTTTTTTTGTAGGCCTGTGTTATAGATCTGATACTAATGGACTAAATATAATTTATTTTAATATACTCGGTTTGACGGTTAGTTGACCGTCCTAAAATTGTTTTGTTATTTGGTCCATATATTGTTAAATTTATATTACATTATATTTTTTATTTTTCATGTTTTAACTTTTACATATACATGTTTATTAAAGGTTTTAAAGGCTAGTTTCTATAGTTACTTTAAGTTCTAAATCTAATCATTTTTATTTTTTATTGTACGTCAATTTTATTATTTTTCAACTCTACATTTTGTAAGTATTTTTACTACTGCTTTATACTCTTATTTATTTTATGTTATTTTTCTCATTATTCTTGTAGTATCCCCAGAAGAAGCAACAAATTTGTTGCGAAATATAGGATTATTTAATAAAGGAGTTAAATTTTAGTGAATTTATATATATATATATATATATATATATATATATATATATATATATTCCAAATAAGTAACTTGCACAACTTTCACAAAATATTAATTCACGAAAAAGTTAAGTTTACGAAAAGTACCGTTAATGCCGTATAAAATATATAACCCCAAAGTCTTGCGATAAAATTGAGGTCGTTTTAAAACAAAACAATTTTCCCGTCCCTTGTTATTCACGGATTCATCTTTTCCGGGCGACCTTGTCGTGTCTTCCGATCTTCTCTTACCTTGATTGATGTTTCTTATTGGCTTCTTAATCTTTATTTTTTTTCCTGTAGGAAAGAAAGCCGCCGTTGCTCGATACTGTTAAGTTATCTTCTAAAACGTCGTTATACCTCAAAGTCATAATGTTTTCTCTATTTATAGAATGCTATACAATGTGTATAATGTGAGGGGGGACATAGTTTATCATTATGAAAATGTTTGCCACAAGTTCGTTTCTGTATAAATTTAAAACAATAATTATTTGATTAATTTTTTTAATGAATGCCAATATTCTTTTATAACTCTTATTACAACAAATATAACGCGGGAATATACTTCATACACAACTTAGAAACAATTTGCCCTCTTGAATAGTAAAACCAGTGGATGTGGACATCGTAGAAATCACAATAGAACAGCAATTCAAAGCATTTTAAAGGAATATTTTAGAAGAAATAAAGACGAAAATTTTCTAGTTTTATTTGCGCCTGTCAGAAACAATGTACATATTGTTACAAATTAATTGCATTTTCGTGAAGTAATATGAATGTAAATATTGCTTTCTACATTTTACGACACTAATTATTCGATTTTTTTAATAAAAAAGATTCGCCCTTAAACAGAATTCGAACTCATGTCCATGGTTTTCCGGACCATTGCTTTAACCACTAAGCTATTAAGGACTATGACGTTTCGTATTCATTAGGAAGCCTTAAATCACATTAAGGAAACACATGTTAACATTTTACTTGTAGTCGGCACTTTTGTTACTAATTAAATTCGAAACCTTACAGGATTTCACGATATATATATATATATATATATATATATATATATATATATATATATATATATATATATTATAATGGGATAAACCTCCATTATATCGATGAGCTATTTCTAATATTATATCTATAAGATTTTCTTTTTTATATTATAACATATGCAAGCGATATTTTGATTTGTGTGAATTTGTAATAGTTGTCATATTTATTAAAAGGTTGGATTATCTTATTATTAATATATTAGTTTTATAAATATAAATAAAGTTCAATCTTGGTATATATATTTTTAGTTGATTATTATTATCTGTTAAAATTGTACAATCGTGTAAATTATAGTTAGTCAATTTGTATAAATTATTGTTAAATTCAACTTATGCAAGTGAGTAGTTTTAATATTCATAATTAAATGTCATTTTCAAATTTGAATTTTAAAAGAGACTAACTGACTTGGATGTATACGAAAGTATAGAAGATAACCATGGCGATTTAAAAAAAAGGAGATTATTATTTTTTTGACAACATAATTTGAAACATACTTGAGTGGGACTATAAAAAACACGTCTAGTTCGGCTGTTATTATATAGACAGCGCTGAATATTCCTTCACGCTCTGTCTGAATAATTTCGGCTCGATAGTAACGTAGTTATGTTTGTTTTGAATGTGTCTCTTCTCCAACAGGGGCGTACCGACGAACATGTAGAAATGTGAAATACATATCTACGTCTTTGGAGAAGATACATTCAAAAATACATAAATGAACTTGTATTGTGTTCTTCACACCCCATTTTTAATAATATTTTTTATATTATTAAAAATGCTTTTGTCTTATACAAATTTAGTGAGGTTTTACCCACTCAAGTATGTTTCAAATTATGTTGTCATATACACATTCGGCTCACGCCGACAAGTAGTGAAGACCCGAGAATACAGTTTTTTATAGATACGGTGGTTACCGACTATAAAAAACACGTCTAGTTCGGCTATTATTATATAGACAGCGCTGAATATTCCTTCACGCTCTGTCTGAATAATTTCGGCTAGATAGTAACGTAGTTATGTTTGTTTTGAATGTGTCTCTTCTCCAACAGGGGCGTACCGACGAACATGTAGAAATGTGAAATACGTATCTACGTCTTTGGAGAAGATACATTCAAAAATACTTAAATGAACTTGTATTGTGTTCTTCACACCCCATTTTTAATAATATTTTTTATATTATTAATAATACTTTTGTATTATTATTTTTTTGACGTGAAAAAATAAGAGAGATGAAATTTAAAAACTGAATTTTTGATTTAATAAATAGTAGTTAACTAATTCTGAATACACTAAGAAGAATTTCAGAAGACTGGATAACTGTTAATCTAACAGAATAGGCTATATTTTGTTATACAGAGTGTATTTGGAAGAATAATATATGGTGTATCTTGGATCGGAAATATAACAGTAGTGGATTGGAAATATAACAGTAATTGGAAATATAACAGTAGTTGGTCCGAGTCTGGCAATACTTCTCCAAGCATAGTCGTGATAAAATATATTCGTATTGGAAATATAACAGTAGTTGGTCCGAGTCTGGCAATACTTCTCCAGGCATAGTCATAATAAAATATATTCGTGTAAGTAATAAGCTAAAAGAATACTTATACCAAGAAATTTTCTTATACATATTCAAAGATACCGTTTTACCAAGCTCATTTAATATAATTACTAATTGTTGATTCTTTAAATTCAGAGTCCTTGCATAAGTTATTTCTTTTTTTTTCATGGTTTACGTATATTTGAGATATTAACATTTAAATTTGTTTATTTTATAATATTAGAAATGGTCATATTTGTAAATATATCAGATTTAATCATACATAGTGAATAAATAGTTTATTTGTTATTAAAGATTCTTTTATCTATTAAATTGGCTAGTTATTGTGAATCTCAACCTGAGTACGAGAGAAGATTCATCTCTCCGACTAGGTTATTGCCGGAAGACAATTAACAAGTAAATATTTATTATTTTCTTTTTGCATTCTTCGTATTATTACAATATATATATATATATATAACGGGTGTTCATTTGGAAAGTCAATCTAGTAGCATGTGATTTCCTGAGAACATTTTGAAGTATGTTGTAAATTAAAATTTACTACTTAACCTACGAAGTCGTATATTTTGACATTTTCATACATACAAATAAATAACAAATGTGATTGACATTATCAAATGTCATTTAGATTTACGTTTACGGAACAACAAACACATACTAATATATATGCGTCTTATTCTATCAAAATTTCAAAGTAACCTAGATTGACTTTTCAAATGAACACACGTTATACATATATATATATATATATATATATATATATATATATATCAAAAATTAATTAAAATTCGGGTAAGCGGTCAATTAAAAAACTCCTTTATTAAATTACCCTATATTTAGCGACACTTTGTCGCTTCTTCTGGGGTAAAAAATGTAGAGTTAAAAAATAATAAAATTGACGTACAAAATATAAAAATGATTAATCATTTTTATATTTTGTACGTCAATTTTATTATTTTTTTTAACTCTACATTTTTTACCCCAGAAGAAGCGACAAAGTGTCGCGAAATATAGGGTAATTTAATAAAGGAGTTTTTTAATTGACCGCTTACCCGAAATTTAATTAATTTTTGATAATATATCACGGTCGATAATTTCTTTTCAATTAATTATATATATATATATATACAGGGTGTTACAAAAATTTAGGGCTGGCTATACATAGACGGTTTCTACAACTAAAAATAAGCAAAAAAGTTTATATAAATTTATGTCCTAAAATGGTTCGTTACTGAGTTACGGCCAATTGAAGTTTTTTTATTTTTATTTTAGAAATGTTTACAGAAAACGGGAGCTTCTTATGTTTCTTATAGTAAATGTTCAAAATGACCTCCACGGGAAGCAACACAAGTTTTTCGAGAAAAATTACTGATAGGAAAAATTTTGAGTTAAAAAGAAAATTAATTGGTGAAAGAAAAGCTCGAGTGTTTTTTGGCAAGATAAATTAACGATTTAAATAAATAATAAATAATTATTTTTATTTGAAAGCAGGAGAACAGTTATTAAATGTACAATTATTATAAATTGTTTGGTTTGGTGTATTAATTTTAAATTATTTTCTTTGTTGCTTTCTACACATTCTGAATAATTGCTTTGTCTTATTTTATTGGATTCGCGTAAATGACAAGTTTTTTAGATATCATATTTGTTCCTATTGGAACATTTTTATACCAATTATTAGAATTTGTCTTGTTCAAAAAGTCGTTCAGATGTTACAAAAATTTAAGGTTGGCTATACATAGACGGTTTCTACAACTAAAAATAAGCAAAAAAGTTTAAATAAATTTGTGTCCTATAATACGGCCACTTGAAGTTTTTCGTATTGCATGTCCGACACGTGGGTATCTCGTCACAAATTATCGCGCAGACGCGAAGCGTTCGTATTGCATGTTTGAACAAGTCGCCGACAAGTGAGTAACTTATGTTAATCATATTCAGTAGGCAGTCCGTGTTTTTTCTTTACCACCTGCAAAGAGTACAGGGACTTAGTGAGAATGATTTCCCATCACGAGAAGCTTACTGTGTATGGTTGTTACGTACATGCGCCGCCGATCATCTATTTCTGTCGTGTGTGCTCTTTAGTGATGAAGCTGGCTTTACAAGAGATGGTATCGTCAATTTTCATAATTTACACCAGTGGCAACAAGAAAACCCTCATGCTATTATTCAGTCCAGACATCAAGCGCAGTTTTCATTTAGTGTGTGGGCCGGAATTGTTAACGAATTTGTGATTGGTCCTTTTGTACTTCCACCACGACTTACTGGGCAGAATTATCGTTATTTTTTAGAAAACGACTTACCAGGTTTGCTGGACGATGCTCCACTAAATGTTAGATGACGCATGTGGTTCATGCACGACGGTGCACCAGCTCACTTCAGTCACACAGCACGCGAATTTTTAAATGCCGTACATCCTGGAAGATGGATTGGTAGCGGTGGACCTGTAGCATGGCCTGCACGGTCTCCAGATTTAAATGCAATAGATTTTTACGTATGGGGACATTTAAAGTCTATGGTATATTCTACTCCAATTCAAAATATTGAAGATCTTCAACGTAGAGTGGAAGATGGATGCCACCAAATTCGAAATACACCAGGAATTTTTCAGCGCGTGAGGCAGTCCATGATACGACGAGCTGAAGCTTGTGTTGCTTCCCGTGGAGGTCATTTTGAACATTTACTATAAGAAACATAAGAAACCCCCGTTTTCTGTAACCTTTTCTAAAATAAAAAGAAAAAAACCTCAAGTGGCCGTAACTCAGTAACGAACCATTTTAGGACATAAATTTATTTAAACTTTTTTGCTTATTTTTTGTTGTAGAAACCGTCTATGTATAGCCAGCCCTACATTTTTGTAACACCCTGTATATATGAAGCGTTGTTCTTCGGAATATTTTGCCGCGTTTGGATGATTTCGTCCTGAGAGGGACAACTTTCTTCCTTCTCAGGACGAAATCATTCAAACGCGGCGAAATATCCCGAAGAACAACGCTTCAACAAACGATCGCGAAAACATTCGACGATATATATATACATATATATATATATATATATATATATATATATATATATATATATATATATATTGTGAAATCCTTTATTTATTATACTCAAAACGAGTTTCTTAAACAAATATTAATTTTTTAATTACTATTTAATAGCTAGATTATTCTATTAAATAAAGTGAACAAATTCGACTTAAGAACAAAGTTTAAATAAGTCAAATAATCATCTATTTCTAACAAAAATTAATTAAAATTACTTTAAAAAGAGGTTCAAAGCATCCGAACGCGCACTCTTTTGAAAATATCGAATATAATCTAATATTCGCGAAGATAAGGTACTTAAATACAGCGGTGAGATGGTATTAGCTTTTTTTGAAATAAGGAAGTATCTACTTATTGATCTTTTGTAAGTCAAGTGTTCATGTATATTTGATGAACAACGTGTAGCAAAAGAGATATAATTATTATGGAATTTTTCGTCATTTTTTTATTAAATTTTTAATACCATGTTTTTCAGCGTACAGAGGTTGACGTACGCTTTATTTAATTATAGAACGTCGTTTTTCCCGCGTGAAAAAACAATTTAGAAATCGCGTTTAAAAATTCACCGTCACTTAAATGTAATGAAACAAATGAAGTATGAAAAAGCGATCTAATATATAAAAATGAATGTATATATGTTTGTTCCGAATAGGCTACCATGACGTTAATCTGATTGCGATGAAACTTTGGTAAATTGTTGTTTCTATGCCGCGATGTTTCTGGAAAATAAAAGTATAACTAAACAATTTTTTTCCTTGAGTCAAAGTTAATCGCTTGTTGCGTGCGGTAAATAATTTTATACTCATCGAAAATACTAAATTAACTATGAGTCTGCGATGAAAATTTCAGAGTAAACTTCTCGAAGTATGAACCGAACACTTATCAAAAAAACTAAATGTCAACATTCAGTGCAGGTTTCATTAATTTTATTAATTAACAAAACACCAGTCAGAGAACATGCCAGATGATATAACGCACCAACTACTGATGAAGTGGCCATTGTTATTGATGAGACATGAGTAATAGGGGCGACATTATTATTCATTGACGGAATGATATGATTCAATGTGTCGCTGAAACACATCGATTCTACGGTACCGTACAATATCCAATATTTTTTTGGTAAGGACAGAGCGTACACCACTTCAATCCAATGCAAACAAACCAAATTACAGGCAAGCATAATCACATGTATTAACATACATTAGATAATAGAATAGGATGCGACGATATAATAAAAGCAGGAAATGAGAAAATAGCAGAGGTACTAAAGATAATAATGGACAAAGTACTAAATATAGGGGAGGCACCAGGGGATTGGCAAATTGGAATAATTGTACCAGTATACAAGAAAGGAGATGTAAGGGACTGTAATAATTATCGTGGAATCACATTACTAAGTACAATAGGTAAATTATACGCTAGAGTATTAGAAACAAGACTGAGAGGGACATTGGAAGAAACGTTAGAAGTTTGGTTTTAGACTTGGCCGAGGAGTGACGGACGCTAATTTCATTCTACGGCAAATAAACGAAAAAGCAATAATGATGGACGGTGAAGTACATCTTTGCTTTATAGATTTAGAGAAGGTTTTTGACAAACTAAATAGAAACGACATATGGAAAACACTAGAAAAAAGGGACGCAAGCGACAGAATGATTAACGTCATAAAAGCACTGTATAAACAAACTAGGAACTTCCTTAGAGTTAAACAGGAAAAATAACATATTGCTATGGCTTTTCCCCGCAACATTTCGTGAACATTTTTTGAAAAATAATATTTTTGTAGTGTACTATTATTTATAACAGTGTATGATTTTATTGTATGAACTCTAATTGTATTTTGATTTATTTATGAATTCTTAGGTTTTGATTAGCGCAGTTCCTGGAAGCCGTTTGGACTTGTTGGGCAAATAATATTTAGCTGTAATTTTTTGTGGTTGAATGCGTGCCGCATGTATCCTCGACACGTTTTGGTATTCAAATAAGAGAGGTGTATATTTGGAGATAGAACTTTTTTATCTCTTAGTTCATGTAATTACGGTGTTTGTTTTGAATTAATAGTGGATGTGTTTATTGAGTTAATTACCGTATTTTTACGCGTTTGTATACTTGTAATTTTTGATTTATTTAATCTCTTATTTGCACGTGTTCTCCTTTGTTATATGTGATAAAAAACCTACGTAAGTTTTATTGCACATTAATAATATTATTTCTTTATTGAATGCATTTATTGTAATTTTCATTGTATGGATTTATATACAGTGCTTCTCAAAAGTCCCCTCCCCCCCTCTTATCTTTGGAACTATTATATATACGCATGTGAAATTTGGAAACTGAATATTATAGGTTATAAACTTCCCTACTAGTGATGATAGATGACGAAATCGTCATAGATGACGTCACAACGCCATTGTGACCAATAATTTTAAATGGAACGCTACGGCAAGCGACATCTCTTTTAAAAGGTATCGAAAAAACCTATTCAATGATACTAATTTTGTTTGTGTTTGAGGCAGTTTTAATGGCTCATTAGTAAACATGAAAATTTAAATTCCATTCAGTATGATATTAAATACAGATTTAAGAAACAGTATGTACTTAAAGAAATTGCTCGAAGTGACCTCCATTTACTTCCTGACAGTAAAATATCCTATTTTTAAACTCTTCTCGTACTTATTCAAATGTGTCTGCGGAAACAGCCTCACATTCACGTTTTTGTAATTGTCCAAGTTTTTGTACATTTAATAATTTGTGTATTGTTGATCGAACGTCTCACTGTTTTTACAGCTTATGGTACTTTTAATATTTTTGTACATTTTAATAATTTGTTAAACTGTTGTGAGTCGAAAGTTTAAGTGCTTCAAGAAGCGAAATGGTACGTGCTTTAGGTGATGAAGTAGCAGCGGTCCTAATTCTTGGTGAAACTAGACAAAATATTCATGCAGCAGAACGCATTTTTAATGAGAGGTTTCCCGATCGCCCCATTTCGAAGACTTATTTAAGGGAGCTTCTTCGTAAGTTTGAAACAACGGGTAGTATTAATGATGCGAAACGATCTGGCAGACCACAAATTTCTGATGAGAAAAAAATTGATATACTGGCAGAAGTAAGAGTTAATCCTACTTTTTCAACAACTCAAGTTGCATCTACCTGTGAAGTTAGTCGAAGTACAGTACACAGGGTGTTGAAAAAATACAAATTTCATCCATACAAATTAAAAATGGTTCATCAACTCTCAGACGACGACCCAGACCGAAGACTAGAATTTTGTGAAAATATGGAAACTAAAATTAACCAACAGCCAGACTACGTCAAAACAATTTGTTTTAGTGACGAATGTACTTTCTATCTAAATGGAAATGTAAATACACAGAATGTGAGGTATTGGAGTGACGCAAATCCTCACCTGTTTCGTGAAACACATACCCAATTTCCCCAGAAGGTGAATGTTTGGGCAGGTATCCTGGGAAACCACATCGTTGGGCCTCTTTTTTTAAATACTAATTTAACTGGTGAGGTTTATCTGGAGATGTTGCAAAACGCAATAGAACCGTTAATCCTTGAAATTTTGGAAGATAATCCAGATGAATTCGGCAATTTGGAAATAACATTCCAACAGGATGGTGCTCCTCCACACTATTACGGTGCAGTAAGACGGTATTTGCATGAGGAGTATCCTGGTAGATGGATTGGACGACGAGGTTCAACGGAATGGCCACCTCGATCACCGGACCTCACACCTTTGGATTTTTTTCTGTGGGGGTACCTTAAATCGAAGGTTTACGCCACTGAACTTGACAATATTGACGTTTTAAAACAACGTATTGTTGCAGAATGTGAGGCTATTTCCGCAGACACATTTGAAGAAGTACGAGAAGAGTTTAAAAATAGGATACTTTACTGTCAGGAAGTAAATGGAGGTCACTTCGAACAATTTCTTTAAGTACATACTGTTTCTTAAATCTGTATTTAATATCATACTGAATGGAATTTAAATTTTCATGTTTACTAATGAGCCATTACAACTGCCTCAAACACAAACAAAATTAGTATCATTGAATAGGTTTTTTCGATACCTTTTAAAAGAGGTATCGCTTGCCGTAGCGTTCCATTTAAAATTATTGGTCACAATGGCCTTGTGACGTCATCTATGATGATTTCGTCATCTATCATCACTAGTAGGGAGCTTATAACCTATAATATTCAGTTTCCAAATTTCACTTGTGTATGTATAATCGTTCCAAAGATAAGAGGGGGGGAGGGGACTTTTGAGAAGCACTGTATATTTTATAGTAATTAAGACAAAGATGACAAAGATACTTTTTTGGTTCTTGTAAATTTTTTTTCAACGTTTAAATTCTAGAACGTTTGATTTTCAAGGTTGGTTTTTATAACTGTGGTTTTGCGCAGGTCTTTGTTATAATTTTCGGATTGACAGATTTTATTCTGTTTACATTTTGACTTTGCTATTCTGGGGTGTTAATTAAAAATATCTTTGTGATTTATTAGTTATTATTTTTGCTCGCGAGTCATAAGAGGATGTTTAAATTTGCTTAGCGGTTATTATCAGCAAATTAAGTTTACCTCTATGCGTAATTGTAATACACAGGTCTTTATATTTCATAAAGATTAATTTTTTTAAATTTTTTTTAATAAACTTTAATCTGGAAACTGTGACTTTATTATTACCTTTGTGTGAATTATTGATTTTGGCGCCCAGTATTTTTGTAAAAGAGAAGTACCACTTTTTCCATTGGAAACCCTGAGAGGAAAGCTGTTGTATAAAAGAAAAGTAACCGATTGAGCATTAAAGTTGGACAGTGTTGTGGTGAATAGTGGTTCAGTCAACTACGAACTCACTACTCATAGCAATATGTTCTAAACTAAAAAAGGAGTGAGACAGGGTTGCATCTTGGGTCCGTTGCTCTTTTCAATAGTATTAGATGAGGGAATTAAAGAGGCTTAAAAGAACTTCAACCAATATAAAGTAGGACACTGGAGAATGGAAGATATAAAGATCACCGAAGTGATAGCAGTTTGGAAGCAAGAAATATGAAAATAAATGTTAAAAAGACAAGAACAATGGTTATAAGCAGAAAAGAAAAGAAACATCGAATACAACTTGGAACAAGTAACAGAACAAGTTAATAAGTTTAAATATTTGGGAACGAAAGTAACCCAAGATGGTAGATTGGAAGAGGAAATCACTGAAAGAACAGGAGTAGCGGGAAGACTATTCAATTCAATCAAGAACTCGTTCTTAGATAAAAAGTCCGTTGGAGGAAAGCTTTTGAAGGCACGTTATGTTTGATGCTCAAGAGTAGGACAACCCACAAAATTAATCATTTTTACTTAAGACGGAATAACTAAAAATCTAATATATCCCACAGAACTTCAGCAAAATAATGAAAAAGTTTGTTTTTTAACATGTCTTTTATTGCCGATGTGTGTAATTTTAGTAACTTATAAGCGCCTCAGCATAATCCCGTGGGAGAGATATCTGAATCGGAAATGTTTAGAATATTCTATCTCGGCACCATATGTATTGGGAAAGTTCAAGCGACACAGAAATGAGTTACGCAAGGCAATATCAAGAGATCGGTTTAGATATGTTATGCAGGATATCCATTGTTGTGACAATAACAATTTGAACGCAGATGATAAGTTCGCGAAAATAAGACCATTTATATACGCTCTAAATGAAACATTTTTCGAATTTGCGTCCATTGAAGAGGCTCATAGTGTAGTCGACTCAATGGTTTCCTCTTACGGTCGACATGGAACTAAACAATTCATTAGGGGAAAACCAATACGATGGGGATACAAATTTTGGATGGGTACCACCAGACTTGGTTATACGAGAGCCACCTTTTATATTTTTACAAAATCTGGGAAGAAAACAATCTTTTTGGGGGAACAAACTATTTTATTGTTTATCAAAATATTCGCCTTTCTGGTCTGGACACTTTTGCATGCATACGAATCAGTTCTCAAAACATTTTTCTACTCCGAAAGTTGTATCTCAGAAACATGGTTTTCAAAAGCTTCGACTGCTTCATGAGGTGTTGAAAATCGCTGTCCACGCATTTTTTGTTTCACAGTTGGGAACAAAAAAAAATCATCCGGCGACAAGTCAGGTGAATATGGACAATGAGACATTATTTCAACACCTTTCTCCTTCAAATAGTCAACTGTTAGACGTGCTGTATGGGAACATGCATTGTCGTGATAAAGAATAATGCGAAGTTTTCAGTTGCTTTTCCTGATTTCGTCTAGAACTTTTGGCAAACAAATTACTGTATACCATTCAGCGTTAACAGGTTTTCGATCCTCTAAAGGAATTGTTACGATGTGTCCTGTACAGCTGAAAAAACAAGCGATCATTTTCATGGAAGTGCTCCTTGCACGAACAACATTTGTGTGGGGTTCGGTTCGTCTGGGAACACCCATAAAGTAGATTGTTGCTTGATTTCCGGCTCATACCCATATATCCATGTTTCGTCATCTGTGACGATGTTGTATACAGATTTTGCGGTTCCTACGTCGAATTTTTAGGGCATCTCTTGACAGCAATTGGCACGAGCTGCTTTCTGTGCTTCGGTCAAGTTATGTGGAATCCATTTGGAACATATTTTTTTCACAAATAAATGTTCTTGTAAAATCGAATGAATTGCAGTCTACGATATGCCAAGGGATGCCTTTACCACATGTCGATCGTGTTCTATCATTTTCCGTACAGCATCAATGTTTCTTGGAATCACAACAGTTTTTGGTCGACCTTTACGTGATTTATCATTAACTGTTAACCATTTATATACGCCCTAAATGAAACATTTTTCGAATTTGCGTCCATTGAAGAGGCTCATAGTGTAGTCGACTCAATGGTTTCCTATTACGGTCGACATGACTAAGCAATTCATTAGGGGAAAACCGATAAGATGGGGATACAAATTTTGGATGGGTACCACCAGACTTGGTTATACGAGAGCCACCTTTTATATTTTTACAAAATCTGGGAAGAAAACAATTTTTTTGGGGGAACAAACTATTTTATTGTTTATCAAAATATTCGCCTTTCTGGTCTGGACACTTTTGCATGCATACGAATCAGTTCTCAAAACATTTTTCTACTCCGAAAGTTGTATCTCAGAAACATGGTTTTCAAAAGCTTCGACTGCTTCATGAGGTGTTGAAAATCGCTGTCCACGCATTTTTTGTTTCTCAGTTGGGAACAAAAAGAAATCATCCGGCGACAAGTCAGGTGAATATGGACAATGAGACATTATTTCAACACTTTTCTCCTTCAAATAGTCAACTGTTAGACGTGCTGTATGGGAACATGCATTGTCGTGATAAAGAATAATGAAGTTTTCAGTTGCTTTTCCTGATTTCGTCTAGAACTTTTGGCAAACAAATTACTGTATATCATTCAGTGTTAACAGGTTTTCGATCCTCTAAAGGAATTGTTACGATGTGTCCTGTACAGCTGAAAAAACAAGCGATCATTTTCATGCAAGTGCTCCTTGCACGAACAACTTTTGTGGGGTTCGGTTCGTCTGGGAACACCCATAAAGTAGATTGTTGCTTGATTTCCGGCTCATACCCATATATCCATGTTTCGTCATCTGTGACGATGTTGTATACAGATTTTGCGGTTCCTACGTCGAATTTTTAGGGCATCTCTTGACAGCAATTGGCACGAGCTGCTTTCTGTGCTTCGGTCAAGTTATGTGGAATCCATTTGGAACATATTTTTTCACAAATAAATGTTCTTGTAAAATCGAATGAATTGCAGTCTACGATATGCCAAGGGATGCCTTTACCACATGTCGATCGTGTTCTATCATTTTCCGTACAGCATCAATGTTTCTTGGAATCACAACAGTTTTTGGTCGACCTTTACGTGATTTATCATTAACTGTTAACCATTTATATACGCCCTAAATGAAACATTTTTCGAATTTGCGTCCATTGAAGAGGCTCATAGTGTAGTCGACTCAATGGTTTCCTATTACGGTCGACATGACTAAGCAATTCATTAGGGGAAAACCGATACGATGGGGATACAAATTTTGGATGGGTACCACCAGACTTGGTTATACGAGAGCCACCTTTTATATTTTTACAAAATCTGGGAAGAAAACAATTTTTTTGGGGGAACAAACTATTTTATTGTTTATCAAAATATTCGCCTTTCTGGTCTGGACACTTTTGCATGCATACGAATCAGTTCTCAAAACATTTTTCTACTCCGAAAGTTGTATCTCAGAAACATGGTTTTCAAAAGCTTCGACTGCTTCATGAGGTGTTGAAAATCGCTGTCCACGCATTTTTTGTTTCTCAGTTGGGAACAAAAAGAAATCATCCGGCGACAAGTCAGGTGAATATGGACAATGAGACATTATTTCAACACTTTTCTCCTTCAAATAGTCAACTGTTAGACGTGCTGTATGGGAACATGCATTGTCGTGATAAAGAATAATGAAGTTTTCAGTTGCTTTTCCTGATTTCGTCTAGAACTTTTGGCAAACAAATTACTGTATATCATTCAGTGTTAACAGGTTTTCGATCCTCTAAAGGAATTGTTACGATGTGTCCTGTACAGCTGAAAAAACAAGCGATCATTTTCATGGAAGTGCTCCTTGCACGAACAACTTTTGTGGGGTTCGGTTCGTCTGGGAACACCCATAAAGTAGATTGTTGCTTGATTGCCGGCTCATACCCATATATCCATGTTTCGTCATCTGTGACGATGTTGTATACAGATTTTGCGGTTCCTACGCCGAATTTTTAGGGCATCTCTTGACAGCAATTGGCACGAGCTGCTTTCTGTGCTTCGGTCAAGTTATGTGGAATCCATTTGGAACATATTTTTTTCACAAATAAATGTTCTTGTAAAATCGAATGAATTGCAGTCTACGATATGCCAAGGGATGCCTTTACCACATGTCGATCGTGTTCTATCATTTTCCGTACAGCATCAATGTTTCTTGGAATCACAACAGTTTTTGGTCGACCTTTACGTGATTTATCATTAACTGAGGCACGACCATGACAAAATACTACAAACCAATTGTAAACTATCTTCTTTGGTGTTTCATTACCAAAAGTTGACCGAAGCGATATAATGCATTATTGTGGAGTTTTTGGAGGCTTTTTTATAATCGTAAAAATCATCCAACGAAAACCTTCACGAGTAATCTCCATTATGCCAAAGTTTAAGAATATAGTGATTGCATATTAGGGTGGAGCGATTTTTTTAAATTTAGCAATAGCTTTGGAATACCTGTAAAAAGTTGCTCTATTATCTCCCAAATATACACAGAAAATTTCATTTCGCACATGATATATTTAGAGGTGCCCCCGACATTATTAAGTTAGGCAAAATTCATGAATTTAGTCGAAAAATCAAAAATATTTAATGAACGCTAAATTACACACTGAGTGTTGCGCAGTTAGTATAAGATACAAAAATATAATCCGAAGCGAGCGTATTAAGACGCGTGGGTGTTGAAGCACGTGCAGACGATTTCGCAACTCTCCTAAAACGTTATTCGAACGCTATAGTCAACTCGCGTGAGTACTATTTCACTTGTGATACCCTTTGAATTTTACGTCTGAGGTCAAGAAATAAGACTCATGTAAGTAGTATTTTCAATTTTCTATTTAGGTTTCAGATATTATTGTAATACTTTAGCACATATTATATATCTTTATTACAGTAAAATGTCTCAAGTCAAAACACGACAAATGATGACCAGTGCTGTGTTCGGATTACCAGAGAAGTTACCAGTATCTCAATTACCAACTTATAATGACGTTATGAAAAATTACCTATTCATTAAAAATGAATTAAAGCCCAATAAAACAGTAAAAGAGCCAACCGTTCATGACATATCCGAAATATTGGCTCAAGAAGTTTTAGAAATTTGGCAAAAAGCTTCGCTGCCAACTGTTAGTGTTAAGAGAATTCTACAACTTAATCGTTCCTACCATGACAAATATAGAATCTTAATGAAACCTTATAAAGGTCGTCAAACAAACAAAAATTACGAAGAAAAGATCAATGATTTATAACTGAGTTCCACAGAATATTTGATGTTTGCAGTTGCAAATGTAAACTTTTCTCAAATTGTAATTGTTCAAAAGGCAGTCGTGTTCCCAAGGAAGAAATAAATGTTTTACTCGATCAAAGAACAGCAAGAAAAATGGACATAGGCGGTGTAGATGTGGTTGAAACTATAAAAAATAAGAAAAAAGAAGAAAGAAAACAAAAAAGTTTATCGCGTAACAGAGAGATAACTGATTTTGAGAAACCGTGTTGTTCGCGTTCTTTACCTGAAGACTTAGCAATCGAAAGCGACAGTTCAAGCGATAGCGTAGCTTCTAGTCCTTACCTCGAAGCACCAAAAAAAACACTTGATCCGCCACCAAAAAAAAAGGAGATTAAATTTACCATCATTAGCTATTGCCTGCGATCGTACTGGAGTTTCTGACAGAGCCGCTGCCATTATAGCTTCTTCTGTGTTAAAAGATGTTGACATTATTTCACCAAAAGATCCAAGTGGTGTCATTGATCGTTTAAAGTTGCGCCGTGAAAGAATTAAAGTCAGAACAGCTTTACAGGATGCAGATCGCAAGAAAACCCTACGCGGTATGTATTTTGATGGGAAAAAGGATAAAACGTTGATTAATATTCGGAAAAAAAATAAATTTTACAGAAAAAGGGTACTTGAACACCATTATGTGATTTTATCAGAGCCAGGAAGCGACTATTTCGGGCATGTCACATATGAGTTGGGAACTGCTAAATGTATAAAAGATACTATATTAACTCACTTGAAATCCAAATCGGTGAAACTCAGTGAAATAGTTGTTGTTGGTTGCGATGGAACAGTAGTAAACACAGGTTTTAAAGCTGGTATTATTCGTTTGATGGAAGAAGAACTGAATAAACGATTACAGTGGTTTATCTGCCAGTTGCATTCCAATGAATTACCACTGCGACATCTGTTGTTACATTTGGACGGAAAAACTACAGGGCTTAAATGCTTTTCAAGTGCCATTGGATATCAGTTACAAAAATGTGAAACAATGCCAATAGACGAATTCAACGCCATACCTACAATATTACCTCAAATTTCCAGGGGTGATTTGAGTACCGACCAAAAATATCTGTACGATATTATGATCGCTATCAGCACTGGCGTTTTTTCTTCAGATTTAGCTAACATTGAACCTGGATCTCTCAACCACTCTAGATGGCTTACAACAGCAAATCGAATTCTAAGATTATATGCTACTATACCGGACCCCGAAGAAAAATTGGTGATATTAGCCACGTACGTGATGAGAGTTTATGGTCCGATGTGGTTTAGAATAAAATGTAATCCCTCGTGTATAAACGGAGCTAAGCACCGGTGGCAAACAATTAGTCTGAGTCGCTATTTGAACGCCGATATGAAGAAGGTCATTGACAAGGTAATCCAACGAAATGGATTTTTTGGTCACCCAGAAAAAGTTCTAATTTCTATGCTTGGAGGTGAAAGGGAAATCATACGAGATCTAGCATATCGACGAATTTTAAAAGCAAGAAGTGAGAAAGCTCCAGGACTTCGAACGTTTAAACTGCCTTCACTTAATTTCGATGCTGAGGATTATACCGACATTATAACGTGGCGAGACTGTGAGATAACTGAGCCACCTCTGACTTTAAATTTATCTAATGACGACTTGAAAGCCATTGTCAAAGACGGTCTCGGCACATGTCAAAAAAATTAAAGATTTTCCATGCCATACTCAAGCCGTTGAGCGCTGCATCAAAGTGGTGACAGAAGCTTCAAGTGCAGTTTGTGGAAAAAATAAACGAGACACTTTCATCAGAGCAAGGCTACTATTACGTCAACAAATGCATACTTTTGATACAAAAAAACAATTTAATATATAATTATTGTATTTCTGAATAATTATCTAGTTTATCATTATTTCTTGTATCTCGCTTCTTTAAATCTGTATAAAAAATATAAGATATTGACCTAACAAATAAAATATATAGTTTGATCACAATATGAAAAATAGGTAATTTTTTTTTAATTTTCAATTGTGTTGGGGCACCTCAAAACATCATTACAAATAGGTAATATTTCGTACGTTTAATTTACTCATTGAAATGCAACTTTATATCGCTATACCATTTTAAAAAACAAAAATTTTTTTTTATTCATACATTATCGCTCCACCCTATTACATATGGCAAAAGCACAATCTAGAGGTCGATTGTAAAAATATAAAAGGTATCCCTCGGATTGAGTGGCTTAAGTCTTACCAGGGATCCTCTTGAACGATTCCAGGTAGATACAAAGTTTGGGATTGGGTTCTAACATCGTGTTGACATTTGCTGATAAATTGCAGAAAAATTTTCCTAATTTCATCTTTATTTCGATAAGTTTTTCACATTTCTGTCGTTACTTCATCAACTTGAAATTAGGGAACTAAAAGTAACCGGAGCCATAAGAGAAAATCGAATTACCAATAGCATATTGAGTCATTCAAATGAACACAAGAAACAAAATAGAAGTTCATATGAATGCATGTTGGATATTAGAAAACCAAATTATTATCTGGCAGATCTCGAATATCGAGATCTAGCATGATATGGGATTTCACAGGCAGGTGTTATATGTTAACATTAAGGAATATGTTGAATTATAAGTTTAATGAAGAAGGGACTTGTAGTTCTTGCTCAATAACAGAAAAAGAAGTGGATTTGGAAAAGACGTTTACTGTTGATGAAGTTGATAGTTTCTCAAGTAGTTAGATATTAAAGTAGAGCCTAAGGTGAAATATGTTTTGCTTAAATGGGTGAATCAAATAATTATTCGAATAAAGAGTTTTCATTTTTCATTTATCTGCTATTAACAGATTCTTGATTAGTTTTTGTTAATATTTATGCCTTCTGGCTAAATTATTCAATTACAATAGACCTATCAATGGTGTATACGAGGGTGGTTCAATAATTTCTTAGAAAATCCAAGAGATGGCACTAGTAATAAGACAAAAATGTTTACTTAGTAAGCGTCATTTGTCATTAGACTGCTGTCAAAGTTTCAGTTAAATCCATCGCGTGGGTTCATTTTTAGACTTAATTAACGCAACAAACTTTGGTTCATTTAGAAAAATGGTAAAAAATGAATTTTGTGCGCTTTATTTAAAAGGTTTAACTCCGAAAGAGTTGAGTGAAGTTTATGGCAGATCTGCTGCTGTATTTACGACTGTGTTTGCATGTGGTCGGACTTGGGGAATTAAAGATATGAGAATAAATTTGAATTTCTCAATATTCCCATATCTTTCACGAACAGCTGCGTTGAAAGTTCAATAAAATACTATTTTAGTTCATTAAATTAATGTGGTTTTAGGTACTATTTACAGAATTAGACAAAAAAAGTGTCTTTACTTGAATAGCATGCTGAATTTTTGTTTCTAATTATATAATTACTGGATGTTAACTAAAAATTACTAGGTCACGATTGAGCGCTGTTACCCTAAACGCCATAATGCCCCCTTAGACTCGATAGTCAGCTGATAACTGTATGTTTGAAACAATTTCTTACTTCCGACAAGAAATAACATTCGGTGAGTCTTTATTTTTTTCGGAAAAGTTGCCAATTATGGCGGGAATTTGCTCGAGTTATACACTTCGGAAGAACGAATTCCCTTAATAAGAAGTAAAGATCTCAATTTCTATCTGCCGTTGGGAAACACATTTTTAAAACGGATAATACATAGTTTGAAAACGAAAGCTTTCTCTTCTGATGGTCTGGGGTAAACAAGGTCGGAGCGACCGGGAAAAAAGAGAAAAGCATATAATTAAATCTGAAATAGAAACATCAATACTACATCTGCATATCCTGTTTTAGTTCGGCGGCGGTGGTGGCAGTGGTGACGAGACCCCCCAAAAACCACGCCTAAGTTTTAAAATTCTCTAATTCTGCGCAACGCACAGCCTCATTATTAGATTTTTACCGAGAATCATACCCGGCAAAAGAGAGGGTAAACGCGCTGGGCCGCGCTTAAAAATCTATAATTGTCTAAAATGGGTTTTTCCGGTTATCCCGGACCAAACCGTTACCGTTCCGGATTTCTACTCTTCTATCGGAACGTAACAGCCGGAATTCGACACTTGAATTCCGGACGGACGGCGAGGTAACAAGAAAAAAAGCTAGAATAGTGGTCGGTAGATGATATCCCGGAACTATTTCACAGTGCGTAGGCATAGAAGTTATTACGCATTAGAAGGGGGTAACCGGGAAACTGGGGGGAAAATAATGATTGGCGACGAGGGGGGCGCGAAGGGTTAGAGAGGCAGTCGTTCCTACGAAACAGCGGGTTCGGTGTTAAAAAGTTCCGATCGATATGAATATGCTTTAAAATGTGGATTTTATTTCAACAGGCTGCTGTTGGATGACTACTGTTCCCCCGTTGCGTCTCTGTCACCCCGTTTTTCAGTAGAGTACTTCCGCCCAGGGACTTCCCGCAGTTTACATTTTGCCCCGACCCCTTCCTGCCATCGCTTTCCCCCCACCCCAAAGTCCTTTCTCGCGACCATGGCCTCCTACACAACTTTTGCTAGGGCCTCTTTCGCGTACGTACTTTCTCTATTTTGCGTTTTTAGGCGATCTATTCGTTTCCCGCTCCTGTTTTACAAAGGGACGTGTTTTTTTTCTTTTCCTATACAATTTTACAGTGCCGGATCGAAGAAAATTTTATTCATTTTTTTTGTCCGCTCATTTATTTAAGTAACTATATATAACTCCGGTTGTTTTTGCTTTAATAAGAGCGATATGTTTTCAAATTGAAGGAAAACAACAAGAAGTAGAAACAGATTAGAAATTTTATTTTGAAGTGACATCGACGCAATTCAATTCTGAAAATGACAAAATTTAAATGACCACCTCTGTTTCTCCTACAAAACCGAATTTTTTCCCAATTTTTCTCCAATTTTTCTCCAACTCTATCCAATAAAAAACAGGGCTTATGCCACAAACGCCGCAGTAAACATTAAATTTGAATGCATCAATTGTCTCTTATGTCTTACTAGCTGACTCGGCGAATATCGTACTGCCTAACAGTCAGTAAATGTCGTGTTAACTTTTAGCTAAATTTAATTTAAGATTTTATTAACGTAATAAAATGAATACAAAATATTTATTAAGTTTAATAGTTTATTAGGATAATATCGGGTGTCTCAACGGGAGGTTTGTTTTTGAAATTCGCGCCAAATATGGTTAAGTTGGTACTACAGCGGTGAAATTTGACAGTTAGCATTGTGAAGTCTTGACATTTCAAGAATGCAGAGCTATACAAACGAGAAACGTGTACTTATTGTGAAAACCTATTACCAAAATGGAGAATCTATCGTGGGTACATTTCGCAAGCGACGTGATCATTTTGGTATTCATAACACAGGCCTGCATTTTTCAACTCTTTGAATGTTGATTTAAAAATTTTAACTGTTTTCTAGTAATTGGGTTATTTTTCAAACCAGTAAAATCAAAAAATATAGAAAAAACACGATTTATTTAATTTATAAGCTAGTTTTATATTATATTAAAAAAAATACAAAAATATACACATAGAAACTATTAGAAATAGTTATTTATTCTTTATGCTTCTTGAAAAAAGTTTTCGTTCTTCAGAAAAGCTTCGTTTGGTTGTTTTTCTGTCATATTCAGCTAAAGGAAGATCTGAAGGTAGTTTCTGGGGCAAGCAAATTTTTTTGTTTCAACCTAGACCCCAGTACTTCAGAAAGATCTTTTGAAAGTCCCAAATCTCTTACTAAATCATTCAGTTCGGCTTGTGAAAATAGCTGAGGTTGGTTTCACCAATTGGCCTCTTAAACTATTTCAAGACGAAATATCCACAAATATCCACAAATAGAAATCATCTGGTTTGTTTTTGCAGCACCGACTAGACATATTTTTAAGCAATGTTTATTTATCAAATACCACGTACAACACTAAAGACAAATTAATTTTAGTTGTTTACTGATCGACACTCAGAGCTATAATGAAGTAAATGACATTAAAATATACATTTTGTTTGGAGTGATAAACTTGAAACCCTTCTTCGCAGTACCAATAAAGTGAAAGAATAATAAATAGGATTTAGCAAGTAAAAATTCCCGGAAATCTTGTCCAAAATTAATACATGTAATAAAAGATTTACATCAGGTAATGAGAGCCTATTTAACAAATTTCTTTAAAACCTCTTTTTCTTTTGTGCAAAAAAGAAATCTGTGGGTGGTAGAGAACAACTGTATTTTAATTAGTTATTGCTATATAAAAACTGAGCTTAACAAACAAAAATCACGTCATCACAAATTTTATGCAGGCCTGTGTAATCGCCCAAGTAAGACCGCGATTACGAAATTAATTGAAAAGTTTGAACGCACTGGTTCTGTGGCAGACGTAAAAACACCTCTGCGTCCTCGCAGCGGTCGTTCGGCTGAAAACATAGCCGCAGTGGAAGAAAGTGTGGCCGATGTTGCTCGCACATTGATTCGTCGTCGTGCAAAGCAATTAGACCTTTCCAGAAGTACTGTGGAGCGTATTTTGACCAAGGATTTGCACTTACACGCATACAAGATCCAATTGACGCAGACATTGAAACCAGCCGACCATGGGCAGCGCCGTGAGTTCTGCAATTCGGTGTTAGCGATGCAACAGGATAATCCCGATTTTGCGACACAAATCATCTTCAGTGATGAAGCGCATTTTCAACTTAATGGTTACGTTAACAAACCAAATTGCAGAATTTGGTGCGCTGAGAATCCTCGTGTGATTGAAGAACAACCTATGCACCCACCACCAGTCACTGTTTGGTGCGGATTTTGGGCCGGCGGTGTAATGGGACCATTTTTTTTTTTTGAAAACGCTGCTGGTGCCGCGGTAACCGTCACTGGTGATCGTTATCGTGACATGACAGCCCATTATTTGTGGGCTGAGTTGGATGGTATGGATGTGGATAACTTCTGGTTTCAGCAAGATGGTGCCACCAGCCACACAGCGAACCAAACAATTGAGTTATTGCGCACAAGGTTTCCAGACCGTGTAATTTCTCGTCATGGCGATCAAAATTGGCTACCAAGATCGAGCGATATCACGCCGATGGACTTTTTTCTTTGGGGATTTTTGAAACGAAAGGTTTATGCTAACAATCCTCAAACACTTCAACAGCTGAAAGAGGCGATTCGAAACGCGATTGCTGAGATGGTGCCGCAATTGTGTGCAAGAGTCATACAAAATTTCGTCAACAGAATGGACATCTCTCAACGTAGTCGCGGCGGCCGCTTGTCAGATATTGTGTTCCACCTGTAATGTCCATGTCTGTACTTTATCATGAATTAAAAACATTGGCAATTTTCAACAATCTAATATGTTTAATTGCTTCAAAAACAAACCTCCCGTTGAGACACCCGATATATATATATATATATATATATATATATATATATATATATATATATATATATACAACGTGTCCAGGAAAGTATGCAACAAAGGGAAAACTTTTTTATTGTCTATTTCTCAGGAAATTTTATTCTTTATAAAAGTTTTTGCTTTAACCGAAACCCATTTACCCGTTAAACAAATAAAATATCGCTTTAAATAATGAAAATATTCTTTAATAACTTAAAAATACAAGAAATGTTATTTTTATGTTTTAAACAAACGTCACTCGATATGATGCCCCTTTCGCTCAATACATAAATTTGTACGTCTACTTAAGTCCCTGACGGCATTTTGCAAGAAATTGGGATTATTATTTAAATGCGTTACCGCTTCCTTAATCCTGTTCTGCAAATCTTCTTGGTTATCAATGGCCTGAATACTTGATTTTTTCCAACTGATTTTTCAACCAACCCCTTAAAAGGTAATCCAAAGGACTTAAACCCGGTGAGCGTGGAGGCCATGGAAATGTTGAATATCTTCCTATCCATTTTTCTTGAAATTAACGCTAAGAAATAAGCAATTAAACTTCTAGTTTCAAAAATTCTGTTATTGTAAATAGCACTACAATATTGTTTCGCCATACAATGGCTTCATCAGGTGGATGAAACAATATTGTAGTGATATTTACAATAAAAGAATTTTTGGAACTAGAAGTTTAATTACTTATTTCTTAGCGTTATAATGAAGTTTCAACAAGTATCTCCTTCGTCAATTAACTATTTCTTGAAATTCTTGGTTTAAATACTGCACGACTCGACGAGAACTATGCGCAGGTGCACCATCCTGCATAAACCACAAAGAACGTCTTGTTTGTAAAGGTAAGTTGTCAAATTCATCTTCTAATTCAATAGTCAGAAATGCTAAATACTTTTCAGCATTTAGAGTTTGTTGAAAAAAATACGGCCCGACCACTCTTCTCTCCAAAATTCCACACCAAACATTTATCTTTCGTGAATATTGGTTTTTACACTCCATTTGGAAATGTGGATTCTCTTGAGACCACCAATGACAGTTTTGCGAACAAACTACATCATTTGTGGTGAATGTCGCTTCATAGGTAAATAATTTTCTGGGAAATGTTATGTCTGTTTCTATTTCACCTTGCATCATGAAGGAAAACTCTAAACGTTGGTCATAATCTCGTTCTTGCAACGTTTGGACATATCTTGGTTTAGATGCAGTAAACTTGTATGTTTTCAATATTTGATGTACTGATGAATTACGTAATCCTAAATTAGTTGCACACAGTTTCTCAGAGATAATTTAGGATTCTCAATTACACTTTGTGAAACATTTAAAGAATTATCTAAATTACTTGCTGGTCTATCATGTTCCTTTTTAAAATTAAATTCCAAAGAGCCTGTTTGTTTAAATTGTCGCAAAATTCGGAATACCGTAAACCAACTAACGTTTTTATTGGGATGCCTTTCATTAAAAGTCGCAGCTGCATCTCTACATGTCTTATAATTATCGTCACGTATAAGCATTAACTCTGCTCTTTCTTGCAAAGGTAAACGTTCTGCCATAGTAATGTATTTTGTAGGATGTCAAAGTTACTGTAAAATACCATGTATACGTGATTAAAAGTAAAAAGTAATGACTGCACACACGATATTAAGTAGGTACGGAAATTTTGAACAATTAATAAAATAATTGTATTTTTACTATCTAATATGATAACTCATTTATTTTAACGGGTAAATAGGTTTTAAGTAAAGCAAAAACTTTTATAAAGAATCAAATTTCCTGAGAAATAGACAATAAAAAAGTTTTCCCTTTGTGGCATACTTTCCTGGACACGTTGTATATATATATACAGGGCAATCCAAATTAAGTGTTCACCATTGGTAACTTTGTTATTATTAAAGATACAAGATTGTTTAAATTAGCAAACTAGTAGTACTTTTAACGCTCTTTAAGATGGAAGAATTAAAAAAAAAAGAGCAGTGCGTTTTCGAGTTTTCCCGAAAAATATGTTTTTTTCAAATGGAAACCCCTGTATATTATATCATTTTCTGTTAGAAATTCAATTTTTAAACAAAAAATCTTATAAGAAATTTTTTACTGGGATTAAAAATACTTGAGTTATAGTGAATAAACAAAAACAGCTAAGTCAAGTTCATTTCTATGTTTCTATGATAACGACGTTAATTCTTTCTAGTAAACGTCAAATATTAGTACAGTTTTATTAGTCTTTCACTCATAAATTTCATTTTGCTAGTTATTAATTTGACAAAAAAATGATTTTTACCCATGCAGAAAAGTGTGATATGTTAGAATCTTATTTAGTGTGCAGAAAATCCTCTAGGAGGGCAAAAGAACACTACGCTGAATTATATCCACTCCGAACACAACCAAATGAGCATTTTTTTCTGAGACTGTACCGAAAATTTAGAGGCAATGAGAGTGTTTTTGCCAAAACAAGAACAAGAAGGACTTTTATAATAAGCGAGGCCACGGAAATTCTAGTTCTTGCATATTTTGAGGCCAACCGTGAAAATTCCATACTAGATATTATCAAGGAATCTGATTTGAGTCACGGTACTGTGCATAGGATTCTGAAGAAACACAAATTCATTCCTTATAAGTACAAACCAGTTCAAATTTTCTTGCCAGGGGATCCAGAGAGAAGAATGTTTCTTTGCCACTGGTATCTTAACTTTTGTCGCCAAAATGTAAACAACTTTCGTTATATTTTATGGACCGATGAATCAAATTTCTCAAATTCTGGAATGTACAATACAAAAAATCATCATTACTGGTCAAAGGAAAATCTTCTTTTAGTACATCCAAGACGCCCGCAAGTCCGTTACAGTTTTAATGTTTGGTGCGGTTGAATTGGTTCAAGGATTGTTGGTCCTTTCTTTTATGAGGGCACTCTAACTGGTGAAAGGTACATAGAATTTTTGACTGAAATTTTGAATAATTTCTTAGACGATATTGATCTCATAAGTAGACAGAATCTGCATTTTCAGCAGGATGGCGCACCTGCGCACAACTACAGAGGTACTCATCAAATTTTAAATACTATTTTTAACAATTCATGGATAGGAACAAATGGTCCTATTTAGTGGCCTCCCCGATCGCCAGATTTAACACCGCTTGATTTTTTTTTATGGGGTTATTTAAAGACAGAGATTTATAAGCAAAGGTACGAAAACGTAAACGTCCTAAAAATTGCAGTTAGTGAAAAGATAAACCAAATAGATGGTAGGACCATATTAAAAGCAGTTCGACAAGTTCAGAAACGTGTTCAAAAATGTATTGAACAACAAGGTGGTATTTTTGAACATCTTCTATGAAAAAATCAGTGATTTTTATTTTCTTTTAATGATATGTTTATGTATAAAATAAAGTTTATAAAAATTATTTAGCTGTTTTTGTTTATACATTATAACTCAAGTGTTTTTAACCCCAGTAAAAAAGTTCTTATAAGATTTTTTGTTTAAAAATTGAATTTCTAACAGAAAATGATATAATATACAGGGGTTTCCATTTGAAAAAAACATATTTTTCGGGAAAACTCGAAAACGCGCTGCTCATTTGTTTTTTTTAATTCTTCCATCTTAAAGAGCGTTAAAAGTACTACTAGTTTGCTAATTTAAACAATCTTGTATCTTTAATAATAACAAAGTTACCAATGGTGAACACTTAATTTGGATTGCCCTGTATATATATATATATATATGTATATATATATATAAATGAAATAAAAATTTTAATCAAAGTACAAAAATCAAGTATTTCAATAGCGTGTCAGAAAGACATTTGCTTTATTGAAGCTATGTATTTTGCTGGATGGGTTGAACTCGGGTTGATTCTCTTCAGGATCTTGTGATATACGACATTTTTCGTTTTGTTATCAGACGCAAGAATAAATAAAGCGGATGGTTTGTCGACACGATGAACATACCACGTGCAACTGACCATGAGAAAAACATGCATTTTCTAGATTCGGACCACAAACACTCAAGGATTGGCATTGTGATTTGTTAATAGCCATGGCGAATGCAAGACGAATCGGAAATTGAATTCGTTTAAACTCAAAGGGCATATCGCTAAGGATAATCGTAATCCTCGGAATGGGAACTTCCTCGCCTTTGAATTTTCCTTTGAGTATCGTCGCGTGAATCAAATCGATCATCAGTTTTCTTATCACCAAACGCGTTACATTGCATAGTTTTGGTTGGTTTAGATTTCTAAGCATGATGACTACCGAGCCAACCTTCAGTTGTAAATTGTGCGGTGGTAACCCAAGCACATCCAAATATTTTAAAAATTCAGTTGGATAGTTGGTGGCTTCGTCCTCTTTTTTCAAAACAAATGACAGACAACACGAAACAAAAAAAAATTACACTTTTATGTCACTGATTTGCATCGGACATCAATTATCACAAATAATCTATAAGCGCGCGTGACGTAAGCTGTCAATTGCGGAGGCGGAGCTCCTAACCTAGTTTATTTAAAAATTAATTTTCTGTATAATTTTTTTTCCGTGAATTTTCGTAAATAGTTATTTCTCTATTCGGGGCGGAGACGAATCCAACAAATCAGAGATCATTAAGATCGGTCCAGCTGTTCTTGAGTTATGTAAATGGTGTACCTTACCCGACTTTGTTTTATGTATTAAGATAAACAATAGATTTTAAACAGACAGAAACAATAAAAGTCCCTAACCACGAAATACAGTGTGCCCATAAAGTCTCGATCCATTTGATGGAAAATGTAATGTGTTGCAGGTATTTAAAATGTTAACTTTACAAGCGAGAATAGTCATAGTCCGAGCACTGACTATGACTATTGTGAGTGTTAACTTATGAATAATGTCGCGAAGAGTTTACAAGGACGTTTAGAAAACCAGGGCCACGCGAGCCAATATTCAACGATTTGTCAATAAATTTCGACGTACAGGAAGCGTTAATGTTGAACCACGATTGGGAAGACCATCTGTTTCTGCAAATGTAGTTCAGAATATTCAGGGCGCCATTGAACAAATCTTCGTAACTTGATGTTCCAAAATCCACAGTTTGGAAAATGTTATGTTTCACGTTAAAGAAACAGATACTGCATAATCTGTACACCGAAGACTATGCAGCTCGTCAAAGAATGTGTTATGATTTGTTGGAGGCAGTAAACAGACAAAATTGAATGCAGCACATTTTATTCAGCGATGAAGCAACGTTTCACATTTGCGGCAACGTAAATAAACATAATAATTGAAACATACATGAGTAACCAACTCATGTATGTTTCAATTATTCTGTTACATTACACATGCGGTTAATCCGTAAGTATGAGTGAAGACACAAACAAAATACAGTTTCTAGAGATGAGGCTGTGCCACCTCTGGAAACACTTCATTAGTTCTGCATTGGTTTTGTAGACAAAGCGAGTACTTCGGCTGTCTGGAAATATGCAGCGCGATATGTAGTTCTACGCTGGGTCTCAATAATTTCTGTGAGATGGCGAAGTCGTTCTTTTTTTGCGAATGTGTCTGAAGAGATCCTTTCTCCAGCAGGGACGTACTGATGAATCTGCAGAAAGATGAAATACGTATCTGCGTCTCTGGGAAGGGATATGTTTGTGTTCTTCATACCAGATTTTTAATAATATTTTATATTATTAAAAATACTTTTGTAAATAAACATAACTGTCGAGTATGGGCAGACGAACCAGCCAATGCAGCATATGAATGGCACAGAGATTCGCCAAGTGAATATCTAGTTAGGCATCACACACATTAAAACATTTTATGTTTTCCGAACAGGCGATTAGCGGCAACAATAACCTAGATATCCAACAACTTTTACAGCCGCAATTAATCGAGGATGGCACTTTTGACACTGATATATCAGCAAGATGGGGCACCGCCTCATTTTGCACGAATCGTTCGTGGTTACTTAGATGGCGTCTTTATAAGGAGATGAATCGGCAGGGGATCGCAACGGTGGCGGACACCGCATTCACCAGACTTAACTCACCTTGACATCCTCACGTGGGGTTTTATCAAGCCTCGGTTGCTTAAAACACCGGGTTGAGACCTTCAGGATTTACGAAACCGATTAGAGCAGCGGTAGAACAAATTACATCCGATATACTGCAGAGCGTGTTTCGGTCTACTGTAGAGCGTTGGGAAAAGTGCTTCGAAATGGAGGGCGGTCATGTCGAATTACGTTAGTTATATTACTGCTTATTTGTTAACATTGTTCTTATCCCAGTAATAAAGCATCGTTTGCTACTATCGGCCGTTTTCAATTAAAGGGATCGAGACATTATGGGCACTCTGTATATTAATAAAATCTATATATGTATTTCGACAACAAGTTGCCATCTTCAGTAGAACAAGCTGAAAATGAAAATAGTGCAAAATCTTCGGTTAAAGTAAAACCTATGCAGATATGCTCTTCACCAAATCGCCAGTGGGATAACATTAATTGGGATAACACTCAGTGTCGACTTGAACGATTATAACGACCGAGAATTGCAGTTTAACTACACGCAAGGTAATCACGATTGAACGTGAATTTGTTTGAACATCTGAATTATTTTGTAAACGTTGTTGAAGCGCGTATCGTTCAATGGTGAAGTACTAGACATAGATAAGCATAAATGTCAAAAGAAAAACTCAAGTAGTCTGCATTTACAGATATGTCATTCATAATGTCTATAATCCTATATTTTAGTTACATCTTAATTTTTTTTCTACATTCTTTTGGAAAAATATTGTTAATCAGATTTATATGTGGAAACTAGCAAAGATAGTCATGATCCTGAAAGCAGGCAAACAGTCAGAAGCAGCTGCATCTCACAGACCAATAAGTCTTCCAATGTTTTCGAAAGTATTTGAAAAGTTAAAAGAATATTAGAAATTTTACACGAAAAAAGAATCATTCCAGGAACATCAGTTCGGATTTAAAAATAATCACGGAACTATAGAACAGATCCCTGACTGGTAAATAATATAAACAGAGCTTTTGAAGCAAACATTCTGATGATATTCTGCAACATTACTGGATTGTTATTAATTTCCATGCATTTCTGTTAGATTTTCTGTAGCATATCATTCAAATTCAATATAGGTGTTCGAAATATGTTATTTTTTAGATAAGGCCACAAAAAGAAGTCGCAAGGTGTTAAATCGCATGAACGTGTAGACCAGGCAAATTCAGTATTTCGACTAATTATACGCTCATCAAAAAATTCTCTTAAATAATCCAAAGATTCTGCAGTGCAGTAACATGTGCTCCGTCTTGTTGGAAATATGCATTTTGTAGTTCATCATCATGCAACTGATTGACAAATGATTGTAAAATTTCCGTACGGTACCTTTGAGCAGTTAACGTTCCCTGAAAAAAGATTGGTCCAAAGATTCGCCTTTGGCTGATCGCTCCCCAAACACCAATTTTCGCTGGATGTAGCGATTCTTCATTAATTACATGTGGATTTTCACTACTCCAAATTCTTGTATTTTGTGAATTTAGATATCCCGTTTTATAAAACCATGCTTCATCAGTAAAGATGACTCTTTGCGAAAGTTCTCCATGACTGTTCATATTTACAAACCAATTACAAAACTGTAGTCTACATGGGTAATCAATTTCTAACAATTCTTGTACTGCTGTGACACGGTATGGATAAAGTTGTATATCTTTTTTTAATAACTTGTGAGTTGTACCAACAGAAAGGTATATTTGTTGACTCAAATGTCGAACAGATGTTTGTGGTTCATTTTCCATTATTTCTTCAACACGACTGACAACTTGAGGTGTACCTTTCTTAACTGCTCCGCTGCCTGATTTTCTTAAGAGACTACCAGTTTCAGAAAAAAGTTTTAAAGTTCTATCCACAGTATTCTTAAATTGTATATAATCCATTACAAAATATGGAAACTCAACTTGAAATTCTACCATGCAATCTTGAACTGAATAAACCCATAAACCATCAATTTTATTACCACTTCGAAAATAAGCCTGGACTAAAAAAATTTTATGTTCTAAAGTGAAAGCCATTTTAAAACTGAGAAGCAATTTATTTAAACCAGAATCGACGCACGATTATTTTATGCACTAACTGATATTCGTGATTGACATTATCAAATGTCATTTGGATTTACGTTTACGGAACAACAAACACATACTAATATATTTGCGTCTTATTCTATCAAAATTTCAAAGTAACCTAGATTGACTTTTCAAATGAACACACGTTATATGCATGTATAACAAGCATGTAAACTCGAGAATACACTTTGGAAATTAGCGGATATAATTTTTTAAGCGATTATTTCAACGAAGTCTAACGAAATAATATATAAATGTATATTCCGTCTTACACGCCACTGTTGAATTAAATTTATGTAGGAATACACAGAATTTACTATTCATAACGACGGGATAAGAAACATCTGCTCGAGGAATGCAATCGAGCAAGCAAATAGTGGAGCTGTTATGACATGCATACTATACCTGAGACCGTCACAACGTTGTATCGGGGTAATTGCTCATTCAATCGCTTCAGTCCGCTCTCTGTTTATTATGTATGTTGATTTATTTTCTTACTTTTGAGCTGATGTATAGTAGATTGGCTGTGAATCTATTGTAATAATGTCTTGGGTTTACCCTGTATGTATCTTATCTTGAATAAATAAATATTTATGCGTAGTTTCGCAATAATTTTAATAATAATTAAATAATTAACAATTTAATATAAATTAGATATTTTCAATGTTTGAAATACATTTAATTATACATTTCATCTCTATTGATTATACCTTTGCATAATATTCGTTATACTAAAAATGCCCGAATATTTTCCGCCCCCAAACGATTGAATAAGGATCAGTCCGGGAGAGTTGATTCAACTAAGCTCGTCGTCCTTAATACATAATCCTAGTTCCGGCACTGAGTACGGTAAACGCAAAGCGACAAAAACCCCCGCTTTTTCCGGGTAAAGTGACGCGCGGCGAAGAGGGAAAAATATGTTTTATGGATACAGAATCGGTCTTGTTGTATACGTTTGTTCTAGATTTATCTTTATGTGCGTTCATTTTCTGTTTGTTTTATTGTACTTTCAGGATGTAGTGTGCTTTGGATAACCGGAATTTATTGTCGACCGTATCGCGGATCTCTATGCCCCGGGAAATTCTAGTTAAAAGAGAGATATAGGCCTTAATTTATTTCGGCCGAGCGCGCTAATGTCTCCGATGCCGCGTATGCGTCCCATTGTACTGTAATAGTTCATTCCCGGCTTATCAGCAATTTGACAATAACTACTATCAACATAAGCAATTGACTTTTAAGAAGATTTATGTACATATAAATATTATGGTGATGTATGATATTTAACTACTCATTTTAATATGCACAAAGTAACATTATGTAAATTAACTGATTAATAATCGTTGTAAGAGATACATGTTGAAACTTCACTATATCCAATAGAAAACACAATTTATTTAGATTCAAAAAATATATTGAAACTTACATTTGGTACCTATTTATATAGGTCTTTCACGATAACAGACGAGACACGTGATAAATAGCTACAAAACAGGGTTGACAAGTCTACATTGCTTTGAGTCAGCTGTTGTTAGTAAATAATATATGAGGTTAGGTTTATGGCATTTTAAAATATTTACAACTTATATTATACTTTATGTTGTTATTATATATACAAACAAAATAAAAATGTATATGTGTATTTATTTATTTTGGACTACATATACAAAAATAATATACAGAAAATCAAAATATATAGAGATTAAGGGCTTGTAACATTGTGATAAACATATGATATAAATAAAAAGAAGACAATATTAATACGAAATACTAATTTTATTAAACATTTATGCTGTTTTCAGATTCCATGCAATATTCTCCATAAAGATGTATTATCAACAGAAAAAAGTTCCTTTTCGTTGAGGATATTCAAAGATGAAATCGTAATATGCTGTTCTGTAATTAATTGAAATATTTATTTTATAAATATAAGTACTAAATTACTTTAAACTTACTGTTTTTATACATGTCATAAACTGTGTTTCTAATTGCATATTGATTATAATCATTAATATCTATGACAGGCTTTAGTCCGTTTTCGCTTTGGACTAGATGGTTTAACCCCCATTTTTGACACAAGCAGAGAGCGGGAGTAATGGCCCCTTAACTATTATAGCGTTCTATTTCGAAATATTAATGATCGAATGATTTTTTTCGCTTGTTTTCCTAACGGTCTAGGAATGATTTAGTTGCGAAAATAGCTGATCTTATATATAATATCGATTTATAAATAAAATGAAATAGGTAGGCACTTCTAAATATGAAATTGTAAACAACTTATTTGAATGACATTTGATGGAATTCAAGCCGGCAACCATGCCCAGTTACGGTAACATAATATATTCACTTAATAGAGAGAAATACTAGGATTATTAGGTATTATTATAATTTGAATGTTACTTGTTCCGAAGTAACTGTTTATCACGTGTCTCGTCTGTTATCGTGAAAGACGTATATAAACACAAATATAAAGGTGAAAATTCTAATCTGAGAGGGGGTGGACCTATTATAGTTTTAAGTAGTAATAGTATTAATTTCTAAAGCTTCTAACATATTGAGTTTTTTACCTTTGTGTACTACATGTAATGTTTTGAAATTTGAATTGAATTTGTGGTTATATTCGAAACAGTGATTAGCAAAAGTTGAATCTGTCTTCTGCCATTCTAGTTTGGAAAGTTCTTCCTGTCTGACCTATATACACTTTTTTACCGTCTTTACATGTCAACTTTTACACCTCTGAGTTTGATCTACTGTCCGTTTTATCTTCTATTGTTTGTTATTGCTTTATGTAAGGAATTGTTTGTTTTAAACGAAATGGTCTCGTTCTCACTTGTTTTGATTATGTTCGCTATATATTTTTTTTAATTTTACCTATGTTAGTAATACAATTATAATTATAATTTCTATTGTCTTCTACGCCGGGATAAATTACATGAGATTTTTGACTGCTGTAGTTTGGCTAATATCTTATTCATTAACTCTATCGTAAAACCATTATTTACCGCTGTGTTATATATACTATGTAACTCCAAATCATAGTTTTGTGTATTCATGGGAACGTTAACAACAACAAAAAATACTGTAAGATATCATTTCATAAAAATTGGCTTAACAGTGTAATAAAACTGTTTAAAAAATACAATTTATATATAATAATTTTTGTAATAAGATACAATAGTGTCTAAAAACAAAAAATGTTAACACAGATCCGTTGAAAGAGTTGAGCATTTACAAAATAAGTTGTAATTCTTGTCCAAAATTATACATCGGGCAAACCAGGAGAAATGTTCAAACACGATACGAAGGCTCATGTTAAATTACACAATTATACACCAGGGATGCACAGACTTATAGGGAACAGGGGCCACTCGGGAAAATTATAAGCCAAGGACGGGCCACTACAAAGAATACTTATTAACACAAATATTTTTATTTTCAAATAGTATGAATTACAACAAGTGATAAAAATAAAAGAACATTCAAAAATGTTTGTTGTAATTATGTAATCGTAATGTAATCTAATCATTACAATGTAATATTTCATGTTTTATTATTTTGATGCATCACATTGCATTGACCTAACAATTTTATTTATGTTTGGCTCCACATTACTTGTCGCCACACGTAAAATTGCTTCCAGATTTTCATTTGCCAGGCGGTTTCGATTTTTTGTTATGTTAAGTTTCATCACTGAAAACGTTTGCTCACAAATATACGTCGGTCCAAATAAGCTTGCGCATTTCAATGCATTTATTCGCAACTCTTTATAAGCGGTTTTGTCAAAGCAACGGTAAAAGTTGAGTAAATTACATTCATTAAACTTGTTTCGTAAATGATCATAATAAATTATCTATAAATTCCAGCTGTATTGATTCCGGTGCATTTTCGGGTGAAATGTTGAAAGGATTGCTGAAAATGTCTAATAGAGGTTTAACTTTTTTGAAGTCTAGAAAACGATCATGAAAAGCTTGTATTCAAATATCAATTTTTTCAACATAAGCGAAATTGACATCAGTTTTATTGAATTTCTCCATAATTTTTTTGTAGTTCGGAAATTGGCTGTAATTGGCTGAATTGATTTGTGTCCTGAAAAGACTCAATTTGCATTGAAAGGACGAAACATGAGAGTATAACTGCGAAATCAATTGATCTTTGCCTTGGAGTCGCGTATTTAAGACATTCAAGTGATTTGTGATACCTACAAGAAACGCTAAGTCACACAGCCAATCAGGGTTGTCGAGTTCGGAGACGTCCTTTTTCTTTTCCGCCAGAAATATTTTGATTTCTTCAATCAAGCTAAGAAACCGCTCTAGTGACTTAGCCACCTTACTTCAGTGTAAAACAGGAGATCACCATATTCGCTTCCAATATCCTCGAGAAATTGTATGAATTGTCGGTGAATGAGACCTCGTGATTTTATAAAGTTTACAGTAGGTACTACAACTTTCATCACATTTTCAAATCCCAATAATTTTGAACACAGGGCCTCTTGATGTATAATGCAATGAAACTGCATTAATTCCTCTTTTAACATAGTTATTATCCCAGATTTACTTCCAACCATTGAAGGTGCTCCGTCAATCGTAATTCCAGATAATTTCGTTAAATCCAAATCCATTATAGAACATTTTTCCAGAAGAGCTTTGAGCATGACACTCCCCTTGGTTTGACTTGTCAAAGAACACATACCAATCAGTTCTTCACTCACTTCAAAATTTTGTGTTACACCTCGTAAGAATATTAAGAATTGAGCAGTGGAACTTATATCTGTAGATTCGTCGAGTACTATAAAAAAATACTCAAAACTTTTCGATTTCGTAGCTAATTGCTCTTCTATATTAGCTGCTAATGTGGTAAGTGTTCTTTGAACAGTCATCCGATTTAGTTGAATTTTCTCAAACCTCTTTGCATCTTTCGGACATATTTTTTTTTCGGCGATATCTAAACACCTGCTTAACAAACTCAGCTTCTTTAAAAGGCCGACAAGTTTTCGCTATTATTCGAGATATTTCAAAGCTAACTTCAGTAGCTGTTTCAGCATCTTGAATTGGTTTTGTAAACATAGCTTGCTGGCCTATTAGTTCCCTTTGTAAAGTGGAAATTTTTTGCGTTCGATTTTCGCAGGTTAATTTGGTAAAAGGATGATGCTGGGTTTCATAATGCCTTTTCACATTATATTCCTTCGGAATAGAAACACTACTCTTGCATATTAAACAGACACTTTTGTTATGCGATGAAATAAAAAAGTATTTTAAGATCAAAATATCTTGAAACTGTCGATTTTCATCTTCAACCTTACGACTACGTTTTTTACTGTGGCCTGGTTTATCCATATCAAAATTGATATTATATTGTTACGTAGATAGATGCTAAGTTCGAACGACGAAATATTTATTCTTCACAAATTCAAACAATATAACGTTCGCTTGTCCGTTGTTAAAACTTAACTGCCCCGATAGAGGGCGATGCGTTGTATTTATATGAGTTACCTAACATCGAGAACCTACCACATTGTTCGGGGATAATACCGACGTGTTTCGCGAATCTTCGAGTAATCTAGTTGGTTCGACAGATTTCTAGTCTCGTAACAATATGCTTGGAACGACGAGGAGCATACCTGTCCTACGTAGTAAACCTGAACAAGAAAGTAGTAGGTACTTAAAGATACATATCTTACTAACAATTACAAAAGTTAGAATAAAATAAAAAGTTAAGAAATATTTATTTTAATGGATTTTTACCTACTTTTGTAATTTTTCGAACAATTTTTAAAATTCGTTGGTGGGCCGCATAAATATCGACAGTGGGCCGCATGCGGCCCGCGGGCCGCGGTATGCGCATCGCTGCTCTAAACCATACAGATACAGGTCACAATTTCAATTTAGAAAATGTTAGTTTAGTTAAAAAAAGCAATAATAAAAATTTAAACATGTGGGAATAGAAAAATTATCTTGTAAATAATGATAGTTCACCCCTCAACAATAAACTGTTGGCACTGTTTGAATATTAACAACATGTGTCGGCATCGTCAAACCTCAAACACTGAAGTAGGATTGCAAAACGATTGACATTTATAACACATCGGCAAATTTCCCGACCTGTGCCATCGGTAGCGAAGATTGGCCTTATATTCTCGTGATTTGATCGTAACACGGCCGTATAAATAAGCAGACCTAAAAGACCTCTCAAATCTGATTGTGTGGTATCTAAGTATTTTTGCCTCATTTTTGCAAGTTTTTGATTTGAACATTTCACAATTTGTTCTAACATATCCTCTGTGAAAAGAGCGACCCATGCCTCACTTTCTGTAAGTGATGTGCTATTGCGTAAGGGATGTGCTTGGACGTGCTGACGTCCAACCTAAAACAGTTGTACATGTTAAACATCTTGTAAACAGGTACTAAATTCTTCATTCACATTAATATTTTATATTGTAATCCCTAATCCTTTTGCTGTTAGTCCAACCCGATGCCCCCCCTTTGCTTCATAGATATTTGGTATTTCCCCATTAACTCATTCTCAGAAATTGTATTAGTTTTAAGATCCATTGTAATTTTTCATTAATTTGTTTTCACCCTACCTCTAATTTTTCTGTATATGATGTATTTTCATATTATATATTGTCTCGTAGATATTATGTTTAAACAGCACTACTGATGATGTGTGCAGAGCACACGAAATGTACATTTAGTTTATTAAAACTATTTTTTGTGAAAAAAGTGTTTTGTTTTATTTCGTTATTAATTAGTCAAGTTGAGTTTGAGTTCAATAAAAACGTTACAAACTCATATATTCATATGCATTAATGCTGTTTAAATAAGTGTTATTGTTTACTCCTTGGATTAGGATTCCATGGAGATAATCATTTACATTAATCACATGAAATCACCCCAGAATAATAACATAATATTGTATACAAGCGAAGAGGTTATATAAATATTTCGTAATCCCGGTCCACTCGAAAAAGAAAAATCGGGGATGATTCCTTTGACAGGTACTAATTCAACCTCGTTTATTATTTTTAGAACCGCCCGCAAAAAAATTAACCAACATCAGACCCATGCATATGTGGGCCCACTGTCGGAAAAAAATTGCAACACACCGTTCCCATTGCGCGGCCGTAAAAATGTTTACCCAATTCTAAAATTAAAATTCTAAATGCGATTTTTTTATAAGTATGTATGCGCATGCAATCCACAACTGCAGCAGCACTCTAAACAGTCGGGCTATTTTAAATTTTTTTTACTATTTGGTAGACCAAGTACAATGTACCCGTTCGGGCCAATGATGTTTGTATGAGTTTATATGTACATGCATTCCGGTCGTGCATCCCGAAACAAAAAATGAACGTTAAATATGCATTAGTTCAACATAAAGTGTCAATAACATCTCGTATGCGCGTATAGTCATGAACAATGTTAGAAAAGTAACTATACAACTATAGAAAATATTCGTATGTTCGTTTCAAATATATTAAGGATAACTTGCGTAAGCAAATATCTGTATATTTGTGTATTCGCTGGATGAAGGACACAGAGATAAATGCATTCTAAACGAAATTTTTGCATATTTGCTGTTACTCCTTAGAAACTTTAGTTACATATGATTTCTACCTGGAATTTAAATGATCTGTATTTGTTCATTATTTCCGTTCCATAGATTTTAATAACTAGGGACCGGACACTAGAGGCCCAGACTCATCGCCCACGGACGTACTATTGAAAATTTGTATTTTTAACAGGTTAACTGCCAAGCCATTTTTTTTTTAATTTTGCCTAAAACGCTGAACTTAACATGAACTTTACATGAATATAAAGATGTTTTGCATTCTTATTTTAAACTTTCAATTTATTTCGCCAAGATTTAGGAAGAAAAACAAGATCGGTCATAATGACCGCCGCGACGTATCAAGCATAAATAAGTTGCAATCGCCAAGCGGTGACGTGCTAGCAGCCATCTTTGCAAGTTAGAGTTGCATACGATAGTTATGCTATGTTAAGTGTTACGAAATCATCGGACTATGAAAATACTTGCGATGGCAATGAATGCAATAAACCAAATACAACCACTGCTTGATTCTGTTTTGAAAATATTTCAGGAAGGGTATACTCTGTGCAAAGTTTTCTGCATAAATATATGATTGTATTGTACCTTTTCAAGGAAGGTTAATCCTGAAGCAATATACAGGCTGATTCATTTTCGGCCCTCACCATGGGGATCTCTCTTATTATTATCTTATTATTGGAGATTATTGGTTTAAATTTGGCAAAGTTGTTAAATTTTGTGTTTGTTATAAATCCGTAAAGAAAATAGACCTGTGACAAATGACCTTCGTTATTTAAAAAAAAAAACGCGAAAACCCCATTTTCTTCTTTTACCTGTAGCACCGACATTTGGCCTTGTAGAGAAAAAATAAAACACATCCTTGTGGCCATTCCTAAACCTCTATCCAGTGGTGTACTCTAAATTTTTATACGACGTTTCGTTTCTTTCTAGCCATCATCAACTAATTTCTTATAGGCGCTATATTGGATTTAGACATCTTCAGAAAGAGTTTGTTTTCTGATTTCAACCATGTACCACATGCTGACTATAGTTTTTGACATTAGGTTTTATTTGAAAGAATACATTATAAGATTAAATAAGGTAGCCTTTGGAATTTCAATCTGTCAAACATATCATTTATTGTTCATTAATAATACAAAAATGTCATACACTAACGAAGAGAAACGAGATATGATAAGTATTTTTTATTCTTCGAAACGAAATTCAACAGTAGCGAGTACAAGATAACAAAAACATTAATAAAAATACATACATAGAAAAGTAAACAATAAACAATTACAGTAAATGTTCAATTATCTGGGCATCTTCGGTAATGCACAATTGGGCACGCCTTCTGGCATTTTGTACTGCCCTTTGTATAGTTCTTCTAGGAACTGCATCGAAGGCATTCTGAAGTCTGTCTCGTAATTCTTCAATGTTTTCTGGCGCATCTACTTTATAAATATTATTTTTAACATATCCCCATAAAAAAAAATCTAGCGGACTTAAATCAGGTGATCTCGCAGGCCATTCAACAACTCCCCTATTTCCAATCCAACGGTTTGCAAACTCTTGATTTAAGAAATTTCTAACAACAGCTGCATTGTGTGCTGGTGCGCCATCTTGTTGCCACCATAAATATTGTAATTGATTTAATCGGATATTGTCGTCAAGATAGTCAGATACGTATGTACGTAAAATGTTTAAATATCTTTCTCCATTTAAATGTTCTTCATACATAACTGGTCCTAAGAGACGATTTGCCAAAATACCCATCCAAACGTTTATTCCAAAACGATGTTGTGGTCTTCTAGCCCTGTTTTGTCGGGGATTTTGTACTGCCCAATAGTGTTCCGTATTTCTGTTGAACATTCCAGAATTTGTAAATTTTGTTTCATCTGACCAGATGATTTTGCTTAAAAAATTTTCGTCATTTTCTATCCTTCCCATTAACCAATTACAATATTCTAGCCTTCTCAAATTATCTCCAGGCAGTAAAGAGTGACTAACATGGATCCTGTATTGTTTAAACCTACTTTTATGTAAAGTTCTCTGGACTTGCACAAATTTAATTCTGACGCTACTTCGCGTGTAGAAATTGATGGATTATTATTTATCTATAAAAATACAAGATTAACATGAAATTTGAAAACACGCTTTTAATTTACCATTTGTAAAATATCTTGTCGATTTTCATTTAAATTCCTGTTGTCTTGACCATTACGCGGCTTAGTAAACGATCCATTCTCGACCAAATTTCTGTCGAGATCTAGAAAAATGGTACTATGAGGCTGTTGTCGTTCTGGATATAATTGTAGATATATTGTACTCGCTACTGTTGAATTTCGGTTCGTAGAATAAAAAATACTTATCATATCTCGTTTCTCTTCGTTAGTGTATGACATTTTTGTATTATTAATGAACAATAAATGAAATGTTTGACAGATTGAAATTCCATGGCTACCTTATTTAATCTTATAATTTATTCTTTCAAATAAAACCTAATGTCAAAAACTTTAGTCAGCATGTGGTACATGGTTGAAATCAGAAAAAAAACTCTTTCTGAAGGTGTCTAAATCCAATATGGCGCCTTTAAGAAATTAGATAGTTGATGATGGGCAGAAAGAAACGAAACGTCGTATAAAAATTTAGAGTACACCACTGGATAGCGGTTTAGGAATGGCTACCAGGACGTTGTTTTATATTTTCTCTACAAGGCCAAATGTCGGTGCTACAGGTAAAAGAAGAAAATGGGTTTTTCGCGTTTTTTTTTTAAATAACGAAGTTCATTTATCACAGGTCTATTTTCTTTACGGATTTATAACAAACACAAAATTTAACAACTTTGCCAAATTTAAACCTATACTCTATCTCCAATAATAAGCGAGATCCCCATGGTGAGGGCCGAAAATGAATCAGCCTGTATACCTCAAAAACATTTTTATATTTATTTTTATATTTTTTCAAAATTTTATAACCATTAATGCTTAAATCAAATTATTACTGCTATGCACATGTTCGACCATGCCAGGCAGTCATACTGTATGTACACTTTAGACGTGAATAACGGTCAAACCTGCTAGGTAGGCAACAATATTTAGTTACATCGCAGCGGTGATTATGAAATGCATTTCATACAAACAATATTTTTTCGAAAACTGTTTATCAACATCCAAAATTGGTGGAGACTGTGGTTTGTAATCTGAAACAGAAATAAGAAAAACACCCTAACCACAACATATATCAATAAATACTATATACGTATTTCGGCAACTAAGTTGCCATCTTCAGTAGAATAAGGTCATCTTTAGTTTTAAGGTTATTCTACTGAATATGGCAACTTAGTTGCCGAAATACGTATATAGTATTTATTGATATATATTGTGGTTAGAGTGTTTTCTTATTTCTGTTTTTCTGTTTAACAACAATTTAATTTATATTTAAAATCGTTTGACCGTGTTTGAATCAAAACGGTTTAAGCGCAGTGACTATCATAACGATAGCAACCTAATAAACAATACATATTAGTTGCTTGAAAAAGTAGTTTCAGAATTATATATTGTAATTCATATTCTAAGAGTGTTTAATTCAAAATGAGCTTGGAAAGTGAAGACGAGCATTTACCAGGGGAAGTATTGGAAGCGGCACAAAGTACTGTTTCACGATTAATCCCCAAAAAATAATAAATAAGTTTCGGAAAAATGATAAATTATTTTGGCCTTTCTTTTATGTTCTAGAACGACAAAGACTTTTTCGTTCTAGAACATAAAAGTACTCCTTTAAACTCCTTTGGAAATAAAATACTTACAGTCTTATATTCAAGCTTTTATTTATATTGTTCGAAAAGAATTCATTCAGCAGAAATCATAGCCACAAGTTTACCTTAAAATAAAAGAGACATAATAGTCGTCTAGCAATTTTGTAAAAATAAATTGCTTCTGTAGCTTTTAATTTTTTTAATAAATTACATATCTTGAGAACAAAATACCTTTCCCACCACTTAAATTACAAAATACAGTCATTTCTATGGATTTCAGCTTCTTTTACTCGTGCTTTGATTTGGAGTCACGGAGAGGTCATCATTTTGGGAAAGGTGACGTTACCGTTATACTGTTATTCGGCAACAGCATCTCGTCCTTTCACTCGCGCTTGTCGGTCTAAGATCTCAGATAAAAAAGGTACCTTGCGAACGTGCTGTCTGCAAAATTGCATCTTAACGCAGATACGTCAAAACAGCAATGCAATAACGTGAGGAAAGCGGGTAACGACAAACGTGAATGTCGAAATAAAAATATATCAACGGCAAAATTTATTTTCTTTTTGCAAAATGCCCATCGCATGTACTGTAGTTGTTTAATGCACAAAGAATTCTGTGTTTTTTCACATTTAAGGAAACGATTATTACCTATTAAAATTAATAGCAGTCAACGCGAAAATGTTCTCTGAAATTGATCCGTTCATCTAAATCCATTCGTAAATGAGGACTAGTTCATAAATAACTTTTGTTGCTTTTGATAGACGGAATTCTCAAGCAAAATCTTGTTTAGGGACTAATTGTGCATTTATATAATAATAATATTAATAATAATAATTATTATTATTAATTGATTCATCAGTACGCCAAGATGCAATTCAATATAAAAGAAATATTTCAATGGATTGGGTAGATTACCAGAAGGCTTTTGACACCACATCGCATGCACTTATCATACACATTCTGAGAACTATGAAAGTTCAGCCTGAACCAGTTAAAGTAATACAGCGAATGATGTCACTCTGGAAAACCCAGGTAGTTCTTCGAAAAGGGAGAAAAGAAATAGTAACAAAACCCATACAATTTAAGAAAGGTATCTGCTTTGAATGACGATGCAGCCTCTGTCCCTGGTTCTTAGGAAGAGCCCAGGATACAACATATCAGGGAGACCTATTCTATATGGACGACCTTAAGATTTACGTCCAGCATGAAAAAGAACTAAAAACTATGATGAACATATTAGACAGGGCAAGTCGGAGGAGAACGGTGGAGATGTATATTTGGTGGATGGTGCCGTCCACCAAATCCACATCTCCACGGTGAATAGAAGTGCCTTCTATTCAACAACTTACTAGGGGAAAAATCTACACATTCTTGGGCCTAAAGTAAAGAGAAATTAATAAATGCGTTGAAGTAACTAGTCAGTCAACCAAGAAATATGATACGGTGTTACACAAAATTTGGGATTCAGAAATGTCGTCAAGGAATAAAGTAATAGCTACCAACATTTTAGCAGTGCCAGTAGATTCGCACACTTTTGAACTTACAATCAAATGGAAGATTAAAACTATTGTCTAGCTGGATAGGAGCACCCGAAAGATTATAAGAAGTATCCCCAAATTTAATTGCTTTATAAATAAACAAAAACTATGTATGTTGATATATGAAGTGACAGTCATGAATTATTTATAAGAACACAAACGTAAACTTATTAACTTATTAAATGATGTCTTCAGTAAATATGTCGCTATAGATGGTATCCTCATTACGCATCATGTGGTATACATGTGATTTGATTAGTAAGTTGATCTCGGGGAACTCTAGCTGAATGTATTCGTATGGCGAGTATTAACTGAAGGCACATTAAATCGTACAGCAGATAATATCCCAGCGCAATCAAAATACTATAGCTGAAAAGTTTAAATAGGTAAAATGAGCACTTTGATTACTCCTCCGATGTTTGGAATCCAAAACCTAGCATCAGTTCATCGCAGGAATCATTTCTATCTTTTGCAAGTCAAGAAATTCAATAAACGTCGTTCACGCTAAATAGGGAATTACTGCAATATATAATGAGGAAGGCAAACGACGGATGCATAGTCCTATTAGAGAAGAACAATTGCGAAGAATAAGGATTTTAGAAAAGCAGCATCATTGAATCCTAACATTCTTGATGTAGACGAAAAATTTTGTTGAATATGACTATTAAACGGTTGAGATAAATCAAATGACACACCAAGATCCCTAATTTCACTCATCCTTGTGTGTATCCTTAAAACTTAAACCTAAAATAGAAAAAAATCGAGAAACACATATCATATATAAAATACCATGTCGCGATTGCGATAATTACTACATAGGCCAAACGAAACAATATTTATACAAAAGAATACAAGCCCACAAATACTCTAAAACAGACAAAACTGCTTTATCTACACACAAACTACAACGCGATCACCATTTCGATTTTGAAAAAACACAGATAATTGATAAAGAACAACACACAATGAAAAGAGAAATTAAAGAAATGATTAGTATTAAACAGGAAAAAAATTCAATTAACAACAGAAATGATATAAAAAATTTAAGCAGTATATACTATAACTTAATTGTGTAACGATCTGCAATTTACCATCATAATACATTTTTTTTTAGTTATATAATTATATATCTTAAGTTATTTAAATATCAATTACATTTAATTATCATATACATTTGCTTATCATGCTGACTGTTCCGTATTTTGATTCCTGTCTGGTTATCCGAGTAGGTTTTCGTGGTTTTCCTTCTCGTTTAAGGCGAATACCGACAACTTTGCATCTTAAGACGCTCCACGGGCGCATACATAATAATAACCCATGTCTTGCTTTTCCCTGTTTTTGTTGTCTATCTGTTTTTGGAATACTAAGGCATGATTTATTATTATTCAATTGGAATGTATCTTTGAATAATTTTATCCATAGCAACTCAATTATATGACATTTGTATACTGTCATTTATATTTTATATCCTTGATAGAGGCATCATTGCCGAAACATGTAGGGTTGTTTTAAATATATATACTTTACAGCCAGACCTTAAATCGCCAACTGATTGAATTTACCATATCATACCAAGGTCACGAAAATATTATATTTATATATATATATATATATATATGGTAAATTCAATTTGTTGGCTTTACTTCAAAATATATATATTTGGAGTAAAACCAGACCTTAAATCGCAACAAATTGAATTTAACCATACCATACAAAGGTCACGAAATAATTATCTTTATATATATATATATATATATATATATATATATATATATATATATTTACCTTAACATACAGTGAGTATAATTATACAGGGTGAAAATTCAATTGATTAATGTTTAATTAATTTACTTAATTATATTATAATCATTTATTTTCCTTTGATTGCGAATATACGAATTATTTGTTCATAAGTTTTTCTTTTCTTTGCCTTGGCACTCCCCGTTGCAATTTCTTACGCCGAAGATCGCGCAATCTCTTTTCTCAGTTTTCAGTCTGAGCTTCCATAAGTAAAACTGAGTGGCGCTATCTTCTAACTTTTATTTTAGTCACCCACACCTGTCTCCACTGACTAAGGGCACATATAATAAATAGAAGCTCCCATACTTTGTGCTATAACAACTACAGCTTTTGTTTGATCTCGACCATCTCCATAGGCCTTCGCGGTGCCAGCTTCGCGAGTAGGTAGCAATGAACGATATTATTTTTTGATGTATCTGGTGTATCTGGTGATCGCAATCAGGATTTTGGCCCTTGGTTTCTGGATTGTATCCAAAAAGCGACACCTCGACAAGAGGTACAATAATTTTTAAGGAGTTTGTACCAATTCGATACAGCCGTCAATTATGGTGGAACAAATTTTGAATTTAACTTTGAGATCAGGTTTTTCTGTTTCAAATTCCATTTCAATGTTACTCACTGAAATTTTTTTCAAAATTTTGACCAAATCACCCACTTTTTAGACATAATTTTCCTCGGTGATCATTTTAGTAAATCAGCCCGAATGTCTATCAACATCCATATCCTCTCTCTTTTTGCCTCCTTTGAATTGGCAATTGCGCTCATAAACTTTGTTTTGCAATCATGTTAAGCAATTATCTTCACTACACAAGAATGGTATGATTTATGATTATGCTACGCCTCCAGCCAATGAACAGGAAGCAATAAATAGAATTACCGCCACAATGCAATTAATTACCCCCGATATGCTGCCACGCGTCCTTAATTCAATTCCACAACGCTTCAGCTTTGTAGTCAAACCAATGGCTACCAGTTTCAGCATTTTTAAATTACACTATTATTATTATTTTCATTAGACTTAAACAAAAACTGTATTTTGGAATATCCATTCCATTCCATTAGATTTATTGATGATTTTATACTGTTGCAAAATTAATTGCATTTTCGCGAAGTAATGTGAATGTGAATTATGTTTTCTACATTTGACGACACTAATCATTCGATTTTTTTAATTGAAAAAATTTCGCCGTTAAACAAGATTCGGACCCATATCCATGGTTTGCCGGACCATTGCTCTGCCACTAAGCTATTAAGGACTGTGTTTCCGAATACATCGGGAAGCCTTAAGTTACATTAAGGAAACAGATGTTAATATATTTTTTGCCTGTAGACGGTACTTATTACAAATTAATTGTATTTTCGCGAAGTAATATGAATGTAAATATTGCTTTCTACATTTTACGATGCTAATTATTCGAATATTTTTTTATTGAAAAAATTAAATCCCTAAATGCGAATTTTTTTCAATAAAAAAAAATTCGAATAATTAGTGTCGTAAAATGTAGAAGTAGAAAGCAGTATTTAGATTTTATACCATGTTGCCACATCTAATTTTTTTAAGCAATTCGTATGGCTTAACTAATGACAATACACCATTTCTATATTGGGATTGTCGACTCCTTACGATTATCCGTCATTTTCTGACCAGCCTGTATAAAAGGTTACAATAATATCACGTAAATATATAATCAAAATCCAAAGTTTATTTCAGACATAGCCATCAACTAACCTATTATATTAAAAAATATATTTTTAAGTGAAGACTTCGGTAGCTGTATTAATATACCCTTGATTTTCCTGCTTGAAATAAACGGCTGTACCAATTGAAGACATAATGGCAATTACTGGGCGCTCTTCTTGGTAATGAAAGTGTAAAATTGCGAATTAATGAGGACAAATTGTCATAAATTTGCAATAAAGTCAACGTTATAATAAAGATCTGTTGTGGTAGAACGTTAATATACAAAAATGACTTTTTAACGAAATTAAAGCTTTCAATTGTTGTACACGACCGCTTGTTATCACGCAGTTTAGGAAATATGTACTTAGTTTCAAAAATATATCTAATAATTTTATCTTAATATACACGGTTTCACTTAAAAAGTTTTTCGCGTAAAATGTGAAAAGAGGAAAAAAGACCATCATGACATTTAAGGAAACAGTTTATAAATAATTTTAAGAACTTGAAAATGTAGTCAAATAAATTACTAAACATTGTGGAAAATAACAGCTCATTAATCATAAGTAAATGCCGGATTATATGTAAAAAAAACTGCAAATATGCAGGTGTTTTAGCCTAAAAATGCACTTCCTTAAGAAAAATATGCAGGTAAAAAAATACGAGGAATGTTAGAAAATGGAACACTGTAGAAAAAACTATTCTATTATGTTTACTACAAGTTTATTTAAAACATTTTACAACTTAATTAATTATGAAAACCATTTACAATCACATATTTCTCAAAGTTTTCAACAGAAAAATTATGACGCTTATCTGAAAATATGTATTTATATATTGAAAAGGTTCGTTCTACGTCGATGCCTGTTATAGGAGCATATTTCAAATTACAAATATCATCTATTGTCAACTCAATATTTTCTACTGAATCACCACACAAGATTTTAGTAATGTCCTTTAGCTTTATAAAACCCTCATTTTTTCCTATTACACTTAAAAATTTTTCATACACGGACTGTCCCACTCCTCCTTTAACATCAGAACATGACTTTTCAAATTTGTTTATTATTTCAACGCTCTCGATTAGCGACATAAATTGTTTTCTCAGCCGCAATATAGAAGTGAAAATAAAACTGTAATTGGCATTAATGAACGCTAACTGTTGAGGTATTTCTTTACTCGAATACACCTTTTGGGCGTCTATCACAGATTGTGCCTCCCTTTTAAGATCCATAATAATTATCTTTATTTCTTCATAATGATTTACATGAAAAATAACAGCCTCCAACCACGTTCCCCATCGTGTGATTACTGGTTGAGAAGGAAGCGGAACACCAGGTAGATGTTGTTTGTAAAACTGAACTCGTAATGGGGCCTTTAAAACTACATTCTTAACACTACTAATTAAAGTATTTACTAAGGGAAAATGGTTTCTGATTTCTTCTGCAACACGATTTAGTCCGTGCGCCAAGCAAGTTGTGTGAATTAAATTTGGTTAAAAGATTTTCAAGTTGAAAGCTGTCTTCACCATGTATGGTGCAGCATCCGTCAAACACAATAGAATTTTCTCTGTTGGAATCGATTCCGGTAAGAAGAAAGTTGCAAGTTCTTCCTGTATAGACCTTGTTATTGTCAAATTATTTGCCTTTTCCAACAGTTTGGATGAAAATAAATAAGATTTTGCTGGAACCGATACGTTAAGGATGTATCGGCCCACAACTAACAGTAGCTTCATCTACGCATATATAATGATAATTGTTTGCAACAACCTTCTTAATGCTATTCATTATTTTTGCATAAATACAGCGAATATAAGTTTTTCTAAACGTGCTCTCGTCGGTAATGTTATATTTGCTGATGCACTTTTGCAAGATTAACTTAACATTTAAATTGTTTAATTTATGTAGTGGAATATCGCCGATACAAACATTTGACATAAATCTTCATTAAACTGTTCTTGTTCCGATTTTTTGGAAGTTGATGGCAAACATTGCGATAATGTTTGCTGACTCTTCTTCGCCAATTTCGTTTTTGTTTGTTTTGCAGCATGAGATGGAGTTTTCATATGTTGGTCGACTTGGAACTTTCTCTCACTTGTAATCTGCAAAATAAATATCACATCATCGGTTGTTTTCTTATAAAATAAATGTTAGTAAAAGATAAAGGGATAATTGAAAACTTAATTAATTAATAAGAGGAAATAAACTTAAAATGTTACTCACAATCCTGCAGCATGCTACGCAAAACACTTTTTCTCCATCCATACGCAATTCTGAATAAGGTGCAATCCATCCAGGCACAGTCGCTATTTTCGGCATTTTTACTATTATATATCACAACTCACAAGTTTACACTTCGAAAAGCCAACTTAAAATGACGTTTAAAATAAAATTACTTTCGAATATGGGAATAAATTTCTCCGAATAGCGAAGAAACACAATATACTCCTAATTTTCTGGTAAAATGTATTTTTGTATTTATTTAGAAGTTTTAAGGTATTGGCTTTTCATGGAATTTTGTCTCGGCCGGGATGTATAGGAAGAGCATTAATAAATTCTTGGAGACGCTTAATGGAAAAGTAACGGAAATAGGTTTAATAAAATGCTATTTTTAATTGAAAGAGGGCTGTTTAATTTTTGTTTGTTTGTTACATCCACGATATATTTTTAAAAACTTAAAAACGGTATATAACCCCTTGCCACAATTATTAATCGTATCCTAAATACGTATTTCGACAACTAAGTTGTCATCATCAGTAATTAAAACCACTAATCAAGGTGTCGCACATGGGGCACAGTAAAGCTAGAACACCGCTTACGCAACAACTACTTTACACGGCGTCCACGTATAGACTAATTTAAACATGCAAATATATCTAACGAAAAGATCCACAAACTTACCTCTCTTAGGGAAACGGCATTCACATATGTTTAAACTCCAATTTGAAATATATCGAACGAAAGATCGACAAAAAATTACCTCTCTTAAGGAAACGGCACTCAACATGTGTTAATACTTCAATTTAAAACGTCGACGACCCTCTTATGGTTCTAAGAATGAAAACAGGCAAGTGAAGGGAATCGGTGCTATATTACCGTTCATGGAATGTTGTTTGTTTTTAACGATATGAATGCTTTCGTAGGCGTCAAGATCGCGGGGGTTATTTATGCCCTTTAAAAGCTTTAACCCTTTAATCGACAAATTGTGTAGTGTACTTAAAGCATGGTTGGCAACGTTAGATTTATCCGGTCTATTGTATTTAATAAGTGATATGTGTTCTTTAAACCGGGTTATTATTGGTCGTTTTGTTTGGCCTATATATTTCAAATTACAATCATCGCAACTAATTTCGTATATACCTGATTTCGAATTAAAATTAACTCTATCTTTAGTATTCCCTAGGAGACTTTTGATAGTATTTTCGGACCGAAAGACAACTTGGAGACCTCTTTCTTTCACAACTTTATTAATGTTTTTCGTGATGGGGTGGTATGGTAAACACATGTACTTCTTCTCCTGGTTACTTTGAGATATCAAACTTGTGGATTCGCGCATTGTATTTTTTATTTTTGTTTTTCTAATTTAATAAATTATTGATTATTTCTTTGTCAAAGCCGTTATATGTCGCGATATTTTTAATGAAAATGATATTTCATATCTCTCTTTTGTTAACGGAAAATTTAGTAACCGATTGACTAAGAAATTAAAGGAAACTGTCTTATGTTGATAACTATGATTTGAATCCGCGATGATGAATCTATTAACATTGGTTTCTTTCCAGAAAATGTCGATTTCTATTTTATGTTTATTCCTAATCAGTAAAGTATCTAAAAAAGGTATCCTGCCATTGTGTTCCTTTTCCACCGTAAATTTAATCGTCGGAAATTTCAAATTTAATTGATTAACGAACATGTCTAATTCGCATTTCCGTGTATCAAAAATCGCGAGAATGTCATCTACGTACCTAATCCAGACTCTCGGGAAATATTTAGCGTTATTTTTAATTTCTACTTCAAATTGACTCATGAATAAATTGGCTATGAAAGGAGATAGGCAGTTACCCATTGTTGTGCCTTGTTTCTGTTCATAAAATTTTTCTCCTACTTGGAAACAATTTTGCGTCATGCACAGAGTTGTCAATCTCATGTATTCTTTTATTTTTGAAGGTTCAATGTTATTCTTGTGGAGCAAGCTTTCGAAATATTTCATAGTCTCTGGAATAGGTACCGAGGGGAATAAAGACGTTACATCGAATGAGACTAAAATTTCCCGGCTTCCAGTTCACAATCTTTAATTAATTTAACAAATTCTAAGGAATTACTAACTGACAAATTTTCTGGTTTTTCGGATAAATTTTTGAATTCATTCACTAACCATTTGATTAGTGACACAAAAGACGCGTTAAAGAAATGTCCAATTTTAATAACTTCTACCCAAAAGTATAAATTGAACGTTAGTAATCCTTTAGTACCAAGAATGTATTGTTTGCCGAAGATACATAAACCAGGTAACTCGATGAGACCTATCGTTTCAGGTATCAACTCACCGACTTACTTGATTTCCAAATGGTTAGTGAATGAATTCAAAAATTTACCCGTAAAACCAGAAAATTTGTCAGTTAGTAATTCCTTAGAATTTGTTAAATTAATTAAAGATTGTGAACTGGAAGCCGGGAAAATTTTAGTCTCATTCGATGTAACGTCTTTATTCCCCTCGGTACTTATTCCAGAGACTATGAAATATTTAGAAAGCTTGCTCCACAAGAATAACATTGAACCTTCAAAAAAAAAGAATACATGAGATTGACAACTCTGTGCATGACGAAAAATTGTTTCCAAGTAGGAGAAAAATATTATGAACAAAAGCAAGGCACAACAATGGGTAACTGCCTATCTCCTTTCATAGCCAATTTATTCATGAGTCAATTTGAAGTAGAATTAAAAAATAACGCTAAATATTTCCCGAGAGTCTGGATTAGGTACGTAGATGACATTCTCGCGATTTTTGATACACGGAAATGCGAATTAGACATATTCGTTAATCAATTAAATTTGAAATTTCCGGTGGAAAAGGAACACAATGGCAGGATATCTTTTTTAGATACTTTACTGATTAGGTTACAATATGAAACAGACATGTAAAAAATTTACATATCTGTAACTGTACACATGGACAATACACCTCGTGTTTTCAGCATTTACTTCTGCTTAGTACATATTGCAGTGGATTGTGGTGTTAATTGCTTATTTAATTTCAATTCACACTGCAAGATAGATTCCCTGCTATGCTCAGTCTGGTGCGCCTTCGTAGAGCTCCTTGATCCTCAGAGTTTATCCGGATGGATACGTGTAATATAATTAAAAGAATAGGTGTAAGATAATTAAACAAACATTTCCCCCCTTATATGTTTATTAAAAAAAAAATAAAAGAAAAACTCAACTTTACAAAGTGTAAAGTTGAACTGATACAAATCTCAGTATAGAGGAAAAACTTTGATACTATATTAAAGTAAAAGTTATAAAAACCTCAAAATAATTGACCGCGAACAAAGATTTTAAAATTAAAATATAAACAAAATTTATCAGATGTCAACAATTACGTTAACCCCACAAATCAAACGTCAAATAGAAATTTGTCTATTTTCGCACGCATCCAAAATTACTAATGCGCAAACACATGCATGAAGCAAATAAGTTTTCCCGCCTTCTAACGTACTACAATAATTTATTTGAACAAAAAACTACACTCAAAAAAAGACACTCTGATAAGTTTTCTTGATATTTTCTTTGATTACAAAAATTTTACAAATCTAAAATTACTGAATTATGGAGCTCCAATAAACACTTAATTTATATTAAGAAAAATATACATACATTAATTAATGTATCCAATTCACTAATATGAGAGATTTTTTCTCCTCAGATAGGTCTATTAAATTAAATATAAATTACAAGCTTAAAGACTCGTAATCAAACGAAAATTAATTTAACACAACAAATCACTATCAAAAACACACCGTAATTATCCAAAGTTTAAATTGAATAAAATTAAGTTTTATCCAATTGCAAATAAAACACGACCTATCTGCAAAAAACTTCCAAATCTCTCCCAACATGAAGATCCAGGAGACGGCAAGATACCCCTACCTAACATAAATATAAATCAAAACAGCGACAATATATATATTTATATTATTATAACTTCCAAATTTGCGGGAACTGCAAACATCACATAGACTCGTACATCCTACAGTTATGGACAAAAATACACATTATAATAGATTTTTATATAAAATATCAACTCTTTATAAATATCCTTCTGAAATAAAATGTACATAAATATATTGTCTTTTATGGTCTCTTTTAATTCTTTCTTCGGGGAAAAATCCATGACAATATGTTTCTGCAATCTAGGCGTCATCAGTTAAGCTAGTGAAGCAATGTGATACAAATGAAACAAATCTTTATGAATAGATTTGTATCTGTATATACATTTCATTGACGCCTACAAGATAAAGCAAATTTCATCCTATAAAGTGGCACTTATTTCATAAGTGACATCTGACGGACGAAAGAGACTTTGCCGAAAAAGGCGGCAAAGTCTCTTTCGTCCGTCAGATGTCACTTATGAAATAAGTGCCACTTTATAGGATGAAATTTGCTTTATCTTGTAGGCGTCAATGAAATGTATATACAGATACAAATCTATTCATAAAGATTTGTTTCATTTGTATCACATTGCTTCACTAGCTTAACTGATGACGCCTAGATGGCAGAAACATATGTATTAAGCAGAAGTAAATGCTGAAAACATGAGGTGTATTGTCCATGTGTACAGTTACAGATATGTAAATTTTTTACATGTCTGTTTCATATTGTAACAAATGCTTTATACGTGCATAACGTATTGTCATACATAAACACAACCTTTTTATATATTTACTGATTAGGAATAAACATAAAATAGAAATCGACATTTTCCGGAAAGAAACCAATGTTAATAGATTCATCATCGGGGATTCAAATCATAGTTATCAACATAAGACAGCTTCCTTTAATTTCTTAGTCAATCGGTTACTAAATTTTCCGTTAACAAAAGAGAGATATGAAATAGAACAGGATTTCATTAAAAATATCGCGACATATAATGGCTTTGACATAGAAATAATCAATAATTTATTAAATTAGAAAAACAAAAATACAAAATACAATCCCCGAATCCACAAGTTTGATATCTCCAAGTAACCAGGAGAAGAAGTACATGTGTTTACCATACCACCCCATCACGAAAAACATTAATAAAGTTGTGAAAGAAACAGGTCTCCAAGTTGCCTTTCGGTCCGAAAATACTATCAAAAGTCTCCTAGGGAGTACTAAAGATAGAGTTAATTTTAATTCGAAATCAGGTATATACGAAATTAGTTGCGATGATTGTAATTTGAAATATATAGGCCAAACAAAACGACCAATAATAACCCGGTTTAAAGAACACATACCACATATTAAATACAATAGACCGGATAAATCTAACGTTGCCAACCATGCTTTAAGTACACTACACAATGTGTCGATTAAAGGGTTAAAGCTTTTAAAGGGCATAAATAACCCCCGCGATCTTGACGTCTACGAAAGCATTCATATCGTTAAAAACAAACAACATTCCATGAACGGTAATATGGCACCGATTCCCTTCACTTGTCTCTTTTCATTCTTAGAACCATAAAAGGGTCGTCGACGTTTTAAATTGAAGTATTAACACATGTTGAGTGCCGTTTCCTTAAGAGAGGTAATTTTTTGTCGATCTTTCGTTCAATATATTTCAAATTGGAGTTTAAACATATGTGAATGCCGTTTCCCTAAGAGAGGTAAGTTTGTGGATCTTTTCGTTAGATATATTTGCATGTTTAAATTAGTCTATACGTGGACGCCGTGTAAAGTAGTTGTTGCGTAAGCGGTGTTCTAGCTTTACTGTGCCCCATGTGCGACACCTTGATTAATGGTTTTACCTACTGATGATGACAACTTAGTTGTCGAAATACGTATTTAGGATACGATTAATAATTGTAGTAAGGGGTTATATACCTTTTTTAAGTTTTTACTTAACCACAGTCTCCAAAGAAAGACTTTTTTGGCATATTTTTAGTAATGCCTATAATAAATTTGATTTAATAAATAAATAAAACTCGCATACTTAAAATATGTAAAAATGCAGAATTACTGCAAAATATGCAAATAATATACAAAATGCATATATTATGCAAATATGCAAATTTACGCAAACTGCATATAATCCGGCCTTTAATCACAAGCATAGTTTACTGTTAAGGAGTTATTTTCATTTGAATAATGAGAAGCTTTCGAGTTTTATAGATGACATAAAAATAGATTCTCGTGTCTGTTACAGATTCTATTTTATACAACAGCTTTATTCCTTCCAGAACATTAAATATATTGCCCTGTTTCTTATCTTTAAAATCAAGACTTTATTTTAATGTTATTTACATCAATTTACATAACATATTTATATTTTTCATCGCATTCTATCGCATTTGACTCTGGTTTTGTAACTTTATGTTTGTCATGTTAGGGTTTGTGTTTCCGTTTCTTTTATTAGAATTGTTTTTAGGAATAGAATTACTGCAAAAATTAATAAATTGTTTAATATAAGTTGCTTATGAACTTGTTTTTAATCGAGCTTTGTACTCCTACTAAAGTTAAGAACAAAAAGAACAAACAATCAGTTTATTACTTCATCCCAGCACCGGCAACGCTTGCTTTACATATTTCGCGACGTTTTACATACAACCGCCATAAGCAATATATCTTGCCCAAAATTGAACATCGCAAGCAGTGTTGTAAAAATGAGGAATGCCTAATATCATTTTTACGACCTGTAAGATATATTGTACGGCGATGTTTCGCTACCGAGTGCACTGGCTTTGCTTTTTTAGTATGTTAGAATTGTGCTGGAACGTTGGTTATGTGCGTGGATAATGTCTACGTGTGTTCCTTTGCATAAATATTTCGCGCCAGTGTCTGTCCTGCCGCGAATGAGATTGTTCGCTAGGATCCTATTCTTCTACGCTGTCTATATGCATAATGCCCGATTTGTTATTCACATCATCGAAACTCAACTGTGATATAAGCACGTGTATGATTATTGTGGAACATCGCACGCAAGCTGGAGATTTTATTATCAACGAATTGCATGATGACAGTTTACATAAATATATTGCAGGGAAAGAAATGCTAATTTTAAAATGAAAATTGGTCATTTTATTAAGTGTATGTAATGAACACGATTTTTGCTGACTTCTAAACGAGATTTATTTCTTACTAATTCGGATATGCTGAATCCGAAAATTATAATAGTTTCTGCGTAATCACGTTAAAATTAAACTGTATACTGTACTTTACTCTTTGAAGAATCACTAATGCGGCTAAGTCGTTACTTACATAAGACCTGTTACGGTACAAATAAAGTTTAAAATTTAATAATTTATTTATTAATTTCAATATAATATTAGTCACGAGTATAATGCAAATATTTACGCAATAATACTGCACAACAATATGACAACTTTTGTCTGATGATTGACTTTTATCACGTGATATTTACTAATTTGACGTCGCTGATTTCAAATATACCCTCAGTTTTTTTGTAAGAGCTCTTGTTTACGAGATATAGCTTTCACGAAAAAATCGCTGTGTTAGTGTGTTAATTTGCTTGTAATTAATAAAATATTAAGTTTTCTTAATATAATTTGATATGGCATCGTCAAGAAGAGTGTGTGTCAATGACCAAATCATTTTTGTTTCATTTGCGGAGAGTATATATTTAAAGAATACCGTTGAATGTGACAGCGTTCGTGATTGAGGCTTACAAAAATTACTTTGGTGTGACCAAAGTAATTTTTGGAAATGGAAATGAAAGACAAACCTTGGATTCCGCAAAGGGTATGTAAAACGTGCGTTGAGTTTCTACGTTTGTGGACAAATAAGAAAAGGAATAGCTTTAGGTACGAAACCGCTATGATCTGGACTGAACCCTTGAACCACCACGACGACTGTTATTTTTGTATGATGAACATAACTGGCATTAACCGAAAAAATCGAGCCAAATGGGAATATCCTTCCATACGGTCGGCACATAGACGTGTTTTAAGTCCTAAAATATCACTTTAACCTCAAGCTGATGCTTCACAGCAGGAGCCTATGCATTTTGAGGCGAAAACTGACAGTAGTGATAGTGACTTTGAATGTGACCTGAAAGCGCCAAAACTATTCAATCAAGATGATTTAAACGACCTTGTCAAAGATCTGGGACTGTCAAAGGCTTCTTCAGAAATTTTGGCTTCTAGGCTAAAAGAAAGAAACTTAATAACAAAAGAAAATTTCTTATTACCGCGCAAGAGAACAAAATCTCCTCAAATATTTTGCTGAAGAAAATGATTTCGTATTTTGTAATGATGTACCTGGTTTAATGGCTGCAATGGGACTTCAAAATTACGTTTCTAGTGAGTGGCGCCTATTTATAGACTCATCACAACGTAGTCTAAAATGTGTTCTCTTACACAATGGGAATAAATTAGGGTCGTTGCCATTGCACATTCCACAAAAGTAAAAGAAGAATATACAACTATTGCTCTGGTTTTAGACAAAATTAAATATGTGGAACACAATTGGCTCATATGTGTTGATTTAAAAATGGTCAACTTTCTTTTAGGCCAACAAGGTGGTTATACAAAATATCCTTGTTTTCTTTGCTTGTGGGACAGTTGAGCTAAATATCAACATTGGATTAAAAAAGATTGGCCTCCTCGGGAAGCGCTAGTTGCAGGACAACAGAACGTAATAAACCCACCTTTAGTATCAAGGGATCGTATAATTTTGCCTCCGTTACATATAAAACTAGGACTTATAAAACAATTTGTAAAAGGTCTTGACAAAAATGGAAATTGTTTCCTTTTCCTATAAGAAAAAGTTTCCAAAACTGAGTGCAGAAAAGATAAAAGCGAGAATTTTTGATGGGCCACAAATAAGATCATTAATAAAAGACTCAAATTTTACGGACACTATGACAGAGTTTGGGAAAACGGCATGGAATGAGTTTGTTTGGCTTGTTAAAAATTTTTTGGGAAATAAGAAAAGTTCTGAATTTTCTCAACACGTCGAACAACTGATGAGTCACTTTCAAAGGCTTGGATGTAACATGAGCATCAAGTTACACTTTCTTCACAACCACCTGGACTATTTTCCCGCCAATCTTGGGGACCTAAGTGAAGAACAGGGCGAGCGATTCCACCAGGACCTCCGTACCATGGAGGAACGCTATCAGGGCTACTGGAACGCACACATGATGGCTGACTAATGTTGGAGCATTCAGAATAGCTCTCTGCCTTCAGCTTTAACAAGAAAATCATATAAGAGAAAGTTCTTTTCATTATAAGAATTAAAAAAATTAGAATTATCTCTAAATTTATAGTGTTCTATTAAAAGTAAACACCCGTGTCATATTTTTTTAACTAGAGCTGATACAGAAATTTCAATCACGGAATTGAAATCGTCATAAAAAATTGGACTAATATCATGTAACATAACCCAATCATCAGAAATGCTGTTGTGCAGTGTAATCATTAAAAAATTACAAAAGCATTGTAAAAGGAAAAACAACAATCAGGGAACAAATTTTCATTTGTAGCACTTTCTGTTGGCTATTTTGGTTTGGCAATCACTTTGAACACTTCAACAGAAATCGGCCATCATATGAGGATCCCATCTTACTTGGTACCGAGTTCCCATGATTTTTAAATCTTAATGAAATCTGTCACCTTGTTCATCGCTTACAGCACCTAAATTTTCGGGAAACCTATCAAGATGACTATGAAGGAAATGAAACTTTATACTCATGTTAGAACGTAGGTGGTGATTTTTTTAAGCATTGATTGCACTAGATATTTATAAGTGCAGGCTTTTTTGTTTCCAAGGAAATTGTTCGCGACCATCGTGTTTGAAGTCCATGTTACTTTCTCAGCTTCGTTCATAGAGTTGATGAAATTTGGATCTCTCATTAAAGTTCTAATTTGAGGTCCATCAAATACCCCAGCTTTAATTTTGTAATAACTCAGTCGTGGAAACTTTTCACATATCTACTGGAAGCAGTTACCTAGCAAATCTATACCTTTAACATTATTACTTCATAAGACCCAATTTGATGTGAAGATGTGGAAAAATTACTTTTTCTCCGTCGACTTAAAGGTCGACTTATAAGATTATTTTTTCCAACATCTAGAGATATTCTGGGAGGCCCATGTTTCTGAATCCAGTGTTGGTTTCTACCCCGACCATCCCAGAAGCACAAAAAGCACGAAAATTTTGTATATCCTCTTTGAAAGCCAATTAAAAAGTTTACACACAGAAGACCAAGCTGTGGTCTGTATATTTTAGAACTTTATAGCCTTCTCACTATCGTCATATGTTTCCTTTAATTGAACGGAATATCTAATAGGAATTAAACTGAAAACATTCCCGTTGTGTAATAGGTCAGCAGAACAAAGAAATGTTAATTGTTGGGCAATGTAATTATTGACAAAATTACATTATATAAACACTAAAGAGAAAATAACCCACTTTAGGTACGAGGCATATTTCTTAAACAAGATTCTTTTTTAAATGAAGAAAAATACTGTAAATAATGTTACAAAACAGATATGCACTACACATATTTGTATCTGAACACATGGGCATACACCATATATTTTCAAACGTTTACTTCAGCCAAAGACGTGTTTCTGTCTCAATAGACTTCGTCAGTTTGACTAATGAAGTAAAGTTTGATGGCTGGCGCTCTAGGTAAACAGCCAATTTTATCCTATCTTGTGGCATTAGATAATCTAGTGACATCTGACGGACAAAAGAGACTACGCCGAAAATAGCAATTTTCTCTCGACCAGACAAAATTTGGTTCTAATCGCTTAACATTTGTTATTTTTTTTCATTAAATAAACGTTGGAACAAGTGTGTTAGTGTTATGGTTCTTATGCTGGAAAATATAAGAAAGAAAAGCAGCTTTAACAAAGAACAAGCAAGTTAAGTGAAATTTAGTTGACAAAGATGAAAGACAACCGCTAGAAAATTCTACTTGGAAGAAAAAGAAATGAGAAGTGGCAACTGAGCCCTGTCTTTTGTGGATTTTCCCTAAGTGGTGGGTTTTACCCCTCCATATCGGTTAATACCGATCAAAGAGATTTTTGTGTTTTTATTTTTTTTTCGCGATATTGTCACTTTTGGAAGTTGTATTTTTTCAGTATTATTTATACAGATATGTGCCTTAAATGATGTGACTAGTAAATATATATTTTCTTAATAAATTAGACGTTTTTCTAGACTTTCTATTTAGGCGGTCGATCTTTCCCGTCTTTCCCCTAGTTACTTTTCAAATGTCAGTAGAAATACACTCTGGAAGCGAGCTAATTTAGCGATGTAAGAGCTACTAGCCCCACCTTTCTAGTTTGTCTCCTTTCGCTGGTAGAACGTTGGTACAGTATAAACCTTACCCAGTAGGATCACTTCTTGTCGTCATCTTTGATCTTTTGAAATAAAACCGCAATTTCACCATATTTTGCATGTTTTCTTTCTCTTTCTCTTTCATACATGTGCTATATTATGCGTAATGGATAGAGCAGACCAATTTCCGTGCGCGCCATGAGCGCCGGTATGGGAGTGTAATTCGTAATATATTAGAATATGCGATAGAATAGGGACGCAACATGAGCTTGTTACCGATATAAGTATAGAAGTAGAGACATTTATTCTATCAGAAATAATTAAATATAAATTTGGTTTTCTGCTATTAAAGTAATATGCATAAACACACGAAAAATAAGAATAATACATATTATAGCAGCGTTGTATGTACCTATAATTAAAATGGAAAATGTATGAAATCAGTAATTGTGTGCACGACAGAGGATTTAAAAAACACTTACCGTTTTAAGCGTCTTCCAAGGATTGACAAACTGGAGAAACTCGATTGTATATTTTCAACATCAGGTGCGTTTCTAAGGTTATTTCTGAAAAACATGTCCGCCGTGAGGAAAAAATACGTTTATATTCGGAAAACGAGCGTTCTACATCTAGTGATGTTATATTCGCATAATAAAATACTTTTTTAAGCAACTTAACGCATCTGTAGACGTGCCCTCACAAATACGTGTTAAGGTGTCAAAATCTGCATTTCTGTCTAAAACACTTTCAAATTTAATTAGAACATTTTCACTTTTTGCGTCTTCTACAGCACACAGTTGTGCGTGAACATCTTTAACGATTTGCAGTGATTCCTCTAACGACAGCGACGAATTTTCTAATTTTGTTATTGCTTCTTCTAGTCCCAAGTAATTCTCACGAATACTTTGTAAATCCATTTTAATCTGGGCATCATGAAATTTTTTCTGACTTGTATTGATAGCTGCACTTTCTTTCGGATCGAATGATAAAACCACGTCCTTAATTTTTTCAAAATGTTCATGATAGTAAAACCCCGCCCGTAACCATGTATCCCAACGTGTCAGAATCGGCTGTGGTGGCTCAGGGGTATGGGGACTAACTCGTTTCTTTCACAGCTAGGTAGATAACATAAAAAACTGCCTGCGTAAATATAGCAGCGACTGAGTAATACATTTTATAGATTTTCTCTAGAATTAAAGATGGAAATAGGTTGGTTTTGCTGAGGTTATAGTTTAATAGGAGATTTACATAAAATTGCAATGCTTTCGTCTTTCTGCGGGTTCTAAATAAAACTAACGATAATTTAAACACACACTATATTGACAATAAAAACGGTATACACTAAATAAACAACTGAAAACTACAACTAACTAAACAATATTTATTTACACAGAATTTATATCAATGCTTATTTATTACAATATCAACTCGACTCGGCGACTACCCGTTGAATGAATTAAAATCCTGTGAGTGTTATTTATATTCACGAGAAAACTTCTAGCATATTCGAGGACTTTTGTCTAGATTTTTTCCTGATGCATCGACATTTTTCGAGATGATACCAGGCCTGAAGCATCGTCGGATGATTAATCACAAAATATAACAAACTTTAAAAAAGGAACGCAAATAAACTTTAGAAAATTATCTCGTTCTCTCAGGAACATGCGTTTTTGAAAACGTTCGATTTGGTCCCTAGATACATAGAAAAATGCCTGAATGGAGTAAATGTATCCTATCTAGAGTTAAACATGGAAATTTAGAGCTAATAATTTGAAAAATTAAATCGTTCTCTGAGGAACTTAAGTTTTTAAACGAAACTTTCCGTTTCAAAACAACAATTATTTTAAACATGGCGCAAAATATTGTTTGGAATAGTCGAAAATACTAAAATATATAAGATATAAGATATAATTTTTGTGTTATGCAATTTTTTTTTAGAATGAGTTGGATCCAGCTATATGTCAATTAATTCCGACACATTCTGCAATAACTTTTCTATAAAAATATAGACGTTACCAACAGAACTATTTGAGGAAACTGTCTAAATAATAAAATTATGATAAATATTACGGTACCTTCACCTACTTCTGCAATTTTTGAACTCTTTTCCAAATGGAAACTTAATTTAAGCAGTCCCTGTTAAATTTAAACATCGTTCGTATTTAACTTAACATTAAGCAGATGATATGCAGAGAAATTTTTATTATTCAATATAAGGGTGTTCCTTATTAATATGCGAATATTTAAGGGTGTGAATCCACGTGAAAAATAAATTATAGTTTGCTTTATAAACTATAGTCCAAAAATGTTTCCGTTTACCAACATGAGAAAACTAAATGGTCTGGGTAGCGTAAGGCTGTTTGGAGAAGAGTTAGAACTAACCAATGAAGTGAAGTATCTAGGCATAACACTTGATGCGAAACTGAATTGGAGCAGAGGCCTAGTCAAAGGGGCAGACAGGGCGGCGCAGCTCTTCTGGAGATGCAGAAGAGCTGTTGGCAAGACCTGGGGACTAAAACCAAATGTGGTACACTGGTTGTACACAGTAGTAATAAGACTAACGATTACCGATGGAGCAGTTGTCTGGCGGAGGAGGATGGAGCGGACATCGTCGGTGGGGCTCCTCACGACTCTCCAGCGACAGGCTCTGTTGGGAATCACGGGAGCTATAAACAGCACGGGAACCGCCTCCATGGAGGCCATCGTGGGTCTCCCTCCGCTCTAACTATTTCTAAAGGCGGAGGCAATGGCTGCGATACTAAGGCTGAAGGCCAATGACGTACGGTGTCCTAATAAGGTTATAGGAAGCCATACAGATATCACAGGAACTATACTGGAAGAGCCGATATTTCAAATTCCGACGGACAGTATAGCACCTGAGATTATGTTTACAGCTAAGCTGAGCATATTTATACCGACTAGGGAACAGGCAAAAAGTCGCTCGATCGATTGTGGTGCCGGCACCTGGTACGCTGATGGATCACAATCTAGTCAGGGGGCAGGTGCAGGCATATTCGGAATGTGCCCTAGAAAGAAGATATCGATATGTCTGGGGAAACATACACTACGGTTTTCCAGGCCGAATTGTTTGCAGTCGCAGTCTGCGCCGAGGAAATTCGGGAGGGCGGCTGCGCAAAAAAATTAACATACCAGGTCTAAGCTGGTGTAATATTGTAAACAGGTCCTCAACAGACTGGCACAAGACAATACAGTGTCGCTGATATGTGTGCCAGGACATGAGGGAATTAAAGGCAATGAAACAAACTGGCCAAAGAAGGTACGAATAGGAACTTCATAGGACCAGAACCTGTATGTGGAATCACTAAGGATTCCGCTAAAAGGGAGATCTGGTTATGGCTAGAAAAAGAACATAAAAATAAATGGAGGTTAATGGAAGGTCAACTCAATACCAAAACACTACTAAGGGAGCTGGACGGAAGTTTTCAGCCAACCTAATTCGTAAAAGAAATTTAAAAAAATTAAAATAATTACCGGACATTGTCCTTTAAGGAAGCATTTGTACAGCATGGGCTTGGTTAGCGAGCCCTGGTGTAGGAGATGTGAAAAGAAGGAGGAAACTAGCCTTCATGTGTGAGGAACTGAAGGGACTCCGACAGAAATATATCGGGAGAGATCTATTGGATCCTTCGAGTGTACTCAAACTTCCCCTGAGGAGGATAGTGGCTTTTATCGAGGACACAAGACTAACAGAGTGGAACTAAGAGATCTATTGGGGATAGTACAAAGAGCAGTGTGCGCAAGTGCCTGGGCTGGTGTCCAACCCAAAACAGAAGAAGATGTTTCGTTACGGAAATACAAGATGTTGAAAAATGTTTTCTTCCAAAATATAAATTATTTTTGAAACACAAGAGCAAATGTCATTGCGAAATTGTATTCGTCAATACTTACATTAATATTGTCGGACAATTCAACCATTTTTATTTTTTAAATCAAAAACTCTTATGTTTCAAATTGAACGGGGAATTCAAAAATAATTTATATGTTGGGAAAAACCATAGGCGTATCATTTTTTCTTTAAAAATATAAACATGTGTGCCCGTACGCAGGCCACTGTTAAAGCTAACATTTTTTTTGGAAAAATATGGACCTTTATTAACAGTGGCTACATATTAAATTTAACTGAAATATCTCAAGCGGTTTCGAAAATATTAATTAATTTCCATTTTTTTTCCTAAAGCACACAGTATTTTCGTAAGGGAACATTTTTGGAACGTAGTTTATAAAGCAAACTATCATTTATTTTTCATGTAGATTTACACCCTTAAATATTCACATATCAATAAGGAACAAACAGTATATTTTTCTAAAATAAAATGTAAAGGTGTTTTACTTGCTTTAAAGTAAGCTTGTGGTATAAATTTATATTCAATCTAATATAAAAAACGGTATAAATAAAGGAATTATGATATAATATGATTTACAGTCTGCTTTTTATATCGTAACATACTGTGATGTATTTTTATGTAAATCTATTCGGAATTTAAAGATAAAATAAGCAGATTTAATCGGATTCCGATGTTTGTAATATAAAGAAATCCTATTGAAACATTTTCTTTATTTATTTTTAGACTTGGAATTTTCAAATACATAAATTCATAATTTTGTTTTTCTTTTCTTCTAAGAAAAGAAAACTTTCAACATAATTTTCTTAAGACTTTCCTGGAGATTGTTTTCTTTTTTTTTCGAATTCATTTATTCATTCAAATTAATCATAATTATTCAAATTAACGTATGAGATTCACTTAGTTTAATATCTTTCGACATTCTAAGAGAAAGCAAAGGTGCTTCTTTGTTTTGCCAAAAAAGAATAATTTTAAATATATTAGTACTTTGGTACGCTGGTGTGTTTTGAAACAAAGTATGCAAGTTTTAATTCTGAAACAGATTACACAGAAAACAACGAAGGAGAGGAGACAGTATTAATTAGCTGAAAGAATAAAGGGGTAAGTAATAAAATACTTATATTAACGTAAAGAGTACACCAGAATAACATTAAATTTATTATCACCAATAACACTGGCCTACAACCATTTTGGCACTGGAGATTTTAGACCCGATTTTAAGTATGTCTTACATGGCGATATCAAAAATGTTACCCGTTTTCTTCTGTCAGCTCTAGTTCCCGAAAAAAAAAGAAACACAATTCACGAAAAAATATATATTTTAATGACATTAAACATCAAAAAATTGTCTTTTGAGTGATTTTCTAGAATGAAACTGACTCGGGCAATCTCGCATGATTCCTCAGCAATAGTCAGCCATCATATGACTGTCCCACCTTCCTTGGTATCTATTCTCCATTGTTTTTAGGTCTTGGTGGAAACGTTCCCCTTGTTCTTCGCTTAGATCTCCTAAATTGTGTTGGAAATTATGTAGATGACTATTGAGATAGTGTAATTTTATACTCATATTACAGCCTAAATCTTTAAATCGCACCAGCATTTCCTCTACTAGTTCTACATAGTTGTCAGCCTTATGATTTCCGAGGAAATTTTGTGCAACTGCTACAAAAGATTGCCAGGCAAGCCTCTCCACGTCATTCATACAAGTCTCAAAATTAGTTGTGTCTTTCATCAATTTACGTATTTGAGGTCCATCAAAGATACCTGCTTTTAGTTTTTCAGTACTTAAACCAGGAAATTTGTGAGAAATAAACTGGAAACATTGACCATTTCTATCGAGAGCCTTAACAAATTGAGAGACGCCATTCATTGGGCTGATAGATCGTTAAACCCATGAAAGCCAGCAAACCACTCACATTACAGCAATACACAAAATTTTCATGAGATGAAAAAAACTTCAATAACTTTACCTCTCTCGTGCGATATGTAGACACTCGAACATCTGAGGAAAGACAATTTTCTTCTTTTAATCTTGACGCTAGTAGCTCAGCACGTTCCTTCGAAAGATCTAAGTCTCTGATGAGGTCACTAAGCTCATTCTGCGAAAATGGCTTAGGATCTGATGTTATTCCGCAGTATTGAAAGTCATCATCTACTTGGGAAGAAATAGGTATTTCAGCTTCATCCTCCTGAGATTGCTGCACTACCTGGTGAAAAGTTGATATTGGAACATTTTCTGAATGAGGAACAGGTCTTTGTACTGAAGAAATATTTGGGTATTTCCGTTTATGGCGATTGTTTTTGTTGATGCCCACTATATTAATCATACAAAAGTAACAGTCGTCATAATGATTTTTTTGTTCTCGCCATATCATAGGCACTCCAAACTTCAAAGACTTACGTTTCCCTCTCTCCCATTGTCGCAAATGTTCAACGCATATTTTACAAACACTATGAGGCACCCACACTTTATCTTGGTGTAGAATTTCAATACCGAAGTAAGCAAAATACAAACGCCGCACTGTGTTTGTAATCGATTTACGCTGATTTTTCAGTATGTATTCACCACAAACATAACAAAATATATCAGGATCGTTAACACAACGTCTGGACGTACTAGCCATAATGAAATAGTAACACAAACTTTATCGATGATATTGTAATAATGACTAGTTACGAACAAGACCATAACAAGACCGACAACAATTCACAATGAGGGTAGTAGGTAAACTAGAGCTGATGAGTTAAAGTGACGTATGTCAATATACTGTACATTACCTACTTTATCGACTATTCAAACAAACAGAGATGCACCAAAAAAAATTTTTTTGTAGGCCTGTGTAATTAGAGATGGCATATTGATGCCGCATACCCAGCCGGAGGTATTTTACGTATTATCGGGTTTGATATCGGTAGCTAGCCGTACGAATGAAAGGAACCTTGAATTGCAAATTAGTATGCAGTCGTGTCGTGTATAAATATGCCACGATCGGTGAGCTCGCTTAACCTTCCAATGCGGAATACAGTGCGTCAATTCATTGACAATTTCCCGGATCTAAAATATCATGGCTCTAGAATAAAATGCGAAGTGTGCAATAGATTTTTGATGTGTCGTAGGAGAAGAGATTGCGAAATACACTTAAACAGCATAACCCATGGTAACCAAAAGAAAGGGTGTACCAGAAAAGCATAGATTTGGATTTATGTTTAACTCTTATGCATGTAATATACCGTTTGCTGTACTAGACCGCTTTGCATCTATCTCCGTTTGGAATAAATACGCAAAGTGCGAATTGCCAAGTCAGACAACGTTACGAAATTTTCTATCTTATGCTCGCGAAAATTTTGAAAAAAATAATTAAATACTTGAACCACCAGAGCCGATAATTACGTGTTGGACAACATGATTGAAGCCTGAGTTTAACTATCATCAATCTTTTGATCATGTAAAGAAGGTTGTTTTTTAAATTCAATCCGAGAGTAGCTGCAGGTATCAAGAAAAGCCATAAATTATTTAAAAATCCTTAGGTTAAAGAAGATTTACACACTATACCCAACAAGTACTACGGACTAGCCGAGGGAATAAAAAAAATTACGAATTATTTTGATATCGTTTGTGGATTCTGTTCAAAGTATGAATGATGTTCACGCACAGCTATTTACTGCAGAAGGCGAAAGAAATAAGTGTGCGATTAGAAAAATTTGAAAGTGTTTCAGACAAAAATTCCGATTTTCACATATTAAAACGTGCGTCTAAGGAACCATTAAGTTATTTCCAATATTATTTTGAATATGCAAATATCGGTTGTCTGTTTAATACTGAAGCTAACAATTTGTGTCAAATTTGGTTCAGTTAGCACTACTGTACTTTATTTGAACCACAACAATGAACATTAGCGTCCGATACGGTAATCACTTCTGACGTAAATATAAAAATTGATAAAATCAAATACTCTTACTTTTTGACACGTTTTTTCCCAAAATTTACTAATCACAATTATTTAAGACTAGCTAATCCCGACCACGCTTCGCTGTGACTCAATCTGAAATGAAATGAATGAGAAAAGAGATAAATGTATTATAGTAAATATAAATTCACTTGGAAAACAAATCATCCAATTGCGTTGCTGTGGCTATGTGAAGTTAAAGAAAAAAAAAATGTTTTTGACAACAAAATTATTTTTTTAATTGTAAAGCTGATGAATTGATTACATTTTTTGTTTATTCCATTTAGTTATTTAACATAACTTATAAACAATGTAACCCGCTATTTTAATAATGTTCCTGGCACTTGGCTTTTGACACATTGTTGAAATTACTTCAAAAACGTCACCTTTCAAATATCTCAGTGTTATTTAAATTCTTTTAATAAAATTTATATCGTATATGTTCTCTTTTCTTCGATCCTACCTTGAATAAATACAATAGTGAGTGTATTCTCTTAAATATTTAATCTTCATTTCTTGTGATCCTTAATTTTTGGATTTTATATCACTTTATGTTTAACTTCTTTCTATAACAGCTTCTCTGTGCCTGTTTCCTATACTTTTCATTCTCGTTGAACTTGTTATTAAATTCCTTCTGCCAATACTATTCTTATTCCAGTTATAATTTTTCGATTGTCAATTTATTTCAAACAAAATGAATATGGCCATGGCTATACTACTACATTATATTATAACATTATTTTCTTTAGATTGACATTTTTAAATTCGTTATATCTTCTGAATGGAATGTCCGATTTTAATAATTTAAAAAGTATTTTACTGGTATTGAAATGGTCTTTAATAAAATATCATTTAATAGGATAAGGAATAATACAGAGGTATGGATAATATGGTTTGATTATTGTCGGCACATTTATTAACTTTTAAAATGTAAAAAAGTAGTTATAGTGGCATAACTACAGTATCAGAATAATTGAAACATACATGAGTAGGTAAACCCCACCAGTTTTGTATAATACAAAGGTATTTTTAATAATATAAAATATTACTAAAAATCTGGTGTGAAGAACACAAATGCAGGTTCACTATTAATATTTTCTGTGAACGTGTCCGAATATATCCTATCCCCAGAGACGTAGATACGTATTTCGCTTTTCTACAAGCTCATCGGTACGCCCGGTCTGGATAATTACGGTGATAGGGCGAGGTGGTTCTTTTCTATGAATGTGTCTGGAAATATCCTTTCTCCAGCAGGGGCGTACCGATGAGCTTGTAGAAAAGCGAAATACGTATCTACGTCTCTGGGGATAGGATATATTCGGACACGTTCACAGAAAATATTAATAGTGAACCTGCATTTGTGTTCTTCACACCAGATTTTTAGTAATATTTTATATTATTAAAAATACCTTTGTATAACTACAGTAGTTGGACATATGGTTTCGCGAACTTTTTTGTAGATATTAATACGTTCTATAATACTGTAGAACATTTTTTTGTTCTATCAACAATAGTTTCCGCAGCGTACGCGTTGACAGATTTTTTGTGACTAATTTTTTCACACCTTGGGTTACATTAATGCATTTTTATTGGGGATCCCTTTTTTTTTTGAAAATGTAATATAGCCTATGTCACTCAGTGAAAATGCAGCTTTCTAATGGTGAAAGAATTTTTGAAATTGGTCCAGTAGTTTTTGTGTGAAAACATTACAAACATACATACAAAAACACAAATGTTTCCTCTTTATAATATTAGTTTAGATAATGCGATAGATTGTGCCGCGTTCCAAACAAAAAATGTGAACAATAAAAGCTAACGGAAAACAGGCACGTACGACTATAGCAAGAGATGTTAAACACCAATTGACAATAACTATAATTCTCAGTATGGCAAATACAAAGCAAATAAATTTCCAAAATTTGACAGAGGTCAGCTTCAGTATTAAACGGACACCGATAGAACATCATTAGACGTGGAATGGTCGTTTTCAGCATTAAGACACATTATTTCGCACGTCGCACTAACTTAATTGCAACAAATGTGGTAAGACATATCTGATGATTGGAATATTTGAAAAATTTTATCCAAATAATGAATTCACTGATTATTCATAATGCGGTAAGTGTTTGTGCACGTTTTATAATTTGTTTCTTATAATTTAAATTAAATTCATTGATACTTTCCAGTGAAAGGTGTTTGCTCATCTGCCATACAGTCCGGATCTTGCACCCAGCGACTACCACCTGTTTCCAACGATGAAGACCTGGCTTACAACGCGGTGCTTTGAGGACGATGTGGAACTGTGGGAGGGGGTGGCTTACTGGTTAAAGTCTCAAGTGGCAGAATTTTATGACTATGGAATTTCAGAGCTTGTTCGCCGATATGATAAGTGTCTACATTTGTATAGAAACCATATTGAAAGGTGTCGCTTTCAATTTTTTTTTTTGAATACCAAAACTTAATCTAATTCCTGAATAACCCTTGTACAGTGTACTCTCTCTTAAGGGGACAGCCATGAGACTGAAAAATTTGTCCGCTTATGAGAAGTGTCCACTTATGAGAAAAGTACAAAAAGAGTAAATAATAATTTGTATGTATCCAATCTTTAAACAATTTTATTTCCAAAACAAGAACATATAAATATTAGATAAAGTAAACAGAATTTTCATTAACATTTTTGCGAGAAGTAAAAAAAAAACAAAATTTGTTATGCAAGGTATTCAAATAGATTTAAAAAAGTCAGAAATTTTAGCTTGGCGCGTTCTTCCTTTAATTTCATTATCTTGGAGATGTATTTGAAGATCAGTAAGCAATTGAACACCTTTAAGGTCGCTGTGATAGAAAGAAAAAGCCTTTAGTTTTCTTATAGCTAAATAAGCCTCTTAATAGGAAGTTAACTTGTCTTCAATTTGACTTTCTAGCTCATCTTCAGACAAGTTGGCAAGCGTTTCTTGGGAAGCAATTAACATTTCACTATTAATGTTTTCCACATCTTCATCATTAATGAAGACTTCATTATCTAAATTAATATAGTCTTCGACGTCAATTTGGATTTGGCTCTGAACTTGATTAATAATATTGGAGAACTGAGCAAGTGCTGATAGTGGAAGCTCATCTTCTGCGGTCCAACCTATCGTCATTTAGGATATCTGTTTTCTCAAAACCAGCTTTCCTGAAACAATGTTTTATTGTCTGGGGACCCACTTGCTCCCACGCTTTGTGTATGAAATAAACGACATCTAACAAATTTATTGATTTTGATAAATCCAAAGCTGAATTTGCGTCTTCCATCTGCAGCAAAATATTTAAAAAAAAAACGATTTGTACAAAAACTTAAAGTTTTTTATAACGCCTTGATCCAGGGGCTGACAAAATGCTGTTGTGTTTGCTGGAAGAAAAATAACTTTAACATTTTTCAATTTAAGATCGCGAGGATGAGAGGCCGCATTGTCTAAAAATAGCAGGACGTTCCGTTCTTGAAGTTGCATTTTTCTATCGAACTGCGCTAGAAAATCAGTCATCAAATCAGACGTCATCCAAGCCTTTTTGTTTGATCGCCACGTAACTGGTAAATTGTTCAAATAATATTGCGAAACGCCCGAGGTTTCACAGCTTTCCCAATAAAAAAAACGGGTTCCTTTTCTCCAGCCATATTGACGCAGTGCAAAATCGTTAGCCTATCCTTAGCCATTTTTCCACCAGTGCATTTTTCACCTTTTAATGCAAATGTTTTATCGGGTAATGCCCGAAAAAACAATCCAGTCTCATCCGCATTATAAATATCTCGTGAATCATATCCTTGAATCAAAGATGGCACTTTTTCAGTAAAACTTTTGACATCATCTTGGTTTACACTAGCGGCTTCTCCAGAAATGGCACGGAAGGTTATGTTATGCCGGTTTTGAACCTTTCCAGCCAGCCAGATGATGCACTAAAATCTGCGTAATTCAATTTATCTGCAATTTCTTAAGCCTTGCTCCTGATAAGTGTGCCCGAGAGAGGAATACATTTATTTCGAGCCTTCACAAACCATTCGTAGCACAATTTATCAATGTTAACGCCTTTGACGTTCAGCATACTCCTTTTTCTATCCGGATTGACATCAGTGTCCCACAATCTTAAAATTTGGTCTCTGTTTTTGATGATACAAGCAGCTTGAGTTTTACTGATCTTACATTTCTTTGCTAACTCGCGTACACTAAGTTTCTCATTTTTTTGAATTTCAATGACATTAACTTTGTCTGTAACAGTCAACACTGCTTTAGGCATAGCGATTCAAGTATGTATACAATAAGAATCTATAAATATACTATGTATTTACGTACTACATTCAAAACAACAAGCTGTGCGTATTTAGGGAATTCCCCTTTGTACATACACGTATTATTCAATAAGCAACATCTGTACGAATATGAAGAAGAGTAAACGGAAAAAAGTGTTACAATGTTGTAAGCTGTCCAGTTATGGGGAACTAAAATCACTCTAAAATCACTTTGATGTGGGAAAAAAGTGTCCGTGTCCGGTTATGGGAGGGTTGTCCGCTCAAAAGAGAAAAATTTTAAAAATCCCTAAGTAAACTTTTGGTACTGCAAAAAGTGTCCGTTTATGGGAGGTGTCCGCTTAAGAGAGGTGTCCGTAAGGAGAGAGTACACTGTAGTACTGTAGTACTAGTAGTCTCTACTAGTCGCTTTGATGTATGGTGAAATGCTTCGTATTTCTTCATTAATTCTTTCAGCTGCAAATTTCTAGGTCGGGTGAAATACAGCTTCTGTTTTAGATAGCTCCACAAGCCCCACGGATGTGACTTTCGGCAAGAGTTAGACGCAGTCTTTAATAGAAATCCAGATTTAATAACATTGCGGCAATTGTATATGTGGATAATGCCTCAAAATCTAACTGCTAAATAAAAGAATATATCCAGTATGCCATAACCAGTTACGATGTAAAAGGACGTTTTCTATCTACAAGGATGTATTTTGTTCGAAGAGAACAAATTTGAGAGAAGAGAACCTTGAGAAAGTATTGCTAGTTAATATTAATACTCCTTTACTCAACTTGAACTACAAAATGAACAAATAAAAATGTATTTCGTATTTTCCAATTATATAAATAAAATTAACAACTTTTTAAAAATACAAATTTTCAATAGCACACCCGTGGGCGATGAGTCATCGTCCTCTCGTGTCCGGTCCCTAATAATGAATATTATTTAAATATTATGAATCGTTTACGTGAGAAATAACTAGAGCTGAGGATGTTTGCGGTACGGCAGTACCGTATGTAGTGCATCCCCACATTTAACTATTTATCTAAATATTCTCTGAAATGATTTGCCGGATCTCATAAATTAATAGAGTGATATTTTAGTATGCACTGGATATTGTTATTATACAAAATCATAATAGCCATTTGTATTTATGGATCATAAATAATAATACGCATGTATTTGTATTTGGTTGTGAATTCAATTTAAACTTAAAACGAATCGTAATATTTTAACGACAAGCCGTCCTTACAATACATGCATTCGAGACAAAGTGTGCAACTCTACGAATAACTTCCATAATTGATCGAAAATGGACATTTTGGAGCTGAAGTAAAGCCCCTATTCTTAGAAAATTTTATTACTGTCATTAAGTACTATTATTATAAACAACAAAGGCCTTTTATTAGTGTTGAAGTTTTAGTTTCATTGAATTTCCATGTTGTCAGTAGTCAATTGTAAAGTGTTCATTCACAATATTCTAAAACAAGTTGTAAATTTAACTAAAATCCAGAAAAACACATTCTGATAATATATTACTAGATTAGAAGCTGTGTTTATTACTATTTATTATATTATTTTTATAACCAAATGCAATAAAAGCTACGAAAACAAAAGAAACCTCGATTTATTAAAATCTTGTCACACAGCCTTTCAAAGCCTGGCAGCACATATTTTGCATATATTTTATATATACTACCTACTTAAACTAGGTGAATGAAGTTAGAAGTTATAAGTTATAACTTCTAACTTCATTCACCTAGTTCAAGAAAGGCTGTGTGACAAGATTTTAATAAATCGAGGTTTCTTTTTTTTTCGTAGCTTTTATTGCATTTGGTTATAAAAATAATATAATAAATAATAATAAACACAGCTTCTAATCTAGTAATATATTATCAGAATGTGTTTTTCTGGATTTTAGTTAAATTTACACCTTGTTTTAGAATATTGTGAATGAACACTTTACAATTGACTACTTACAACATGGAAATTCAATGAAACTAAAACTTCAACACTAATAAAAGGCCTTTGTTGTTTATAATAATAGTTCTTAACGACAGTAATAAAATTTTCTAAGAATAGGGGCTTTACTTCAGCTCCAAAATGTCCATTTTCGATCAATTATGGAAGTTATTCGTAGAGTTGCACACTTTGTCTCGAATGCATGTATTGTAAGGACGGCTTGTCGTTAAAATATTACGATTCGTTTTAAGTTTAAATTGAATTAACAACCAAATACAAATACATGCGTATTATTATTTATGATCCATAAATACAAATGGCTATTATGATTTTGTATAATAACAATATCCAGTGCATACTAAAATATCACTCTATTAATTTATGAGATCCGACAAATCATTTCAGAGAATATTTAGATAAATAGTTAAATGTGGGGATGCACTACATACGGTCCTGCCGTACCGCAAACATCCTCAGCTCTAGAAATAACTCTTGGCTTTTTGCACCAGGTTAATACGTGTCACATTTCCTCGCTTGTTCCAGACTGTTTGACGAAGCATTCAATACATATTATTCCATAGACATAATGTTCGTTTGATTTAACACCATGCTACTTTCTTTATTTTCGCGACTTAAAAAACCTCCCCATGGACACCGTTTTGAATCGACTGAAGAGATAAAACAATATTCGAAACACGCTCTAAAGACTAAAATGGAAATCGACGTTCACAGAACTGCTATGAGGATCGATAAAAAAACCTTAAGAATAAGTACTTTGCGTTTTATTTAACCTGTCTCAATACAAATATAAGTATTATCTCATGATTTAGGTTTTAAAGAGATCTTCCAAATAACAGGGAATTCTTCTTAATACATACACTTATTTTCTTTTGAAAATACATGAAAGAGATCGTAAATTTACTAGGAATTTTATACATACAATAATTAGAATATATTACAATATTTACGCCCCCCCCCCCTTAAAAATTCAACGGAAGGCTCGAAAACGGGTGTACACCTGGATTTTTTATGAACGAAAACTGCACGTTACTGTAGAGAAAAAACGCCCACTAAATTACCATGTAATTACTGCGAAACCTCGCACAGAGCGACTTTTGTGCAAAAGTGGGCCAAGAAAACGTAAACTATTTAAAAATAATGATGCTGCACACAAAAATATCGTGTGGTACTGATGCATTTGTACATACATCGTCGATAATTATATATGCATGCACAATGCAAATATATGTATATATATATATATATATATATATACATAGTATGTACATAAATTATATTTGAAATATGAATACATACTACTGTACTTAAAAACTTTCTCCTACCACACTAACTGTTTATGAATATACTTTTTAATTGAAAATAATATGCTGTCGAAGAAAATAGATAGAGAAATAATAATTTAAGAAAAACCTACCATTTTACAAAATTTAGATGAGGATAATTGCTATTTTCACAAATTTCTAACTACTAGCAGTTGATTATAGACGACAATAGCAGGGGGCAGTACCCCACTACCATTTTTTAAATTAATTTGTTAATGCGAGGGAACGTTCTTATCTCCCCGGACTAAGCATGAAAACAAAAGAGAAAAGAATCAATAAAAATTTATTTTTCAAAATAACGAACGACCAAATAAATCCGTAGTTAAGGTAAATTTTGCACGAAATAATATATTTTCTAACTTTGTAATATCAACATACATTTAAAAAACTCTTTGCAAAAGGCAATATTAGTCGAATATTATATATATATATATATATATATATATATATATATATATATATATATATATATATACCGGCTGATTCAAATTAAGTGCGCACTATTGCTATCTCTGTTATTACTGATTCTAGAAAATAGGTTAAATTAGCAAAGTATTAGTGTTTTTAACATTGATTAGCATGCAGTTCATGAAAAAAAATTGAATAACGCATCTTCGAGAAATTTTGAAATTTATAGTTTTTTTAAATGGAACAGTCTGTATATTTTTTTAATATTCTGAATGCTAATATTCTTTGTAATATAAAAGTTTCAATACATTATTGTCCTAAAACGAATATTAAAGTAGTTATAGCAGTTTCTATTTCCTTCTAAATGTTGTCATTGCTCCGCTAACTTTTGACAAAACAGATACATATTTTGTGTTTAATGTTTATTTTAACATATTACAGCTTACAAAATTCAATTAAAAAGAAGAAAGTGCATGTATAATTTATAAATACAGCTCAAAGGTGTCACCTTCCTGCTCAATACATTTTCGTGCCCGCTTCAGTACACTCTGGGCGGCTCTTTAGATTGTCCTTCGATCTAATTGGCGAAAAACTTCTCTGACCTTGTCTTGCAATTCGCGCACGTTGTCGTATCGCGTTTTGTACACCTCATTTTTTAAGTATCCAAAAAGAAAAAAGTCTAAAGGTGAGAGGTCCGGAAGCGTGCTGGCCATCGAATTGGATGGACCATTTGTACCAATCCACTTTTCGGCAAAGATGGTGTCGAGGTAGGTTTGCAAGTAGGTGATAGTTGTGTGCAGGAGCACCGTCCTGCTGAAAGTATAAATTTTGGCGGATCATGTAATTGGCGTCATCAAGGAAATCCTCTAGAACGTTACGAATAAATTCCAGATATCTGTTTCCTGTCAACGTACCATTGTAGAACAGTGGACCAACGACTACCGAACCAATTAATCCGCACCAAACGTTAAAACTAAATTGAACTTGCGCAGCATGTGGCCGAACTATTAATAAATTTTCTTGAGACCAGTAGTGACTATTTTTCTTATTAAACATGCCTCTATTTGAAAAATTTGTTTCGTCACTCCATAAAATACACTGTGCTCCATTCAAATTTTCATTACAAAAACTAACAAACTAATGACAGAAAGCTAATCTCCTGGCGGAATCCCCTGGCTGTAATGTTTGAGAGATTCTGAACTTAAAGGGGATATACTTATGCTTTTTCAAAATTGTTCGAATTGATGAATAACTTAATGCCAATTCCTTAGTAGCATCCCTAATGGAAAATTCGCGATGGGTTTCAAAATATGCTAACACTGTAATTTCTACTTCTTCGTTGACGACGATATTTTTCTACGTTCTTTTCTTTCTAAATAAGCAATCATGCAGTCTAAACTGATTGTAAAGTTTTCGAAAGTAACGTCGATCTGGCTGCTATAGGATAGTGTTCAGCATAATATTCGCTAGTCCTTATTGAATTTTTACGACATAAAATGTATGCTTCCAACATATCGCATTTCTCCAAATGAGGAAATACCATAGTGAAATATTGTCAAACACTAAGCAACGAAAGTAAAACCAAAATGTTTAGAAAAATAAATAGAGAACTAATAAACACAACACAAAATAAAAAAAAAACTATTTCTAATAACTAAATGTGCGAAAGATTTATATTCAGTACGTTATTGATATTTACAAAGGGCATCATACTATTTGTTGAAAAAGTATCTTTGACATCAACTAAATTCCACCGTAAATACTTTATTATTCGTTTTAGGACAATAGTGTATTGAAACTTTTATATTACAAAGAACATTAGCATTCAGAATTTTAAAAAATATACAGGCTGTTCCATTTAAAAAAGCTATGAATTTCAAAATTTCTAGAAAATGCGTTATTCAATTTTTTTTCATGAACTGCATGCTAATCAATGTTAAAAACACTAATACATTGCTAATTTAACCTACTTTCTAGAATCAATAATAACAGACATAGCAATAGTGCGCACTTAATTTGAATCAGGCTGTATATATATATATATATATATATATATATATAGCGTTTCTCCAATGTTTAGCATGGGGATCTCTGGAAGTAGCGGAAATAGAGAGATGATTAAATGGGGAAAAAATTGAAGTTTTATAAGCTCGATCTAATGAGCTTTTTACTTTTGGGAAAAAATGTACGGCTACCTAGATATATCGCAAATTTCTTTTTGGCGGGCACCTATTTATTACCTTCTTTTGACGCGTGGTATGGAGACCTACCCGTCAAAAAACGATAATAAACAGACGTTCCTAACACTGTCACCAATAATTTTAGTTTTATTTTGAAATGAAAGCTAGACAATAAGTATAACACAGCTAGTAATAGTTGAAATGTAATCAAACAATACAATATAATTTGTGAAAAAGGCTCTATATATAGAACCGAAACGTAAACAAAATTAAATATTGTTTTAATTACCCGGCCGCCGCTCCCAAGAACCACTTATTCTTTATCTGGTATTATAACCACCACCAAAAAGATACGAAATTCCTTCAATATATATATAACAAGTGTTCATTTGAAAAGTCAATCTAGTTTACTTTGAAATTTTGTTAGAATAAGACGCAAATATATTAGTATGTGTTTGTTGTTCCGTAAACGTAAATCCAAATGACATTTGATAATGTCAATCACAAATATCAGTTAGTGCATAAAATAATCGTGCGTCGATTCTGGTTTAAATAAATTGCTTCTCAGTTTTAAAATGGCTTTCACTTTAGAACATAAAATTTTTTTAGTCCAGGTTTATTTTCGAAGTGGTAATAAAATTGATGGTTTATGGGTTTATTCAGTTCAAGATTGCATGGTAGAATTTCAAGTTGAGTTTCCAAATTTTGTAATAGATTATATACAATTTAAGAATACTTTGGATAGAACTTTAAAACTTTTTTCTGAAACTGGTAATCTCTTAAGAATATCAGGCAGCGGAGCGGTTAAGAAACGTACACCTCAAGTTGTCAATCGTGTTGAAGAAATAATGGAAAATGAACCACAAACATCTGTTCGACATTTGAATCAACAAATAAACCTTTCTGTCGGTACAACTCACAAGTTATTAAAAAAAGATATGCAACTTTATCCATACCGTGTCACAGCAGTACAAGAATTGTTAGCAATTGATTACCCACGTAGACTACAGTTTTGTAATTGGTTTGCAAATATGAACGATAATGTAGAACTTTTGCAAAGAGTCATCTTTACTGATGAAGCATGGTTTTATAAAACGGGATACCTAAATTCACAAAATACAAGAATTTGGAGTAGTAAAAATCCACATGTAATTAATGAAGAATCGCTACATCCAGAGAAAATTGGTGTTTTGGGCAGCGTTAAGCCAAAGGCGAATCATTGGACCAATATTTATTCAGGGAACGTTATCTGCTCAAAGGTACCGTACAGAAATTTTACAACCATTTGTCAATCAGTTGCATGATGATGAACTTCAAAATGCATATTTTCAACAAGACCTTGTCACAGTACTGCAGAATCTTTGGATTATTTAAGAGAATTTTTTGATGAGCGTATAATTAGTGGAAATACTGAAATTGCCTGGCCTGCACGTTCATGCGATTTAACACCTTGCGACTTCTTTTTGTGGCCTTATCTAAAATATAACATATTTCGAACACCTATATTGAATTTGAATGATATGCTACAGAGAATCGAACAGAAATGCATGGAAATTAATAACAATCCAGTAATGTTGCAGAATATCATCAGAAATTTTGAACGGAGGATTTTAAAGTGCATTGATCTGGAAGGACAACATTTTCAATATTTGTTATAGTTTTCAATAAATACCTATTATTTGTTATTTATTTGTATGTATGTATGAAACTGTCAAAATATACGACTTCGTAGGTTAAGTAGTAAATTTTAATTTACGATATACTTCAAAATGTTCTCAGTAAATCACATGCTACCAGATTGACTTTTCAAATGAACACTTGTTATATATATTGGTATATCACGAGCTTCTGTTAAGAATGTTGGACTTGTATAGCATGCGTAGAGCCGTTAACAAATAGATTCGTACATACCTCACAGACAGAGAGCAGGTCATTGATTAATGGAAAACAATCAAAGAGCTACAATATTAAATCTTGTGTGCGGCTTCTGTCCTTGGCCCACTTCTATTTGTGATCTCCGTAAATGACCTGCCGAATATAGTAACGGTTCAATTACCATGTTCGCTGATGACAATACTTATTTGTGTGGATCGGGTCACATGAACGAGACAAGAACTCCAACACAGCGGAAGCTGAATATTTTTAGAAACTGGTTCCATAAAAACTATTTGATTCTTAATAGGGACAAAACAGTGTTCATAAACTTTTCGGCAAAGCCCTTGCTAGTGATACATCTTTGCTGTTAAGAGTTGAAAATAAATCTGTACAACAAGTGCATTGTACTAAGTTTCTTGGCATGTATGTGGATAGTGGCTTGACGTGGTATCGACATACAGATGAATTGTGTAAGAAATTGGTATGTTACGCTTTATTCAGCCTGCGTTTTTTTGGCGCAAAAAGAAATATTACTGACGTACTATTAATCTAGATTACGTTATGGATTAGTCTTTTGGGTTCTTCATCCAGTATGCAATGAGTTTTTTAAATGCTAAAACGAGCTGTACCTAACATAATAGGGTTGAAGTTAACTGAATCCTATAGACCGTGGTTTTGGACTCGAAGAATATTACTTTTACCATGTCTGTATATAGTTGAAGTGTTATTAATTGTACATCAGAATTTGCATACTTTACCAAAAAGTAGTCAATTTCATAGTTACTTCACTCGTCGCAAAGATGACCTGCAGATACCTATGCACAACTTAGTTCTAACTGAACATAATCCTTTATTAATAGAAATTAAGTTTTATAATAAATTACCACAAAATATTAAGCAGGTTCCACACATATTGCTATGAATATATATATATATATATATCGATTAAAGATTTGAATTGGCCCACAATACACAACAGCTTGCTCGGTTTAACTCAAGTCGGTTCAGCCTTCCTGGAGCTCTTGTATCTTCAGGTTACCCACAAAGGGGTATGTGTTAAATAAAAAGGTATTAGATATAATAGTCACATTAACAACACAACATTTAATAAAAAAAATAAATAAAAAAAAAAACTCTCTTAACAAAATAGGTAGAATTAAAGCACTGCACGAAGAAGGTTACTCCAATCGAAAAATTGCTGGTAGACTCAATAGAAGTTCGCGAGTTGTACACAATTTTGTACGAAATATGGAAAACTATGGAAAAAATTACAGAGGCGGCATTCCAACTGCAACTACCGAGAGGAAAAGAAGAAATATTCTACGCGAAGATTCGAATTCCTGTTGTACTGACAGAAAAATCAAGTAAGCCGTACAATCTGTGGAGAGTTTGAGGACCTTACAAAGAATAATTAAGAAGTGTGCACATCTAAAGCGGCGTAAATCACAGAAAAACCGGTTTTAACGCAAAGAATAAAGGAAATAGACTAAACATTGCGAGAAACCATATAGGCTTGATTGATCAGTGGCTAACAGCTATTTTCACAGACGAAAAACGATTCTGTTTGGATGATCCCAACGGATATTTATATTATTTTCATGACTTGCGAAAAGAAGAAAAGTTTGCGGCTCGATATCATAATAGGCAAGCCGGGATAATGGTATGCAGTGCTATTTCTTGTAACTGTGTGGTGCATCTAAAAATTTTAAATGATATTCAAAATCCCCGAACGTATAGAGACCTATTAATAAGAGTTAAACCCAACACAAACAGAACCATGGAAGGTTTACCATAGATTTTTCAACACGATCACGCTGCAATTCACACCGCACAGACTATTAGTACCTGGTTTGAAGACCAAAATATAGAAGTTCTAGAATGACCTAGTGAATCACCCGATTAAATATTATTGAAAATATCTAGATAATTTACTAAAGAAAACACTCTGTATATTTGTTTCACAAAATATATTTATTAAATCTCTAACATATGTTTCGACTTTTCAGTCATTATCAAAGAGTTTGTAAAACTAAAATAAAAAGTACACTTCTACCACTATTTATGAGTTTTTAAAAGACTTTATTACGGCATCAATAGTAGGGGTGTTGAAAAAATATTTTTTATTTACTAAAATATTTCCTAGATTGACTCATCCAAGTGAATAAAGTCAATCTAGGAAATATTTTAGTAAATAATAAAGAAAAAACAGAATTGTGTGATAAGTCAGGTGTTTACGAATTAAGTTGCAGTGATTGTGATGCGATATACATCGGCCAATCAGGACGCTCAATAAAAGAACGTATTAAAGAGCATAGAAGTTCTATTCTTTATGGTAATATGAATACGGGATTCGCGGAACATTGCATTGAAAATACACATTTGTTCAATATCAATAATTTTAAACTTTTACATACTTGTAATAAAGGAAAAAGACTTGACTTCCTCGAAATATTAAAAATTAAAAAAGCCATAAATCTTAATAGACATGTCACAAATACACATCTGGATTTTTTCAACACCCCTACTATTGATGCCGTAATAAAGTCTTTTAAAAACTCATAAATAGTGGTAGAAGTGTACTTTTTATTTTAGTTTTACAAACTCTTTGATAATGGCTGAAAAGTCGAAACATATGTTAGAGATTTAATAAATAGATTTTGTGAAACAAATATACCGAGTGTTTTCTTTAGTAAATTATTCATTATGTTTCACCAAGAGCCAACCGTGGATTCTATACATTATAAGAAAATGTCTAGTAATGGCTTACGAGACGATTATATGATGATGGTCAACAGTATACTAATACTGTACAACTAACCAACGCAATAGAGGCTGATTGGAACGTCATACCTCAAGAATATTTAAACAATTTATTCAATTCGTTACCAAATCGAATATTTGAGGTTATTCGCAAAGGGCGAAGTCACACTTATTATTAGAGCTGAGGATGTTTGCGGTATAACCATGGTTATATCATGTAACCATAGTAATTTACTATGGTTACATGATATAACCATGGTTATACCGCAAACATCCTCAGCTCTACTTATTATTAATACTGTTACGTTAATTCGTTAGTTCTACAGCTTTTAATTTTGTGGTACTATTTCCATATATACAACCTGAGTTGTTCTTTTTTTTTGGTAAATGTACTGGGACACCACTCCGTTTATATTAAGTACTTTCAAAAATAATTCAAGAAAAAACGATTTCTAGTGGCGTCCTTCAGGGACGCATATCTCCGTAGGAAGGGCCTGTAGGAAAAAAATTTATAGGAACTTGTCACCTTATTTTTTCATGTTCTATCTGCATCCGAGAGATTTACCACATTTCCCGGACACCCTGTATATAATCACTAGATCCAAAGGGACTCTACTACGTTAGTGACAACATTGTAGAGTTTACTTATTGACTTATTTCTCTTCCTCATCGAGTTTTCCACACTTGCTGCTATTATCTTCGGGATGTTGATCAATTTCGAATCAAGCGACGCCTTGAAGTTATTATTTTTCATTACTATTTTGTGTTTATAATATACTACTTCTCCCAATCGAATTATGTGTTCCATTTTTTTGCATCTATCGTTTTTATCCTTTAAATAATTAATATTAAAACATAAATAAGGTTATGTATATTATTTTATATCAACCAGGTTTTGATTTGAACACACTGTACTAGAATGTATTATATCTTCTTTTAGCGTATGTACTTGGAAGAAATTAACTCAAAATCCAGAGCAATTTAAACTTAAAAATAAATAAAAGACACGATCATGGAGAACTATTTTATTGGTCCATACATGAAACGTTAAAATAATGAACCGATTATTTTTCTTTATTTAGTCTACCAATAAAACTTTCTCCTACTGTAAAGAAGGGTTATCGAATGTATTTTGACATCTAAAAAAGACGAAATGAAATTAAAAAAGCGCCCGACCACTATTCACGTTACGTTCACATTCGATATTTTTTTATTTGCTCGACAATGTTTTTTTTTTCGTTATTTTTCTCTTTCAAGAGAAATACAGTCCACTTTTTCGTTCATATTAATTAGAGGTATCTCGACCTTATGCTTAGTGGACTTTAGTGTCCTAACTGCTTAAAAAACGCAACAAGCTGCATATGCGCTGCAAATAACAAGTGTAATTGCTTGACACATTTATTAGTAAACTTTCGAATATTTGGCAATGGACTATGTTACATGTAGGCGACATCTTTTATCCTTTACAGACATATTCTGCCATTTCTTTTTCGTTTAATTTACAGCACGGATTTCTTCAAATACACGTAAAGAATTCGCTAAATTCTGTTAGCATAGATTGGTATCAAATCTGGTACTGCATAAAAAGTTTAAGTTTATTATTTTACCGAAAATAGTTGAAGGATGTATTAAGCAATTACTGAAACATTTTTGTTAAATTTTTTTTTTATAAAGATTGTTAGTAATTAATAAGGTTAAACATAGTAATTTTGCAACATTCGCCAATTTCTTTTATATTTGCAAAATAATATTGTTAACGTAATTAAATTAAATATCTCAATCTATATGCCATTCCAAATAAGAATAGACCCGATTGTATTGCAACCTGAGTGTAATTTACACAGGAATTTCAAACAAATAGCACAAACGATTGCTGTCGTATATTGAGGTTATGTACCTATATATTTATATAAGATTATTTTTGGACTTTAACGTTTCTTTATTAACATACACACATCAAAATAATATATGGGACAAGCAAGAAAATGCATTTCTACTCCACATAGTTAAATAATTGTTAGCTATATGTATTAGTCGAGCTCATCATGCCACACATATTGAAATATTATTTAATCAGTAGAGAACGGACACGCTTACCACATGACGCTAAGCCCAGAGCAGTACTGGCGAAAGGCTGTATTTTTAAAATACTTAATTTTATTTATATAATTGGAAAACGAACGGGTGGTGATCTATAAAATTACGAAATACATATTTATTTGTTGAAAAGTTGTATTTTTAAAGTTTTTAATTTTATTTCTATAATTGGAACATTTTTATTTGTTCATTTTGTCGCTCAAGTTGAGTAAAGGACTATTAATATTGACTAGCAATAGTTTCTCAAGGTTTTCTTCTGTCAATTTTGTTCTCTTTGAATTAAGTACATCCTTATAAATAGAAAACGTCCTTTCTACATCGCAACTGGTTATAGGTGCATACTGGAAATATTCTTTTATTTCTTCATATTTAGCCGTTAGATTTTGTGGAATTGTCTCCATACATAATTGCTGTAATGTAATTAAATCTGGATTTCTATTAAGAATTGCTTCAAACTTTTGCCGAAGGCCACATCCGAAGTCACTTGGAATACTTTTCAAATTATTAACAGCCACATCTAATGTGGTTAATCCGTCATTTAATTTGAGATTTCGATTTTCAAAATAAGTGATTAGTTTTGGCAATTTTCCAAGTATTCGTGAAGAAAGTACAACTGATTTTTTAAATTTGGGATTTGTGCGAGCTCCTTGCACTCACCAATACTTCTAGCATCCTCCTTTAGCAGTGTTACGAAATGTTTTAGACTATCGAAATTCTCAGCATAATAACTAGTAGCTTCCAGCCATGTTCCCCATCTAGTTATTACTGGAGTGGGAGGCAGTGACAGAGATGGAAATTTTTCCCTGAAAAGAGCTACTCTCAATGGTGCTTCTCGAGAACTTTTTTAAAAGCTGATACAAGTCTATCAACTTCCGAAAAAGTGTCTCTGATATATTCACAGATTCTGTGGAGAGCATGTGCTACACAAGTAATATGCAGCATATTAGGATATGTTTTCTTCAATAGTCTGCCTGTTTTTAACATATACGCAGCACTATCACTGACAAATAAAAGTATTTTTTCTTTGTACGTGGCGTCCGAATGAAGCATTTTTTGCATATTCTCCTTAATGGTTTCAGCAACTGTTTCCGCATCAACTCTATTTATAACACTTGTTGCTATTACATATGAGTTATAGGGAATAGTTGGATGTAGTACACCAGCCACAACATTTACCACACAGCGTCCTAACATATCCACCGTTTCGTCGGCGCTTATCCATATGTATTTATTTAGAAGATAGCTTCTAATGCGTTCTACTGTTCTCGTATAGCACCTAGAAACATAATATTTGCGTAAAGTTGATTCATCAGGAACATTTCGACCAGTATATTTTTTCAGAAATATTTTTAAAGTGGGATGGGATTGCTAAGTTTATTTAATGGAATATTAGCTGCAATAAAAGTTTTACAGAGTTCAGATGTGTTTGCGATCCTAAGTCACGAATTTTTGACGATATTTTACGGATTTTGTAATAAATTTCGGAATCACTGACAATGCACATACAATCAGTATGACCGTCAATTCAACTCGCCATTGTTTTACAATGTCGTTCTCGACATTCTTCCATATCATGTCTGAAAAAGTAACTTAAACAATGCTCTAGATCTAAATAAATGAAAACTAAAAATGTGTGCGTAAGTTATTGAAACTGAACGAAATTCAATGCACACTTACGTCGAAATAATTGGTAGAAATAGATTCAATCAAACGATATTAAACAGGATCTATCACAAAAATTACGATGTAATTAACAGTTAAAACTATGAAAACAAGAAACTTACTCACAGCACTTTATTTATCTTACGAAATATAAACTAATAAATAAAATACATTATAAATACCCCGCTTCTATCTACGCTCATGAAAACACTTTAAAAAACACTATATTCTCCGAATACAATAGCTGAGTTGTCCATTGTTATCGTGCGAGACCAGGTGGCCGAGTAAGTCAAACAAATACTTCATTGAATTACGCCGGGATGTACTGTGCGACGTTATACACAATTCCAATTGCCTATTGCGTTTTATGGAAATTGCATCCGTTCTCTATTAATCAGACACAAATGCGCGGGATTGACAGTGCTCAACTGCAAAAGGCAATAGAACAATTCCAACAGCAAATTATTCACATTAGAAATTTAAAAAATTCTACTCACAATGACAATCAAGAACACAATAATGAAGAACCTGCAAGGAAAAGACAAAAAACGACAGCTGGAGATAACAGAGCTGTTATGTTGCAAAGGAAGTATGTCACACTATTTTAAGCCAAATTAGCGACCGATTTGATTTTAGGGATCACTTAAGTGCAGCATAATTATTTGATTCTCAAAATTTTAAAACTTATAGTCATTAATTTCCACCAAAAAATTTTGATGTAACTGTGAAATCTTATCCTCTGGACAGTGTAAAATTGAAAAGTGAACTTTCAGTTGCTAGATAAGATGTGTGACGTAGGTGATGTTTTACCACTTTTAGTGTCCATAACAGACAACAACCTAAAGAAGGGTTTGGTGAAAACATATAAACTGTTTTTTTTGTGCCCACCCTCTTTCATAATTCACGAGCGGCCACTGCGACTTTCACAGTAAATGACTACCCCAGAAGAATTGAGTGGTGTAAATCCTAGCCGCATGCTGCCCGCCCAGCGTTTGCTATAAATCTTTGGAACATTTAAAATGTTGATCAGCTAATCTAAAATAATAGGCAGATATCTGTGAAGGAAATTGCTAGAATTGTAAACACGAGTGTCAGTAGCGTTCACACATGACAAGTTTAAATTTAGTAATGTGAGCCCCAGGTGGGTTCCAAAACAACTTTCGCGGAATAACAGTAGAAAAGACTTCAGGTTTGCAGAGAACTCCGGCTTCGCTGGGTATATTAAGGCGATAACTTTTTGTCACAAATTATAACAACTTATGAGACCGGGGTATATCTTTACATCCCAGAAAACAATAATGCTAGCCTGGAATAGCGCCACCCGAGCTCACCTCAACCCAAAAAATTCAAACCATCGACTGGCTAGAGGGACACTATTGAACCAATTTAGAGTGAGCTTTTTGGAAAATTAAGCTCCTCAAAAGACTTAGTCTCTCAAGTAAGGGCGTTATTCTCCTACACGATAACGTTCGCTCACACACTAACTAATAATACAATGGCTAAATTGAGTTGGGAGATACTATCTCGCCCCCATATAGCTTGATCGCGAGTTACTAGCATCGATTTTTTTTCGGCGGGAATACAGAAGGTGCAGGAGCGATGAAACAAGTGTATTTTATTTAGGAAAGTGATGTATACAAAGTTTTTCACGAAACCCGTTCTTTAGAAGTTTCCTCTGTTAACGTCTTAGGACACTTTTGAAAATTTGTGGCACGTAATCTTGATACTGTTACTAAAACGCTAAATGGGGTTAAGGTGTATTTGAGCAAATGGGCAAATTTGAGGTTAGGAAGTAAATTGGCTTAAAAACACACTTTTTTTGACAAATTCAGTTTTATTGATACCAATGTAAAGTAGAAATATGGGAATTAATAATGGAATATGATGTCGGGCAAATGTCCACCTCTAGCACGTCGGCAGACGTCCGCGCTTTTCACAAAATTTTGAACCACATTTTGCAACAAAGCTTCGCTTATCTCGGCAATGCAGAACCGAATTTTATCTTTCAGAGCGTCAGTTGTTTGTGGTTTGTTCAAGTAAACCCGGTCTGTCAAATGGCCCCAGAGAAAATAATCAAGCGGCGTTAAATCACAAGAACGAGGCGGCCAATTGACATCGCCAAATCGAGAAATTACGCGACCGGGAAATGTCTCATGCAATAACTGAATTGTTTGGCCGGCTGCGTCGCATGTGGCGCCGTCTTGCTGAAACCAAAGGTCATTGATGTCAACATTAGCCAATTGTGGCCACAAAAAGTCGGTTATCATGGTTTGGTAGCACAGAGAATTCACGGTGACGGCGTTTCCTTGCTCATTCTCGAAAAAATACGGGCCGATGATGCCGCCTGACCACAAACCGCACCATACGGTTACTTTCTTTGGATGTAATGGTTTATCGAGGACTGTTTGTGGATTTTGTGAGCCCCATATGCGACAATTTTGTTTGTTTACATAACCGCCTAATTGAAAATGGGCCTCATCACTAAAGATGATTTTGTTGAAAAATGCGTTGTTTTCGTTCATTTTTTCAAACAGCCAATTCACAAACGTTCGACGCAAATAATGGTCGGCCGGCTTTAATTCTTGAACGAGTTGAACTTTATAAGCGTGAAGATGAAGATCTTTATGCAAAATGTTGCGCAAAGTGCCTCTGGTGATGGCCAATTGTTGCGAACGTCGACGAGTTGATGTTCCAGGCTCATTCTCAACACTTTGCTGTACAGCGGCTATGTTTATATCACTACGGCCACTACGAGCGTATTGTTTTGGTCTATTGTCAACAACAGTACCGTGAGCCTCGAATTTAGCGATTAAATTACGCACAGTGGTCTCAGAAGGAGCCTCATTACGAGGAAAAGCTGCTCGAATTTTACGAAGTGATACAGTAAAATTTTCACCATTTTGATAGTAAATTTTCACAATTAAAATTCTTTGTTCAAGAGTGTAGTGTTCCATGGTTAAAATTTACCAACTTTTTACTAAATAAATGTCAAAGGATGACAGCACAATTCTTGCAATTTCATCATTTGACAGCCAAATTAATTCCTAACCTGAAATTTGCCCACCCGTTAGTAGCGCCAAATTGATACAAGATGGACGTTTGTGGCTCGTGTTGATTCTTTCCGGCTAGCTGGAGCGTCCTAACGATGCTGTAAACGTTTATGCTATTTTTATGACATACTTTTTGTCATAAATATAGTATCGTCTAATTTTAATTTTTTTTAACATCGCTCTTGTTACGAAATAAATAAATATTAATGTTTATGCTGAAAATCTGAAAATGATGGAAAAAAGAAGGATTAATAATAGAATTGACATGGGAGTTCTAAAGGAAGAAACGGTTAAAACAAACACATCTGAACAACTAAACATACAACTCGAAACCTTAAGAACTAGAATAGACAATAATAGTATAACCGACAAGGATAACATTTGGAACAACTTCAAAGATATAGTTTTAGAAGTAACAAATAACAATTTAAAGTCAATCTATGTAGAAAAGAAAACAGAATGGATGACTGAAGAAATTCTAAATCTAATGGGGAAAAGGCGAGAAGTTAAGAATAATGAAGCAGACTATAAGAAAGTAAATAAGGAAATAAGAAATGCAAAAGAGAACTGGATGAGACAGAAATGTGAGAAAATTGAGGAGCTCCAGTACAAAAACGACATGTACAACTTACATAAGGAAATAAAAAAGATAACACACAATAACAAAAGAATACATAATATGCTAGAAGACTCAGATGGCAGAATAATAATTGATGAAGAAGAGAAGCTACAACAATGGGAAAAGTACATTCACGAAATGTTCGCAGACGAATGACAGCAGCTAGACATCAACGCTGAACATATAGGAGTACCTCATATTCTAAAGAGTGAGATTGTATATGCTATTAACCAGCTGAAAAATAATAAAAGTCCGGGCCCTGATCAAATAAACTCAGAGATACTTAAACTCATAAATGAGGAAAACATAGATCTACTTCTACTTCTGTTTAACAACATATATAAGTCAGGCAAAATTCCCCAGGATTGGCTTTAATCAACTTTTATACCCTTACCAAAAAAGTATAGTGCAAGGAAATGTAACGACTACAGACTCATAAGGCTGATGACTCATGTTCTTAAAATCTTATTAAAAATTATACACAAGAGGATATATAACAAATGCGAATCTAACATCGGCTCGGAACAATTCGGATTCCGAAATGGGTTAGGTACGAGAGAAGCTTTATTCAGCCTACAAGTCCTTGCACAGAAGTGCTACGACCAACAAAGAGACATACATATTTGTTTCGGCGATTTTGAGAAAGCGTTTGACCGAGTAAACCATGATAAACTTTTCGAGTTCCTGAAGAAAATCGGGCTGGATGATGGGGATTTGAGACTTCTCAGAAACTTGTATTGGCACCAGTCCGCAAGAATAAGAGTCGAGACTAACTTGTCTTCAAGAAACATTGACATTTGTAGAGGAGCGAGACAGGGGTGCGTGTTGTCCCCCACACTATTTAATATATACTCAGAGTATCTGTTTGCGAAGGCGCTTAGGGGTTGTAACGACGGAATAAAAATAAACGGTGTCGAATATCGACTATCCGTTATGCAGACGATACTGTGTTGATTGCGGATACCGATATAGGATTACAAAACATAATCAACAGGTTAAATATGACATGCAAAGATTTTAATATGGCCATAAACATCAGCAAAACGAAAGTAATGTTAATTTCTCGTAATTCAAACGTACCCATACCTCTACGGGTTGATGGGGAAATATTGACCAGGGTTGATCGCTTTAAGTACCTGGGTTGCTGGATTGACTCAAGACTGGACCATGACATCGAAATAAGGGCCAGAATTGAACAAGCAAGGCAAAACTTCTTCAAACTCAAAAACATACTGTGCGCTAAACAGCTAAATGTAAATTTACGCGTACGGTTTACAAAGTGTTACGTCTGGTCAACGCTATTATACGGAGTGGAAACATGGACCTTGAAAACTGTCAGTATGAACCGTATAGAAGCATTTGAAATGTGGACATACCGAAGAATGCTAAGAATTCCATGGACGTCACATACAACTAATGAGGAAACTTGGAAAGGGGTACACAAAGATCGAGAACTGCTCCACATAGTAAAGATGCGAAAGACGGCTTACCTTGGTCACGTTTTGAGAAATGAGAAATATTACCTACTGCAGCTCATAATTGAAGGAAAGATAGAGGGTAAACGTGGGCTTGGCAGAAAGAAACTATCGTGGATGCGGAATATTAGGAACTGGACCGGATTAAACTTTGAACAAATCATTAGAGCTGCTGCAAATCGAGAGACCTTTGCTGATGTGATCGCTAACCTCCGATGACGGAGAGGGCACAAAAAGAAGAAGATGTAATGTAATTGTAAGTTAATACATGACGCATATAATTAAATCGGAAATAAAATTTGTGATTTATACGTTTGTACATTTATTCCTGGAAAATTTAAAGAAAAGAGGAGTAACATTGTACGAACGGAAGAGAATAGCGAGAAACAAAAAGGAATGGGCAAGATTTATATATAAGGAATAGTTATATAAGCAAAATGTAAATAGCTTGACACCCTAGGGGTAAACAAGCTTATAGATTATAATAATATAATAATAATAATACATTTATTCCTTACTTTTTAAGGCATGCCTTTTATTTTTTTGTACATAAATTATAGTTATATAAATTCGTTGATAAAACCATAATTAAGAAAAAAGTTCCGCTTTCTTTAGGCATATCCAACCTAACCGCAACAGGTTTCCGCTCGTCTAGACAAAACAAATTGTTCCACAGATTTACGTGTCTAGATAGAAGTTAAACGTTTGCGTTATAAAAAAAAAAGGGCAACCGATAGTAACAAAATAAATTTCCGTATCGCAATTTGTCTATTTGCTATTCACAAACTCACACCTGGATCTGTACAACGATTCCTTTTTTAAGGCGTCTACATCAACATTGTTTGCACTTTTTTGCGATACGTTAATGTTTGTTCTCTGTGATTACTGATTGTAAGATGTGCGAATTTTTTATGTGCATTATTTATATATATTTTTTTATAGTTTCGGTATTTCCAAGTAATTTTTTATCGACATAAAAATGGCGAGATATGAAATTATCTTACTCTATGTTGGCATCAAAGTGTAGTATTAGGTAGTATTTCAGTAAATTAATATTATACGGGGTCCGGCAACGAAGCGGGGACGGAAGATTACACGCGTATTTGAAAGTTAGTCAAATATTTAGTCATCGGATATCCTTCCGTACCATCAAACGCACGTTTTAAAAATATTTTGTTTTATACAAGCTGTTCCAGATGGAAATGGCAGACTAAAGTTGCATTTTTTTAAATAGAACAACCTGTATATTAATAAATAAAATGATCCGCGCTTTAAAGCTGGTTACATCGATATAATGTTGTATGGGTCTAAAATTGATAGTTTCTGTGTAAATAATTATTTTACTTGATAAATTGATACATTTCAGTAGGCTATTCTGCATAAGGAAAATCAAAAGATCCGAAACCAATAGAATATAATATTTTCTACTAGTATGCATTTTCGTTGCTACGTGAAATAATTTCTGCAACTGCTCCCGTTATACAGGGTGTTCACAATTTCGCAAAATCGAAGAAATCTCGTAATTTTTAAATGGAACAGCCTGTATATTTTTAGCTCATTGAAAAGCCCTTTTACTACGCTTTCCATTGATACCTCATTTGATGCACCTAGGATGGATCCTTTGCTAATTATTTCTTTTTAGAGTTGAATTAATGAAAAATGCTTGTATTTTTAGTAGCTAATTGGCGCTTTTAAACCTTCTGTAAGATCGGATATTCAACAAATTATCCATAAATGGTCTATAACAAGAAGAAACCCCATTAAGTACGAGAAACAGTTGATTTTCACTCAGCGGTGAAAGCAAACATTAAATTAATGTAAAGTAATATACCATTTTCAATAGATTCACTGCTGATCAAGTTACCTGGTGTGAGTTTTAAGCTTGTATACTTAATAACCAAGTTGTCAAAAATTTCGTTCCATCTTACACAGTATTTCGTTCAATCTCTAAAAGAAATTGCTATAATGACTAATTTTAGTATTCAAGAAATGGTGAATATGATATTTATTCTTGGGGTGTGTACAAGAAATTGTCTCCTAGCAAGTAGAGTATATGCAGAGAGATTTCCAAACCTTGAAAGAAAGCCAAGACCGGAAGTATTTGAAAGGTTATTAGAGAGATTTACAGAAACTGGTAGTGTAACCTGCAAGAAGAGAGAAATAAATAAGCCGGTAATCAATGAAAAAAAAAGCGAATTGGCCGTATTATTAACAATACAGGAAAATCCACATATAAGTATAGACGGTATTTCAAAGGTAACAGCTATTGAAGATAGGAGCGTACGAAGAATTTTAAGAAGTCATAAGTATCATCCGTACCATATGGAATTAAATCAGGAATTGCATGGTGATTTCATTAAAAGCACAGACTTTTGTGGTTGGTTGTTAAATAAAATGCGAGAAATGCCAAATATTTTAAAAAAGATTTTGTTTAGCGATGAGGCTACTTTCAAAGTAATGGGGCGGTAAATAAACATAACATGCATTATTATGCAACAGAAAACCCGCATTGGATACGTCATGTAGAGTGTAGACAATCAGAATAGATGGTCTCTTAACGTCTGGGGAGGTATACTTGGTCCATATATCATTGGGCCGTACTTTTTCGATGGAACCGTTACAGGCGATACGTATTTGGCATTTTTGCAGAACGAACTGCTTAATTTACTTAAGCATGTGGATGCTGACACCCGACAAATTTTCTGGTTGCAACACAATGGTGCACCTGCTCATTACAGCCTTAACGTTAGTGACTAGGGCGATGGAAGGAAGACAAATGGATAGGAGAGGTGTCCAATCGCTTGGTCTCCACGAAGTCCAGATCTTACTGCCTTGGACTTCTACTTTTGGGGATATTCCAAGACTCTAGTTTATGTGGAAGTTCCTACAACAAGGGAAAATATGATGGAACGCATAAGAGAGGCATTTAGAAATGTTCGCCAAGAAACATAACAGCATCTTCAACAAAATTTCACCAGGCGGCTTCATTTATATATTAAGAGACATGGAAGGACATTTGAAAGTTTTCTTTGATTTATTTGCATTTACTATTTACATTTACTTTATTTTTATTTACTGTGCTACTACTTTTGTTAATTAAATTTGATGTTGTGGTTAATAATTAGTATTTATTTAAAATAGTGCAAACTTTTAATACTACTCGTACTTGATTCTTTCCTACATGATTTCGATTTATGTTAAGCTAATTAGGTATGTATTGTTTCATATTAGGTATTCATAAAATAGTTGGTTTTACAAAATTCTTTAAAATACAAATTAATTAGTGCAATTTTTTTATTAAACTAACACCAGATAACTTGATCAGCAGTGAATCTGTTGAAAATGCTGTATTACTTTATATTAATTTAATGTTTGCTTTCACCGCTGAGTGAAAATCAACTATTTATCGTACTTAATGGGGTTTCTTCTTGTTATAGACCATTTATGGATAATTTGTTGAATATCCGATCTTACAGAAGGTTTAAAAGCGCAAATTAGCTACTAAAAATACAAGCATTTTTCATTAATTCAACTCTAAAAAGAAATAATTAGCAAATGATCCATCCTAGGTGCATCAAATGAGGTATCAATAGAAAGCGTAGTAAAAGGGCTTTTAAATGGAACATCTGGAACACCCTGTATAAAACAAAATATTTTTAAAACGTGCGCTTGATAGTACGGAAGGATATCCGATGACTAAATATTTGACTAACTTTCAAATACGCGTGTAATCTTACGTCCCCGCTTCGTTGCCGGACCCTGTATATATTAGAAGGAACTTCTTATTTTCTTGACCGTAATTATAATATAAAACAAAAAGTAATTGTTTCTTGGGAGTAGAGGCCAGGTAATTAAAACAATATTAAATTTATATTGACGGTTCGGTACTATATATACTGCCTTTTTCAAGAACATTAAGATTTATTAACAAATTAAAAGTCATACAATGATAAAATGAAAATTACTTACATTAAGATTGTGCTGTTAATATGTAATGTATTCGTTTTTAGTTGTTATAAAATGGGTAGGTATGTTGTAGACAAGTTATTTGTATCTGTTCTGTCGCTTATAGAATCTGTGTTTTTTATAATCTGTATGCTTTCTAATATGTTTCTTGCTTTGTTATTTTTTTCGGGTGTAATTACTGAGGTTTTATCGAAACTAAAAGTGTGATTGGTCCGCTTGATGTGTTCTTTTAGGGCTGTACTGTTGTTTAAGAATTTATGTCCATTTAAATATTCTTGCAGATATTGTGTTCTATAGCCGATGTATACACCTTTGCAGTCGTTACATGTGATTTAATAAATAATGTGCTTTTCTTAATGGAGGTATTTTGTGTTTTAATTTTGAGTGTAAGTTGTTGAGATTATTGGAGTTTTTGTGAGCTACTTTTATATTATATGGTGATAATATTTTTTTTTAAATATTGTTTTAATTACCTGGCCGTTACTCCCAAGAAACAATTACTTTATATATATATATATATATATATATATATATATATATATATATATATATGGCTTGAACCTGGGTCTATTGTGGCCTAGTGGTAAAGGCGACAGCCCGGATAGCTGTAGACTTGGGTTCGAGTCCCAACGTAGACCATATTTTTCAAATAAAAAATTTCGTATGATTTGCTTTGTAATTTGTAGACAGCAATGTTTACATCCCCACTTACTCTGCAATTACATACATTCTAATTTAATATTTGTAAAAAAGCCGAAAAACTCCATTTATTTATCAAATGTTATATATATATATATATATATATATATATATATATATATATATATATATATAGAATAAAATAAATTAAAAGCGGGCAAGCGGTCTGTCAATTAAAAAACTCATTTATTAAGTATCCCTATATTTCGCAACAACTTTGAGTTTTTTAATTGACAGACCGCTTGCCCGCTTTTAATTTATTTTATTCAATATATTACGGTCGATAATTTCGTTTAAATTATATATATATATATATATATATATATATATATTAACTGAACGCAACTGAAAGTTTAATATCAATTATTGTATTTAGTTAGATATTTACATATTACGGAACTTCGAAAACTTCACTTTACAAAAATAAGAATGTAAATAAATCCAATTGTCAAAACAACAGCAGTCGAGCTTACTTCTACGCATGCACGACAGCAATTCTTATCTGATGAGCTTCAGTGTGAGAAGTAGTATCTCGTGGCGCCATCTACATTTAAACAATAGTACTCCTCCTATTGATATTATATTATTAGGCACTTACATTTATTTCTACTGACCAGATCAAAGATTTCAATAGCTTTAAATAGGTTCTCCAGACGACGCGGACACAGATACGAACATTTATGTAAGTAAAAATCAGGTATATTGGGGAATATAGCAACAAATATATTTACTTTAGGAAGTCTATTTATTCCATTCTAATATTTCTCAACTTGTATTAGTGCTGCATCCTACTATGATAAAATATAATTGCAAGAAATTAAAATATTACGAAACAAAATGTTTGGCTTGTGTGTGGAATATCTACACAACTAAACATATAACACAACAACACAAGTTTGTACAAGTTAAATTTTTCAAAAAACATATCAAAGAGTTCTTAAAACTGTGGATATCAGTACAAATTTCCAGTCTAACATTTGTTAATAATGGTTCTCACTCTATTATTTGATTAAATTATGTATTTAAAATAAATTAGCCAGTTACCCGTTGAATACACTAGAAAACTAAAAGTGCCATCTATAGTGAGTTAAATTTAATTTGACTGTTGCGAATTGAGAAGATTGTTATTACCGATCTAATAAATTTGAATATATTATTCTTAAATTTTGTACATCCGACCTGAAATTCATACTATTTTCACTTTTCCTTGCATAAATCATTTCCAAAATTTCCCTAATTTTTTTTGTTGCTATTTGAATTTAAGATTACTGTATCTTGAAAATGTGGATTACGATCACATTCCAACATATGCTTGTCTAAAGCGCATCTAGTTTTGCCCGTCCTAATATCGCTTTTGTGTAAAGTTAGTCTCGTACAGACTCAATTACCAGTCTGACCAATGTATATTTTATCACAACTCGAAATATGATAAAACAAACGACAATCAACACGATTTTCTTTAAGGCAAAAGTATTGATTGAAAGGGCATTATTTGATCTAAATTTTATTACTAACGCCCTTGAAACTAAATGCATTCTTTACGGTGATCTACTTGATCTATCACATTAATCATTCCAAAGTGATTTATAAGCACGAAATCTACGGGGTTAAACGCATGGCTTTAGAGTGATTTTTATCTTACTTGTCTTATATTCAGCAAATTGTGGAGATCTCCTATAACGTTACTTGTGTATATTCAAAGGAAACCCTTATGAATTGGCAGTATTTTAGGACTACTTTTTATGATCTGTTTTGATGATTCTAATTATTTGCGGTTGGACGCCTGTAAAGCCCAGGCACTTAAGTACAGTACTATTGGTATCATTGTTTTAATAATATCTATTCTTCGAAAGAAAATAATTTGCTTCGTGATTAATAATGGAATTAAATGGATAGACATCAGAGAAGGGTAGGAACACTTTTGCCGTGCTTTAATCATATATTTAAATTCGATCTGGTGCCTTTATAATAACAACGAGATAATTATATTAACAAATAATTTATTTACACATATTGCGTAGAAAATTAAATGACCCATACATCAGTGCAATATTAACTATGTTCATTTTATTTTGCATTAAAACATTTATTTGACAATTCAATTTTTATCATACTCGTAACATTTATATACGGGTGATCGAAAAATATACCGCGACAATAGGTCCTTAAATTACGGACGATAAAATCAGAAGGGAAAAATAGGAAAGTAATTTTCAAAATCTTAAATTTGAAAAATCTACATTCTGAATCACCCTGTATATATCACAATTATGTATATCTTTCACGTTTAAAATATACAAAGGACGGTTGCAAGAAATATTTTGCAATTAAATTAATTTGTTTTTAACAATAGAAAGACAATTTGTAAATTTTAAAAAGTAGAACTAATTCAAATTACTGGAAATAATTTCTAAAAAGGAAACTCTTTTGACAACAAGTTTAGGAAGGACTGCTTTAATTAAGTTCTATATACATATAGTAGATGAAATTGTAAAAACACTAAATAACTTCAATTGAAAATTAAATTCAAAACATAAATGAGATGAGAGAGAGAGAGAGATAAGTTAAAAGCTTAAACAAAAAGACGGAAATGTATTATAAATAGCAGGTGATATACGAGTATATCAAAATATTTTATTATTAATATTTTTATTGTATCGTTTGTTATTATTTTTAAGAATACATTTCATTTTCATATTTTATAAAGAATTTTTTGGAGTTAAAAATAAAAATGTTTACATATTATTATTGGGCCATATAACATCATTTCTTATGGTAGGTACGATTTAGGAGACCGGGTGGTACAATTTAGGTACCTAACGAGTTGCTAAATTCGTACCACTTCCAAGGGATTTTAGAAATCGTATTTTCGTAGACAAAAAGCTGTTTAAATAAATTTGAAAAAATTTCATTATTTTTGGTTCTAGAACGTGTGTTAATCGGACTGCAACCTTATTAACACTGAGCAATAGCATTGAACCGTCGAGAAGCTAACCAAATAATCTTTACAATATATATATATATATATATATATATATATATATATATGTATATATATATATATATATAAATATAATATTTTCGTGACCTTGGTATGATAAGGTAAACTTAATAAGTCGGCGATTAAAGGTCTGGTTCATTACTTCAAAGTATATATATTTAAAACAACCCTACATGTTTTGGCAATGATGCCGAAACATGTAGGGTTGTTTTAAATATATATATACTTTGAAGTAATGAACCAGACCTTTAATCGCCGACTAATTAAGTTTACCTTATCATACCAAGGTCACGAAAATACTATATATATATATATATATATATATATATATATATATATATATATATATATATGTTTAGATAATTTCTTAGCCGTTCATTAAATATACTAATTGATAAATTCTTGGAGTTTTTCGGCTTATATATGAAATATTTACAAATATTATCAAATTAGTATGTAATTGCGAAGTAAATGTGGATGTAAACATTACTGTCTACAAATTACAAAGCAAATCATACGAAATTTTTAATGACAAAATTTTTTAATGAATGGCTAAGAAATTATCTAAACACACATACAGCTATGGAGTAGGAATTAGTAATTTCAAACCTTCAAAACTGACATCTGCTTTCAAAAGTGTCATCTGCTTTCAAATACTGACATCTGCTTTCAATAACTAACATCTGCTTTCAAAACTGACATCTGCTTTCAATAACTGACATTTGCCTTCAATAACTGACATCTGCTTTCAAAACAGACATCTGCTTTCAATAACTGACTTCTGCTTTCAAACCTGACATCTACTTTCAATATCTAACATCTGAATCATTAATATTGTTACTTTATAATGCTTTTCTAAATAGCTTGAACCAAGGTCTATCGTTGCTTAAGTGGTAAAGCAACGGTCCGGCAAACTGTAGAGTTGGATTCAAGTTCCAACGTAGACAAAATGTTTACATCTATATTTACTTCACAATTACATACTAATTTGATAATATTTGTAAATATTTCATATAAATCCCGAAGAACTCCAAGAATTCATCAATTAATATATATATTGGAAGGAATTTATTAGTTTTCTTGCTTTAATTATAAAATAAAACGTAAAACTGTTTCCTTGGGAATAACTGCTAGTTAATTAAAACAATATTTAATCTATAGTTACGTTTCGATCCGATATATAAAACCTTTTTCAGACTGAAATATTTATTGGTTCAAATTAGTAAACGTACAATGTTTACGTAGGTTGGCTTCTTACATTAAATATTATTCTGTTGACATAAAGTTGCGCTGTTTATTAAATCTTAAAATTATAGCATGAGAGAGAGTTTATATGATGGGCAATTATATTGTTGAAAGATTATTTATATCCGTTCTGTCATTTATGGAACTTCAGCTCTTTCTTGGATGTGAATGATTTCTATACATTTCTAATATATATACAATAACGATTAAATGAACACAAATTTTCAAATAATAGTACAGCCCTAAACACATTTAATTTTGATATAATCTCTATCATTACATTCGAGAAAAATAACAAAGCCAGAAATATACTAAAAAGCATTCACATCCAAAAAGCACAAATTCCATAGATGACAGAATGGATGTAAATAATCTTTCAACAATATAATTCCACATCATATAAACTCTCTTACGGTGATACTGCAAACATTATCCACCCGTTAAAAATTAAAATGAGTGTCCGAGAAGAATATTAACTTAAACTTGCGTTTAAGAGTAAAAGAAAACACATGCAGACACATTTAGTTCAGGATACAAACTGACAACAAGCATTATTACATATAACTATTTTTTTCTTTAAGTATTCATACTTAATTTTAATATGTAATTTTAAAAATTCATATTCTAATTTTAAGATTTAACACACAGTGCAACTCTATGTCAACAGATTAATATAAGTTTAAAAATACAGTGCAGCTTTATGTCAGCACAATAATATTTAACATAAGTATCAACATAATACATAATAACAATCAACCATAAATATTGTACTTTTAATAATTTGAACCAATAAATATATCAGTTTGAACAATATTCCATACATAGGACCGAAATTTTAGATTAAATATAGTTTTTATTACGTGGCCACTACTCACAAAGAAACGTTTTTACATTTTATCTTGCAGGTATACAAGGTGTGTATAAATTGGCGGACGCACTACACGTGGCGACATTCTTGGTCAAATTTTGAGTTAAAAGTCCTAATCCTAAAACGATGTATCAGGCTTCCTTTGTCTTCAGAATGAATTTGACAGTAGTAATGTATTTGACTAGAACAACATTAGGCTACCGACTTATTGTTTTACAACGTTGTCAGATGTATTTTTCGTCAAAATAAGTTAATAAACAAATATTAAAAACAAACTGTAAAATCAAAAAGAAAATTTAACGAAAGGATAATAACAACAATTCTTCTTTCTTCTAAATTGTAGCTCTTTCTGTCAACAAATATCGAGTAATAATGCTTATTTCAAGACTGAAAGTCCGAACTTTAGGAACCTCGTGCAAAGATATGGAGCATGGTACAACATTTTCGTATTAGGATTTTGGACTCCGAATTTAACGAAGAACATCGCCGCGTGTAGTGGGTCCGCCAATTTATACACACCTTGTATATATATCATATTGTATCCTAGATTGTAGATTTTTACAACCGAAATTTGCAAGTAGATTTCTTCAGATATTTTGCCTTCTGGCCTGCATCTCTCTCCTACCAGTTTCAAGTCAACTACCGTAAATTGTACTTTGCGTTCTATAGCAGTGTCGCAAATTTAAATATGTATTATCTATGAATGTGATTACTATAATTTCTAGTTTTCTAATGTATGTCACATCTTTGTATGCGTTTTGTTACTAAAAGATATCCGAAATTATTTCCAGTACTCTCTTTTAGAGTAGAATTAAGTTTAAACGAATATATAATAATATAATAACACAATAAATGTAATTTTAACATTAATAAAGCGTCTTGATAAAGTCTGAAACATATTCACATTTTCTCAATACACACTATTTGTATATTTTAAGAATAGATTAGGTATATAAAATATAAAGTTACATCATAGAAAACATTTATTTTTTGAATTTAACATATAAATAAATATTTAATTCTTATCAAACGTCGTTGTTAATTATATTTGTACAATGCAAGCAGAATCCGGTTTAAAGATGAATTAGAATAAGCAGTTTTGATTGATACTTTTCAGTTCTTATAAAATATCTTATACAATACTGCGTATAATATAGATAATAGATATTTAGATTTTTATTTAAATTTTATTAATATATGGAATTACTGTGACAACTCTCTACTTTCTTCCATTCTTTTAACATGCTGTATCCATCCATCTTTCTATTCTCTGTTTTGATCTGTGGTTCCAGTTATGTTTTTTATATTTATATTTTTGCTTACTGTCTCTCGTCTTTTTTTATTTATATTCATATTTCCACTAGCATAAGTTAACGATAGATGTCGTCTTTGATTTATAATACTTCATTCTTGCCTTATCGCGTGAAGTTCTATGTATTATCGGGCACATTATTTATAAACTGCTAAATTTATTTTGATATCATTTTCTTTTCCATAACTGATCTTGTATCCCAAGAATATTAAAGTATGACATGACTGGTTTCCTTCATTTGTAACTATTTTGGAGGGTATTAAATATTTTTGTCTGAATACTTCAATCACTACACTGCACTATACACTACACAATAGTGTATACGTGGACGCCGTGTAAAGCTGTTACGCTCGCTTTACTGTACCCCATGTGCGACACCTTAATTAGTGGTTTTACCTACTGATGATGACAACTTAGTTGTCGAAATACTTATTTAGGATACGATTAATAATTGTGGTAAGGGGTTATACACCTTTTTTAAGTTTTTACTTCACCACAGTCTCCAAAGAAAGACTTTTTACCAAACATGTTTCGGAAATCTTTTTCCTTTTTTAATGGTACAATTCTGTTTCTTAATGTGTCATAATTTTCGCAATGGAAGATTCTCCAATATATGTGTTCACATGTGTATCACAGCTGAGCACTGTTAAATTATAAATTATATATATATATATATATATATAAATTTATACGATTGTTTTATTAGACCTATAAAGCGCCAAAAAACTTACGGAAGTATTATTGACATATAAGGTCACAAAAAATTATTATATATATATATGTATATATATAATATATATATGAAGGTGTAGTTTCTCGGGTTCTTAGCCGCGTGTGAGTTTTGTCCTGAAAAGGACTATTTACTCTACGTTTCAACGAGATCGCACTCGTCATCTTCAGGAGCTAGTCGGTCTGTCGCTGGTTAGAGCTGGAGATCGTATAATGTGCGCCTAGCACTACCTCTTGTTATATGCTGCTGTGTCGGGAGGGGGCGTCCCACTATTGACGTCATGCGTGCGCGGCTTCGTGTAATTGGTCCGAGTGCCTGTAAGTTCCCTGGTCGGTCCGTGTGTCTGTGTAGGGGTTGCGATCTGTCGGGATTTGGTTGTGTTTTTATCTGTCGGTGAACCAGCAGCGGCTTTCATGTATGCGGCAAGCGCTGACCGTCGTCACGTTTATTTAAGCACTTAGGACGCTTTTCTATTTCTATCGCTTCTCTTGTAATTCTCGTCGTTAGGTTTTCACTTTTGGCTAGGATCTTCGTGTTTTCAAAGTCGATAGAGTGCTCTGTCAGAAGTTTATGTTGTGCTAACAATGACGTTACTTCTTTCTTGAAACCGCTCCTAGTTCACCGACAGATAAAAACACAACCAAATCCCGACAGATCGCAACCCCTACACAGACACACGGACCGACCAGGGAACTTACAGGCACTCGGACCAATTACACGAAGCCGCGCACGCATGACGGCAATAGTGGGGCGTCCTCTCCCGACACAGCAGCATATAACAAGAGGTAGTGCTAGGCGCACATTAGACGATATCAAGCTCTAACCAGCGACAGACCGACTAGCTCCTGAAGATGACGAGTGCGATCTCGTGGAAACGTAGAATAAATAATCTTTTTCAGGACAAAACTCACACGCGGCCAAGAACCCGAGAAACTACACCTTCATCATACGTCCGCGAGAACATCAAGAGTAACATATACAGGGTTAGTTAAAAGTATGGAGACGGCGATTTATTGTCGTTAATATTCATTTTAGGGATTTATGTTTAATATAAAAGTTTGTTAGGATATTTTGATCTACATTTGAGAATATTTGAATTTTTTTTTTCTTCAATTGTTTTTTAGTTACGCCTGTCCGCGCATTTTTTTTTAAATGGGAACTAGTAAATTTTACTCTACCATTCGATAGAGAATTTTTTTCTCTTTACAATAATATTTTTGTTTTTTTAAAATTCATTTTAATAACTTTTTTATAAGAAAAAGCCGGTTCATGTGTTTAACAGATGTTCGGTACATCGCAGATAGACAGAAGCGTAGCGATAAACAAACTTGAGCGACATAATTTTATCAGCGGTTATTGTGTACGTCAAATCTATGACAGATATAATTCATTTGTGCAATTTGTTGCTGTTAATATTAACAATGGCGAGCTTAAGTGAACATGAACGAATTGAAATACTTATGATGTTGGGTTATGGAGATAGACGCAGAAGTTTACAAGACGTTTGTAATTTATTTAATGTTACGCATCCAAATAGAAATCCAATTTCTAAATCCGTTGTTGGTAAAACTTTAAGACGCATTGAACAAACGGGTAGCGTTAAAGATTTGCAAAGGAGTGGAAGACCTAGAACGGCAAAAAGCGATGATAACAAACTGGATATTTTATTGGCTGTATCTGAATATCCCCATTTATCAACCAATCAATTAGCGGCCAAATTCAATATTTCACAGTCATCGATCGTGTCATTTTTAAAAAGTGAAAAGTATAAACCTTATAAGGTACACCTTGTACACGAGTTAACGGAAGATGATTTTGATAGGAGATTACAATTTTCTGAAGAAATGTTAAATATTTGCAATAATAATGAAAATTTTGTCAACAATATTCTTTTCTCTGACGAAGCTACTTTTTGCCTTACCGGTGAAGTAAACAGACATAACTGCAGATACTGGTCATCGGAAAATCCCTCTTGGTTTTTGGAGCACCATACGCACTACCCCCAAAAGGTTAATGTTTGGGTTGGCATTCTAGGCGGTCATATTATCGGTCCATTTTTCATCAATGGCAATTTAACTTCGGCTCTATATTTGCAGTTATTGCAAAATGAAATAATACCTGCTAGTACTACGCTCTATCCTCATGAAAACAATGAACACCTGCCCAATGACAGTATCTGGTTCCAGCATGATGGCGCCCCACCACATTATGGTGTAAATGTTCGTCAATATCTGGACAACGTTTTTCCCCCACAGATGGATTGGAAGACGAGGAACCATTGAATAGCCAGCCCGTTCGCCAGATTTAAGTCCTTTAGATTTTTTTCTTTGGGGATACGTAAAAAACAAAGTTTACAAAGATAAGCCCGATAACGTCGAAGATTTACAAATCCGAATTACCAGAACGATACAAGAAATTCCCCGAGATTTTTTACAGAACTCTGTTCGGGGTTTTGTAGTTCGAGAAATCGAGAAACGATTGGGTCATTGTCAAATTACTAATGGACGACAATTTGAACACTTACTTTAATTTAATTTGTTTAATTTTTCTTGTAAAAAAGTTATTAAAATGAATTTTAAAAAAACAAAAATGTTATTGTAGAGAAAAAAAAAACTCTATGGAATGGAAAAGCAAAATTTACCAGTTCCCATTTTAAAAAAAATGCGCGAACAGGCGTATCTAAAAAAACAATTGAAGAAAAAAAAACAAATAATCTCAAATGTAGTTCAAAATATCTTAACAAACTTTTATATTGAACATAATTCCCTAAAATGAATATTAACGACAATAAATCGCCGTCTCCATACTTTTAACTAACCCTGGATATATATTGTCCTGAAAAGGACTATTTCTAGGAGTAAATAATCCTTTTCAGGACAAAACCCACAAGCGGCCAAGAACCCGAGAAACTACACTTTCATATATATATATATATATATATATATATATATATATATATATATATATAGATAAATTACAAATTATATCAATATTAGATTTGCAATGAAAAATCTAATCTAATTATATTAGTTTTATGTGAAGTAACCTAAAGTGTCCATTTCTTATCCACAGTAGTGTATAAAAGGAAGTTCAGCTAAATTCATTCAGGAAAAAAACATAAATAAGTAGATGTAATGTTAGCAATTTTAAACGTGTGAAAACGCATTTTGCAATGTTTAATAATCCAAGGAAATAAGTAAGTCTTCAACAGGTTTTATTAATAGAATCTGTTAGTATAATTGTAAAAAACTTGTCAACAACTTATGCCAAAACAAATAACTTGATAGTAAATAGTCTTATTTAAATTTGTTTAATTTCGCCAGCTAATTAAATTAACTTTATTCTTCGTAGTGGAAATACAGAGATATAAATTTTAATCTAGAATTGCAATAACATTAAAAAAATAATCTCTCTTTAAACCGGACTTATTTAAATAAATAACGCTTTAAATGTTTTAGAAATACAATTTAGAATCATTTTGTTTATTATATTTACAATTTAAAAATACCCAACACGGTTTTATTATATAATATTCACACATTACATTTTGATATAAGCGAAATTATGTATATGAAATATTAGACACATCTATTATACAAGCTTTTATAAATATTTACAAATGAATACATGTCAATTCACGCATCAGTGAGTGTGATCTAATAATTGTAGAACAAAATGACACTCCAATAAACTGTCAAATTTTATATATATATTTTTTTACTTAATAAAGTATTTGTTGGACTGACTGGTGGTTAACCACCAGTCACTCCTATTCGTTGGATCTAGATTCGGCAGACATCTTTTCGTTCACAAAATTAGATTTAATTTAATGTAGGGACGTTTCTATAACGCGCATTTTAAGGTAGATCTCAGAATATGGTTCCACATACGCATTTCAGCGGTTTTACAATCATTAAAAAATTGTATAGAGCAGGAAGAGGGCTACAATGGAAAATTAAATTAATGTTTTTTTTAATTATTTAGTTTTTCTGCCTGTAAACAATCAATCCAATAACTTTTTGAATGCACTATATACCGGGTGTATTATGAAAAAACCTTTGGGGCTGTAGCTTCCTTATATTTTATCTGACTTTAATGAATGATATGTCAAACTAAATTGTTTTTAAAGCACTGTAACCTGTTTTAAAAAAAAAAAATTTGACATTTCGTTTTTGACAGACAGTAGTAATTTTTTTTTTAAATTGTACTACAAATTTTTTTTTACTTATTCTAATAAACATTTATTTCCTGAAGACACCTCCATTAAATTGAGTGACAAATTTATTATTATTAAAAAAAAACTACGAAATTTACAGAAATCAAGCTATCATATATTTTAATGAATCAAATATTCGAAATTGGACCCATTTTGTTCCAGACACATTTGACACCTTCTATTAACTCCAACTGCTGCGTTTAATATAAGATTTGGTGGTATTTCATGACATACTTGTACTATCCTTCTTACTAAATCATCTCTGGTATTAGGTGGAGTCAAATAGACATGATCTTGAATGTAAGACCACAGAAAGGAATCCAGTGAATTCAAATCTGGCGATCTAGCAGGCCATCGAATAGGTCCGTAAGTGCCCATCCATCTGACGCCAAAATAATTATTTAGAAAATCAGTATTCATTCGTGCATTATGGGGTGTGGCACCGTCCTGTTGGAACACCACCCTGTTTAACTCAGCAAGTGGCAACTCATCTAAATAATCGCCTAATTCATTGCGTAACAAATTATTATACTTTTCTTGGTTTAGATTACCCTCCACAAAAAAAGGCCCTACTACTCTATCGCCTAAAATGCCACACCATACATTTACACTGAATCGATCTTGAAAATTGTGTTGCATCACAACATGGTTATTTTCAGTGCTCCAATGGCGATGATTATTTCTGTTGAATACACCATTTTTCCCAAAAGTGCATTCATCTGACCACAACACACGACGATAAAAAATTGGATCTTCCCTTAGTTTATTCATGAAAACCGTGCAGAATTGAACCCTTCGTTGAGGGTCATTTTCACCGAGAGCATGCACCTTCCGTGGTTTATAAGGAAAGAACTTGAGCTTCTTCAGAATGTACTGAACTGTAGAATGTGATACCTGCATGTAGTGAGCAATTTCTCGCGTAGACGTATTAGGGGTTTCTTCCACATAGAGCAAGACACTTAATTCTAAATTTTGATCTTGAATTACAAATGCGTTTATTTTCGGTTTTTTGAATGTTCCAAAATTTCGTAAATTTCGCACGAGCCTTCCAAACTTATCGGCACTTGGACGCAGTCTGTCAGGAAAACGATTTCCATAAAGTCGCAAAGCAGCTGCAGAATTTGTTCCGCATTCAAAATATACTTGAATCGCATCCACACATTCGCCATTATCCATTTTAATAACAAAATTTAGAAATAAATCGTTGAAAATGTTATAATGAATGTGTGACTGACAGATGTCACAGCTCTCTTCGAAAATTTGGAATGCACTTTTATCGTTCAATATGATTTTTGAATTTTTGAAATAAAGACTGGAAATGTTGTTGTTGACCCACCGCTCACTGATAACATTGGTTTGTAATCCTTTATGTGCTATATAGAATTGAATGTAAGTGATTCTAAAAGGTACACACATTTGCTGGTAATAAAATGAATAGAGTATTTAAAATGCATTTAAGATATCTCTGTGTTCGGAAAAACCAGAATAAATCGAACTAAAAAAAAACCTACAATTTCTCGATTCTTTTTCATACAAGGATATCGTTGTTTACAGTTTCATATTCAGAAAAAGTAATATATTTGAATAAGGAAAAAAAAAATATAGTGCAATTTAAAAAAATACAGTTTGCAGCTGTCTGTCAAAAACAAAGTGTAAAAAAAAATTCAAAGCGGATCACGTTACAGTGTTTTTAAAACGATTTAGTTCGACGTATAATTTATTACATTCGGAAAAAAATAAAAAGTTACAGCACGAAAGGTTTTTCATAATACACCCGGTATATAAAAAGAATTTATACTAAATTTTAATTAAAAATATTATTATTTAATCATAAACCCATCAGAAAGAGATTTAGATCAAATTAAAACAAAAAATACGCGCCCCCTTATACAGCGAATCTAGACAATGCATGTCTTAAATAGACCTTGGTATTTAAACGAATTGTAGCTAGGCAGTAATGATCTAATTATTCTCACAAACCTGTACCTAAAAAGAACTTCAATCCTGACCTTCAAATAAAATACGTATTTCGAAAATGGGTGTGGAAAGAACATTTTATTATTTCTTTTTTAACTAAACAGCAATATGTGTAACATACATAAATTATTATTTAAAAAATAAAGCGTAAAATAATGTTTTTTTTTTTAATTTTTGCAATACATAATGTTAAAACACATCTGGAGTTGTAGCGTAGTTCTAAGCTGAATTCTAGTTTGTGTCATTTCTAACGCTAAATATAATAGGAGCTTTTCCAGTCACATTGCCACTTTAGTGTACGGTTTGAGTCGTAGCGAACTGTTCTGCTACAAATCCATAGACCTTGAAGGTCTGTCACGACTATCCATTATATAGTAGCAAATACAATCTTTTACTGCTATATTTATCTAACTTTCTGTGTAAGACAGTTGAGTTGAAATCTTTGTTTTTCATTCTTTACTTCTTATTGTACACTTCTTTCTATTCTCTTCTCTTCTTTCAATAGGGTCTTGCCGCATGTAATTCTTTGTTATTCTTTCGTCTGGTATCCTGTATGTTCCCCAACAACCCAAACTGTCTTGCTTATATTCTTCTGTTCATGTTTTTTTTATTTAAATTCTTATTCTAACCCTTCGCGTTTTTAACTCAATTTTTCCTCAAATATCCCATTTCCGCAGTATTTATATATCTATTTTTCTTTGCCGTTACCAAAATTTCACATCCGTGTATTAGGACTGGAGACAACACTTTCTTTATAACCTTTACTTTTATGTCTGTAGGTATTTCTACCTTCGTTACACAACCTACTGATATCTTCAAAAAAGAACATGATCAACAAAATTCAGATTATATCGAACAGTTATTCAGCCCACGATACTATATGACTGTGAATGTTGGGTAATAAACAAAAAAGAGCCAGAAAAATTTAATATCTGGTAACGATGAATACTAAGGAAAATATTTGGTGGTGTAAAAGTAGAGGGGACAGGACAGAAAAGAAAAATTAATGCAGAAATTAAATTTTTATACAGAAAGCCATCTATAGGCCAGGTAAATCTACCAGATTACGAAGATTTGTCCATGTTAAGAATGCCAGTTAGCAGATGGGCAAAAAAAAGCATCGCTGAGAGGAGAAAGATTAAGAAGAAGATGTGGATGACTAAGAAAGAAGTAGATGGAGGCATGCGAGGAGAATTTAAGTTTAAAAAACTATAAATATGGTGGGATTCAGCTATGTATGAACAGAGAGAAAATGAAAAAAAATTAAAAATAAAATTGAAGCCATTGGTCTTTAAGGCCTGTCGATATATATATATATATATATAATATATATATATATATATATATATATATATATATATAATAACTTCGTGACCTTGGTATGATATGGTAAACCTAATCAGTAGGCGATTAAAGGTCTGTATATTACTTCAAAATATATGTATTTAAAAAACTCTACATGTTTCGGCTGTATACGCCTTTTTCAAGAGAATACAAAATATATATTTTGTATTCTCTTGAAAAAGGCGTATACAGCCGAAACATGTAGAGTTTTTTAAATACATATATTTTGAAGTAATATACAGACCTTTAATCGCCTACTGATTAGGTTTACCATATATATATATATATATATATATATATATATATATATATATATATCATTTGATGAATTCTCGGCTTTTATATTAAATGTTTTAAATATTTAATCTGAATATAAACATTGGTGCCTTATATTGCATTTCCAGTAGACTTGACACCAAGGTCCTCGTGGCTCAGTTGGTTAGATCAACGGTCCGTAGACTTGGGTTCAAGTCTCAACGTGGACAAAATTTTTCAAATAAAATTTCATATAATTTGCGTTGTAATTTGTAGACAGCAATGTTTACATTCACACTTACTTCGCAAAATAACATACTAATTTGAAAATATTTAAAATATTGAATATAAAAGCCGAAAATTACAAGAATTTATCAAATGATATATTAAAATGAACGACTAAGAAATTATCTCTCTTTATATATACACATATATATATATATATATATATATATATATATATATATATATATACATATACAAGGTGACATTGAAGAAACAGTAATGCTTAGTTCCACGCGATAGAAGACCAGAAAATGCTAAAAAAGTTTTTATGCACTAATATTCGATCGCCTTTTGTTTTCAAGACAAAGGACGTAAGGACATAAGGACATAAGTTTGTCAGAGAAATGTTTTTTGTTAATTTCTTCCCAGAGCTGTTAACCTAATTATTCCAATAATTTATCAAAATTTGACATTTCTGATTAAGAAAAATAGTCTTAGCATACTTTATTAAGAAAATTTATTTCTCTTCAATAGCTCCCTACAAAAAAAAAATCGCTGCTTGGTCGACGTGAACTTTAAAAACAACAACATATCATAACAAAAAAGAGCACTAACTAAATTTAAAAAATATGCTTGAGATATCTAGCTCTAAAGGTGTTCAAATTGATGGCCTTGTTCTTGGATACACCTTTCCAATCTTTGTGGTAATGATTGACGGAATCTTTGATAAATTCCTGGATTATTACAGAATATATCAGCAGACTCCATAAATCTATTCCATAATTACTCTTCGCTATTTGTTTCTACCGCATACACTTCTGTTTTCATAAACCTCCAAAATGAAAAATCGAGGGAATTAAGATTGTAACTACGAGCTGGCCATGATATAGGTCCTCCACGACCTATCCACCTATTTGAAATTATTCAGTTTATTTTCCAATAAATGTCGATAGAGCTTGCCTGTCAATCGATTGGGCAATCGAATTGGACCAATTAGGTAATTGTCGATTATATCTGCCCACACATTAATAAAAAACTCATACTGGTAATTCCGTATTACGGTTTGACGAGGATTGTCATCACTTCAATTGTGCACGTTATGTAGTTTGAAAACACCCTCGCGACTAAAATCTACTTCATCAGTGATCAAAATTAATGATAGAAAATTTTGCACATAATTTAGCAACCACTCGCAATATTGCATACAGCGTAAATAATCCTGTTCCAATAGGTGATGAACTTTTTGGAAATGAAACGAGCGAAGAAGCGGTTCTTGAAAGACTTGTCTAACTGATTCACGGTTAACATTCCGTACAGCTGAACTTATTTTTCTGGTGTTTATTCTCGGATTATTTTCTACTGTTTGCAAAACAGTAGGATGAGTTCTGGTAACTCCACTATTAACTTTTGATTTTTTGAAGCAGCTATCCTTTCCTAAATGTCTATGCTCGTCAATAAATGTTCTAACATTAGGAACATGTCTTAATGGATATCTCTCTTGATAGATACGTTGAGTTTCGGAAGAATTTGATTGAGGGTTTAGTATTAAATTACTAATTACAATTATGTGCGAATTAATTAATAAGACTAACACTTAACTCTAGTTTATCTCCTGACAAACTTATTAATAATAACGAAATATTGAGAGAATTAACCTTTGAGTTTTAATGTAAACAGACTGATAACCCAAATATTAATGAATTTGTATCTGTATATCTACATATTTATATATCTATCTTTCCATAAATCTACATATCTATATTTGATGTCTTTCGTAAAGAAAATTTAATCAAAAAAAAGTAAAAATGTTAAATTTTGCTGATAGCATCGTAATTTTTAATAATGACTACCAAAATTTTCAGGATGTGATTGTTAGAAATTGCTTAAAAAGAGTTGGACTCAAAATGCATGAGACAGAAACGAAGATAACAGCAAACATAAGTGAAAATATAAACATCTAATTAGAAAAAACACTGCTTAAAACTATTAATAATTATATATACTTAGCTCAGCAAATATTAATGAAAAAAACACCATATCTTAGAAAAGAGGAAGTTCCAAAGCGTTACCCAGAAGAGATTTTATTGAGTTTTTGGATCATTTACATAATAACGAGGAATCGGGTATATATGAAATTAATTTCCACTATTGTAAAATGAAATATATTGGTCAAACAAAACGATCAATAATAACCCGTTATAAAGGACATATATCGCATATTAAATTCAACAAACCAGAAAAATCGAGTGTTGCCCGTCATGTGTCAGAAGCCGATCATAACATCACGGTAGATTCTTTAAAACTTATTAAAAATATAAGCAATCTGAAGGAGCTGGACTTATACGAAGGTATTCATATTATTAAAAGCAAAAATAACACGTATAACATCGACAAAGGTCCAGTTCCAGTTACATGCCTGTTCGAATTCTTAGAAAATTAGAAGATTCGAGAATTGTAGGTTCTTAAAACTTAGTGTATACTTAGACGCCTCGCAAAATGTTTCGCGATTCTCTGTGTTAGCTTAACTGTACCCTATTTGCAACACTGTGATTATTAATTTAACTACTGAGGATGACAAGTTAGTTATAGAAATACAATTTAGGGTACGAATACTAATTGTAGCACCTTTTTTTAAGTCACCTTATTATATTACGAATTTGGATCAGAGGAAAAAAAATATAGACAGGGTTGGACAAAAGTAACGCATCAGTCGAATAATTCCGTAAATATAAACTTTAGAACAAAATGTTATTAACAAAAGTTTTTTGACAAGTTATTTTGTATTGGCTTCAATCATTTGTTTTTTTTTCATGATGATGATTACATATGACAGCCAAAAAAATTTTTTTTTTTTAATGGAATAATATTAATTTTTGGACAATTCGGAATCTTTATTAAGTTCTGAATATGAATGCGTACTATTTTCATGGGGTTAGATAATAAAAATATTGAGAAAAAATTTAAATTTAATAAAAGTAAACAAACTACAAAATTAAATTAAATGCTCAAAGTGCGTCCTTCTACGACCTGACAGTGTCCTAAACGTTCCCAAAAATGACGAATTGTATTTTGTAAACTATTAGGTGGTATGGCTTGTATCTCACGAGTAATTTTTGCTCTCAAATCCTCTAGGTTTCTAGGTTTGTCCTTGTATACTTGCGACTTCAAGTGTCCCGAAAGAGAGAAATCCAATGGATTTAAATCGGAAGACCTAGCTGGCCAATCAATAAAACCCCGAAGTCCAATCCAACGACCGGGAAAAATTGTGTCTAAATACTGTCGAACATTAATAGCATAATCAGGTGGTGCTCCATCTTGTTGAAACCATAGATTACGGTTTGGCATGCTTGGTTGATTGTCGTTAGGAAATAAAATCAACAGATCTGGTACAATATGGTTACGCAATAAATGTAAGTAACCATCACCATTTAGGTTGTGTTCCAAGAAGTACGGACCTATGATGCGTTGCCCAACAATGCCAGCCCACACATTAAGTTTGTGGCGATGTTGTCTATGATTTCCTCGCATCCAATGTGGATTCTCAGTCACCCAATAACGGCAGCTTTGCCTATTTACAAATCCATTTAGACAAAATGTAGCTTCGTCAGAAAATACGATGTTGTTTAAAAAATTTGGATCGTTATTGGACAATTCCATTATTGTTTCACAAAACTGTAATCTTCTGTCCGGGTCATCTTCGTTAAGTTCGTGCAGTAAGTGTATGTTATAGGGCTTGTATTTGTTCGCTTTTAATATTCGTCTAATAGATCTGCTACTCATATCATTTTCTAATCCTAGTTGAGTGGTTGACGTAGTGGGATTTTATGTTACAGCAAGTAAAACATGAAGAGATCGGTCTTCATTAGTGATTTCTTTTGGTCGGCCAGCTTTAGGTATATCCCTAACATCGCCCGTTCCTCTAAATTTAGTAACCAATCTCGAAACTGTTGATTGAGCTATAGGATCTCGATCCAAATAAACATTATTGAATAAAGTGCAAACTTCGTGATGTGAAGGTTGCCTGTCACCATATCCGACCATCATAGGAATTTCTATTCTTTCTTTAGTAGTTAATTTGACCATTTTCACACAAAACACGTATTAAAAAAAGCAAGTTTTACGATGGAAACTATTTTATTGTGAAACGTTAATAATTTAATGACAGTCAAAAAATCTACAATTTCCAAAGCAATCTACAAAACACTGCACTAGTCCAGATGTACGTTTATTAAATTTTATTTTTTTCTCAATATTTTTATTATCTAACCCCATGAAAAAAGTACATATTCATATTCAGAAATTAATAAAGATTCCGAATTTTCTAAAAGAAAATATTATTTCCATTTAAAAAAAAATTTTTTTTTTGCTGTCATATGTAATCATCATGAAAAAAAAACGCAAATGATTGAAGCCAATACAAAATAACTTGTCAAAAAACTTTTGTTGACAACATTTTGTTCTGAAGCTTATATTTGCGGAATTATTAGACTGATGCGTTACTTCTGCCCAACCCCGTATATTAGAATTAGTACACACAAATATGTAATATTTTGTGATCCAATCGAGAACGTAACGAAAAACACATCCTAAATACAAATGAACAGATCAAGCATCCAATTTTAAAATATGCTGATTAATTTAATTTTGAATAAAAAACAATAGTTCTAGTTAACTTACACCTGTAATACTGTACATTTGAAGATCGAAGATGTAATAGGGTTGAAAGTTCTCGTTATTCAAACTTCGGCATGTACGAATTCGCAATAGTGTGTTTAAAGCTCCACACGCTCGGATAAACCATGATGACCTAGAGGTCTTTAAACTTTAATAAAAGGATAAACTGGTTTGCTGAGGAGCCATTCTGCCAAATATTCAACTAACACCCCTGAAGCTCTATAAAAAGACTATTATATATCTACTGGATTCGCGGCTGAGATACGCAAAATTCTTTAGCATGTTAGCATATATTTTAAATAAAAATTCAGATGAGGGCTGTTAAGTAATCTAACGAAAAATAATTTAAAGAATTTATTTCTTTTTGGAATAAATGCATTTACAATGACTAAAGTGGAAACTAAATGTGAAATAATATGGAATAAAAGCAAAAAATAATTTTTAATCAGTATTTAATCAATTTAATATTATTGTTCAGTAAATAATTTTCAGTTTTTAGACAATCTTTGAACTAAACTACTCAAAAATGAATAAGGAATTTTTACTTTTTTGTATTTTTTAGATAGTATGGGTAAATATTTGTAGTGTATTATATTAGATACATAATTGTACACAACAATTTAAAATTTTCAAGTATATTTATTCAGAAAAATCGTTAGATTACTAAGAAATGATCAAAAATGAAATAAGCAACATTTTTAACAATAGCTAAAATAAACATTTTTCTGTAACAATTAATTCTAAAATCGTGTATAATGGCCACGGACATCTCTCACAGCTGTATATCTTCGGGGCATACTCAAAATGCAATTATTAATGTGTTCTTGTGACACTCTTCTCCAACACAGCGGTAAAATTTCCCGCAAGTGCTGCACGTTAACTGGGGGTGGATTATGTTCGTTGAGCTGTTCTTGAAGTCTGTCCCAAATGTGCTCAATTGGATTCAAGTCGGGAGACGTTGGTGGTAAAGGTAGATGGTTAATATGGAGGTCATTTATTGCTTGCATTACAATTTGTGCACGATGAGGTCTTGCATTATCATCAATAAAAACCATGTTTTCATCCACAGCCTCACGAAAGTCGGCCACATATTGCTGAATAATGTCATCTCTGTATATGTGTCCATTGACATTGTTTTCAAAGAGATGGAGGTTCGTACGTCCATTCAAACTAATGCCCGCCCACGGTCTCCTCGAGTTTTCCAGACCCTTACTCTACGTTTATCACTAAATAAGCAGAATCTGGATTCATCGGTGTATAAACCATGCTCCCATTGAAAATTTTCTGCTAGTCGTTGGTTAACCCAAGTTCTTCTAGCCATTCTATTGGCATTAGTTAATTTTGGGCGTCTCACAGGCCTGCAGCTATGAAGATCCGTTTCCCTCAGACGGTTTGATCCGAAACTCTAACTCCAGTGGCGGCACGTAACTGTGTTTGCAGCCATACAGCACTTCTAAACGGATTCATCCTTGTCTGAATTCGTATGTAGCGGTCTTGTCTCTGATTTGTTTTCCTCTCAGATCCACTACCGGGTCTTCTCCTTGCAGATCCTATCTGTTGGAATCTTGTTAGAGCCCTACTAACAACACTTGGAGACACATTAAAAATTGCGGCAATTTCTGCTCCAGATTGCCCTCGCTGATGCAATAACGCAATTAAATCAAAAGTTTCTTTATTTAAATGACGTCTTGACATCGTGAAAATGTGAAATGACGTTTAAAATGAATAATACTTGTCAAAAAATGCGATTTTTATAATTTTGTATTCTAAATTAATTTAACGTTAAAATACAAGATTCAATATTTTATCACACAGAAAAGACATTTACCAAATAAAATGTCCACAAACGACTGTGGGCCTTCTAATTTATTTATAGTTTGAGAAAATACGTTAAATTTAATTGAATTAATTAGACCTGTTAAAAAAAGATCTAATTCCCTATTCATTTTTGAGTAGTTTATTTAGAAGAAAATATTTTTTTATTAAATATTAATAGGTCCACAAGGATTGTTTGATATTCAAATTGATAAATTTCTGTAGGATATCATTACAAATGCCATTCTTCAAATAAACTCATTCCAAATTTCATACAAAGACAGCCGACTTGTAATTGTCATATGTCGTTTAAAACAACTATTGAAGAAGTCGTCATCAAAATGTTTATTTATAATAAACATCTGCACAGATTAAAAAGGAACTCGATGAAATTTATGGAAACAAAACCGTCATTAAATACTCTTTATTTTTGGGTTAAGAAGTTTGAATGGAGTAACACATCGGGCTACACACTAAGAGATATAATCCGATACAAGAACATAAGAAATAAACTTCAGGTGCCAGACGTTCTCAAATATAGGCGACAACGATGAGGGCATTGGAGCCAGCATATCAACAAGATGGAAGATGGCAGAGTAGCAAAAATCACTCCAGACGTAATCCCTGGAATACAACGATCTTCGGGCAGACCTCTTAAATGCTCGGGGGACTCATGAGTATCAACATCAAGAGAAAACTAAGTTAGAATATACAGGCCTAAGATCTAAATTAAGACAAAAAAGAAGAATTTGAATGTGCCTAACATACATTAAAGCCTAGTAGCACTCTAAATATCTAGTTTGAGTCACCACGAAGGGTACAGTTGATAGATTATGGAAGATCGCCATGGGATTACTGAAACTATTAAGATTAAGATAAGTATCTTCCATGAAAAACTGCATATGAAAAACTAAGGAATGATATGGGAGCCCGCTGTTGTTAGATATCTACCAAAAACTCACGCGAAAGAACATTTTAATGCAGTATTTCTCAATGTCTGATCTTAATCAAACAAAATCAAAAATAAGTAAAAACATAGAAACAGAAACGCTATGGAAAATCGTCAGAGACACAATAATGATAGTATCGGAAGAAAGTTGTGGGTATAGTAAAATAAGGAAACATATTAAGCAAACAAAGTGGTGGAATGAAGAGATAAAGCAAGAAATAAAACGAAAAAAACAAGCACGGAAAAACTACTTATGCAACAGAAATAATCGAACATACAACAAATATAAAGAACAGAGAATAAAAGTTAAAGAACTGGTAAAAGATGCAAAACAAAGGACATGGGAAGAATTTGGGGAAGCAATGGAGAGAGATAGCAGAGGAAATCAAAAACTGTTGTATGGAGTACTGAAACGATTAAGGAGAGGAAATCAAGTTAAATCCTTGTACATAAAATCAAAAGAAGGAAAAATACTAGAAGATGAGAACGACATTATAGCGAGATGGAAAGAATACTTTGAGGATTTACTAAGCACGGAAATTAATGACCAAGTAAACAAACCGGAAATATTGCACGAGTCGCCTACAAGAAAAAAAGAACACACGGAACAGGACAAAATAACCATGGAAGAAATAAAAGATGCACTAAAGAGGCTAAAGAGAGGCAAGACAGCAGGAATTGACGGAATAACAACAGAGATGGTAAAGAATTTGGGAGAAAATGGAATAGAAGTATTAGAAATACTATTTAATAAAATATAGGACGAACAGAAAATACCAGAGGATTGGAAATGGGAGTTTTGTTACCGATATATAAAAAAGGAGACAACAAACTGTAGGAATTATAGAGGAATTACACTATTGTGCGTCATGCTAAAAGTTTATGAAAGAATCTTGGAAGAGAGATTAAAAACAATAATCGAGGCGCAACTCGAAGAATCACAGAGTGGATTTAGAAAAGGTAGAAGTGTACAGGACATAGGTTTTATAGACATAGAAAAGGCTTTCGATTGTATACCCCGAAACTTGGTGTGGAGGAGCCTAGAAAAAAGAGGAATAAAAAGCAAACTGAGGAAAGCAATAGCAAGCATATACAAGTGTACAAGAAACGTGGTGAGAGCTTGTAATAGACAATCAGAAGAGTTTGAAACAAGGGAAGGATTGCGGCAAGGAGGAGTACTTAGTCCTATACTATTTAATGTAATACTTGATGACGTACTGAAAGATATTAAAAACAACACAAAAAAGATACAAATAGGATATAGAAATATGGGGCTGGTGGAGGTAGCGGAGAACGCGTTTGCTGATGATTTGGTGGTATACGCAAATACCGAAAAGGAACTGCAAACAAACTTGGTAATTTGGAAAACAGCACTGAAAAAGAGAAACATGAAAATTAACTCAGACAAAACTAAAGTGATGGCGATAGGGAAAAACCATAAACAGTTAACAATTAAAGTAGGAGGAAAGGACATCGAACAAGTTGAAACATTTAAATACTTAGGAGTAAACATTCATAGAGAAGGGAAAGAAGACACAGAGATTAATGGCAGAATTGAAAGCACGACAAAGTTGTACTATACACTCAACAACACTTTCATCAGAAATAGAGAAATTTCAACGAAGACAAAAATGACTGTGTTTAAAACCGTATATAGACCAATACTAACATATGGGTGTGAAAGCTGGATACTAAATAACAAAACAAAATCCAAAATACAAGCGATGGAGATGAGGTATTTAAGAGCAGTCAAAGGAGTAACACGCAAAGACAGAATAAGAAATGAAGTGATAAGGCAAGATCTGAATACAGAACCGATCCTCGAAAGTATAGAGAGACAAAAATTGAAATGGTTCGGACACGTCGTTCGTATAGAAGAAACAAGGCAGACAAAGAGAGTATGGAAAGCTAAGACAATACAGAAAAGGAAGAGAGGTAGACCAAAGAATACATGGGACAATACAGTAGCGGAAAACCTGCAAAAACGTGGAATGACATGGAGAGAAGCAGAAGTTGCGGCAAAAAATAAGAAGGAATGGGAAAAATTCAAAAATTCATTTACAATAAAAAATAGAATTAAGTTTCAGAGTGAAAATTAAGTGTATACCTTGACACCCGTAGGGTAATTTCAAGGTTTATTGATTATAATAATAATAATAATATAACCGGAAACGAAACGTAGATCCACTATTATACACCTAATTGAACTGCTGGAAAAAGCACCAAAGAACGCGAAAACTGTTTTATTGTCTGGGAAAGTCATAGCTGCTATCTTTTGGAATTGCCAAATAATTATCGTCTGACGTCCTCAAACTCCACTCAGTAATAGACCAGCTCTATAAAATTGACGAATGCAATCTTGTTGAAACCTCGAGACAACAAGAATAAATGTTGTCAAAATGTACAAATTTATCATTACGCAAGAACTTATTTTATGTTTTTCAAAAAGTAGGATCAGATTAGATAGTTTATTTTTAAATTTACTGGAGGTGGGTCAAGTTGATAAGGAGATTCTATAATGCGATCATTATTATCGTTGTTGCAGGTAAAAAAGTTGAGTTACGTTAGTTGATAACTTGCAAAATCTTGGGTTTCTTTTTTGTAATTGCTTCTTCCCCATTTTTCATTTTCTGTTCTGATTGGAGGTTTAGACAATTGGGGTCGATTTATTTTCTTTGCGGCTTTCCAGACAGAACATTATGTGGCCTCTGTAGCTGTTATGTTTCTTAGATAGTTATAAATTCCAGTATTTTTATGATTATCAAATAACGACTTCAACAAGTCTTATCTTCAGGTGCTCTTATTTTTGCCACCCTTTCCTGATTTGCATTTTTCTACAATCTTAGGTTTAATTGAAGAGAATATGTCTTGGTACAAGTGTGTTTGTTATCAGTAGAAGTAGATTGCCAAACAACTTATTGAATAGTTACATTGAAATGTTCTGCAGCATCGTTTATTTCATAGTCTGATTTAAGTGGAATTTTCATATCTAAATTATAGTCAAGAAATGTCCAAAATTATTGCCAATTTGTCCGCTTATTTCCTAGATCGATTCGGCGACTCGATCCGCAACCGTGTTCGTCGGAATGATCGTCCTGGATGGTTTAGTTTCGGAGATATGGTGGTGGTCCAAAATCGAAGTTCCAATTTTAGTACGATTTTCGCGAGTTCGAAATTTTTTTTTTGGAATTTCGACCAAAAAGCAACTCCGGGATTTTCTAAGGCGTTGACAAACGCTGTACAAGTGTTGGGGCGCCGAAATTTGGCGTATACTTTCGGAAACTAAAAGAGATAGGCGGGCGCGATTGTGTTTATAGTAATTAGCAGCTCAAAATACATGCTATAAAAGAATCGGCACGTCTAAAATCCACGCTCTTTGATTTTTTGAAGTTTTCAAATTTCTACCGCCTGAGGTTCAAAAAAATTGCGAAATGTTCAAAATGCTGTAACTCCCTCATTTATTGTCCGATCGACGTGAACTTTGCGGCGAATTAAAGTATTCGTCGAAATTATTAAAACGAGCCCAAGCACGTCCCCAAAGGGCGATCCGTTCAGGCATAACTCCGAAACCGGACTTCCTAGAGCATTCTGGTTTCCAGCAATCGATTCGGCGTCTCGATCCGCAACCGTGTTCGTCGGAATGATCGTCCTGGATGGTTGAGTTCCGGAGATACGGCGGTGATCCAAAATTGAAGATTCAATTTTAGTACGATTTTCACGAGTTCGAAAAATTTTTTTCTTTGAATTTCGACCCAAAATCCCTCCAGGGTTTTCTAGGGTGCCGACGAAGACTGTACAAACGTTCGGGCGTTGAAATTTAGCGTCCTCGAGGTGCCCACAGTTTTTCGCGAATATCTCGAAAACTTAAGAGTTATAACCGGGCGCCGTTGTGTTTATCTTAATCAGCAGCTCAAAATACATAAAATAAAAGTATCGGAACGCCGAAAATCGACACTTTTTGATTTTTTTAAATCTTCGAATTTCTACCACCTAAGGTTAAATAAAATTGGAAGTAAATTTCGCTCAAGGATTTCGGTACTCATCGAGATCAAAATTAGAGAATGGTCGGACGAGAGATCGAAACAAGACTTTGCAATTAGAAATTCTTTCGTAATCCCTCTAGTGACACGGAAATCAACAAGATCAGGTAGCTTGTTTCTATCGGGCAGTCTTGTGTAGATTAATTAAAGGGATTCCTGATTTCCATAGCTCTCTATTGTCTTCCCCTTGGGTTGATAAGCTTTGATCTGCAGTGTATGTTTAGTGATATAATCTCAACCTATGAGAAACGTATTACCAGGCATTTTAAAGAATTGATCAAATTGGTTTGCAGTTATGATATACTGGGGTAGACAATAGATAGCTGACTCGATTATGTCAGTTCCTTGTAGATATTCCTTATCATATTTGTTGGATTCAAAATGTTTGAAACAGAAATAAAAATAAAAATTTTTGGATTTATGTGATTTTCTTACTTTTGGTAATATTAAATACTTTTTTTCTTACATATTTTCGTATAGTTTTCCTTTAAGTGACTTATTGTTTTATTTGTACATCATTTGTTTTATTGGGTATAGCGGTGTATTTCAATATACTTATTAGAATTCATTCTTCAAAAATTTAGTAAGACAAAAATTTCAGAAATGGTATCAGAAAGAACCTCCAAGCCGTTTAACTATCCGTCGAGTGCATGAAAAATTTGTGCGCACAGGGTCTGTCACTAATGACTGTAAAGGAAACAGTGGACGTCCCAGAACTATTCGAACGGAAAATAACATCATAAATGTACAAGGTCGAATAATTAACAGCCCAAGAAAATAAAGTACGAGATTAGCATTGGAAAGCGGAATCTCGCGGATAAGTGCTCTGAGAATTCTTCACCTCGATCTGGGAATGAAACCGTATCACATTCAAATGATTCAGGCCCTTTCTGATGCCGATAAAATTGCTCGTGTTCTAGCTGCAGAAGTGATACTAGAAATAACGAACATAGACCCTAATGTTATGTTCTTCATGTCGGATGAAGCCACATTTCATATCAGTGGCAACGTCAATAAGGACAATTGCAGCATTTGGAATACAGATAATCCTCATGAACTAAGAGAGCACACTCGCTCCACACCGAAAGTTAACGTATGGTGTGGCATATCGAAGTTTGGAGTGCCTGGTCCATATTTTTTTAACGCCCAGACTGTAACGGGAGATGCTTACCTGGATATGCTGCAGAAGTTTGTTGTAGACAATCTTCCCCTCCGTATCTTAACATCTGGTTACTTTCAGCAAGACGGTGCACCACCACATTATTCCTTAGCGGTTCGACATTACCTAGATCAAACATTTGGTAGACGTTGGATTGGAAGAGGTGGACCTTTGTCTTGGCCAGCACGGTCGCCAGACTTGACCCCTTGCGATTTATGGCTATGGGGAATGTTGAACGATCGCGTGTATGCTACAAAGCCTACTGACATTAATGACCTGAAAGAGCGCATAATAACAGTAGTCCGCTCTATACCTAAGGAAATGTGTGAACGAGCTATGACCTCTATGATGCAAAGACTTCACTCATGCATTGAAAATCAAGGAATACAGATCGAAGGAGTGCTTAGGTCTATTTTGACTTGTGTACATAATGTGTTACTTAATAAGTTACTAAAATAAAAGTTTTTCCCATATAAGTGGTATAAGTGGTAACATATTTTTGGACAACCCTGTATTATCCATTGTCATATACGTATTTGGTTAGTAATTCGTTTCGCTTTGCTCTATTTGAGGAAAACATTTTTTACCATTTTTTATATTTATTGTAATTCAATAAAAAATAACATTACAACTTATTCGATTTTTCTTTTTGAATAAACCCTGTATATAGTTAAATAATTTGCAACTGGTGTTATAAAATTTACAGTTTATTTCTACATAAATGTACAGCTTGTAAGAGTGTCATTTTAAATGATTTAGATTTTATTTAAAATGTTTTAAAATCGAATAGCAATATTACACACCGACTAAGTTCTAAAATGTATCTCTTTTACAAAAAAAAAAACATTATTTACAAGTCTTAATCTTCCTTAACTAATATTTCTATTCTCATTTTCAACATCTCGCGTCAATTTTGTCGAAATCATTTTCTCACAACCGTTACTCGTTAGATCAATATTCGATATTTCGTCTAGTACAGCGCACACCGAGCAATTTCCCAACCTGTTCTGTTCTTCCTGTATGGAATCGTCATCTTCTTTCGGCGATACTTTGGTGCGAGCGAGCAGATCAGAACACAGAGGATCGTCTTGCAAAAGATCAATGCTAACTTTCATGTTTTCACCGGCATTTTTAAGAATCGCCGATGTTATTTTGGGTTTGATTCCTGCTTCCGGTTTTTCATGAATGATCGTTTCGGGTTGGTAACTGTTAACTATTGGATACCCGTACATTCCGTTGTCGTACTCTGTTTGATTGCTGTACGCATAGGAGCACATCGATAAACTCTGGTCGGATTGCGTCAAACACGTGTTTGCTTTTAACGTGCTTAAGCTCAAATTTTCTTTGTTACTTGGAGACGTAGTTTCTATATAATAGGATTCATCGACTTCCTCTAGTGTGTCATCGTCGCTGTACCTGTAAAATAATTATTATATTTATATAAAAGTTGATATTCCTACAACAAAGTCGTTTTAAGCCTAGATACGTATATCGACAACTAAATTCTTATCATCAACAGCGGAAAAAGTATTACACTAGGATGTTTCTACCGCTGATGATGAGAACTGGACGAAATATGTATCCAGAATCAGTTACAATTCCAGATTTAATCAAATATTTATGTAAACAGTACATAGAAATATGGGTATAGAAATACAGTGTATAATGACCAAGAAAAAAGAGGTTAAATATATACAAGTTTTGTCTGCTTTTGGAGTATTTTATAAAATTCCAATGCCGCGACTGCGATAGTTACTACATAGGTCAGACTAAACAATATTTATACAAAAGGATACAAGCCCACAAATACTCCAAAACAGACAAAACTGCTTTATTTACATACGAACTGCGGCACGATGACCATTTCGATTTTGAAAACACTCGGATAATCGAATAGAGAACAACACATAATGAAAATAGAAATTAAGGAATGATTAATACTAAGCAAGATAAAAATGGAATTAACAACATGAGTGGCATAAAAAATCTAAGCAGTATATATTATAATTTAATAATGTAGCGTAGCGATCTGCAATTTGCCTTCATGAATATATAAAGATCTAGACTTGAATTTATAAATTTAATAGTGTCATCTTAACTAATCTTTCGAAAACTATACTAAATAGACTGTCATTTTTTATAATTTTATAATTATATATTTACATTTTTAAGAAACTCTTTGATGAAAGCAATAATTTGCTGAAACATGTAAGAGTGGAATTAGTTAAAATAAATAAATATTTAAAACAGACCTTAAATCGACGAATAAAGAAATGTATATACACATATATATATATATATATATATATATATATATATATATATATATATATATATATATATATATATAATATCTTCGTGACCTTGGTATGATAAGGTAAACTTAATAAGTCGGCGATTCAAGGTCTGGTTCCACTTCAAAAACTATATATTTAAAACAATCCTACATGTACATGTTTCGGCTAATCATGTCTTTCTCAAGGAATACAAAATATAATGTAGAGTGGCGATCTGCAATTTACCTTTATGAATATGTAAAGATCTAGACTTGTATTCCTTGAGAAAGGCATCATTAGCCGAAACATGTACATGTAGGATTGTTTTAAATATATAGTTTATGAAGTGGAACCAGACCTTGAATCGCCTACAATTTGAATTTACCATAACATACTAAGGTCACGAAATAATTATCTTTATATATGTATATATATATATATATATATATATATATATAAGGTAAACTTAATAAGTCGGCGATTTAAGGTCTGGTTTACTTCAAAGTATATATATTTAAAACAACCCTACATGTTTCGGCAATACGCCTTTGTCAAGGGAATACAAAATATAAATGAATATTTATATTTTGTATTCCCTTGACAAAGGCGTATTGCCGAAACATGTAGGGTTGTTTTAAATATATATACTTTAAAGTAAACCAGACCTTTAATCGCCGACTTATTAAGTTTACCTTATCATACCAAGGTCACGAAGATATTATATATATATATATATATATATATATATATATTAAAAATAATAGACTTTTATTGGTTTTAGCGACCTTTTATTGAATTTAGATGTTTGTTTGCGACGTTTCGACTTTTATCAATTCAGTCTTTTTCAAGCTCTGGAAACAAGAATCATTACAATGAACATGAGAACTGTGTTTGTTTTGTGTGATATAACAATTGAATTAACCATTTTAAATTTAACATTATATTAAGAAATGAATTACGGATTAGGTTAGTGTTTTACGTTGAAAATTAAATAACATTAAATTAAAATAGCTTAGAATGGTAGGGGGACATTTATGTGATTAATATCTGTATGAATTAATTGGAGACTTAACAAATATTAACAATTTTTAAGTTTAAAATTAGATTAAAGATGATTACAAATTGAGTTAACATTTAACGTTGAAACTTACATAAAATAAAAATAAGAATGGCTAAAATGAACAGGAAAGTTGAATTACAATACAATACGTAAAGAGAACAAAGAAAAGTCAAATAAAACTCACATTTGTTGTTTTTTCTACACAGGTACGCATTCATGTGCCACATGTGTTTGGACACCCGGGACCAATTTTCTTAGAACGAACATGCTTGTGCGGATTTTGTAAGTGAACTAATGCTTTAGTTTGCGGGGGTTTAATTTCTGTTTTTTGGAATGAGCATGGTAGTCAGGACCGTATTTAGGGGTATAAGTTAATATTGTTATTTCTAATTGGAGATATTTTTTTCCCATTTAAAAAGTCTATTATTAGTCTAAAAGTCTATTATTTTTAATATTAAAACACGGCCAATAAAATAAAAAAGAAAAACAAAATTCTTTAAACACTAAATATATATATATATATATATATATATATATATATATATATATATATATATATATATATATATATTACAACGCTAATTAATGAAATTTTTTGAAAAATTCTTCCTTGGGTGGACTCGAATCCACGACCTTTAGTTATCTAGACTAACGCTCTAACCTACTACGCCACCAAGGCTCTTGCGTTCGAGTGTTGTTAGAAATGCCTTAAGTTACTTATTAAGGAACAGATATTAATATTGAAGTCGTCGATGACATTTTGCTAAATTTCATCCATTAGATATTTGATAATAATCTATTTCTTAGCCGTACAATTAATATATATCATTTGATATATATATATAAGGAAGAAGTTCTTGGGGATTCCAGCAAAAGATGTTATTATGAGTATTTCTTTATTTCATTCAACTGATATTTCGCATCCTATCTCGGTATGCCTCTTCAGGGCTTTTGAAATTTGAACTTTAATTTTAGAAGAAAGTTCGCAGACTGACATGTGAGAACATAAGTATGGATGGTGTCGCCGCAAGTGTAAATCCTTGATCCTTTTGAAGCACGAGGTTAAAATCACACACACGAAAAGTCGTAGCACAAACAACAGATTAAAATAAAGTCTGGATGTAGTCAAAATTATGTCAAAAATTTAAAATATAAAAGAGAACATGTAATGGACAACATAGAACACGTGGACGATGTAGACGACAGCACACCTAGAGTGTTCTGTCGACGAAATACGGTTATAAACCCAAATGTTACGCCCAATGATGGCGATATCCTCTTCCATGCACCCGTTCATCGCCTGTGCGAATGAAAGTCATCCACTAGCATTGCATTAGGACCGAAATCATGGTGCGTTCAATAATCCGCCGAAATGGGTCTTATAGCCATCACGTGTAGAATTTCCAAGCGCTAGAGCGGTGTCAACCCTATCCATAATAAAAATTGCAAAGCTTACTAAGCATATATAACTCTTGGATTTTGAGATTTGAATGACTTTTTGACGATCAAACCCTACTGGAACCTACGACGGTCTAAAAAAACCATCCAATATTATTGGACATGATCATAGCACTGGGAAATTATAGTATTATCAATTCTGAATTGTACACTATAGAATACTAGCATTAAAGCCTTGTTAAATCCACCATATTTAACCAAACTCGTCACACTGCATCATAATGCTGTTTGCCCACGTGTCATCGGTGAAACAATGGACTATGTAAACGAATTAAATACAAAATTGAAGAAATCTCAACGATATAGTCTCGACCTACACAGTCAGACAACTAAAGTCCAACCTACGTCTACCATGTTCTTGAATTTTGCTTCCGAGTTTATTGGAGAGAATTGTTATGTATTGAAACGCTCAATTGATCTCCATTAAAATTTGACAGCTTTCGTGATCGCTAAGAAACGTTTATGTCAAAATGTCTCTATTTAAATCGAAAAAGCCATACTCTCCCCAACCTACGTCTACAACTTACATACACTGTGGAATACTTGCACTTAATCCTTTGATAAATCCATGATATTTAACCAAAGAAATTAATATACTGCATCATGATAACGTTCCCCCAAGTACCATAGCTCAAACAGTCGGATATGTAAGCGAATAAAACATAAAACTGATGAAACCTGCATCATATAGTTCCGACCTACACAGTTCGGCAATTAAATTCCAACCTGTACCTGAATAGTTTTTAGAATGGCAATCCTTATGAATTAAAGCGTTCAATCGATCTTCAGCAAAGTTCGATGGTCTTCCTGAACGTTGAGCATGCTGTACGTCCAAAATTACCAACTTAAGTCTACAATGTAGGTTGGAACGAAAGAGAATAGCTTTAGTGCTGCCCTCTGTCGTTAGACTCAGTAATTACTGATCGGTTCTCGTATAAAATGTCTTACATTAGAATTAGAGAAAATATTAAGTTAAGTGAATACATCTTATTCTTGTAAAAAGAAAATCATATCGACGTATACTTCATTACATGTTTTTCACGAAACATAACATTAACTTTGCTATTTCTATTTGTTATTATTAGTAAAAATACGGGAAATTCCAAATGCGCAACATAATTCTACACACATACAGTATGCGAGCGTCTACATATGAATTTCAATTGTGACTCAAGTGAGTGGAGTGTGTACCTAGAGTCTAGACTTTATGGTTGACTGAAGATATGATTAAAATTGTTAAACAACTAAATTATGAAATTCAATGATTTCAGTTTTCCTTTTAAACAATATTGAATTGAAAACTGTTTAATATGCGTTATCAAATGGTTATCCTATTGTAAACTTGTTGTTACGACTTCCACATATTTTCTTTTTTAAATTCAGACTGTGTTAATGAATTTGTTATTAAATACTCTTTATATATAAAACACATTTTTAATAAACATTACAGGGAGTGATAATAATAATAAATAGTAGTTAATTGACGAAGGAGATACTTGTTGAAACTTCATTACAACGCTAAGAAATAAGTAATTAAACTTCTAGTTTCAAAAATTATTTTATTGTAAATACCACTACAATATTGTTTCGCCATACAATGGCTTCATCAGGTGGATGAAATACTGAATATGTACAATACAAGTTTGAATATTTATGTGAAAATTATTTGGGAAATGGTGGTGGAAACATTTTTACAATCTTAAATTTAGTAGAGGGGAGTTGTTTAAATCTAGTTGGTCATTTAAAGCTAATCCTAAACTATTGTATCTATTAATTTCTAAGTTTTCTAATAGGTTAAGTTTTTTACTTTTTTCTTGAATGTGTAAAATTTTGAAATCTATATTAAATCTATGATTGATATCTATACAATGACTTGCAAAAGTTGAATCTGTTTTCTTTTCTTTATGGCTTCTCTCGTGTTCTTTCATCCTAATTTTGAATGTCCTCCCCGTTTGTCCTATGTATACCTGTAAATATTGTCAATAACATCCTAAATAGCCAACAAAAATCTAAAACCCTGTCCTTAGTTTATCCAAAATTAAAATACAAGATAATTAATTCCTATAATTCAATCACTTACTTAGGAAGAATTTCGGAAAAAATTGGTACTTTCATTAAAAAACTTAATAACGAACATATATCATTTAAAACAGACAATACTATACAGAACATTATTAAAAACAACAAAGATAAAATAGACAAAGAATCAAACTCTGGTGTATATAAGTTAACATGCAAAGATTGTAATAAGGTATACATAGGACAAACGGGGAGACATTCAAAATAAGGATGAAGAACACGAGAGAAGCCATAAAGAAAACAAAACAGATTCAACTTTCGCAAGTCATTGTATAGATATCAATCATAGATTTAATATAGATTTCAAAATTTTACACATTCAAGAAAAAAGTAAAAAACTTAACCTGTTAGAAAACTTAGAAATTAATAGATACAATAGTTTAGGATTAGCTTTAAATGACCAACTAGATTTAAACAACTCCCCTCTACTAAATTTAAGATTGTAAAAAAAATCTGGTTGATAGATGGATCACAATCCAATCATGTCACAGGGGCAGGTTTCTGTTAAATATCCCTTAGAAGTAAGAGTTCACTGAAACTGAGCAGAGCAAATACACGACGGTTTTCCAAACTGAGTTGTTTCCAGTCGCAACTTGCGCTGAGGATATTCGGAAAGCCAGCTGTATAAATAGAAGGATCAACATAATTACTGATAGTCAGATAGCTTTTAAGGCCACTATAAACCCTATCCAATTACCAGGTCGAAGCTGGTTAAACACTGCAAGCAGGTCCTCAACCGAGTGGTACAAGACAATACTGTGTCACTGGTATGGGTGCCAGGACACGAGGATATGAAATGACCGATGAGTTGACCAAGGAGGATTCAAAAGTGAACTTCATAGGACCATAACCTGTATATGGATTCGCTAAGGATTCCGCTGAAAGGGAGATCTGGTTATGGCTAGAAAGGGAATATGAAAAGAAATGAAGGTTAACGGAATGTTAACTCCTTACTAAAACATTGCTAGGAGATCTGAATGCTAGAATTTCAGCCAACCTAATTAAAAGCAACCAAAAGACCAAATAAGACCATCGCTGACTTGATAACCAGACATTATCTTTTGAAATCAATCTATGCAACATGGGCTTGGTTAGTGAATTCTAGTGTAGGAAAAGTAAACGATAAGAGCAAATTAGCCTTTATGTAATAAGCACTTTTTAGGAACTGAAGGATGTCAAACAGAATCATAATTGGTTAAGATCTAAAAGCACACATATTTTCCCTGAGGAGCTGAAAGGTGTTAGGCAGAAATATTTTGGTTAAGATCTAAGAGCACACATTTTTCCCTGAGGAGGTTAGTAGCTTGTATCGAAGATACAGGATTAACGGAGTGGAATTAAGAAATGTATTGAGAGTGGTATGAAGAGCATTGTGCTCAAGTATTTGGATTTATTGGTGTCCAAAGCACAGATTCGGAAGAGGATGACGAGTAGAATGCATTATCAATTAGTTTGTGTATTTCGTTTGTTAAAAAACTAATGAAGTTTAAGTTAAAGAAAAACGCTACAAACTTTATGCATCAGCAAAAATATGTAACCTAGTCTTGACCTTCTGGAAATACATCATACTATGCTTCCAGTTCTTCAGAACTGTAAACATTGAAACTTGTAATAAATTAAGACAAAACTATTGAAATATACCACTCAGGCTGGATAAGGCATTACCTGTCCGGTGGATTATGTATCAATGCGCATTGGTCACTAACAGAAATGGACTGCTCAGTATCTGAACATACAGTCACTGTTTCAGTAGATTTTGGACTTCTCCGCATCCCCTGTTGGACTTCTACCACAAAAACGCCGTTCCTCGCGCTCGGAGAATATTTTACTGTCGTTTCTCTACTGTCTTCCTGTATATCCTGCAAAATACAAAGAGACATTAAAATCTCTTTAAACACGTAAATATATATTTAATACATTTCGCTCTTCAGTTTCAACGATCAGGTGATTATTTTTCAAAGTCATGGTAATAATACTGCCGTTTGTATTTGAATGATTCGTCGTTATTCTGGAATTCTGCGAAGCGGTTGTTACATGACCTTCTTCACAAACTTCCTCAGTATCGATTGTTAGGTGAGTGTCGACACTTTGCTGTAAACAAATTATAATTTATGTGTTTATTTATAATAACAAGTACAAACATTAAATGAGTAATTTAGCAAATTTTAAATCAGTCAAGGTTTTATTTTAAAAAATTTATGAGATTTTTTGCGAAGACAGTCGTCTCATGAACATAATTTTATCAACGCTTTAACTTAATAATTTTAGAAATTTGGAAAAGATCTTGTAAAATATAAATTAATTTCACGTTAATTTTGGGCTAAAAGTAATTAATAATAAATTCTATACATAAAAATTAAAAATTCTTTCAATGGAGACTGTGGTTAAATAAAAATTTAAAAAAGGTATATAACCCCTTACCACAATTATTAGTCGTATCCTAAATACGTATTTCGACAACTAAGTTGTCAACATCAGTAGGTAAAAACTACTAATTAAAAGTCGCACATGGGGCACAGTAAAGTAAGAGAAACGCTTCCGCACAACTACTATACACTGCATCCCCGTATAGACTGAAAGACTCAGTCTATATGGGGATGCAGTGTATAGTAGTTGTGCGGAACCTCCCCGGAAAGGCACCCGTTCCGAAATGGTACAGTTTGCATAGCGTTCGTTCTGTCTTCTCCACACTCTTTCTCTGCCATCATCAACTCTAGTTGTTGCTCTTCTTCTTCCGGAACCTACACGTCTAACAAATGTGCCAGTCTCTAAAAATCTATTCCAGGCATCCCGAACGGTAGTGCGTGGTATTCCCAAATGTTGGGACACATAACGTTGACTACGTCCATCTTCAATTAATGCAACAATTTGAGAAACGTCTTCCACCGTTAACGGCATTGCTATTGTTACAAAACTTGTGTATTAACTGTCAAATTTGACATTGATTTTAGATAGTAACTAAGCGTACTTGCAATTTTTCATTTTAAGGATATGTCCTAAAAATGTTGTGCATTATTAAAATCAGTTAATATTGTCTAGTTGGGAATTTCATCACCAAAAAATAAAATCCATCGCGTTTTATAATGAAATAAATAATATGAAGCATTTATTAATGAAATATAATCGGATAAACTAAGCAAGTATAAACAGAAAACATATTAGACGGGTGGGCGGTTTTTTTTGCCGGCCAGTTTATATTAGATAAAATTAATAAATTTACGAGCTCATATCATATACAAATATCTTAAAGAAATAAATATAAATATAAATATACTTCCAAATGCACACGTACATTAATTAATGTGGTCGTCGTACATCACTCAAAAAAAATATATACTTAAAGAGAGATAGGTCGCACAAAATCAAAATTTACAAGCATCCAAAACTCGTAATAAATCGAAAATTACAGTAAACACATCAAAGATCACAACTAAAAAACACAAACCGAAATTAATTCTAATACTTTGAATAAAGAGGAGGTCCTTATTCAAAAAAATTAACTCGACCTATCTATCTAAAGGATGAGAAATCTCTGCTCTCCTACTCGGAAATGAAATATCTCCATACCTAAAATATAAATCAAAAGACCGACTACGGTGGATCTGCAACCGGCAACGGTCGAACTACCCAGTTCAAGACAACGTTCGGACAACCTACAGTCGTGGACAAAAATACACATTATAATCAAATTTTAAATTAAATATAAAAAAAAATCTCTAATTATTATCCTGGAATAAAATGTACATAATTTTAAATAGTCTTTTAATGTTTCTTAATTTTTCTTTGGGGAAAAATCCATGACAATATGTACTTATTGGAAGAAAAATGTTTATAAGAAATTATTTTTCATTATCGTTTAGCTATTTTGCGACCCCCATTTAATATCACCGCGACTCCTTTGAGGGTCGCGACCCCCAGGTTGAGAAACGATGGGGTAATGTGATAGGACTCACTCTATCTCATCGCTACTCAGTGCCGTATGTACTGATTAGCGATGAGGAAGAGTGAGTCTCTCACTCTACGTTTTCGGTATCGGGTATCGATACCAATTGAGGTATCGAAACTTAGCGATGTATCGGGTCTGTGCACAGTATCGATTCTGAGTACTTGAATCGGCAAAATAATGATAGGTATTGATGCTTTTGAATCGATACTTTGGAATCGATACCTTGGAATCGATATCTTGATTCGATACTTACGAATCAGTATTCATAACCCGTTTTCTAGGTATCGATTGTTTGATATCGATTTCCAAGAGATATAAAATTAATTTACTGATTCTACCGTATCTATAAGAGGCTTGTAGGTTTAACCGATTCTAAAATAAAGCGATACTGACATACTATCTTAGTATCGATGCTATGGACTCCTTGCCTGGTTCGAGTCGATACCTTGGAATGAATACTTCGGTATACATTGAGATCGATTCCAGTCATTTCAATAGTTAGCATCGATCTCTTGATATCGATACCTTAGTATCGGTTCGTTAGTATCGATACTCTGGTATCGGTTTCTTAGTATCGATACCCAACTATCGATTTCTAGGTATCGATGCCCAAATATCGATTCCTATGTATCGATACCTTAGAATCGATACCAGTTATGGTATCAGGTATTAGACGATGTATCGATACTTTGCCCAGCCCTAACCGTATGCGCTATTATTGTACTTATTGTCCATGTAGACAAATCTACTTTCTATAAATACGAATTCAGCTTGTACCTGGTTTTGTTTATACGACCGTTATCGAATCGTTGGTTAATTTTTTATTTCAATTTTACCCGAAAAGGGCTTCGCTTTCGGGATTTTAGTATTCTTCTTTTTTAATCCAAAAGTATTTTTAATAAATCAGAATAATTGAAACATACATGAGTAGGCAAACCCCACCAGTTTTGTATAATACAAAGGTATTTTTAATAATATAAAATATTATTAAAAATCTGGTGTGAAGAACACAAATACAGGTTCACTATTAATATTTTTTGAACGTGTCCGAATATATCCTATCGGTTTTCGCTCGGTTTTAATAATTTCTGTAAGAATGCGAAGTCGTTCTTTTTGTGAAGGTATCCTCAAGCAGGGGCTTACTGAGGAATCTATAGAAAGATGAAATACGTATCTGCGTCTCTGGAGAGGGATACGTTCACAGAAATATTAATATTGAACTTGTATTTGTGTCCTTCACACCAGATATTATACAAAACTGGTGAGGTTTTTACATTCTCCATTTTTGTTTTATTTTTAATTGCAGAACATATATCTAAGGGTTGTGCAGCGAATATTGACTCATCCTGTATAATATACGAGTAAAATCAAATAATTTTTTAGAATTATCTATGTCAAGAACCGATATCAATTGCAAAAATTATGCAATCAGTTGAAAAAATTTGAGAATTTGTTACTACAAGATTCAAGAGGGAGATTATACAGTAACGGGGCGGAGGATACAACGAAAACAAAAAGAAGCTACGTGAGTACACACCTCTCGTATACACAGGAGTGCCGTGAGGGCATACAATCCTTTCTCGAACGTCTTGTTTATAATATCTCTTTAATTGCATTAGCTATCTCTATCTGGAAACCGTGCAATTTTGTGAGTGTGAGGGGCCAACGACTCCATAGTTATGGTCGTTAAGTTTTTGGACAGTGTTTTAGGTAAAAAGAAAGCTACGAGCTGGTTACGGTGCATCGGAATGGTTTTGTTGTTTTATAGATTGTGCGAGCCGACCTAGCGGAGTCCTTTATAACTTTCAGAATTCCGCGGATACTCAATATTTCAAAAGGTTGTCTGCGATATCTTCTCTGTTAGTAGATTTAGAATATTTAAAAACACATTAATGCATAGACGATAACGGCGTTTTGTTATATTAAAAGAATAAGAATATACGAGCTTTAAACATAAATTTATTAGTCCTTCACAGCCTCTTGAGTATTAGGTATTTATTGGTTGATAATTTAGTATTTCAACATAGAACCGGTAGATTTATTTATTTCGTATGAGAAGCGAAATCGAAAATTAGATATTTATACTCCGTTCACTGTAAGTTCCAATTTTTTAAACTTCGCTTCCCCTTCATATTGTTGCCGGTTAACTGACAATTATAGCATAGGTTATGTCTGATGTCAATAAGTGAAACATGAGTTATTTGTATTGATCCCTGCTAATCGCATAGTAATGAAGTAACGAACTAGTAATTAAATTTAGAAGTTATTCAAGTTATTTATAATTACGCACATAATATATCAAATACAAAATAGCTAATATTTCTACCCGTATTTTTCTGCACACGAAACAATCTATAATCAATGGTACACGAAATAAATTTAATAGGAGAGAGATCGCTTTACTTTGCTTGAATGATTTTCTGCATATAATTAAAGTGGGTAAGAAACACTACAAATTGTATAGGAGTCAGCAATATATAATGTATGAACATAATCCAATATAGTAATTAAAAAAGTTAATAAAGGAACTATTTATTTGAAAATTGGACTACAGAGTATCTATTTACAACAAATAGAAAATATTTTGTAATATCAATGCACCAATTCTACGAAACTCGTTATATATACATTATACAAATACAGTAATGAAACCACTTGCTTTAAGACAGGGATGCACAGACTTATAGGGAACAGGGGCCACTCGGGAAAATTATAAGCCGAGAACGGGCCACTACTATAAAAAGATAAAACGGACAATAGATTAAACTCAGGGGTTTACAAGTTGACATGCGAAGATTGTAAAAAAGTGTATGTCGGACAAACAGGACGGACATTTGATATTAGAATGAAAGAACATGAAAGAAGCCACAGAGACAAGAAGACAGACTCAACTTTTGCCAATCACTGCCTAGAACATAATCACAAATTCAACACTAATTTTAAAACTTTGCATGTTCTAGATAAAAGTAAAAAACTTAATATGTTAGAAAGTTTAGAAATTAACAAATATAATAATTTAGGTATAATTTTAAATGACCAACTAGACATAAATAACTCCCCCTACTAAACTTAAAACTCATATATGTCCACCCCCTCTTAGAATAAGATTAGTTCTGTACTTTGTACTGATATATATAAGATCTAATTGATATTTTGAATTAGTATATTCATCCACCTGATGAAGCCACAGTGTGGTGAAACATATGTAGTGCATATATATTATTTTGAAACTATACAACTGTGTTTTATTATATCTATACAAAGAATCCTTATTAACACAAATATTTTTATTTTTAAATAGTTTGAATTACTACAAATGATAAAAATAAAAGAACATTCAAAAATGTTTGTCGTAATTATGTAATCGTAATGTAATCTAATCATTACAATGTAATATTTCATGTTTTATTATTTTGATGCATGACATTGCATTGACCTAACAATTTTGTTTATGTTTGGCTCCACATTACTGGTCGCCACACGTAAAATTGCTTCCAGATTTTCATTTGCCAGACGCTTTCGATTTTTTGTTTTGTTAAGTTTCATCACTGAAAACGTTTGCTCATAAATATACGTCGATCCAAATAAGCTTGCGCATTTTAATGCATTTATTCGCAACTCTTTATAAACAGTTTTGTCAACGCAACAGTAAAAGTTGAATAAATGACCTTCTTGTTTCGTAAATTATCATCATTTTGCATGTCTATCAATTCCAGCTGTATTGATTCCGGTGCATTTTCGGGTGAAATGTTGAAAGGATTGCTGAAAATGTCTAATAGAGGTTTAACTTTTTTGAAGTCTAGAAAACGATCATGAAAAGCTTGTATTAAAATATCAATTTTTTCAGCATAAGCGAAATTGACATCAGTTTTATTGAATTTCTCCATAATTTTTTTGTAGTTCGGAAAATGGCTGAATTGATTTGTGTCCCGAAAAGACTCAATTTGCATTGAAAGGACGAAACATGAGAGTATAACTGCGAAATCAATTGATCTTTTTGCCTTGGAATCGCGTATTTAAGATATTCAAGTGATTTGTGATGTCTACAAAAAACGCTAAGTCACACAGCCAATCAGGGTTGTCGAGTTCGGAGACGTCCTTTTTCTTTTCCGCCAGAAATATTTTGATTTCTTCAATCAAGCCACCTTACTTCAGTGTAAAACAGGAGATCACCATATTCGCTTTCAATATCCTCGAGAAATTATGTGAATAGTCGGTGATTGAGACCTGTGATTTTATAAAGTTTATAGTAGGTACTACAACTTTCATCACATTTTCAAATCCCAATAATTTTGAACAGAGGGCCTCTTGATGTATAATGCAATGAAACTGCATTAATTTCTTGGTATCTATGGTTTTAGTTTGTAAATACTCTTTTAACATAGTTATTATCCCAGATTTACTTCCAACCATTGAAGGTGCTCCGTCAGTCGTAATTCCAGATAATTTCGTTAAATCCAAATCCATTATAGAACATTTTTCCAGAAGAGCTTTGAGCATGTCACTCCCCTTGGTTTGACTTGTCAAGGAACTCATACAAACCAGTTCTTCACTCACTTCAAAATTTTGCGTTACACCTCGTAAAAATATTCAGAGTTGAGCAGTGGAACTTATATCTGTAGATTCGTCGAGTGCTATAGAAAAATACTCAAAATTTTCGATTTCGTAGCTAATTGCTCTTCTATATTAGCTGCTAATGTGGTAAGTCTTCTTTGAACAGTCATCCGATTTGGTTGAATTTTCTCAAACCTCTTTGCATCTTTTATAAACATAGCTTGCTGACCTATTAGTTCCCTTTGTAAAGTGGAAATTTTTTGCGTTCGATTTTCGCCGGTTAATTTGGTAAAAGTATGATGCTGGGTTTCATAATGCCTTTTCACATGATATTCCTTCGGAATAGAAACACTACTCTTGCATATTAAACTGACACTTTTGTTATGCGATGAAATAAAAAAGTATTTTTCGGTCCAAATATCTTGAAACTGTCGATTTTCATCTTCAACCTTACGACTACGTTTTTTACTAGTTTATCCATATCAAAAGTAATATTATATTGTTACGTAGGTAGATGCCAAGTTCGAACGACGAAATATTTATTCTTCACAGATTACAATTCAACCAATATAACGTTCGCTTGTCCGTAGTTAAAACTTAACTGCCCCGATAGCGGGCGATGCGTTGTATTTATACGAGTTACCTAACATCGAGAACCTACCACATTGTTCGAGGATAATACCGACGTGTTTCGCGAATCTTCGAGTAATCTAGTTGGTTCACAGATTTCTAGTCTCGTAACAATATGCTTGGAACGACGAGGAGCATACCTGTCCTACGCAGTAAACCTGAACAAGAAAGTAGTAGGTACTTAAAGATACATATCTTACTAACAATTACAAAAGTTAAAATAAAATAAAAAGTTAAGAAATATTGATTTGAATGGATTTTTACCTACTTTTGTAGTTTTTCTAACATTTTTTAAAATTCGTTGGCGGGCCACATAAATATCGACAGTGGGCCGCATGCGGCCTGCGGGCCGCGGTATGGGCATCGCTGCTTTAAGATCTATTGATCTTAAAGCAAGCAAATTCCACACAGCATTATTGAAGACTAGGATCGAAAAGTTATTCTTGATGTCTTACTTTTAATTAATCGGAATCATCACTATCATTTCTATCAAAATAAATAAGAAATTCTGCCATTTCATTTTTGTCGATCACACCTTCCCTTTTCCACCAGTCTTCTATAATATTTTCAGCATAGTTGATACAATTCTTCCACGTTTCTCGTATTACATGTTCCAGTACATCCTGCCATGGTCTCAAAACATTCTCTGCCCCTCCCCCATATATGCTCTTATTATCGTAATATTTTTCGCAATTCTCCATACATTTTCAATTGCATTGAATGTACAATGATATGGGGGTAATCTAAGTACATTGTGTCCATACTTTTCAGCCAACTTATCTGCCACACATTCTTGGTCAATGCCTTAAATTAAATAATTAAGTAGTGCTAATTATAGACGTAAAAAGAACTAACTGCTTATTAACAAGTTGCATGAGGTTTCAAAAAGTTGTCATCATATTGTAATTTATTTTCATTTACCAACCCTGGATGATATCAATCTTTTTCCACATAGAATTTGGAATATTTCTTTCAGTAACACTATGGTAAGCCGTATTGTCCATGATGATTAGAGATTGCTGTCCTAGATTTTTAAGAAGCTTTCTTTAAAATATAGCAGAAAGTTACTTGAGTTCATTTAGTCTATATCAGATAGTCTAGATCATTTACTTTTGATGAAAATGTAAGCGATGCTTCAGGTATAAATCGTTTTCGATTGTGCTTTATGTACAAGTTCAAGATCTAGAAAACGAGCCGTAGACGAGTAGACGAGTGCGCAAAAATGTCTGAAACGTGTATTTTATACAATTTTTTCTATTCCGCCTTTTAAATATTAAAAATTCTTAAAATAATAGTCATGTTCAATACGAACATTTTAGATATTTCATTTTTTGTGACGTTGGTTACACTGACTTATAATTTGAACATTTTAAATATTTGAAATATTGTTATGTGGTTTGAAATTTAAATCGTAGACTAATTTATGTAACTATCTAACATCAAAATAGATGAAATAAGTAATTACACGCCGCCAGAGGTTCGGAAAATTGCAGAAGACAATTTGGAAAATTTTCTGCAAAAAAAATCTCGACACATTTATAAAAAGGAATATAACCAATTTATAACTTGGTGTAAGGAAAATAACATCGTGACTATTACAGAAAACATTATGATTGCCTATTTTGACAAAGAAAGTAAAATAAAAAAGGCATCTTCCTTGTGGTCCAAATATTCGATGTTAAAGTGTTGTTTGAATATTTATAAAAATACAGATATCTCAAAATTTTCTAAACTAATAGCATATTTATAAAGATTGTCTCAAGGCTATGAGCCTAACAAATCGAGGGTTTTAGAAATAGAATTAACCGATTTATAATAGAAGCGTATGATAAAACATATTTAGCAATGAAAGTAAGTAATAAAAACATAATTATAGTAGTATTTTATTAATTTTGTACATTATTTTGTTATAATAGTCATATTAAAATTATGTTAGGTCATTCTTATAATGGGCTCTAATGGAGCTTGCTGTCGTGAAGAAATAACAAACATGATTATAGATGATATACAGTTTAAAAATGATGTCATAATGGTTGACGTACTAAAAACTAAAATTTATGTTCCTAGACAATTTATTATATAACTCAAAGGTTATGGATTGATTTGGTGAAAAAATATTATTATCTTCGTCCCAGTCATGTTACACATAGGTATTTTTTCCTGCAATATAGAAACGGCTTGTTTGTAAATATTCCAATAGGTATTAATACAATAGGAAAAGTACAAAAAAGTATTGCTACTTACTTGAAATTACCTAATCCTGAACTCTTCACTGGACAATGCTTTAGACGATCCAGTGTAACACATTTGGCTAATAGTGGAGGTATTTTTAATTACAATTAAGCGCCATGGAGGATAGAAATCTTCCGCTATGGCTGAAGGTTACATTGATAATTCCATCAAGAAAAAATTAGACGTTGCTGAAATAGTATCTAACACTGCACCTAATACGTCTGCTAAAATCACAGAGAATTCATCAACTTCTAATTCAATGGACAGTGATTTATTAGATAATGTGAATCAGCAGTGATTCAAACAAAATATAGTGTGTAACCAGAATCTGACTGGAATATCTATTAATGCCTACGAATCTTCTAGTGTTACAGTAAAAGTATATAACAATTGCAATATTCACAATGATAAGTAATCTCAATAGAAGTATTTATAGCGTCTAGCTTTGTTAACGAATTTATAGATACACTCCTTTAGCAATAGTCTGTCGAACGCCTAATTACATACTACTAATAAAGTTTTAGCAAATGTCTCTACTATTCTCTCTATAATTTTTATTTACATTTTTATCACTGTCAAACGTTTATATCTAACCATATCTAACTTTTAAAACGATTTAGTTCTATGATTTAGTTACTTATTACACTTGTGACCAACTTCGAAAAAAGAAATGAGAGTGCGGTAAAGTAATACATTACGATACTGTATAACCAAGCAACGGGGTATCGTAATTAGCACTTTACGACACCGGAATAGAAAAAAACAACATTAAAATTCAATGTAACACAATCAGACTAACAAATATAAAGAATACCAAAAAATTCTTCATAATAAAGTTTGTTTAAAATAACGCTATTGGCTAGATACGTATACTTACATATACCATCCAAAAGTGGGTAATCAAAATTCGCAAATACATATTGCTTTCTACGTATCATAGCAATTAGATTTAATTTATAATATGTACGTGGGTATACAATATAATAACTGATAATGAACCCGAGTATAACAACGAGTCGCCAGTGGATGCAACTAAATTGCATTCTTCGCTGCATTTGGCCAGGGTCTTTGGCCGGCCATTCACTTTAGCCAAAATTCGTTCCCAACGACGTGGTTAGTGACTGTGTGTGTGTTGTTTTCTGTGTCTGCATTCGCAATTTATGCACCCTTACGTCACAAGTTATTTTTCTCGCTCGCTCGCCAAAAATTCGCTAAGTGCTCGATCGAAAAACGCACGACCTTCGTATAGGAAAAATACGCCGAAACCCAAGGCGGAAATGTGTTTTAAGTCGGTTGTTTGAAGGACAAAAGGAAAAGAAAAACGACGCAGTATAGTTGATGAAAAAGGGGGAAGGGGTAGCATCGCGAAAAAAAGGGAGAAAACGAAAACGATAACCACGCGAACTAAAAGAGGAGAGAAATAGAACGAAACAAAGATGATATCCCTTTTTCCCACTAGATATCGTTAGTGTAATTGCTTATTTATTTATTTTTTTTTCATTCTTCTTCAATTGCAGTTTGTTGCCCTCTCTTCGCGAGTTTAAATCAAAGTTCGGTGTTTTTATAATAAGAAGGAGACCAACACCGCGAAATTTGACTTGGTAATATCCACAAAAACAAACAAAAAAATACAAGAGAGAGATTAAAGCAACAGAGACAGCACACGTATATACAAATTTGTCGTCTCATTTATGACACTTGAATGCATATCATAAAATCTCTTTTCCGTCAAAGTTTTTAGATCACATGTGTATTAATGAGAACATTTGGAAACGTTTTGCGATTCTACGAAAATAAGTGAATCACTAATGTTAAAACCAGAGATGTTTCTAGCTTTCTGAATACATACTTCACTCGTAAAATATTCAGACGTGTGGGTATGCTCTAAGAATATGCAGTTGCATACAGACATCGTTCACTTTATCAAACGTTAAAAAATATCATTTTGTAAATATATATGTAGTATGTATCGAGTCACTATAAACGATTGAAGCAAATATTTAATTTTGGCAACCCTGAGAAACATTGCCTGATCATTCGCTTTATATTTATCTTAATAGGTTAGAATATTTCATATAAATATGGCCGATATATGATTAGAATATTTTATATAAATATAGATGACATATGGTTAGAGTTACTAAGTAGTAACTAGTAAATCAATCAGAAGTGAGCTTTATACAGGTTTATACATTATACATTACCACTCTTTTCCATCGCTATTATTTCATATATGAAAAAATGTTTCAAATAAAAGTTATGCGATAGCGACTGAGTTTCCTTTAAATGCAATCGAAAGCACAGTGGCGTGCAGAGCTAACGGGATACAAAAATATATACTTTTTTTTAATGGAATGCCCTGAATATTATTAAATTTTTATGATCTTTTTTTTATTTCAAAAATATACCATATGATACCCTTATCTTAAACCTTTTTCGAGTTATTAAATGTTGAATAACAAAGCTACTATAATTATGGAAGTTTACATTATTAAAGTAAGCTATGAAAATAACAACTATTATGTTTGATATGTGACATTTCCTTAATAAAATAGTTAAAATGGTTTACAGTGTGGATGAAAAAATGCAATATTTCTCTGTATTATACAAATTAACAAAGATATATTTAAGAAATTTAATTACAAATAATTAATCTATATATATATATATATATATATATATATATATATATATATATATATATATATATATATGGTAAATTCAATTTTTTAGCGATTTAAGGTCAAAATGTATACATTTAAAACAATCCTACATGTTTCGGCAAATGATGCCTTTTTCAAGGAATATAAAATATAAATGACATTATATTAATGTCATACTTATACATTTGTAGTTGCTATGGATAAAATTATTCATAGATACCCTTTCAAATTAATAATAATAAATCATGCCTTAGAATTCTAAAATAGATAGACAACAAAAACAGGGAAACGCAAGACATGAGTTATTATTATGTATGCGCCCGTGGAGCGACTCAAGATGTTAAGCTGTCGGCATTCGCCTTAAACGAGAAGGAAAACCACGAAAACCTACCCGGACAGCCAGACAGGGATCAAGACACGGAACTGTCAGCATGATAAGCAAATGTATAGATATTTAAATAACATAAGATATATAATTATATAACAGCAACATATATTATGATTGTAAATTGCAGATCGTTACATAATTAAGTTATAGTATATACTGCTTAAATTTTTTATATCACTTCTGTTGTTAATTGAATTTTTTTCCTGTTTAATACTAATCATTTCTTTAATTTCCCTTTTCATTTTGTGTTGTTCTTTATCAATTATCTGTGTGTTTTCAAAATCGAAATGGTGATCGCGTTGTAGTTTGTGTGTAGATAAAGCAGTTTTGCCTGTTTTAGAGTATTTGTGGGCTTGTATTCTTTTGTATAAATATTGTTTAGTTTGGCCTATGTAGTAACTATCGCAATCGCGACATGGTATTTTATAGATGACATGTATTTCTCGATTTTTTTCTATTTTAGGTTTAAGTTTTGAAAATAAATGTTTATTAGTATTACTAAGTTTATATTTCGTAGCTATATCATATTTTTTTTAAAGTGTATTTAATTTTTTCTGATAATTGTGGAACATATGGAACCGTGATATATGTTGTGTCATTGCTTAAATTGTTATTGGTCTCTGCAGTGTTGTATATTTGGTGGCTTCTTTTTTTAATTGTTTGGTCTATAAGTTGTGGTGGATAATTATTATCTGTTAAGATTGTTTTAATTTTCTTGATGTTATCTTTTCTGTATTGAGTATGTGATAATTTTACTGCTCTATCAGTCTATATCGAAAATAAGCTGTGGGTTTATTATACCAATTTGTATAAATAGTACCCTGTCTATCATAGCTTAAAGAAATATCAAGAAAATTAATACTGTTATTAATTTCTTCTTCAATAGTGAATTTTAATTTGTTGTGAAAATTGTTGAATTTATTTAAAAGATAGTTTATTTTATTAGCCGGAATACATGTTATGATATCATCAACATATCTTGATAAAATTGATAACGTTTTGTTCCAAATGTTCCATTACCAGATTTGCAATGGGAGCAGCTACTGTCATTTATATTTTATATTCCTTGAACAAGGCATCATTTGCCGAAACATGTAGGACTGTTTTAAATATATACATTTTGAAGTAAAACCAGACCTTAAATCTCCAACAAATTGAATTTACCATAACATACTAAGGTCACGAAATAATTATCTTTATATATATATATATATATATATATATATATATATATATATATATATATATATATATGAAGCGTTGTTATTCGGGATATTTCGCCGAGTTTGGATGATTTCGTCCTGAGAAGGACAACTTTCTTCCTGACGTTTCGGTGACATCACTTTCACCTTTTTCTAGAGGATCTTCTCGTTGCAATGGTAACTTGAAGTTACCATTGCAACGAGAAGATCCTCTAGAAAAAGAAGAACAACGCTTCAACAAACGACCGCGAAAACATTCGACGAAATATATATGTATATATATATATATATATATATATATATATATATATATATATATATTTACAGTGTGTTTGCCTAAGTTCTCTCCAAACGGAAAACTTTTTTATTAATATTTTTACGAAAAAAAGTTATTCCTTTAAAAAACGTCTGCTTCTTAAGAAAACACGATTGAACTACTCAAACTTTATTTACCATGTACAGGGTGCTCAAAAGTTAAGAAATAGAAAATCGATTTAACACACTATTTTTTTTAGTTTAAAAAATATGTAAAAATGAAATATGTTTAAATTTAACGGTACTGACTCTTACTGTCACAGTTAATGTTTACATCTCTACCGGATCAATTTCTCCAGTATATTGATGTCATACTATATAGTATAACATTAATATACTGTCATTTATATTTTTAATTTCTTTATTTCTTTTAAAAAAGCATCATATGCCGAAACATGTAAGATTGTTTTAAATATATACATATTGAAGTTAAATCGCCAACTAATTGAATCTACACACATATATATATATATATATATATATATATATATATATATATGTATATATATATATATAAATCAAAAACATTTCGTTTGTTGTCTATAGACTCACAAACTACATAATGGATTTAGATAAAATTTGGTGTATGCTTCTTATGTTGTGTGGAAGGATGTTTTCATATTTTTTTATAAGAAAATTTTCTATAAGAAAAAATCATAATGTAATCGTAACTAAACGATGAAATTTGCAATAGTCACGATCCCACAAGACAATGAGTCTAAGAAACGATCTACTATAGTTGAAGAGCGTCTATAACATGTACTATATGTCTTTATCTATCACACTTCAGTGATAGATAAATATGATGTACGTTCAAACAAAGAGGTTCTACATGGCCTTTACACATTAGGTCAGTTCTCGAGACATTGAAGTAATTATTTCTTTACGGACACTCGACCCCTATTTTGTTACGGTTTACACAATAGACCATATGCGATGTTCGACTCCTGACGACTTTTAACCCAATTTTTGGGTGACATGATTTCAATTTATTAGTTTTTCTACATGTTCGAAGTTAGTTATAGATATCCGGTTTGTCACACTAAATTTATCAGCAATAGTTCTTTGTTGTGTATTGCGACTCTTCATTGATCTGTGCACAAAAAAGGGCCTTGGGTTTTGTGCATCTATTACCTTCCTCTCGCCAATAGGAATTTTTTGAAATTATTAATACTTAAATTTGAAAAAGGAGGAGTCGAATATTTCTTTCGCGCAATTCTAAATCAAACCAAATTTTGAATGAAATTAAAATAAAAAAAAAGATGATCCAAAATAAAACTCTTAACAAAACGAAAATTAAATACGGACTTTCTAAATAGATTTACGTTTTATTACAGTAGAAGGCCTCCAGAAATGTATTAATGAAAACGGACACCGCATGCAAGATGTTTTCCACACTTGATCTTGTCAAATGCTGTGTCATTACAAACTCAAATCTGTCAATAATTTTTCTTAAGCAAAAAGTATCAATTTTATGACATTTTAAGCAGAAAGGACGCCCGTCCTTTTTGACCAACCCTGTACTATAGTCTGTATTAAGAGTTTTATATCCTGAATAATCTAAACAGTAAAGTTTGTGGTTCGAAACATGTATCTAAACCATGTCAACTTAATCAATTTCTCCTTAAAAGGGAATGTTTTCATAATTATAAATAAAACGAGTTTATATCCACATTTTTGTCTTGTTATCGTAATTAATATACAATATACAATCATTTAACTTATACTGCTCTTTCTTCATAAACTGTTGTTTCGAAATACAATAATATATAATCGTTTTTACAATAAATTGTTAAAGTAGAGACACCAACACGATAGTGTTCGAAACAGGTAGCTTATCCGTTCTTATCTGATCTTACTGCGTTAATTGATCTTCGAATAGATTTAAATCTGTAAATGTCCAATGCACGCGCCCAATTTTCACGCAAAAGCGAACAGAATTTACGACAGCGTTGCGTGCACCTAATTGACCAATAACTGAAACGGTGCTAATATAAGCAATGGGTTTGTCCAATGTATGGGATCTTTAGTAGTGTAATCACAACACAGTCCGAACAGACACTACGAAATAAAATTATAACGTTGTAGTTATTTATACGTCGGAAATCCTCATTTAGAAGTTAATACGAGAGCCTCATTAAGTAAGGGTGGTAACGTAATAAATTCTGTTATACCTTTCAATTGCGAGTGGTATTATCTGTTTAAAATTATGCATGTTTTAATCATTTTAATCGTATATTAAATTATTAAAATCTTATCGAACGAAATACGTAGAAATGTTAACAAAGTGATTTATTTATTTATATATTAGGCATAATCTACATATATACAGGTTGATTCATTTTCGACCCTCGCCATAAGGATCTCGCATATTATTGGAGATAGATTTTAAGTTTTTAGATTAAGATTTTAGTTTTAAGTTTGGCAAAGTTGCTAAATTTGGTTATAAACCCAAAGAGAAAATGGATTTGTGTCAAACGACATTCGAGATTTTTTTTTTTTAACGAAAGAAGCTCATTTTCTCCTTTTACCTCTAGCACGTTTATTTTGGGTTGCAGAGGAAAACTTAAAACATATTCCCGAGGCTACTTTTGCTCTACTATCTAATGGTAAACTCTAAATTTCTATTTGACGTTTCGGTTCTATCTGGCCGTCATCAACTTTCTTATTTCTTACGAGAACTATGTCGGATTTTGACACCGCTAGAAAGAGTTTCTTTCTGATTTCAACTATATATGAGGTGTTGACACAAGTTTTTAATATGCTTTAATTCACGAAGAATACATTTTAAGATGAAGTAAGGTAGCGATGAAATTTCAAGCTCATATTCAAACTTTATACCGGGTGCGCTATTAGTGTGTCGACGGAGTTTGATGTGAAAACTAACAAAGATAGGAAAGTGTGATTTTCTATACGTATATACTATATCAGAGCGGATATTGTAAAATTATTGACGAATGCAAATATGCTTTCTACATATTTATGAGGCTAATTTATTAGAATTTTTTATAGAAAAAAAAATTCGCCCTTAAGTAGAATTCGAACCCACGTGCATGGTTTGCCGGACCATCGCTCTAACCACTAAGCTATCAAACGCAGTTATTTCGAATCTTTGTCGGGATGCCTTGGGTTACATCAAAGAAACAGTTGATATATCTTGCCCGTAGTAGGCCGTTGTGCAAATTTGTTGCATTTTTCGCGAAGTAGTGTAAATGTAAATATGCTTTCTACATATTACCATGCTAATATATTAGAATTTTCTTATAGAAAATATATATATATATAAAGATAATTATTTCGTGACCTTTGTATATTATGGTAAACTCAATTTGTTGGCGATTTAAGGTCTGGTTTTACTTCAAAATGTATATAATTAAATAATATAATTAATATGATGTCCTTTATATTTTATTTTCCTTGAATAAGGCATCATTTGCCGAAACATGTGGGATTGTTTTAAATATACACATTTTGAAGTAAAACCAGACCTTAAATCGCTAACAAATTGAATTTACTATATATATAAATATATATATATATATATATATATATATATATATATAAAATAGATAGACATATTTAGATAATTTCTTAGCCGTTCATTTAATATATCAATTGATAAATTCTTGGAGTTTTTCGACTTTTTAAGTAACATATTTATAAATATTATCAAATTAGTATGTAATTGTGAAGTAAATGTGAATGTAAACATTGCTGTTTACAAATTACAACGCAAGTCATAAGAAATTTAATTGAAAAATTTTGTCTACGTTGGGACTTGAACCAAAGTCTACGGTTTGTCGGACCGTCGCTTTAACCACTAAGTCACGATAGACCTAGGTTCAAGCTAATTATAAACGCAATATAAGGTGACAATGTTGATGATTCAGATGTCAGTAATTGAAAGTAGATATTAGTTTTGAAAGCAGAAGTCAGTTTTGAAAGCAGATCTCAGTTTTGAAAGCAGATGTCAGTTATTGAAAGCAAATGTCAGTTACTGAAAGCAGATATCAGTTTTTAAATCAAAATTTTTCAATTAAATTTCGTACGACTTGCGTTGTAATTTGTAGACAGCAATGTTTATATTCACATTTACTTCACAATTACATCCTAATTTGATAATATTTATAAATATTTCACTTAAAAAGCCGAAAAACTCCAAGAATTTATCAATTGATATATATATATATATATATATATATATATATATATATATATATATAGTATTTTCGTGACCTTGGTATGATAAGGTAAACTTAATTAGTCGGCGATTAAAGGTCTGGTTATTACTTCAAAGTGTATATATTTAAAATAATCCTACATGTTTCGGCAATGATGCCTTTGTCAAGGATATAAAAAATATAAATGACAGAATATAAATTTACAAATTACAGAATTTATATTCTGTCATTTATATTTTTTATATCCTTGACAAAGGCATCATTGCCGAAACATGTAGGATTATTTTAAATATATACACTTTGAAGTAATAACCAGACCTTTAATCGCCGACTAATTAAGTTTACCTTATATATATATATATATATACAGGGTGTTAATATTCTCGCACCCACCTTCAGATTTTGCAGTTTAAATGAATTGCTATAGTTTTTAGTAATTATTTCGTAATCTAATATGGGGAACCTCTATATGTAACAATTCCAAAATCACCAACCAATCTATTCCACAAAGCGCTTTATACAATATATCAAAATTCACCCAACGAAAATTGGATGTATCAGCGCACGAAAAGTTAAATTGTTGTTTAAGTTGATTGTACAAATCTCTATTTTATTTAACATTTGATTCGAATAAACTGCGTTGCGTCATGCAGGACATCTTAAACAAATTATATGAAGCGTTTCTTTGTGTTAAAACTAAAGTTTTATAGTATATGGGTTCCAAAATAACTTTTCTCTACTAAAAAGACAGAATTGCCGAAAAGAAAAAGTAAAATGAACATAATTACAGACTTTTCAATTATTCGTGATTCACTTGGAAACTGTAAACAGTAATTTAGGGAAACATATAAACAATATACATTCGTGGAAAGTTCGTGCGTGCTAGAATGTTAATCAAAACCAGACTTCCTTCAATTTTTTTTTTATTTTTTAGTTCGTATCATTCTATACATACATGTACATAAGTACATAGTTCCATTGCTACATGCGCTCATAGCTTCGGTATTTAAATCCAATAACAAGTCGCCTTCAAATAAACAAACGAAAACGAAAAAAAAAGAGACGCATGCAATTAACATATATCGCATTGCATTAACTTTGTATGTGTTGTACTATGAACGCTGTCAAATAATCCGGCCTTGATGCATTTGGCGACCTCAATTCGAATCATTGCACTTTTTTTCTATATTTCGATTGGATAGACGGACCTGGACGATGAGGTTATCTCTTTCCCACAATCCTAAAACGCTATACGCAAGAAGAGAGATAAAAAATTAAATGTAACCGCAAACGATGTTTCGATAAAAATTCAGTTACCTAAAATTCAACTGGTCTACTCATTGTATATTTCCTCTTTCGTATATTTTAATAGTTGTTTAATGCTGCACTGTTACAATACAGTTTACGTTTTCGTTGTATATATTAAGGTCACCGAAATCCTGATTGAATTTAGCGCTTGAAGAGCGGTCGTCTTAGGCGCGGTTTAAAAATAATTGTGAATTTGCGACAAAATATCTTAATGCGTTCAAAATACATAGAGTAACTTTCCAAACGACGCAACGTGCAATGAAAAAGTATAGAGATGTCAGATGACAGTGAAAACTGTGGCTATTAATTTAACATTTCAAAATATGCAGGTGTTAATAGCACCTGACCAAACTTTTTCTACCCTGTTCAGTTGTTATAATACTTTTCTTGCGGCGGTTTCGTAAACTGAGACAGAATTTATTTTGATTGTATCTGAACATTAGTAACTTCTGTCGAATTGGTAAATGCTTTGTCATTTAATTAAAATAAATTTGCATACATTTGCTTAAAAATGTCTTCAGCATGCAGTTAAAGTTTATAAAGAAAGTTTGAGGATGAACATATACCATGTTAAGGAATGCTTTAGCCAAAATTAAAGGACAAATTCTTCATAAAAAGTTCTGCAAAATAGCTTATTATCAATTTTCTTGTAGTCGAGAAACACGATTACAAGACCCCAAAAATTTTGGCAAGGACTGATACAATCTCCGTTTTTCATCAACTAACTATCTAACTAAAATATTTAAGATGTTACTTAGCAATTTTATAAAGTAAAACACTAGGGGAATATGGCCTAAAATTACATACTTTTTATAAAAGTTGTCATATGTGCGTGAAAATTATAAATACTGAAATTATCTTTGATATACAGGTTCTTCAATTGTTCCTGCTCCCGGTGTATTCTGGTAAACATTTTGAATATACGGCTTAAAAAGATACAGGTGCTCAAGCAAAACATTAGCAACTGTGTCATTTTAGGCAGGTACTAGGATAAAATGGCATACTAAGTTAGGCTAAAATGACATACGCTTACAAGTAAATATTTTATTGACTAAAATAAGAATAAAACATATCGTCAGGTAGACAGACAGGTAGAACGTTTAAAAAACGAATCCAAGACCACTATCATTCTTATATCAATAAGAAAACTGACTCAACCTATTCTAATCATTTAATAGAGAATGAGCACGAATTTAATTTACAATTCGACACCATACATGTAGAAAATAATGGTAGAAAACTAAATTGTTTAGAATCTTTAGAAATTAATAAACTTAAAAACTCAGAAATGTTACTAAACGATAAATTAGACTTGAATTCATCCCCACTGTTAAATCTGTTCACCCATTGAAATATTGTTTCTTAGTTGCTTATACTATATTTTTATACTTAAACCTCACACAAGTAGGACATGGTATAGTTTTCAAAAAGCAAAAATATAAATGTAATAGTTCCTAGAATTTTAACTTGGGTCAACTACCTGATTAACGCTGCATCTTGTATGTATCTTTAGTCTTAAGTTGAATTTGAAGAAGCTACTGTGTTAGCGAAACAGCTGTCATTATTTTATTAATAAAGTGTAAATCTAAAACATCTTATGTGTGTTTTATTTATTAGTGATATGGATTTACATCAAGCAAAGGTCGAAACAATTAAAAAATATTGAAAATTCTTTTCATAAAAGGGACAGTATCAAAATTAAACATCTGCACACAAATGTATTGTTTTTTTTTTCTGGGCGAAACGTCCGCGCAATCTGCATGTGCCCATTTCTCACATGCTTGACACCGGAGCCACATGTCGCCCTGGTTTAGTTTGGGAATATAACCCATTGCAATAAATGCATGCAGCGTCCTCTTCATCTTTGACAACTTCTCCCTGTTCATTTTCACCTGACCACAAATTCTTAGTAACAGCTTTCCGATTCGCACTTTGTTCCAACTTCCTACGTTTTTCTGCAGCTTTAGCTTTCAGGTCATCAAGATTTGGTGTTAAATTCAGCACAGTAGTTCCTTGTCGCTTGCGAGTTATTCTTCGTTTAAGAGATGTCGATGCCTTGGGAACCGTAACAATGCCTTCAACAGAAAATGTTTAAGTCATCTCCATTTGCTGTTTCTTCGGCTGCTGGAGTCTCGTTTTGCGGAGGTGTTCTTAGAGGTTGCTGTTGTAGCAAAACGTGTTCAGCTTCATTTAAGATAGGAACGTCGGTGGTGGCAGCAACAGCGAACATCCATTCCGGAAAAATGTTTGCGTTGAAAGTTTGTTTGAATCCACAGACAGCATTTTCCATGGTTGCACTTCGCGGAACAGCTTTGCTACTTGGTATGCTGTAACGGTTGCTTTTTTTTGGGACGTTGGACCGTCGATAAAGTATACTCATCAACATTGAAGATGCGGTCAAAACTGATGGTTTGGTCTGTTAGTGTTCGTTCTAAAAAATCGAAGAATGTTTGATCCTGAGGTTTATTGAATTCTTGGGCTCGAGCTGCCGATGTTGCTTCAGGAAATCGAAGAGATGTGACAGAATTTCTTGCTCTAAAACCGATTAGCCAGTCCCAACCAGACCGCTTTCTGTCAATATTAAACCGACGCTCTATGTGGTTTTCTTCTGCGAATTCTAGAGCTCTGACCTCTGAAGTGGTCAATCCAAACATGCAAGTTTCAAGTCTTTTTATATGATCGACCATCTCGCGTTCAAGTTCATTTAAAAATGTGGGGCCGTACCGACCAAGTCCTCTTTGTACCCCAAATTCTTACATTTAAATTCTGGAATCTTCTTCTAAGCCTGGCCTGTGCCACGTTGTAGTTTTTAGGAGCCTTGAGCCATCCCATCTTCCGTTTCTGTACGGCGTTTATAGTTTCCTGCATATCAGGTTCCGTCCAGCTCTGCCGGTTAGTTTTCCGTTGGTATTTTCCAACCATACCTGTGAAAAGATCAAACGTCATGTAATTCTTCCATTCCCCTAAAATGACATAGGTAAGCCATTTTGCCCAAGAAGCTACCTCAGACAAAAAAATTACAAACTCCAATCAGATTAACATGGAGAACTTATTTAATTGGGGATAATACGCACAAAACTAAGCTAATTTGCATGCCTCTATAAAGTTCAAATTTCTACACACATTACCTTCAACATATAAAATTAATACATCCCCGGAAAAGTTTTTACCGGGTGCAAAAATTGTCAAATGAACGCTGCTCGTCTGACGTCGGCCGCACAACACTGTAATGGCGAATGTGATGTCTCTGTAACGAACTTTACCACTCACCCCACTCACACTAGACATATTTCGGCCGGAAATGTGAACAATTGCGATGTGTCGTTTTACCCTGGTATGCCATTTTAAGCTAGTTTCCCCTATGTTAAATTGACGGTAATTCTGCTCAATTTAAAATGGTTCAATATTCCATTCAAGAGTACGCTGACATGCACTTTATGTATGGTGAATGGGTTGGAAATGTCAAGGAGGCAGTTAGAAGATACGCAGAACGATATCCTCATCGTAGAATACCTAACAAAAATAGTTTCATAGCGCTGCACCAAAGACTTCGGGAAACAGGTTCGGTATTACCAAAAAATTAAGAAGTGGAAAGAGGACGTGATGGAAGAATGGTGGCTGTAAAGGAACATATTCTTCAAATTGTTGAAGTGGATCCTTCAATCAGCACTAGAGAGGTAGCTCGTCAAGTTGAAGTTAGTCACTGGACAGTGTGGACGGCTCTTAAAGAATCTCTTTGGTATCCTGATCATTCCGACAGAGTCCAAAGTTTGAACAGGGAGGATTTTGTCGTTAGACGTCGATTTTGCTGTTAACAAAAATTGCAGAAAACTCTGTTTTCGGAACAAATTTTAATGACTGACGAATGTTGTTTTACTAGAAATAGAATTCTTAATTTATACAACAAGCATGTCTGGGCCGATATCAATCCTCATGCATTAATTGAACAAAATTAATTTTGTTTCAATAACTTACGATATTATTGTCGTTGCTAATGTTGTTGCAACAGCTCCTATTGCAATATTAGTGGATATAATTGCTAACGTTCATTATATCAAATTTCCAAGTCTAATAGTTATCCTATTTTACAAACACGTAACCCGTATAATATTATTGCGACACGTAAAGGTATAGATAGAGGTTATGTTTGAGTTTGTGTTTATATGGAAATGTCAAACAAGTGTTTAAAAATAAATACAATAGATGGCGCATCATGTTCTGCCCACCAAAAAATATTGCTGTCGCGTGGATTTCTCTGTAACTTGGACAAAAAATACGATATAAGTGTAAAAGTTAAATTTACAAGATGTCATAGGAAATTTGCTGTCTAATTTACAGGCAAATTATTTTGTAAATTTTCTGTCAAAATAGACATCGTCTAAAACGGGCTTTAGATACGAAAACCATTGAGAAAATAAGTAGCTACTTGATTTATATAAAAGCCTGTCCAAACTTGTAGATCTTGAGTACTATGATTTATTGCAGACTCTAGGTGTTGTAACTAGTTTTAAACAATATGTATCTCTTTAATCACATTTAAAATTTCGCTCTTTGTATATTTAATCAAATTGATAACAACCCAATATAATTAAAAAAACGTAACGTACTTGATAAGATGCCTCTAGTGTCGGCTAACCTTGACCAAAATAAGAATGTATTGTACACCCATATGCATATATGTTCTGTGACAATAGACTGTGACCTCAACAGAAATGTTTTAAATTCATAGACTTTAACATATTTGTAAAACAAAAACAGTTTTCAATTATATTTATGCACAAAAATTATATTATAATATTTTGTGCATAAATAAATTAATTTTAAGAAGGAAAAGATAACGTTTAATTGAGATATTCCATTTGCGAATGCAACAATTAATTAACCTCAGCCTTGAGAATGGTCAGAAACTAGATAATTTTTAATTAAATAAACTTATTCTGAATTATAGTAATGCAGGAAATAAATAACGAAATTTAGTAACATGGAGTTGAATTCATTTTTATTGATTTCTTTAAAAAAGAAGAATATATACAGGACCGATTTTCATGTGGCCGGTGGAAGAATTTGTACGTGCGTCAAGTAAGGGTCAGTGTTAGATAGAGACAGTATTCGGAAAAATGAAATGCAAACACTTTGTGCGAGACGTGCATTGGGACGTAGTAAGGGTTAATAAGGGATGCCAGAGGTTCCCCTACCTATGAATTGCATGCGCATCTCGAGGGCGGTACTTTTAACCGGCCACATTAAAATCGGTCTGCTGTACTAAAGTTTTAACCTTATCTGATTGTAAGCATTTTCAGTGGCAAAAATCAAATCTTTTAATTAACAAATCGGAGACTGTGGCTTATAAGTAGAGCTGAGGATGTTTGCGGTATAACCATGGTTATATCATGTAACCATAGTAAATTACTATGGTTACATGATATAACCATGGTTACATCGCAAACATCCTCAGCTCTACTTATAAGTGAATAATAAAATTAAAAAACCCTTACCACAATAGAATTTAATGATTCTAAATACGTATTTCTACAGCCACGTTGTCATATTCAGTAGAAAAAACAGTGTAACAGTTGAACGCACAAAAACACTCACAGAAGGATTGTTCTGACCGTCTTCTAGTTTAACACTAAAATCTTCAATCTTAAATGCTACAAAAATTACCTACATTTTGGTAAACCCCACCTATTCATGCAAGAGCATTAACCCATTATTTGTAAATTCTATAGAAAAACCGTTTAGATATATTATAAAAGCCGTAATTTAACATACATTAAGACCCCAATTATGAAACTAATCCTTAAATTATGTTGAAATATAAATTTGGAAATTAATGTTGAGTCAGAATATTTTAATGGCAAATATTGTAATGAAATGAATTTAAAAATAAATTCTATGAATTCGAATATTTTTTAATGGTTTTCCTATTTTTCTTGCTTTAATAATATTGCATATTAGATTCAATAGACCGGAAAAATCAAGTGTTGCCCGACATATTCTTGAATCAGATCACAACGTAACATCTGACTGTCTGAGATTAATAAAAAACGTCACAGGCCCCCGCGAATTAGATAGTTTTGAGAGCATTTTTATCTTTAAAAATAGGAATAACGCAATTAACGCAGATTTGGGTCCTATACCAGGTTCTTCTTTATTTGAGTTAATTGACAGTTAAATGTTATTAAAGCAAGAAAAATAGGGAAACCATTAAAAGATATTCGAATTCATGGAATTTACTTTTAAATTCGTTTCATTACAATATTTGCCATTAAAATATTCTGACTCAACATTCATTTCCAAATTTATATTTCTACATAATTTAAGGATTAGTTTCATAATTGGATTCTTAATGTATGTTAAATTACGGCTTTTATAATTTTTCTAAACGGTTTTTCTATAGAATTTACAAATAATGGGTTAATGCTCTTGCGTGAATAGGTGGGGTTTACCAAAATGTAGGTAATTTTTGTTGCATTTAAGATTGAAGAATTTAATGTTAAACTAGAAGACGTTCAGAACAATCCTTCTGTGAGCGTTTTTGTGCGTTCAAGTGTTACACTGTTTTTTCTACTGAAGATAACAACGTGGTTGTAGAAATACGTATTTAGAATCATTAAATTCTATTGTGGTAAGGGTTTTTTAATTTTATTTTATTCACTTATAAGCCACAGTCTCCGATTTGTTAGTAGATGACATTACATATTCAGCATTTTTATACAAATTTAAACAACGAACAGTATAATAGAATACAACCACTGCCTTATATCTCGTTTATATTTACTGTTTGAAGAGCTGTTGTTCATTGTAAACTTTTTGTAAGTGCTTAATACAAACAATTCAAACATGTATTATACCTATACCTACAGTGATGTATTGCACTGTAGAAATATCAGTATTTTCACGGAATATGTAAATACATCAGTGAATAATAACGAATTGTAACGAGAAAAAGTTTAAATATGTCGTGGATAACTGAATCTGCGGATACTGACACCGCGAATACGGGGTCCGACTGTATGTTGTAACTCTAACATTATAATAAAATAATTTAAAAAATATAAGCGTTTATAATTTGAATTTATGTATGACAACTGTCAGAATTTGAAGTTTTCTAAAGCTGGACATGTGCACCAATCCTTTGATCACTTAATTACTTAACAGCCTACTATAATCAGGAAAGTTTTTGAAGACACATTACTCTATTAATTAAATAACAATGTTCAATAAAAATTTCATTAATAATGCATATTTGAAAGTAAATTTGAATTTAGATAATCTGAAGATAAGAATGAATTACTATATTTTGGTTTCTGACACTAACCAAAATATATATATTTTTTAAATGAATATTTAGCTTTTTATCAAGTCCATATTTTAAAAAAATATATAAATTGGCTCATTAAGAAATAAACTGATTCGGTTCTGTCTTCAAACGTCATTGTTTTTTTTTTCTTAGGCAAGATGCGAATATTTGCAACATTCAAAAATAAAATTTCGGTTAAGATAAACTTTAGGATCCCACAAAGTTCGTTTACGTTGGAAAAAGTCATCGTCCCGTCTAAAAAAAAAGAAGAAACTAATAAAAAGTGCATTCTCCTGCGTCCCCTCTCCTTCGATGCTATCTTAAAATAATATTTGCCCCGGCGTGGAGGATTAGAGAAAAGGAGTAGGTGTTTTGTGTGCAAGAGAAAAAGAAACGACAATTATCAAACTCTTATTTATTAGCAAAGCAAATATCCTTTAACCCATCTACGATGAATAGTTATTTATACAGGGTTGTGATAAAATAAGTAACCTTTTTTTTTTTTTGATCGAGTATGTTATATTTATACAAAAGATTTGTAGAAACCTTTTTGCATTTTTACAGATAAAGAAGTTATATAATTATATTTAAATAATACTTTCTTAACTATTTACATCCAGGTGATTTAGGAAAATAATCGGTTTTACTATCCTTGGATTTCAAGATGATCCTGCGCAAAATGTTTATCAATGGAATAGGAAAATTATTCAACTTATATTAATTATTATTATTCAAATTCATAAAAAATGTATAGTGCTTATTTCTTTTAAATTAAATAAATATTTAAAGTTAAAATATGTAAATTTTCTACTTCTTGACATCAGAAAGTAAATACAGGCACTGAAAAGCGTTGTGAATAATAATATATAATAATAATAATAATAAAAATATATTTATTGATCAATTGATTTATAATAACTAGAGAACGGACACGCTTACCACATGACGCAAAGCCCAGTGCAGTACTGGCCAAATGCTGTATTTCTAAAATATTTAATTTTATTTATATAATTGGAAAACGAACGGGTGGTGATCTATAAAATTACGAAATACATATTTATTTGTTGAAAAGTTGTATTTATAAAGTTTTTAATTTTATTTATATAATTGGAAAACATACGGGTGGTGATCTATCTATCTAAAATTACGAAATACATATTTATTTCTCCCGACCGAGAATAAAGTGTCATCTTATACATCTGACAATTAGCATATATTAGACTACTTTATTCTCTAGGGAATAAAATATTCGATTTTCCCTAGGGAATAAAGTGAATACTGTAGTGAATGACTTTTGGTTCATTTATTTAAGTCAAAATTAATTTAACTGTCAGATTGACGAAGCATTTAAATATATCAATCAATTTTATTTTGTAATCGTAATAGTAACATTAGATGAGTTTACAATATTTATATATGGACAATCATCTGATATCTTAACTTGGCGGTTGCTTGTAGTGCTTGTGCAAGGTTCGTTCTCATTTACTTGTAAAAAATAAGACACAAACAAACTCGTTTTACCTTAGTAACCAGAAACTATGCACATTTTCATGACAAACCAACTTAATTGAATGACATCAGATCAATCTATCAATCAACTGTCAAACTAATAATGAAATAAATTATTACATTTAAGGTCGGGAGAAAAGTTTTGTATGTAATTCGGGAATAAACGTTAAAACTGTCGTTTATTCCCTTAATACATAAATATCTATTAATTAATTTTATTTATATAATTGGAAAACAAACGGGTGGTGATCTATAAAATTACGAAATACATATGTATTTGTTGAAAAGTTGTATTTTTAAAGTTTTTAATTTTATTTCTATAATTGGAACATTTTTATTTGTTCAGTTTGTCGTTCAAGTTGAGTAAAGGAGTATTAATATTGACTAGCAATAGTTTCTCAAGGTTTTCTTCTGTCAATTTTGTTCTCTTTGAATTAAGTACATCCTTATAAATAGAAAACGTCCTTTCTACATCGCAACTGGTTATAGGTGCATACTGGAAATATTCTTTTATTTCTTCATATTTAGCCGTTAGATTTTGTGGAATTGTCTCCATACATAATTGCTGCAATGTAATTAAATCTGGATTTCTATTAAGAATTGCTTCAAACTTTTGCCGAAGGCCACATCCGAAGTCACTTGGAATACTTTTCAAATTATTAACAGCCACATCTAATGTGGTTAATCCGTCATTTAATTTGAGATTTCGATTTTCAAAATAAGTGATTAGTTTTGGCAATTTTCGTAAGTGTTCGTGAAGAAAGTACAACTGATTTTTTAAATTTGGGATTTGTGTGAGCTCCTTGCACTCACCAATACTTCTAGCATCCTCCTTTAGCAGTGTTACGAAATGTTTTAGACTATCGAAATTCTCAGCATAATAACTAGTAGCTTCCAGCCATGTTCCCCATCTAGTTATTACTGGAGTGGGAGGCAGTGACAGAGATGGAAATTTTTCCCTGAAAAGAGCTACTCTCAATGGTGCTTTTCTGAAAACTTTTTTAAAAGCTGATACAAGTCATCAACTTCCGGAAAAGTGTCTCTGATATATTCACAGATTCTGTGGAGAGCATGTGCTACACAAGTAATATGCAGCATATTAGGATATGTTTTCTTCAATAGTCTGCCTGTTTTTAACATATACGCAGCACTATCACTGACAAATAAGAGTATTTTTTCTTTGTACGTGGCGTCCGAATGAAACATTTTTTGCATATTCTCCTTAATGGATTCAGCAACTGTTTCCGCATCAACTCTATTTATAACACTTGTTTCTATTACATATGAGTTATAGGGAATAGTTGGATGTAGTACACCAGCTACAACATTTACCACACAGCGTCCTAACATATCCACCGTTTCGTCGGCGCTTATCCATATGTATTGATTTAAAAGATGGCTTCTAATGCGTTCTACTGTTCTCGTATAGCACCTAGAAACATAATATTTGCGTAAAGTTGATTTATCAGGAACATTTCGACCAGTATATTTTTGAAGAAATATTTTTAAAGTGGGATGGCTAAGTTTATTTAATGGAATATTAGCAGCCATAAAAGTTTTACAGAGTTCAGATGTGCTTGCGATCCTAAGTGCCGAATTTTTGACGATATTTTACGGATTTTGTAATAAATTTCGGAATCACTGACAATGGACATACAATCAGTATGGCCGTCAATCCTACTCGCCATTGTTTTACAATGCCGTTCTCGACATTCTTCCATATCATGTCTGAAAAAGTAACTTAAACAATGCTCTAGATCTAAATAAATGAAAACTAAAAATGTGTGCGTAAGTTATTGAAACTGAACGAAATTCAATGCACACTTATAGCAAACGCCAATTAAGTTGGCGCGAGGAGGGGGTGCGCAGAAGCCGTTTTTAAAAACGTCCTCCCCCACTACTCAAGCAATTGTCAGAATACATTTGTCATTGACGTTTGACGGAACATAATATCTTTGCTAGGGGATCATAAAGTGATACACGCTGAGAGGTTAGAATTATCTGACATTTGATGTAAAACCAAATACAAATCTCCCCACTACTTCTAATCCTGCGCGAACTTACCCCTCCTCGCGCCAACTTAATTGGCGTTTGCTATACGTCGAAATAGATTCAATCAAGCGATATTAAACAGGATCTATCACAAAAATTACGATGTAATTAACAGTTAAAACTATGAAAACAAGAAACTTACTCACAGCACTTTATTTATCTTACGAAATATAAACTAATAAATAAAATACATTATAAAAACCCCGCTTCTATCTACGCTCATGAAAACACTTTAAAAAACAACTATATTCTCCGAATACAATAGCTGAGTTGTCCATTGTTATCGTGCGAGACCAGGTGGCCGAGTAAGTCAAACAAATACTTCATTGAATTACGCCGGGATGTACTGTGCGACGTTATACACAATTCCAATTGCCTATTGCGTTTTATGGAAATTGCATCCGTTCTCTAATAATATGTATTCTAAATATTGACATCGGTAATTTAAAATGATGCATTTACAAAACTTCAAATAAAAAATAACTGTAAATCATTTAATATTTTAATTACTACTATTTATGCACTAAGGGCTATCGGACGGTCAACGTGGACTAGTTATCATGTGTCAAATTGTCGGGGTGGGAGTGGCATGGCGACGGAATAATATTCAACGTGACTGCGGCCGCCAATAATCATCCACGTATGCGGGCAATATCCAATCAACACTGAAGCATTAGACCGCGTTAGAAAAAATTCCAAGAACTGTTTCGCTAATGATTTTATAAAAAATATGTTAGGAGACGATTTCTTTAAGTGGTTTTTTTTACCGGAATTGTTTTCGTGATTTTAAAATTAAATATTGTTCTCTCTTAAAATGCATTTGAAGGAATTAGTTTTTATCTATATTTGAAATTATTTTCTTAGATAAAATATTGTCTTTCTCTTTTTATTCACGTTACAGAACACTTTTTGTATAAAAAAATACTTGAATATGTACATCTGTGCAACTTTTTAAATGTAAACAATTCTTGGAGTTTTATAATTTGAATGGTGTTAGAAGTGTTTTTTTTATGCTTGGCAAAATATTTTCACTTTAAATAATATTGCTTATTCTAAAGGAAATACAAATTATTTTTCTTTAAATCATGTAACATATTCTAAATAAAATACAAATAATTGAACCAAATAAGCCTGGCATTTAATTACGTAAAATGAGTTTTTAAATAAATCAGATGTACTTGGGGGAATATAGATAGATATTTGAATATGTAAACCGAATAATAAAAATACTGCAAGTAAATTAATTAAGTACTAATTACTAAAGAATTAAGAAAATACCTATACGTATATAATATATTCGTATTTATCTTATATTAAATATATATTTAGTCCTTATAGTCTTATCTCATATTTCCAGTCCTTTCTTTTATACCTACTTGAAAACTTAGAAGTTATAAGCTTATATTATATTTTCTTTTTCATCCTATTAAAATATTTTTTAAAATAGCTTCATCAGATCATCTTTTGTATATTGTATTTCTATAGTTTTAGCAGGTTTTATAGCGGATAGGTTAATAGTATTTTCTTTTCGTAAATCAATCCTGAACTATCAACACGTGCTTGCTTACTTCTAAGCGGGATAGGGAAATTTTTTTGGTATCTCTTCGCAATGTCATATGATCCCAATCGGGACTGCTTCCACAATGTTTGGGCCGTTAAAAATTGTAGCGAAAAGCAATACTGTTAAAATTACGGAAACATAATGACTAGATAATGTATGAAGAATTCAAAAGCCATCAAATGGAAATATACTGTAGGTGTAGGTTTCCGCGGTCGTTCTCTAGATGTAGATCTCGGTTTCCGGTTTGGAACCGCATCGAGTTAGGCATAATTGCATGTAGACAATACGTTCGTCATCTGGCCGCATGGGCGGTAGTCTTTAGATGAATTCTTACTTTTTCTAAACTCCCAGCACCGTGACATTCGCTTTACCATGGAGGTGGAATTAGACGGAAGTCTCCCGTTTTTAGACGGCTTAGTGACCCGCAATATCAATGGCAAACTGGGTCACACGGTTTACAGGAAACCGACTCATACGGACCGATATCTGAACGGGTTTTCCCATCTTCACCCGGCACACAAACAAACGGTCATCAATACTCTTGTACATCGTGCGTTTTCTATCTCAGAACCTACGGCACTACCCTCCGAACTTAAGCATGTTTCTAACACCCTACTCCGGAATAATTATAACGCCCACGACATACACCGTAATGAGACATCGTAACCCCAAACCTCGGAGTGAACCCGATCCTAACATCAGCACCGCCTTCTTACCGTATATTCAAGGTATCACCAATCATATAGGAAAGGTTCTACATAGAAATAAAATCAAAACTGTCCTCAGACCCCATTCTAGAGTTTCGGACCTCTTACCCTCGGTTAAAGACAAAATATCTCCGCTCCAAGCACAAGGAGTGTATCGCATTCCGTGCTCGTGTGGCAGTGTGTACATTGGCGAAACTAAGCGGCCAGTCTGTGTGCGTGTGTCCGAACATGAACGTTGTACTAGACTATTACATATAGCCGGTTCAGTGCTGGCAGAACACAAACTCACCTCCGGTCATCAAATTCTATTCAAAGATGTCAAGCTTCTGTCCCGTGAATCGCGTTATTTCCCTAGGAAAATCCGTGAATCTATTGAAATTTACAAACAGCCCCGCAATCTCAATAGAGGCGATGATGGCTATACGTTACATCCAACGTGGCAATCTCTACTGAACTCTACTAAGAATTACCAAGCCCATACGACGCATGCCATTGGCTCATTGTCCCCAGCCAATAGCAGGCCACCATCTGACCCGGTCCCCCCTATATAAGTTGTGCCGGTCTCTGTCATAGCATTCTTCAAGCTACTGCGAAACGACGAACATCTACGTACGGCCCTGAAGATGTCCCTTGAAACAGTGGACGAAACTTTGGCAAATATGCCTAACTCGACGCGGTTCCAACCCGGAAACCGAGATCTACATCTGTAAATATACTGTTTGAAGTTTACGATTTCCAGAATTGAGAAATAATGAATAGAGAATATTTTAACAATCTCTGCTATCCAAGCAGATTTCAAACAGATTTTGATATTGCAAAAAAAGGGACTATTAATAGAATTTCGTGGCACATGGAAATCAAAGGAAAACAAAAAAATATATATGCAGATCTAGCATTAAAATATATATTCTCCAGGAAAATTAGGATGAAGGTTTTTAAGTCTGATATATTTCAATATATTTATGACACAGCTTTGAAGATGCTCTTACTTTTACAAGAATTATTAATTTACGAATATCAATGATGGTTTTCGGCTAGTATTTATTTTTTAGGCATAAAAATAGTAAATAAAAATATAATTAGAACTAAAATAAAAAATTTAACCTTTTTAATACTATGGCACTGAAAAAATCTTAATATAATACTTCAGCAATGCAGAACATGGTCATGAGTCCTAGGAAAAGGTAAAGCAAATGTAGGAGCAGAACGAGAGAATCTACAGGGAACATGAGAGTTGACAGGGGAAAGTAAATGGGGAGAATTAATGGTACCACGAACAACCTTTAACACAAATCTCGGTTCCAGGGTATCCCCAATGGCCCAAAGACTGTACACCATGTCTTCTCAGTAGCCAATTTTAGTCAATATTTACCCAATTTTAGGCAATAGGCGCCATCAATTTTGAATGGCTAATAAATATAAGGAGGTGAACAAGCAGGAAAAGCATACTCTAATTTGCTAAGGACAAAATTATAATATATAGTTTTGAACAGAGATGTAGAAATAAAGAGTTTGCAAGTACGCAAAACAAAACCAACTTTTTTTTAAATATCGAGACAAATGTTAATATGTGACACAAAAATCGAACAAAACACCAATTGAATCGTTTATAAGATAGATGAAGTTAATAATTAACTCTTCTTATATAAGAGACGGAGCATTTGTTGATGTTCACCCCAACTTACAAATAGAGCACCATTGGAAGAGAACATTCAAATTCCTTGGTAAATGTAAAATATCATCCCAAGTTCTGATCGCTGAATATATTTTTATATTATCCACATAGGCAAGTAGTGGAAAGACAAAGATGATAATAGATCATTTAAAAACAAGAGAAATAGGAGAAGGCCTAAGTGTGAACCTAACGGGACTGCAGATTGAGAAGAGAACTTAAATGATTTGTAGCTGTTATAAAAAACATAATAAAATCTACTTAGTTAATTGACGAAGGAGATACTTGTTGAAACTTCATTATAACGCTAAGAAATAAGTAATTAAACTTCTAGTTTCAAAAATTCTTTTATTGTAAATACCACTACAATATTGTTTCGCCATACAATGGCTTCATCAGGTGGATGAAATACTGAATATATACAATACAAGTTTGAATATTTATGTGAAAATTATTGGGGAAATGGTGGTGGAAAATTTTTTACAATCTTAAATTTAGTAGAGGCGAGTTGTTTAAATCTAGTTGGTCATTTAAAGCTAATCCTAAACTATTGTATCTATTAATTTCTAAGTTTTCTAACAGGTTAAGTTTTTTACTTTTTTCTTGAATGTGTAAAATTTTGAAATCTATATTAAATCTATGATTGATATCTATACAATGACTTGCGAAAGTTGAATCTGTTTTCTTTTCTTTATGGCTTCTCTCGTGTTCTTTCATCCAAATTTTGAATGTCCTTCCCGTTTGTCCTATGTATACCTTATTACAATCTTCGCATGTTAACTTATATACACCAGAGCTTGATTCTTTGTCTATTTTATATTTGTTGTTTTTAATAATGTTCTGTATAGTATTGTCTGTTTTAAATGATATGTGTTCGTTATTAAGTTTTTTAATGAAAGTACCAATTTTTTCCGAAATTTTTCCTAAGTAAGTGATTGAATTATAGGAATTAATTATCTTGTATTTTAATTTTGGATAAACTAAGGAAAGGGTTTTAGATTTTTGTTGGCTATTTAGGATGTTATTGACAATATTTATAGGGTAACCATTGTTTAATGCTATTGTGTATATTCTTTTTAGTTCAAGGTCGAAATTACTTTTGCTCATAGGTACATGAATTAATCTATATACCATTGATTGGTAGGCTGATAATTTGTGTGTTATAGGATGAAAAGAATTAGCGTGTATTGTGGTATCTGTATGTGTTGGTTTATGGTATATAGCGAACTCGTGTTTATTAGTTTTGTGTGATATGGTTAAATCTAGAAAATTAATGCTTTTATTTATTTCTGTTTCTATAGTAAAATTTATTTTGGGGTGAATAGTATTGATATAATTATGTAAAGTTTTTAATTGTCTATCTGAACCGTTAAAGCAAATTAATATGTCATCAACATACCTAAACCAATATACACAATTACCAAACAAGGGATGTGTACTAATTATAGTTTCTAAATTATTCATGAAAATTTTCGCTAATAAGGGGCTTAGTGGGTTTCCCATTGCTAGACCCTCTGTTTGTTATTAAAATTTCTTTTTAAATTGAAAATAATTTTGTTCCACGCACGTTTGCTGTAAAATTTCTGCTGTAAAAGCTTTAAAATTTCGGTCTTTGTGACAATGTTCGTGTTTCTACGTTCTAGTTGTAAAGTAATTAAATCTATTACCTCCTGGGGCGGGATACTAGTGAACAAATTCGAGACATCAAATGAAATGAGTTTACATTTGTTTGGTAATTGCAAGTTTGAAATGTTGTTAATTAATTCCTGGGAATTTTTAACGGAGAACCTAGATTTGAATTTAGTGTGTGTAAGAATTAAATCTATTAAGTGTTTGGACACATTTCTACAAGGTGCTTTTACGTACGATACTACTGGTCGTATAGGTGTATTTTCTTTATGTAGTTTAATTAAACCGTATAATTTGGGAGGTAGGGGATTCATAGTGGTTAATATACGTTTTTGAGTGTTATTAAAAAGAGAACCTGATTTTTCTATAGTTTGTTTAATCTGTTTTTGAAATTTGTTAGTAGGATCAGATTTAAGTTTTATGAATGAATTATTATCGAGGAATTCATGAACTTTATGTATGTAGTTTGATTCCGGAATTGCTATAACTGTATTTCCTTTATCAGCTTTTGTAAATATAATATTGTTACTAAAATCTACTAACCAAATAGTAATAACACTGTGAAAGAAATAGTAGGGAAAGACGTAACCCAAACGCAGACAATTTACCAAGTAAAATTCCGTGGTCAGTCACATTAAAGTCACTGCTAAAGTCCGGATATATACGTCAACTTGGACACAAGTATCAAGTTGCTGACTAATAAACTGGCAGATTAGTCACTAGATCTGTCAATGTTGATCTACCTCGCATAAAGCTGTGTTGAAATGAAGAAATGTAGGATTTCGTGTTTATGATACAAACAGAAACAAATTACGTTTTCGAATATTTTGATTGGATTATTAACTTGGATTATTTGGATGGATAATTAACTTACATAAAAATGAAAAGAAAATGAGTATCAGATAACGTAATCTTAATCTTAACTTAATTGATCAATTGATAAATGACCTATAGCTTAATTAATTTTCCAATAACACACTAACAAAGTATTGCACAAAAGTTAAAATAATGATGCTTTAAAGGAAAAGATACACAACATTAATAAACAACCATTGAATAAATACTCTATCTATCTGTAATAATCTATCTACAATAATTATTGTAGACATTGCAGATGTCACCAGATTATTTGTTACCAACTGATAGGACAAGATTTGCTATACCTATGAGGCGTTCCATCAAACTTTACTTCACTAGCCAAACTGACGAAGTCTATTGTTGTGACAGAAACACATGTCTTTGGCAGAAGTAAATGTTGGAAACGCAAGGTGTATATCCATATGTACATTAGGGTGGAGCGAAAAATTTTTTTTTTAATTTAGTTTTTTCTGTATTAAACATCGATGCTCTAAGTACTTAAAAGTGCAGAGAAAAAAATCTTATCTTCCTAGGTCAACGTCTTGAGGTGGCGCACAAGACTTTAATTTGTGGAACTTTATCATTTATAAAAAAGTAAACAGTGTGGTTTAAATTTGTTTTTATTCAATAAATTCAAACAGTTACAGTCTTTTATTTACTCACAAAAAGCATATTTACTACAAAAACAAAAATCATTCGTTAGCTAATTGTAAAGGATCTCGTTGTTGAAAAAATTGAGATTTCGACTCAAACAGTGGTATGTCTTGCCTTGCTTTAATTCTAGAGCGAATGAAACCGTCTCTTGCTTCTGATCCACAAACAGATATTGAAGCTTCAGTGACGAACTTGACACACCTCTCTACTGCTTGGGTATGACAAGGAAACATCCCAAATTGACTGAAATTATTTCCCGAACGAATCAGGTTTGAGATTTCTGTATTAGAATATTTCATAGTCATTGGTGGTTCAGTTATTCTCACATTCGACCAATTTATTAACTCATAGTAATTCGTCGCATTTACTTGAAGTTGTGGAAAGCGGAACTCGCGAACTTTCTTACTTTTAACACACACATTTTCTTTTCTTGCTTCTAATACTCTTCGGAGAGCCAATTCTCTAATTTTTGAAGTATCATCTTGAAGCATGGCCAACAGCATATTTTCTGGGTGTGCGAAGAATGAATTTCTGTTTATAGATTTTAAAACAATACTCTTAAGGTCATCTCTTAAATATAAACTTCTCTTGACCATGTTGAAAACATGAACTGGACCATGGTTACAAGATGGCTTTGACTTTATGTCAAACCATGTTGGCGCGTATACTTTCATAATGAAAAGTGCTAGTTGCTTAAGGTTTTCTGGTGGTGTAGCCATTCCAATGTATAAGCGAAGAATCCTATTGGCGCAAGTTAGCCAGCGAGAGTGTTCTAATTTCCCAGGGTCTCTTTCAGCTAAACTTGGTGAAACTAAACCAGACGAAATGGAAGAACAAATCTCGTAAAGATATTTTTGATCAGTGCTTAGCAACTTTATATCAATATCCGGCAATTCTGCAGGAATCGCTTCAAAAGCTTGTAACTTAAAATCAAGGCACTTGAGGAGGTTTTTACCTATAGCTCCAGAAAAGCTATTAGGACCTGCTGCGTTTCCATCAAGACTTAAAAACAAATGGCGCAGTGGCAATTCATTTGCGTGTAATAAGCACACAAACTATCGCAATGGTCTTTTTAAGTGTGTTTCCAATAAGGCAATGACTCCATTTTTATACCCTGTGTTAGCAGCCGTTCCATCACATCCGATTACCACCAAAGATGAATTACATTTATACTTTTTATCTAATAAGGCGACAATATTCCTCATAATATTAGCTGCCTTTCCTGAATCTATTGTGAAATGTCCAATATATTCAGAATTTGGCTCAGATACCATTGAAATATGTTCTTCGGTAATAGTCTTACGCTGTGACGTATTTTATTTTGAAGTTATAATTAAAGTTTTGTCTTTACGACCATTAAAATAAATAGAAGTCAGAGGTTTTTCATTGCTAATAGAGCTCAACTGCTTTCGAACTTTTTTCCTTTCTCGACGTATTTTACTACGATCTATTACGCTTAATGAGTTTTCCGCATCTATAATGTTTAAATCAACCATTACTGCGTTTACAACAAATGCTGCAGATCGATCTGAAACTCCAGTCCTGTCACAAGCTGTAGCAAGGGTTTGCAACTTTTGTCTCATCTGCTTATTTCCCTTTTGATTTTCTCTTTTGTGAACTTTTCTTTTTCCTTCATTAAAGCAAAAATCATCTTGCTCTGATTCTGATGTTTCACTTGAAGTGCTACTACATGACCGATGTAATTTTGACATAGACGAAGAAGTACTTGAAGTCATATTTTTTTGAACGAATTGATCATATTTTCTCTTTCGAACTTCATTGCGTCGTATAAATTTTGTTGTCAACCTATCCACACAGCCAATATATATTCTACGCTCATTTCGTTGGTCCTTTAAAAACTTTTCCTCTGCTGGAGGTATTTTTGTCACACATTTACATATGTTTCTAGACGCGCACTTACAGGTTGCGATAATTGTTGTTGTCAAATAATTGTTTTTGAGATTCCTTTAAGAAATTTTGTTTTTTTACTTCACTGCGCAGTTTCTTCATATTTTTGTATTTGTTGTAATAGGAAATCAATCTTGCTAAGATTGGTTGATGACTTATTATAGGAATCGATGCCTTTTTCCATATTTGTTCAATATCAGTAGCAATTATTTCACATATGCACTTAATTGAAGGATCATTTCGGTTGTTCAATTCAAGCATATCATTTTTTAGCCACAGGTTATATTTAATAATATCACAATGCGTAGGTAACACATTAGCACTTAATGTAATTGGTTTTCCAAATACAGAGCAACACAAATCTTTCCTAGTTTTAGGCATTTTAAATCTTTCCTCAGCAATCACGTTTTAACTTTTGGTAATGAAAATTTTACGTTTGATTAAGTTTTATAAACTTTTTTAACGCGTTGCACTTCTAAATACTATGAAGAAACTGAAAGAAACTGTTTAAAATGATACTTTATTTTATGCATGGGAATCCCCTAACTTTGTGTTTGAGTAATAAACTTAAGTGTTGCCAACAGTTTTATTTAATGGTAGATAAAAAAGATTTTTAAATTGTACTTTTCTGCCTTTATGTAAATTAGGTTATTTTTCAAACTTCACCCTTCATGCGCCACCTCGAAATAATGTCGCAGAGTCTTGTTATTTTGCATAAATAGTGCTTTCTAAAAGGGTCATTAATTAACAATACAGGAGTTCTCAAAATTAAAAAAAAAAAATTTTTGTTCATTTTCACTCCACCCTAATGTACATGTAATGCATATCTGTTTCATTTGTTTTATTTTAGTTTTAGGTTGAGTTTTACTAAAATAAAACATTTTGGAAACTGTTTGAACGTGTTCATATCCTGATAGTTATGGATTTCCAACAAGTATCGGTCGATTTAATCAAATTTATTTCAGTTTATAAATTTATTTAATCAATCAAGTTCCACAATTAATTCACAAGTATTACGTGTACACGGTATTAATGTCAAAGAAGTTTCTGATTAATAAACGCAATAAAAAGAAAAGAAGTGTATTATTGCACTATTTCGCCAAACCCTGTATATTATATCGCATCATTTTGGAGTGCATAGCCCGGGCCAATCGTCCAATAAAAACAGAGAACCTTATATTAAATATCACTGCATTTCACATAGCATCGAGTCGGTCTTGTCTATCGGCCGGCTTTTCCGTGATGTTCGAGAAGGACAGAGGAAATAGGGGGTGGCGAAAAATGATCGCCGAAACATTTTTTAACAATTTCGTCCTTTTTTATTCGCGCGATTATCTCGCTCTAGCAGATGTTTGACTTTGCGAAAGTCAAATGCACAACTACTACGAGATTTTTCGGACACGTCAGATTGCAAACTGCATCGGTCAACGGGATGGCGAAAAGTGATCGAAAGAGGACGTAGCTGAAGTCCACAAGTGGAAAACAATTGCATATCTGGAGTGAATAAACTCGGTTGTTTTGAACGTTATGTCGCTATCTATGCAATAATAGTGACTAGACGAATACAGTCAAACTTATTTTTAGTGTTTGTGTGTGAGTTGGATGTATAACTTAATCGTAAGGCAGGACCGGACTTTTTCGAGAAAGTTGCGGTAAGCTCTTTCGTCCGGAGTATGTGTTATGCAATATTGGATTACATCCTGTAGTTCTCTCTACCACTTATATCCTGAAACTTTTTTACATTACATAACTGCACCGCCGGATCTAGATTTATGTTATACCTTTTTCAAATTTATATTATTTTCAGACTTTTTAAAAATATTTAAAAAAAATATTTTTAAATATGTATTTTTTTTTAAATATTTTTTAAAATATTTAAAAAAAATATTTTAATAATTTAGTATTAACATATTTATGTAAATATAATTTTTAATATTATTTCCACATACCCAAAAACATTAAAACATTTCGACTTTCAAAAAACTCAAATAAAAAGCACCAAGCGGTGTATACAGTGTGCTGCAAAAATTATTTACAATTTTTGTTCTAATAACACACGCCTGCATAAAATTTGTGATGACGTGATTTTTGTTTGTTAAGCTCAGTTTTTATATAGCAATAACTAATTAAAATACAGTTGGTCTCTACCACCCACAGATTTTTTTATGCACAAAAGAAAAAGAAAAAAATATAAAAAAATCTTATAATAGGCGTTTTAATACATTTTAAAATGAATATACTACTTCAAAGTCTAGGTATTAACCCAAAAATGATTTTCTGTTGTGGTTTTAAAGAAATTTGTTAAATAGGCTCTCATTACCTGATGTAAATCTTTTATTACATGTATTAATTTTGGACAAGATTTCCGGGAATTTTTACCTGCTAAATCCTATTTATTATGCTTTCACTTTATTAGTACTGCGAAGAAGGATTTCAAGTTTATCACTCCAAACAAAATGTATATTTTAATGTCATTTACTTCATTATAGCTCTGAGTGTCTATCAGTAAACAAGTAAAATTAATTTGTCTTTAGTGTTATGCGTGGTATTTGATAAATAAACATTGCTTATAAATATGTCTAGCCGGGGTTGCAAAAACAAACCAGATGATTTCTGTTATATTTGTGGATATTTCGTCTTGAAAAAGTTTAAGAGACCAATTGGTGAATTTGTGAAAAATGCATATTATGCTTATTTCAAAATCAAATTAGGAGATCAAGATAAATATTGGGCACCGCACGTTGTTTATAAGGTATGTGAAGAAGGTTTAAGACATTGGACCAAAGGGAACAGAAAAAGCCTTCCTTTTGGAATACCGATGGTTTAGAGAGAACCGCAAAATCATACATAATGAAGATTGCTACTTTTGTCTTTGTGATATTAAGGGGCATAATAGAAAAACTTTGAAACATATTTTGTACCCAAACAATATTAAATCAGCTATCAGACCAGTTCCTCACAGTGATCATGTACCTATACCTATACCCCCCAAAGTACTACAAGAAGATATTGAAACCTCTTCAACTTCCGGCTCCGTACAGATGGATATTGATTTTGAACCATCAACCTCAGGTCAAAACCAACCTCAGCTATTTTCACAAGCCGAACTGAATGATTTAGTAAGAGATTTGGGACTTTCAAAAGATCTTTCTGAAGTACCTAGGTTGAAACAAAAAAATTTGCTTGCCCCAGAAACTACCTTCTCTTGGTATAGAAATCGTGAGGCTGGATTTGTAAAATATTTTGCACAAAACGGACCACTCGTGTACTGCCAAGCAATTGCTGATCTACTTACTTTCCTCAGAGCTCCTGAGTACACACCTTCTGACTGGAGACTTTTCATCGTCTCTTCAAAAAGGAGCCTTAAAGCTGTTCTTTTACATAATGGCAATGTTTTTGCTTCTGTTCCGGTCGGCCATTCTGTTCATTTAAAGGAAAACTATGAAAATTTACAGCAATTACTTTTAAGAATACAATATGAAAATCACAACTGGGAAGTGTGTGGAGATTTAAAAATTTTAGGCCTTCTCTTGGGTCAGCAGTCTGGATATACTAAATTTCCGTGTTTCCTGTGCGAGTGGGATAGCAGAAATCGAGAACAGCATTTGATGAAAAGAGACTGGCCACAAAGGGTGCCTTTAACACCTGGAACCAAAAATGTAATTCGCGAAAGTCTTATTGACTCTCACAAAGTGTTACTTCCACCGCTTCACATAAAACTTGGACTTATGAAACAATTTGTTAAGGCATTAAACAAAGAAGGAAATTGTTTTAAATATTTATGTAAAACATTTCCGACTCTGTCAGAGGCAAAATTAAAGGAGGGAATCTTTGTAGACCCGCAGATTAGGAACTTTGTGAAAGATCAAGAATTTGAAAATGTGATGGAAGATAAGGAAAAACATGCATGGCATGCTTTTAACGAAGTTGTACATAAATTTCTAGGGAATTATAAAGACACAAACTACTTGGTTGCAATATGAGCATAAAAATTAACTTTTTACATTCCCATTTGGACTATTTCCCAGAAAACCTTGGGGACGTGAGTGAAGAGCAAGGAGAAAGATTTCACCAGGATATTAAAGAGATGGAAAAAAGATACCAAGGGCGCTGGGACACAAAAATGATGGCCGATTACTGTTGAACATTGAGAAGAGATCTTCCTTTAGCTGAATATGACAGAAAAACAACCAAACGAAGCTTTTCTGAAAAACAAAAACGTTTTTTTAAGAAGCATAAAGAATATATAACTATTTCTAATAGTTTCCATGTGTATATTTTTGTATTTTTTTAATATAATATAAAACTAGCTTATAAATGAAATAAATCGTGTTTTTTCTATATTTTTTGATTTTACTGGTTTACAAAATAACCTTACGTGATACAAAAAAAATAAAAGCAGATTTGAAATCAGCGCTACCCAATTACTAGAAAACAGTTAAAATTTTTAAATCAACTTTCAAAGTGTTGAAATATGCAGGCCTGTGTAATCGGTTATTGCTGAAACACACTTTTTGGAACTTTGAGATGAAAAAAAACTATTCATATCTGTTTGAAGAAATTTTTTAGATAATCAGTGCAATAGTTAATTGACAAATACACATTTTACTTGTAGAAAAGCAAGTAACATAATATTGGTGTTTTAAAATTAATTTTGAAACTATTGACTTTCGGGACTTTCTGAAATAAACAACCAGGTTTACCAATTAATTAACATTTATTTTAAAAAAATGCAAATTATGGAAACACAAAATATTAGAAAAATAATTACAATTGCTTTCTAGGTTTCTTAGTTCCATGATTTTCAATTATGTCCTGATATAGATTTTGATGTTTTTTTGGCACACATCTAAAAAACAGCTTCAGATTTTCGATTTTAATTTCCAGTAACGGTAGTCCCTTAGTATATGCTTGTTGCTATGGTCACTAGATACTTTTGTATTTTTTATGACTTAGGTAATCGTAGATTAGTAAATGTATGCCACATCTATGAATTCAGAAGCTCCTTGGATATCGTTCAGTTTCAGTGGATGTACCGTTTGTTTTGCAGAGCGTTGGCCACCAATTTTTAAAACCCAAAATGTCTTCAGTAGTCCTTAACAGTAAAGCTATTTCTTACACTCGATTGTATTATTATTTCTGTATACCGATGAACAGTATATATTTTGTCGTATCTTTTCAGCAGGCTTTTTACAATACGAAAATCTCTGGTAGTTATCGCTGAACAGCCGGAACTCTATTACATCAGGTCGTATGTTATTTTGAATATACCGTATGTGTTAAATATCATTAGGCATAGAGAATCAACGTATGAGTACATATAATGTGTACGTATATGAGAAAGCCAGTCCAATGCCAGCGAAGACTGCGACGACTGACGATTGTCTCCGATACCGATTGACTGAAAATTTTGCATTCAGTCTAGCTGTGGCCGTTACAGTTTGAAAGCGTACAATAAAATTAGTGTATAATGGCTCTTTATACGCCCACTGAAAAGCTTCAGTTAGTAAAATGGTTTTATGCTGGCAAGTCTGCAATGGAGTGCATGAATTTGTTTGCGCTGACTTATGCAGACCGTTCTGTACCTTGCAGACAAACAATTTATGATATTATAAATAAATTTGAAACTTGTTTCTGTCTCAATAACTGTAGAAATGCAAACCAAGAGAGGTATCACCACAAAAAATTGAGGAAAGAGAACGGCGGGATGTATTAATTTGTAGTATTGTGGAAGTTGATAACACGAGATCTACTAGAAGTGCTACCGAGGAATTGGGTACAAGTAAAAAAACTATTTCACGTATTTGGAAACGTAATGGTTTAAAATGTTTCAAATATTCGAAAACTCAAGAAATATATCCCGAGGACAATTTCCGGGGAATGGAGTTTTGTCGAGACGTTGTGGAAAAGATACATCGAGATGAAAATTTCGTTAAAAATATTCTCTTCATCGATGAATCAACTTTTCCATTACACGGAAAGCACAATCCCTCTGTTCTTCGATATTGGGCTTCGGAAAATCAACAACGGCATTTTGCAAATCGCACTCAGTATCCTCAAAAACTAAACGTTTGGGCAGGTATTTTAGGTGACCATTCTATAGGCCCCTATTTTATTGATGGTATATTAAATGCCGACAAGTATCTCGAATTACTGAAAAATCAAATACTTCCCGCCATTCAAAACATTGGAATAAATCAGGAAATCGTTTGGTTTCAACATGATGGCTGTCCAACACATAATGCAGTGAGGGTAAAGGAATTTCTAGGAAATACTTTTTCTGACCGTCTTATTACTGGAACAGGAAACATTAAATGGCCTCTGCGATCTCCTGATCTATCTCCAAATGATTTCTTTTTGTGGGGATATCTAATAGTATATTATACTATAAGGGAGAGAAATGCGTTATTTTGGCAGAGGTGCAATTTGAAGCTCGAGGGCGAAGCCCGAGGGCTACAATGCACCGAGGACAAAATAGCATCTCTCCCGAATGGTATATACTATTTTTTCCACGGTCTCATTAACTTAAAAACACATATTTTGTCATTATGAAGTAAGTAGCACCAGAATTATTGTATTCGGATTTGAGCATTTATTTAGTAGTCGTTGAGTTATTGTCATAACTACAAAATAAACAAACAAAAGGAATTGTCAAATTAAGGTGCTAGTTTGGTTTAGTTTAAAGTTTGTTTAGTGCACAATGAATAATTGTGAGTCGGAAGAGATTGTGGAGGCTGCATATATTGCAATAAGCAATTTGCTGCCTACGAAGTCAAGATCTTTATAAGATATAGCCTACAATCGGTTCAAAAAATGGTGCGCCGAGAAAAATGTTCAAGTATACAGCGAGAATGTTTTGTTGGCATACTTCAGTGAAAATGCAAAGAATTACAAGTCTTCCACATTATGGGCGCAATATTCTATGGTTAAGTCATGCTTGATAATTTACGACAACATAGATATAAGCAAATTCCCCAAGCTGATCGCATTTTTGAAAAGAACCGGTGACGAATATCAAGCGAAAAAATCTAAAATATTGAGAAAGGGTGAAATCGACCGTATTTAAAATTACCTGATCTGCATGTTATACTGGTCACTGCTTACGAAGATCTTCAGCGACATTACTGGCAGATGCTGGTGTGGATATCACGACAATAAAGCGTCATGCTGGTTGGAAATCAACGACAGTCGCTGAGGGTTATGTCGAGAACTCCATTGAAAATAAGACCAAAATTGCTAATCAGGTTTTAGTAGGTACCACTACTAGGGCAAAAACTGTAAATGTAAGCGAAAGTAATATTCCTTCTAATATTAATTTTGAAAATTGTACAAATGTAACATTTAATTTAAATGTCAATAAATAATTTCAATGTTATCTTTTTTTTGAATGAATCACAAACGTTCGCCATAATGTAAACTCCCTTGGGAGCATTATACTCCCTTGGGAATAATCGAGAAAAAATAACTGAGGCTGCGAATTCATTAACTGCCGCCATGTTAGCAAATGTAAGAGCTAATTTCTACGACCGCCTAGGACAATGTCTTGCTGTGCAGGAATTTTTGAACCTCATGTATAATTTATTATAATTTTTAGAATCCTTTTTTATTTATTTTATTAGGATTATTCTTTAATTTTATTAGAATTACGCTTTTGTTTATGGTACGCACCGCAGCTTAAAAATTTCCTGCATCTACTAAAAGAAATAAGAAAAGCTAATCCCTTACAATTCGTAAATGTTATTTTAGAACGCATTACAAGTACCTATGTCGATGGTCAAACGATTACTGCTAACTTGTATTTGCGAAACAATCGGAGACAATCGTTGCCGGCCGTCGCGGTCTTCGCCGGCATTGGATCGGCCTTTCCATATACATATACATCGTATGTACTCATACGTATTCCCTATACCTAATGATATTTGACACATGCGGTAGTCAGTTAAGAAGGTACAAATTTCATTGAGTCTTTTTACTGCAATTCCTTCATTATATATGAAGAAAAACGACATCCCTGCTTTTAAGTCAAAAATGCAGAAAACACTAACGCTGAGTTAGGAATGATAAAATAAATCCTGAACTGGAATTTCAGACAATTGTAAGTTCAGCATACAATCAAATGCAAATGCAGCCAGATCTGAACGACTATGACAACTCTTCTTTTGCTAGTTGTAAGGCTTTTTCTGCCCGTCTTTCGTAAGTAATTTCTGAAAAATCCATAAAAAAGTTCCATTTCATCACAATAACACGCCTTCTAACACCAGTGAAATTGTTCGCCAATAATTGTGTTATTGACATTTACTGTTGTGCCTCGTTCACCATCAAACTCGACCTTTCCTTTCTGGAAAGAAATTCGCTTGAAAGGAAGCATATTCAAAGAACGGAGCAGTCTCTTGAAAATCGTTGAAAGAGATCGTTGCAAAAGTGGCATAATGACAATTCGGTATCGTTGATTCAAGTTCGTTGAGGTCGAAGGGGAATTTGTTGAAAAGTAATAAAACAAAATTAATGCAATAACTTATTTATTTGATATCAAGTATCATTTCCTGTCGAGTCAGCTTCGTATATATAACGAAACTCCTAAACTTCTAAAATTTTTAAAGAAACGACAATTATCCAGGTTAATAGAAAGACTACGGTATTTCAAGCGGAAATTAACAGACATTAAAGTTCATTTTAGAGTTTAAACCACTGTATAACATATATTTATTAGCACATTATAAAAACGTTCTTTAAATTCTAAGAAAGCTATATCCTTTACATTTGCCAATCTATTTATTACTTAGGGTTATTATATCAATAATCGCCATCTTTTGCCAAATTTATTTATTGCTTTATACGTCAGACCGTTTGTTTCTTGTCTAGGGTTATTAGTGAATGATTTCAATAGACCTTTAATATCACCCTGATTATTAACTAAATATGTATAATAGGCTCACGATTCCTAAATATGTATGTACCATAAAAATTCATTAGTGAGCAAAGTTAAATTTGGATATTCACTGTTAAAATCTCCTTTCTTCAATATGTATAATAAATTTTATTACTCCGACAAAGGACATTCCGGAACTACATGCTTAGCTTTATGACACTAATACTTAATTAAAAATGATATTTTATTATGTATTTATTAGTTAAGATAGGTATTATTGCCATAAGTATAGTTTCCACGAATTAAACAGCACAAAAATTCCCCGGCATGACGTCAAACAATATACTATTCAACCAATACGATTTTAATATGTAATTGTTAGGGGTAATGGTATATTTTTACCTAGTTGAAAAATAGAACAGAATAGAACAGTATCATTCAGAGTCTCATACCAGCAACAAGAGACTCAACAGTACGAAATCAAACATAGCATTAACATAACAATCATTTTTTAATAAGAGATACCAGTCTCAACATCATAACAAACACAGTCTTAACACAACAGTCTTATTCGAAACATCGTAACAAACAACAACAGAAGAACAGTCATACATCAAGACAGGCAGTCTTACTTTAAACTCCTCAACAGCAGTTTTGTGTTAGTATAAGTCGTTGCAGATTCAAAACAAATGTATATAGTGTAAATAAATATAACAAGTGTTCATTTGAAAAGTCAATCTAGGTTTCTTTGAAATTTTGATAGAATAAGACGCAAATATATTAATATGTGTTTGTTGTTCCGTAAACGTAAATCCAAATGACATTTGATAATGTCAATCACAAATATCAGTTAGTGCATAAAATAATCGTGCGTCGATTCTGGTTTAAATAAATTGCTTCTCAGTTTTAAAATGGCTTTCACTTTAGAACAGAAAATTTTTATAGTCCAGGCTTATTTTCGAAGTGGTAAGCTTATGGGTTATTCAGTTCAAAATTGCATGGTAGAATTTCAAGTTGAGTTTCCACATTTTGTAATAGATTATATACAATTTAAGAATACTTTGGATAGAACCTTAAAACTTTTTTCTGAAACTGGTAGTCTCTTAAGAAAATCAGGCAGCGGAGCAGTTAAGAAACGTACACCTCAAGTTGTCAATCGTGTTGAAGAAATAATTGAAAATGAACCACAGACATCTGTTCGACATTTGAGTCAACAAATAAACGTTTCTGTTGGTACAACTCACAAGTTATTAAAAAAAGATATGCAACTTTATCCATACCGTGTCACAGCAGTACAAGAATTGTTAGAAATTGATTACCCATGTAGACTACAGTTTTGTAATTGGTTTGTAAATATGAGCAATAATGGAGAACTTTCGCAATGAGTCATCTTTACTGATCAAGCATGGTTTTATAAAACGGGATACCTAAATTCACAAAATACAAGAATTTGGAGTAGTGAAAATCCACATGTAATTAATGAAGAATCGCTACATCCAGAGAAAATTGGTGTTTGGGCAGCGATAAGCCAAAGGCGAATCATTGGACCAATATTTTTTCAGGGAACGTTAACTGCTCAAAGGTACCGTACGGAAATTTTACAACCATTTGTCAATCAGTTGCATGATAATGAGCTTCAAAATGCATATTTCCAACAAGACGGAGCACCTTGTCACTGTACTGCAGAATCTTTGGATTATTTAAGAGAATTTTTTGATGAGCGAATAATTAGTCGAAATACTGAAATTGCCTGGCCGGCGCGTTCATGCGATTTGACACCTTGCGACTTCTTTTTGTGGCCTTATCTAAAAAATAACATATTTCGAACACCTATATTGAATTTGAATGATATGCTACAGAGAATCGAACAGAAATGCATGGAAATTAATAACAATCCAATAATGTTGCAGAATATCATCAGAAATTTTGAACGGAGGATTTTAAAGTGCATTGATCTTGAAGGACAACATTTTCAACATTTGTTATAGTTTTCAAAAAATACCTATTATTTGTTATTTATTTGTATGTATGAAATTGTCAAAATATATGACTTCGTAGGTTAAGTAGTAAATTTTAATTTACGACATACTTCAAAATGTTCTCAGTAAATCACATGCTACTAGATTGACTTTTCAAATGAACACTTGTTATTTAGATGAAAGTATGTACCTACATTTATTCATTTAACAGTCGCCGAAGATTTAAAAAGTGAAGTGTATACTGCCTTAAAACCTATGCAACAACGGGGTTGTGATCCTAGTAACTGACGTTAAAGCATCACCTCCAGAAACCGGATTCATCGCAAACAATTTGGTTTACAAGCCAACATCAACCATAACATTGGTACATCACCCCTACCACTAATCTAATCTGTAAGTACCTATAAAAAAGTTATTGCACATAATTGACCTATTAGTCTATAAAATATTTAATAAATAGCTAATAAGATGCTACAAGTTAAGAAGAAATTAATTCGAGCAACCTGATTTTATATTCGTGTATTTTAATGACTGTGTTTTCGTCGAATCCTTTAATTTTCAAGCGATTCATCTAAAATTGATATCCCCTTTAGGGACCCTGATCGTTTACCACAAATTCGACGAACCTAGTTAACATATCGTTCGAGTGTCCCAATGGAATTTCACTGTAATAAAAAAAGTGACGGTGTGCGTATTCGAACAATTGGAATAAATTTTGTGGTTGACGTTGGCAATTTTCCAGGAAAAAAATTGGTAATTTCTCATTGCAAGTTTCAATATCGGAATAGACCACTCCAAATATATTCGTACGCGGAAATTTATTTTATATTTATGCGTTCTATTCACAAAATACGCCACAGTTAAGTGTGCGGCAGTTAATAATAGTAGTTTTAGTGTATTTATTCCATTAGAAGGTCAACAATGGATGTAAATATGTGTTTATTAGAATTAAACTTCTGGGAGTTTCTAAACTTTCCAACTAGGTACTTTATTTAATCCTTCCGTTAATGTACGCGTTTATCGTAGAAGTTAAAAATGATTTAAATAGTTTCATATTCATTAGTAATAGACACACACAGATTTTGTAATTATTGTACATTCCATAACAATTGTTTTACCGCACAGTGGTTTCTTCAGATGTTTAAAGTAAACGAAAACTAACTTATATAGCTGTTTCGTCATAAAACGAAATTCGTTATATTGTATATATTTATATATGTTTGATATAAGTAAATTTAGCATAAAAGAATGAAAGTATAACATTTCAAATTTTATAAATATTCAACGTGCATTTTCAAGTGTAAACCACTGTATAATGTACTTTTATTAGCATATTCACAATTATAATATTTTCTTAAATTCCAAGAGTTCACATTTATTAATCTGTTTATTACCAGCTTTATACAGGGTGAGTTTTTTTGAATGTTTAGCACTGGGATCTCAGAAACTACTGGAGATAGAAAAACGCTTAAATGGGGAAAGATGAGCAGTTTTACGAGTTTGATTTAAAACTGCTTTTGTTTCTCCGATAACTTTCATGGCTTATTAGATATTCAAAGAAAACTAAATTTTAGGATTTTCTTTAAACATGCTTAGCATCGTTAATAGTAATTTTAGAGAAAAAGTGTTCAGACAAAAGTTTTAGATAATTTGACGCAAAATAAAACTATGTAGCTAATATTTTTTTTTTATCATTAAAAAGCTTATTTTTTTGCTGATTACAATGATATAAGGCTTGATATAGTTATTTTAAAAAATAAAGAGGATATTGACATTTCTATGATTGTTCACTTTATAAGATAAAAACTTGAAAAAAAAAATGTTTGGTGTTTTGTAATTCAAAAATCGAAAAATCTGAGTTACAATAGTGTTCGTTGGAGCAGTCGAGATAAATATACTAACATTGCTTTCACGTTGAGTCACAGAAGTGAGAGCTGTTAATTTTTACTTTTAAGTCAAGTTAATTGTCAAACATTGACAATTAACTATTAATTAATTTATTTGTAACTTAACTATAAGCGGTGCAAACGGCCGTTAATCATAAGTTTGCATTGGCTATGGAATTTTCTAACGTAGAAAAGCGTGATATGGTTGAATGTTACATTCAGTGCCAGAAAAATTCTACTAGAGCTGCTGAAGTTTATTTTGAAAATTATTTTGATCGACGTCAGCCGTCGCTACCTACTTTTAAGAGATTATGGGATAATTTAGCAGATTATGGTTCGTTCGTTAAACCAAAATCAAAAAAAGGGATGGATGAAGATAGAGAAATAAACATATTAGCAAGTGTCGCTCAGAATCCATCTACATCGACCCGACAAATTTCAACAGAAATGGGCTCCTCTCAACGCACTATTGTCAGAGTGTTGAAAAAGCATAAATTTCGTCCCTACAAATTATCAGTATCACAAACTTTACATGAAGGTGATAACATCAGACGAATAGCTTTTTGTAGATGGTTTAAAGATCAGTGTCAAAACGATCCACACTTTTCAATGAAAATATTATGGACTGATGAATCTCGTTTCACAAATTGTGGAATGTTTAATAGGCACAATGAGCACATATGGTCTCAAACAATTCCACTTCACGTTGAACATAGGAGACCACAAATTAAATTTGGGTTTAATGTTTGGTGTGGTAATATAGGATCAACTGTTCTTCCTCCTTTTATTTTTGATGGATCACTAACAGGCAATCGTTATCTTAATTTTTTACAACAAGATTTCGAGGAAATGTTAGATAATTTAAATTTAAGAAGCCGAGCAATGCTGCAATGGTTTCAACATGACGGAGCGCCTCCGCACAATCAACTGAATGTTAGAAATTATTTAAATTTGAACTTCCCTAATCAATGGATAGGATAAAATGCACCCATTGAATGGCCGGCTAGATCCCCTGATTTATCAGTTTTGGATTTTTTCTTGTGGGGTGTACTAAAGGACACAGTATACTAAAGAACATATGAAACAATCGACGATTTAAGAGAAGCTGTTTTAGTTGCTTTTAATAACATCGATAGGCGTAAAGTCCGCAATGCTACAAATTCTGTTGTGAAGAGATGCAATTTGAGTATTAATAATAATGGAGGTATCTTTGAACATTAATAATGTTGTGTGCCCTTAATAAAAGTTCTTATAGTTTTCATTTTATTACTACATAAGATTTCAAAATAAGTTTTCGTATGGTTTGTATTTTATCAGTTCGAAATTCAATTGTTTTCCATAAAAACCATAAAAATGTCTATATCCTCTTTATTTTTTAAAGTAACCAAATCAAACCTTATATCATTGTAATCAGCAAAAAATAAGCTTTTTAATGATGTCAAAACCAACTATGGTTTCTATTTAAAAAAACAAAAGTTTGTGTCATAACTCGATAAAGGTGAAAGAAAAAAAAAAATTGCTACATAGTTTTATTTGGCGTAAAATTATCTAAAACTTTTGTCTGAACACTTTTTCTCTAAAATTACTATTAACGATGTTAAGCATGTTTAAAGAAAATCGTAAAATTTAGTTTTCTTTGAATATCTAATAAGCCATGAAAGTTATCGGAGAAACAAAAGCAGTTTTAAATCAAACTCGTAAAACTGCGCATCTTTCCCTATTTAAGCGTTTTTCTATCTCCAGTAGTTTCTGAGATCCCAATGCTAAACATTCAAAAAAACTCACCCTGTATATTAGACCGTTTCTTAATTGCCTACGGTAATTAGTGAACGATATCAACAGACCCTTAATATGGTCACCCATTGTTAATTTAATTAATATAATAGGTTCACGATTTTGGTATTATATTTATTTCTTAGCAAGATCTTTAAGACTATCGTAAACATTGGGTATTGTTGCAAGTAGATACAATTTTCAAGAAGTAATAACCCAACATTTGGTTCTACGAAAGCACATTTACATTTGGTCCTTCAGCAGGATTTTATCACATTTACAATAGCGAAACTTTAAGTGGATCATATTTCTACAACTAGAGTTAGCCCTATGAAAGCTTGGTCAGTACAGTGTGTTTCAAAAACGCAGAAGGGGTTTAGCAGATACTATAGTTGGGAAGTTTATTACGTTAGGAGTTTCGTACAGTTTAGTTTAATAATGTCGCAATTACGAACATCGTTAAAGCGACCATCGGTACACACAGTACAGATGTTTATTGATGAATTTTTAGAGTTAATACATGATAAAAGGAAAATAATTTGTGAAAGTCGTGAGAAAGCTTTCATGTTCTGCAAGGACGTACAACACAAACATTTTTAGGAAGTTGTTGGGTTGGGTTGTTTATATTTGATTTATGATTAACATTGTTACGTGTAATCTAACGTTTAAATTATTAGATAATGAATTATCAAACCAATAAAGCATGCAGAATATCTGGAACCCTCGGCGATGTCATTTGGTATAATAAATTCATGAGTAACTAAGCCAAAGTATATGGTAAATTGGAGACCAAATAAGTGGTCCATATTCTAATACAGATCTTGGCAACAAATTAAATAACTATATCATAAAATAAATATTTGTGAATTCGTTCTCTAAATGAAGCCATATATTTTATACGCTCTTTCAATCATGTTGTAATCGATTCTATGTAACTTTCTGCTGTAAGTCAGCACACTACATTAAGATGGAACTGATATTTACAGCTGATAGATCCATGTGAAGTAATCTGCAACCCTCTATTGATTCCATTCTCAAAAAGTACTTCATGCCATCGACAAATAAAAGTACTTCTCAGTGTAAATTACTTTTAGTATCGTTCAAGCAGTACACCTACAATTATCGGATTTTTACATTTCTTATTTTCAGTTAAGTATTTTTAGCAGAAAATATGAGGAGAACATAAGTGATACATATTTAAAATAAATTAAAATCGTCATTATTTTGATCGTCACGATAAAACCGCAACAAAAATTGTTTCGCTATTGGAAAATTTGTGTTACGATATTAGTATGTACAGATGCCTTTTTCAATTAATATTAACAACGGCAGTTCTGTGATAGGAGAGATTTGCATTTCTTCGTTTTGTAAACATACTAAAGTGGATCTCTGGCAATGCAACACAATACACTATAATTTTTTTTATTATATTGTATGTAAATTATAAAACAATAACAAAACAACAACTATGACAAAGTAATAACGGTTCGTTGCATGTTCGACATATATTCAATTGCAGCAGTCATATCCAAATAATCATAATCGGAAAAAGAAGACAATGTAATAATGTCGATATTGAAGGTATATAACAAGCTATATAATAAATTAAATTTTATTCACTCGTGTCATAGGTAATAAACATAAGCAACTAAATAGTATTAATCCAAAGTTTAGAAACATCAAGAACTTAATTGAATTGGTGCCACTTCTACTTGTTAAGTCCGTTTTATATCTGTCAATTTATTGATCAATTTCTAGAACTTGGGCTCTTGGTTGTCAAGTTGGGATTTTACATTTATCAATTTCTAGTTCAATTTTAAGTTTAATTTCTAGTTCAAGTTGTCTTCAATTTTCAGGTTCAAGCTCACTACTTTACATTTATCTAGAAATTGACCAAGACGAACATGTTCTATTTTTCCCTCAATTTTCTAGTAATTTATTGGGGGATTTAGTTTATTATATCTAAATTCAATCAGCGTTCGTTGTTTATGCAATGTAGAGTCGATAAATGCTTACGGCAAAATGAATGAAATGAATGTTTCTTTTCATTTACATATACAGGGTTAGTTAAAAGTATGGAGAAGGCGATTTATTGTCGTTAATATTGATTTTAGGGAATTATGTTCAATATAAAAGTTTGTTAGGATATTTTGATCTACATTTGAGAATATTTGAATTTTCTTTTCTTCAATTGTTTTTTAGTTACGCCTGTCCGCGCAGTTTTTTTTAAATGGGAACTAGTAAATTTTACTCTACCATTCGATAGAGAATTTTTTCTCTTTACAATAATATTTTTGTTTTTCTAAAATTCATTTTAATAACTTTTTTATAAGAATAGGCCGGTTCATGTGTTTAACAGATGTTCGGTACATCGCAGATAGACAGAAGCGTAGCGATAAACAAACTTGAGCGACATAATTTTATCAGTGGTTATTGTGTACGTCAAATCTTTGACAGAAATAATTCTTGTGCAATTTGTTGCTGTTAATATTAACAATGGCGAGTTTAAGTGAACATGAACGAATTGAAATACTTATGATGTTGGGTTATGGAGATAGACGCAGAAGTTTACAAGACGTTTGTAATTTATTTAATGATACGCATCCAAATAGAAATCCAATTTCTAAATCCGTTGTTGGTAAAACTTTAAGACGCTTTGAACAAACGGGTAGCGTTAAAGATTTGCCAAGGAGTGGTAGACCTAGAACAGCAAAAAGCGATGATAACAAACTGGATATTTTATTGGCTGTATCTGAATATCCCCATTTATCAACCAATCAATTAGCGGCCAATTTCAATATTTCACAGACATCGATCGTGTCATTTAAAAAAAATGAAAAGTATAAACCTTATAAGGTACACCTTGTACACGAGTTAACGGAAGATGATTTTGATAGGAGATTACAATTTTCTGAAAAAATGTTAAATATTTGCAATAATAATGAAAATTTTGCCAACAATATTCTTTTCTCTGACGAAGCTACGTTTTGCCTTACCGGTGAAGTAAACAGACATAACTGCAGATACTGGTCATTGGAAAATCCCACTTGGTTTTTGGAGCACCATACGCAGTACCCCCAAAAGGTTAATGTTTGGGTTGGCATTCTAGGCGGTCATATTATCGGTCCCTTTTTCATCAATGGCAATTTAACTTCGGCTCTATATTTGCAGTTATTGCAAAATGAAATAATACCTGCTTGTGCTACGCTCTATCCTCATGAAAACAATGAACACCTGCCCAATGACAGTATCTGGTTCCAGCAAGATGGCGCCCCACCACATTATGGTGTAAATGTTCGTCAATATCTGGACAACGTTTTTCCCCACAGATGGATTGGAAGACGAGGAACCATTGAATGGGCCCGTTCGCCAAATTTAAGTCCTTTAGATTTTTTTCTTTGCGGATACGTAAAAAACAAAGTTTACAAAGATAAGCCCGATAACGTCGAAGATTTACAAATCCGAATTACCAGAACGATACAAGAAATTCCCCGAGATTTTTTACAGAACTCTGTTCGGGGTTTTGTAAATCGATTGGGTCATTGTCAAATTACTAATGGACGACAATTTGAACACTTACTTTAATTTACTTTGTTATTAATTTGTTTAATTTTTCTTGTAAAAAAGTTATTAAAATGAATTTTTAAAAAACAAAAATATTATTGTAAAGAGAAAAAAATTCTCTATCGAATGGTAGAGCAAAATTTACCAGTTCCCATTTAAAAAAAAATGCGCAGACAGGCGTATCTAAAAAAACAATTGAAGAAAAAAAATTCAAATATTCTCAAATGTAGATCAAAATATCTTAATAAACTTTTATATTGAACATAATTCCCTAAAATAAATATTAACGACAATAAATCGCCGTCTCCATACTTTTAACTAAGCCTGTATATGGATCGACGTCGAATTTTTCTTAACACCCGATTATTTGATGCATAGTGCCATCTTGCGGAAGATTTCGATATCACTTTTCTATATGATAATCGAAGATAATGAAATTATGTCAAAGAATAAGAAATTCTCTATAGCTTTTATTATAATCATCATTATAAAGAATCAAAATGTAAATATATAATATCACGATTATCTTGACAAATTTTAAAGAATTATTTTCGTCTTAACGGCGATCGGCGGTTTGAAAAAAAAACAAAATCATAAAAAGCACTCGTTTAAATATGTAAGTAATTATTAAGGCAAATTTATTCCATCCATAATGAAGTCACTAAAAATAGAATCTACTTGCTAATTTAATTTCTTTTTCTTTCGAAGACAAAAGAAAAAACAAGAAATATCAGTGCAGTTAAATAACAGTCGTTCTCCTTACAATGCTCTCTGATAACGACATTCTAGACCTTGACACCTTCGTGTAACTGCCTAATTTAACATTTAATTAACTACCTATTATTTAGTCGATTAATTATTTAAGGAAAACAATGGCTCAATATTAATGTCTGTTTCACGACATGGTCAAAAGCGAACATGCAGCATATACGATCCGAAAATTTTATAAAACAAAATACGAGAGAGAAAGTTGCGTGTTAGTGAATACTATGATCTGAACGGAAGATATGTTTATTTGTTTGCTTCCTACCCTATACTCTGTTACTATAATCAATGTATTTATTCTTACATATTCTTAACAATCTAAAATATTAAAAATCGGGTGTGGAAAACACAATACAATTTCATATTTGTGTGAAAATATCTCTCCAATTGCTCAGACACGTGGTTAAAATTACTACAGAATCATCAGTACCCACCACTGGATACTTTCACCGTAATAAACTCTTACCATATTAGAAAGTTATCAAGACAGAGCGTAGAAGAATATTTAACGCTGCTCATTGACTAATTGACAACATCATGAACGCCAAATCTCTTCACGAAAAATTGAATATGAGAAAGCTATCGGTAAAGTAGATGCCGCGCTTGCCGATGATTGATTAAAAACGGAATCACGTGATAATTTTAAAGCAATGTTTAGAATGTTTAAGCACAATAATATTGTAAATGAGACATGGATACAACACTACATACCAGAAACCAAAGGTGTACAATAGGGTGACGTGCCCGCAAGAAATTGATGTCAGAATTTTGTTCGTCTGGACCCCACAAAACGATTCCCCTTTCCAGATATTGAGATATCCGAAATTTGAGCTCGATTAAACGACGTTAGCCCGTGCCGTTCGTCGCTCAAAGTTTGAAAAAATCCAAATTTTTGGCCAAAAAGCTGACATATGGAGCCATAACTCCAGAACGGTAAATAATAGAAACACGCTTAATATCTCAAAAGAAAGCTAATGTTGTTCTTCAAAATTTATATTCTATACATAATTGTTGTTATTTTAAGTCAAACAGAGTTACAACAGCCATTGACCCCAAAAACGTGACCTGGTACCAGTAGGAGCCAGTTTGGGAGTATTCTAAGAATTTTACGGGTTTTTTTACATAATGTGTCTCGGAATTAACATTTTTTTGTTAAAAAGTATTTTGGAACTCAATTTACAAACATAAAGAGCCTTTTGTTCAAATTTAATCTTTTATTATATGGGGATTACCTGACTAGCTTATCAAAGAAAGACCCGTTTGACAGGTAAAAAGGAGGGTGAATCTAATTTCTATTTTAGGGATGGTGATTTTACTTCAGCGTACAACCGACCTATTATTTATTCAGTTTAGTTTCTAAAGTGCCTTTGAGCTGGTTAGATCGAACAATTACACAGGCCTACAAAAAAAATTTTTTTTTTGGTGCATCTCTGTTTGTTTGAATAGTCGATAAAGTAGGTAATGTGCAGTATATTGACATACGTCATTTTAACTCATCAGCTCTAGTTTACCTACTACCCTCATTGTGAATTGTTGTCGGTCTTGTTATGATCTTGTTCGTAACTACTCATTATTACAATATCATCGATAAAGTTTGTGTTACTATTTCATTATGGCTAGTACGTCCAGACGTTGTGTTAACGATCCTGATATATTTTGTTATGTTTGTGGTGAATACGTACTGAAAAATCAGCGTAAATCGATTACAGACACAGTGCGTCGTTTGTATTTTGCTTACTTCGGTATTGAAATTCTACACCAAGATAAAGTGTGGGTGCCTCATAGTGTTTGTAAAATATGCGTTGAACATTTGCGACAATGGGAGAGAGGGAAACGTAAGTCTTTGAAGTTTGGAGTGCCTATGATATGGCGAGAACAAAAAAATCATTATGACGACTGTTACTTTTGTATGATTAATATAGTGGGCATCAACAAAAACAATCGCCATAAATAGAAATACCCCAATATTTCTTCAGTACAAAGACCTGTTCCTCATTCAGAAAATGTTCCAATACCAACTTTTCACCAGGTAGTGCAGCAATCTCAGGAGGATGAAGCTGAAAACCTATTTCTTCCCAAGTAGATGATGACTTTCAATACTGCGGAATAACATCAGATCCTAAGCCATTTTCGCAGAATGAGCTTAGTGACTTCATCAGAGACTTAGATCTTTCGAAGGAACGTGCTGAGTTACTAGCGTCAAGATTAAAAGAAAAAAATTGTCTTTCCTCAGATGTTCGAGTGTCTACATATCGTACGAGAGAGGGAAAGTTATTGAAGTTTTTTTCATCTGATGAAAATTTTGTGTATTGCTGTAATGTGAGTGGTTTGCTGGCTTTCATGGGTTTAACGATCTATCAGTCCAATGAATGGCGTTTCTCAATTTGTTAAAGCTCTCGATAGAAATGGTCAATGTTTCCAGTTTATTTCTCACAAATTTCCTGGTTTAAGTACTGAAAAACTAAAAGCAGGTATCTTTGATGGACCTCAAATACGTAAATTGATGAAAGACACAACTAATTTTGAGACTTGTATGAATGATGTGGAGAGGCTTGCCTGGCAATCTTTTGTAGCAGTTGCACAAAATTTCCTCGGAAATCATAAGTCTGACAACTATGTAGAACTAGTAGAGGAAATGCTGGTGCGATTAAAAGATTTAGTCTGTAATATGAGTATAAAATTACACTATCTAAATAGTCATCTACATAATTTCCAACACAATTTAGGAGATCTAAGCGAAGAACAAGGGGAACGTTTCCACCAAGACCTAAAAACAATGGAGAATAGATACCAAGGAAGGTGGGACAGTCATATGATGGCTGACTATTGCTGGGGAATCATGCGAGATTGCCCGAGTCAGTTTCATTCTAGAAAATCACTCAAAAGACAATTTCTTGATGTTTAATGTCAATAAAATATATATTTTTTCGTGAATTGTGTTTTTTTTTCTCGGGAACTAGAGCTGACAGAAGAAAACGGGTAACATTTTTGATATCGCCATGTAAGACATACTTAAAATCGGGTCTAAAATCTCCAGCACCAAAATGGTTGTGGGCCAGTGTTATCTAATGAAGATATTTTAACGTTTTTTTTTTAATTTTCCAAGTGTGTGCGTTATTGTTTTTATAACTGGCCAGAAAATGTCCTTTGTTGCTCAAACGTATTTCCAATTTTTTTATATTTTTTCCTCGCTTTAATAATGAATCAAATTTATTTGAGGGATCAGTTATTCGGAAATTCATTTCCATTTTTATTTTAACAGTCTTTCCTCTTCCTTCTGAATTTTCCTTTACTATAAAAACTTTCTTTTGCTCGCTTATACCCACAACTTTTTTAAATGTCTCCAAGAGAGATTTCAGATCATAAACGTACCAATTCTTGCCCATAACATAAACGTTGCCATATTGTTTGTATAAATTTTGATATTCTTCCGGTACAAGTATTCTAGAGTGACGCCGTAATTCTCGTTCTACACGGCCAAAAACACGATCAGCCGGCAAGCAAGAATGGCCGCGTACTGGGAAATTAGACATATTTCGGTAATATTTGGTGGAGATTCCTTATACAGCCAATACATTAGTAAATATACAATATGGGAGTTCTTATTTTGTCCCCCACACCCATCCGAAAAAAGTTTTGATTTCGAAGAAAATGTAGAAGAGCGGATCCCACCTCATTTGAACCTCTTCCACTTATATCTTCAGTCCACGTATAAAATGATGGATTAGTCGATTTTAAATTAACCACGCAAAATGCATAAAATGATATTTGCAAAGAATAATACGCTTCCTGTATTGGTAGTTTAGGCAGATTTTGCACTTGTTGGAGATCGAAACAGTAGCTTACTGTTCCCTCTACTTCTTCCTTCATTATTGCGTGAAACTGTTTGGCTCTCAATTTATGTATCTTTAAGTAACGTTTATGATTCTGGTTTTCCACATTGAAAGCAATTTTAATTTGATTTTTTAGTCTTTCACAGTAGCTGCAAATGTCACTAGCAGGGGAACCAAATCCCAGATTGAAATCATTAGAAAATATTTTCTGAAAGTAAGTGTGGTTAACCTGTTTCTCGGCATCAGCGCTGTTATTATACATTTTGGACATCTTCGAAATATTTAATTCCGCAGGTGGATAAAGTCTTTGTGATTTTGATCTATTATAGTGAGATTCGCATGCTTTGAATTTTCCAATAAATTCTTTTACGTTTCTTTTCTTTGCAGCAAGCTTATCTTTCCACCTATTACCACCTCTATTTTCTTTTTGCTCTTCTCCGCTTCTAATATTTCTAGCTACTAACAAAACTCTTCTACGATTTACTTCAAATAACGGTTCGAAAAATGCTTGACATACTAAAAATTTTTGTTTCTCAGTACGAACCTGCATTATAACGAACATAGTTTGTTAAAAACAGTTTATAATATAAGTAGAATAACTTACTGTGTAACTTATTTGCAAATTATGAGATCTTTTCAAAGGAACATTTCGCTCACGACGCCGTTTTGGCAACTGGATTTCAATTAAATTCACCAGCCTAGAATTCTGCTTGATTCTGTCGTTATCAATATAAAACTTTTTTTTTACTTCTAGCAAAATTGACATAGGTATTTGATGACACTTCAATTTTTTATTGATGGTATGATTGCAAGGGCGTCTCCATTTATCTAGATCTAGATCCTTTTCAGCATATCTACGAAACATTATGAAACACAGTTTGAAACAAAATCTAACCTAAAACTTACTTAGCGTTCCTTTTTGCAATTCGCTCCTGTGCCCGGGTCCTCTTTCGTTTTCTGCTTCCACGACTGTTCTCAGCCACACTAACTCCTTCATCACTATTCTCGGCATTCATATTTTAAATTGTTTATAACAATTTCACACACAAAACAGAAAACAACTAGCGAGATCACAATTTGTCGTACACAATGAGTCACACACTTTACACAGACGGACTTGTTGCAGTTTGCAAAAAAAGAGATTGTGGACATGTAACATTTTGTTCGAACCACATCAAGTTCGCTACACATTTTAAATGGGACTTATTGCAGGTTGACGAAAATGCAAGTTGACATTGTATTTCTCACATCTTAATGAAGGTAAAGCCATCTATAACTCAATTTATGAAAAAAGTGGACTTGTTGCGCTATGAAAAAATACTCCTCATATGGACTTCTAAATATATCAAGAGAAGAAAAATATAAGTTATTCGAATTAATCTGTTGCTCAAAAAGTAGAACGTTTTCGTTATTTCATTAGTAATTTTACAGTGATAGGTAATTTATACAGCAAAAATCGTTGTGAACGAGACAGAAGAAGGTCGCCTCACCCTTGTTGGGGGAGAAAGCCGCCGAGCCGTGAAGAACACAATCAGAAACTATCGTGAAAGCATTGCTCAATAATCTGTCGGTTAGCGTTTTTAAATAACGCAACTGTACAGGGAATAAAAATTGATTCAAATCTATTTATAACTGAAAGACGTGTACAATTTTTTTTTTTAATATTATAGTAGTTTCGTATGGAGAAAGAGCTTGCGAAATCGTCTTTAAAGAACAGAAAAGAATAAAAGATGATATTATAAATATAGAAATATCATATCGTCAAATCGACGAATAAAATCTAAGTTAGCTGGATGTTCCGAAAACTTTTAGTAGTAGGACATGGATCCGGACAAAAACAAAAATGTTTGCGTCAGTCGACAGACCATTTTTTTACAGGTTTCAGTTGTAATTTTGCAAGATTAACGTTAAAACATATAGTTTTACAAATTTTTATTGTTATAAATCGTATATTCTATATGAAAATTCCGCAAAATGTTTTCGGACTATGATTTTTTACGATTGTGAACGAGTATTATCATCATCAAAGTTTATTAGTAACTTTTGGTAACAGCCATCCTTCATTGGCTACAGTTCATTGCTGGTTTCGTGGATTTATACGTAGAAGATATAAATAATTTCCTAATGTATGCAAAGAAAGATACTTGAACGCATCCAAGAGACAATGTTTAATCTGAACACCCATTTTTAACTAAATATGTATAATAAAATCCATTGCTAGACAATGGAATTTATGCGGAACTACATACTTAGATTTATAACACCCACTAATACTTAATTAGCAATGGTATTTTAGTTAGTTATTTATTAGTAAGGTTTTAAGATCCTATCGTAAGCGTTTAGTATTGTTGCCCGTAGGTACATTTTCCACGAATTAATAACACAGTAAATTCCCCGTTATGATGTCAAACAATATAATATTCAACAAATACTGGTGTATCTATTCAAAATTATTTACTGTGTTATTATTTCGTGGAAAATGTACCTAAAAATATACCAATATTTTTACATTTTTGTGTCAACTCAACAACAGTACAAGACACACAGTCTTAATAGTACAGTACCAAAACAGTATCAACTCAACAACAGTACAGTACAGAAAATTCTCTTCCATAACATTCATATCAAAGAGTATCATATTAACAACAAGATACATACAGTCTCATAAAACACTAAGGAATTTAAATTCTAGGTTTACATTAAGTGTTTCATTTGTAAAATTACCTTAATAAATTAGGTTCAAGTGTTTTTTTTTTGTTAAATAAATAAAATATTCAGGAAGTACACTAAATTTTAATATAACTGCCGCCAACCAAAATAAATAATCAACTTACACGGAAGTTACGCTCCGTGAGCGGTAGGCAAAGAAAATGTCTATACATTGTCCTTCACGAGCCGAATACGACCCCAACATTTGGTCCTTCGAAAACAGATATACATTTAGTCTTTCGAAAGCAGATATAGATTTAGTCCTTCGGGAGCCTGATATATAAATTATACAATACTAGTTTACAAATTTAAGTTTGTTCGCGGAGGTTTGAATTATGATAGGTGATATTGCCTAAATATGTTGTTGTGATTTCATCAAACATGATTTTAGATTTGTTCCTATCACATCCAAATACAACACAAATTACGAAGTGAAAAAGGACTCGGTGGACCGTGTTGGTCTGGTGGGTAAGTCAATAGACCATGAATCTGATGAACTGGGTTAAATTCAGATCTAGCTAATAATATCAACGGCGTTTTTTTCGGTCCCAGTTCGACCCAGTCTAACAAACAATGAGTGCCTAGAGGTAACTCTCGGGTAATAGTGTACAGCCCTAGCCAAGTTACCATCCTAGTGTATCGAACAGCTAGTCGTAACAAGCCTATTATGTTACTATGTCAAGGGCTTGCAAAGCTTGTTACGGTGGTCACCTTTTATTTTTTAACAAAATCTGGGAAGAAAACAAAATTTTTGGAAACAAACTATTTTATTGTTTTTCTAAATATTCGCCTTTACGGTCTATACACTTCTGCATTCGTACGAACCAGTTCTCAAAACATTTTTTCCACTCTGAAGGTTGTATCTCAGAAACATGGTTTTCAAATGATTCGACTGCTTCTTGAGGTGTTGAAAGTCGCTGTCCACGCACTTTTTGTTGCACAGTTGGGAACAAAAAGAAATCAATCGGCGACAAGTCAGGTGAATATGGACAATGAGACATTATTTCAACACTTCCCTCCTTCAAATAGTCAAGTATTAGACGTGCTGTAAGGGAACTCGCATTGTCGTGATGAAGAATAATGCGAAGTTCTCGGTTGTTCCTCCTGACTTCGTTTATAACTTTTGCAAACAAATTACTGTATACCATTCATCGTTAGCAGTTTTTTGATCCTCTAAAGAAATTGTTGCGATGTGTCCTGTACAGCCGAAGAAACAAGCGATCATTTTCTTGGAAGTGCTCCTTGTACCAACAACTTTTGTGGGGTTCGGTTCGTTTTGCAACACCCATACAGTAGATTGTTGCTTGGTTTCCGGCTCATTTTTTGCGCATCTCTTTAAACCAACTGACATGAGCTGCTTTCTGTGCTTCGGTCAAGTTATGTGGAATCCATCTGGAACATATTTTTTTTTTACAAATAAATGTTCATGTAAAATCGAATGAATTGCAATCTGCGATATGCCAAAAGATGCTTCAATTTCACTGTAAGTCACATGTCGATCGTGTTCTATAATTTTTCGCACAGCATCGATGTTTTTTGGGGAATCACAACAGTTTTCGGTAGACCTTTACTTAGTTCATCATTCACTGAAGGACGACCATGACGAAATTCTGGAAAGCAATTGTAAACTGTCTTCTCTGATGGTGCTTCATTACCAAAAGTTTATCGAAGTGATATAATGCATTCTTGTGGAGTTAGGCCTTTTTTGTAATCGTAGAAAGTCATCCAACGAAAACCTTCACGAGTAATCTTCATTATTTTACAAACTCACTGTCTTAAAACTGTCATTGTCAACAAACTACTGAGTCAATTTTTAAGCTATCGCGGATATCTAATTTATAAATGTCAAACTTTAAGAATATAGTGATTACATATGTCAAAAGCACCATCCAGTTGTCGATTGTAAAAATACAAAAGGTGTCCCTCGCAATTATTATTTAGACCGTTGCTAATTTGTAACCTACGTCGGTACGAATCTGAGGAACGCACTGTGTTGGCGAAACAATGTCAATTTTTCAATTTTATGTCTACCCATAACTAAATCAGCCAGAGGAGAAATATTGCAAAATCTCTTGTGCTTTTGTTTGTAAAAAGTTTTTTAATTTGTTTTGAAATTGACGTAGCAGCCATATTTGAAATGTCAAAATTGAAAAATTCTTTTGACGATGTGTTTAAAAAGAAACATGGAAAGACCCAAAGAATATGAAGAGGAAAGCAAAACAAATTTAAAAAAATAATTAAATTGTCATCGAAAAGGGAATAAATATGCAGGCTGATTCATTTTCGGCCCTCACCATAGGGATCTCGCTTATGATTGGAGATAGAGTATAGGTTTAAATTTGGCAAAGTTGTTAAATTTTGTGTTTGTTATAAATCCGTAAAGAAAATAGACCTGTGACAAATGACCTTCGTTATTTTTTAAAAAAACGCGAAAACCCCATTTTCTTCTTTTACCTGTAGCACTGACATTTGGCCTTGTAGAGAAAATATAAAAACACATTCTTGTGGCCATTTCTAAACCTCGATTCAGTGGTGTACTCTAAATTTTTATACGACGTTTCGTTTCTTTCTGGCCATCATCAACTACTTAATTTCTTATAGGCGCCATATTGGACTTAGTCATCTTCAGAAAGAGTTTTTTTTTCTGATTTCAACCATGTACCACATGCTGACTAAAGTTTTTGACTTTAGGTTTTATTTGAAAGAATAAATTATAAGATTAAATAAGGTAGCCATGGAATTTCAATCTGTCAAACATTTCATTTATTGTTCATTAATAATACAAAAATGTCATACACTAACGAAGAGAAACGAGATATGATAAGTATTTTTTATTCTTCGAACCGAAATTCAACAGTAGCGAGTACAAGATATCTACAATTATATCCAGAACGACAACAGCCTCATCGTACCATTTTTCTAGATCTCGACAGAAATTTGGTCGAGAATGGATCGTTTACTAAGCCGCGTAATGGTCAAGACAACAGGAATTTAAATGAAAATCGACAAGATATTTTACAAATGGTAAATTAAAAGCGTGTTTTCAAATTTCATGTTAATCTTGTATTTTTATAGATAAATAATAATCCATCAATTTCTACACGCGAAGTAGCGTCAGAATTAAATTTGTGCCAGTCCAGAGTTTGGAGAACTTTACATAAAAGTAGGTTTAAACCATACAGGATCCATGTTAGTCAGTCTTTACTGCCTGGAGATAATTTGGGAAGGCGAGAATATTGTAATTGGTTAATGGGAAGGATAGAAAATGACGAAAATTTTTTAAGCAAAATCATCTGGTCAGATGAAACAAAATTTACAAATTCTGGAATGTTCAACAGAAAAACGGAGCAATATTGGACAGTACACAATCCCCGACACAACAGGGCTAGAAGACCACAACATCGTTTTGGAATAAACGTTTGGATGGGTATTTTGGCAAATCGTCTCTTAGGACCAGTTATGTATGAAGAACATTTAAATGAAGAAAGATATTTAAACATTTTACGTACATACGTATCTGACTATCTTGACGACAATATCCCATTAAATCAATTACAATATTTATGGTGGCAACAAGATGGCGCACCAGCACACAATGCAGCTGTAGTTAGAAATTTCTTAAATCAAGAGTTTGCAAACCGTTGGATTGGAAATATGGGAGTTGTTGAATGGCCTGCGAGATCACCTGATTTAAGTCCGCTAGATTTTTTTTTATGGGGATATGTTAAAAATAATATTTATAAAGTAGATGTGCCACAAAACATTGAAGAATTACGTCAGACTTCAGAATGCCTTCGATGCAGTTCCTAGAAGAACTATACAAAGGGCAGTACAAAATGCCAGAAGGCGTGCCCAATTGTGCATTACCGAAGATGGCCAGATAATTGAACATTTACTGTAATTGTTTATTGTTTACTTTTCTATGTATTTTTATTAATGTTTTTGTTATCTTGTACTCACTACTGTTGAATTTCGTTTCGAAGAATAAAAAATACTTATCATATCTCGTTTCTCTTCGTTAGTGTATGACATTTTTGTATTATTAATGAACAATAAATGAAATGTTTGACAGATTGAAATTCCAAAGGCTACCTTATTTAATCTTATAATTTATTCTTTCAAATAAAACCTAATGTCATCAACTATAGTCAGCATGTGGTACATGGTTGAAATCAGAAAAAAAAACTCTTCCTAAAGATGTCTAAATCCAATATGGCGCCTATAAGAAATTAGATAGTTGATGATGGCCAGAAAGAAACGAAACGTCGTATAAAATTTAGAGTACACCACTGGATAGAGGTTTAGAAATGGCCACAAGGATGTGTTTTTATTTTTTCTCTACAAGGCCAAATGTCGGTGCTACAGGTAAAAGAAGAAAATGAGGTTTTCGCATTTTTTTTTAAATAACGAAGGTCATTGTCACAGGTCTATTTTCTTTACGGATTTATAACAAACACAAAATTTAACAACTTTGCCAAATTTAAACCTATAGTCTATCTCCAATAATAAGAGAGATCCCAATGGTGAGGGCCGAAAATGAATCAGCCTGTATATTCATTATAATAATTGCGTTAAATAGATATAAAAAGAATTAAAATTGCTCTCGAAGCGACGCCACTGCCTTTTACGTATGGGAGGAAACCACTAACTCTCTTTTGTAAGGGGAATATAAAGTAGAATGGGAGGTGGGGAGCACGGATGAGTGAATGCTTCTGAAATTTTCGGCAAGTACATTTCTTGTTGCATAGAAGGACCACTGAACTAGCAATGCACTATTCGAAAGTGCATTGCTCTCGTGGTCCGGGTAGTGCCAGTCGCACGGACCGTGTTTATGCCGTACAAGGTTTTGGATAGGCGATTCATACACTCCTTAAATGCATATGCAGTCGTACAAATAATCTTAAAGGGGTATTATGAAAATAATTTGCTGTACGCGATGCATTTCAGTCTAGATTAAAATACAGATATATATATTGGGCCTACAATATTGGCTATTAGCTTTATTTATGTACGAATCTACATGTGTAAATATGTGTAATACATATGTCACAAGCTTCCATATTAATTGTTTATTTCGACATTAATTTAATCTTGGCGATTATGTAATGGTCTTGAGTTTTTGAAGACGAAATCTTTTTGAATGAAAAAGGTTGTTTGTCGGAAAAAATTGGAGTGTGGTGAAATTAATGAAAAATTCTTTATTAATTATGAAAAAGGGTAGCTGTTTTTTATTATTTTGAAATAATAAAGTCAGTATAGAACCAAAATATTTAATAAATGGGTGGCTTAAGTAATTGTACAAGGACATTTAAAAAGAATTTTACAATTTTTTTTTTAATTTAAAAATGAAATACCAAAACTATTGCTTTAAAATCTGTAAATATTCCACCATGCAAAAAAAACTTAGGAAATTAAGCTTTTTGCACACTAAGCACACTAAATTCAAATCTAAGTTCTCCGTTAAAAATTCCCAGGAATTAATTAACAACATTTCAAACTTCCAATTACCAAACAAATGTAAACTCATTTCTTTTGATGTCTCGAATTTGTTCACTAGTACCCCACCCCAGGAGGTAATAGATTTAATTACTTTACAACTAGAACGTAGAAACACGAACATTGTCACAAAGACCGAAATTTTACAGCTCTTAAAAACGTGCCTGGAACAAAACTATTTTCAATTTAAAAAGAAATTTTATAAACAAACAGAGGGTCTAGCAATGTGAAACCCACTAAGTCCCTTATTAGCGGAAATTTTCATGAATAATTTAGAAACTATAATTAGTACACATCCCTTGTTTGGTAATTGTGTATATTGGTTTAGGTATGTTGATGACATATTAATTTGCTTTAACGGTTCAGATAGACAATTAAAAACTTTACATAATTATATCAACACTATTCACCCCAAAATAAATTTTACTATAGAAACAGAAATAAATAAAAGCATTAATTTTCTAGATTTAACCATATCACACAAAACTAATAAACACGAGTTCGCTATATACCATAAACCAACACATACAGATTCCACAATACATGCTAATTCTTTTCATCCTATAACACACAAATTATCAGCATACCAATATAGATTAATTCATGTACCCATGAGTAAAAGTAATTTCGACCTTGAACTAAATAGAATATACACAATAGCATTAAACAATGGTTACTCTATAAATATTGCCAATAACATCCTAAATAGCCAACAAAATCTAAAACCCTTTCCTTAGTTTATCCAAAATTAAAATACAAGATAATTAATTAAACTTAGGAAAAATTTCGGAAAAAATTGGTACTTTCATTAAAAAACTTAATAACGAACATATATCATTTAAAACAGACATACAGAACATTATTAAAAACAACAAAGATAAAATAGACAAAGAATCAAACTCTGGTGTATATAAGTTAACATGCGAAGATTGTAATAAGGTATACATAGGATAAACGGGGAGGACATTCAAAATTAGGATGAAAGAACACGAGAGAAGCCATAAAGAAAAGAAAACAGATTCAACTTTCGCAAGTCATTGTATAGATATCAATCATAGATTTAATATAGATTTCAAAATTTTACACATTCAAGAAAAAAGTAAAAAACTTAACCTGTTAGAAAACTTAGAAATTAATAGATACAATAGTTTAGGATTAGCTTTAAATGACCAACTAGATTTAAACAACTCCCCTCTACTAAATTTAAGATTGTAAAAATTTTTCCACCACCATTTCCCCAATAATTTTCACATAAATATTCAAACTTGTATTGTACATATTCAGTATTTCATCCACCTGATGAAGCCATTGTATGGCGAAACAATATTGTAGTGGTATTTACAATAAAAGAATTTTTGAAACTAGAAGTTTAATTACTTATTTCTTAGCGTTTGATATCTTGTATAAAGCGCTTAGTGGAATAGATTGGTTGGTGCTTTTGGAATGGTTACATATAGCGGTTCCCCATATTAGATTACCCATTTTATATTTCGAATAAAATCCTTCTAAGTAGAGAAAAAAAAATTTTTAATACACTAATATACAAGTAATTCTCTTGGATTTATAATTAACTTAAACTTTTCTTCGTTATTTATCATGTCTATATATATATATATATATATATATATATATATATATATATATATATATATATATATATATATATATATTAATATAATAGAATCTATTTAAAGAAAGTTTTTAAAACTTTTGCTCTTTCTAACTAAGGATTATTATCCTGAAAGTGGTTACAGTCATCGTTTGCTATTAAAAAAATAATTAGCCATCAAAACAAAGAGAAGATATTAAATAAATTGAAACGTTTCTTTTTCACCTAACTACTTTCGCACCACAAATTCGATAAAATGTTAACTCAACGACCCATTTTGCCAGTAATTAATTATATCTAACGCTAATAAAAGTAATATAAAAGGTAATATATATTATTGAATACGGAACCCTCTTTGGTGATAGTAGTCACTTGTGCTTTAGTCCTATCTTTTAAGGTAAACCTTAATTACAAGATTATTACCATCACTATTGATGTGAGTGGTGCGAATTACAAAAGGGCGTTTTACAAAGTTCCGTACATTTCATTGAATCATCAAGCAATGTCTATAAAAGACAATTTTCTCAAATTGAAATTCTATTACAGCGCCGAGGTTTTATGAATGACGCGTTTCAGATCTTAATAATTCATCATTATTTTGAGAGTACTAAACTAAATCCGGATATACCGTATTTACCTAGAATATAAAATTAAATTTTCCTCGAGGTGTTAAAACGATTAAAATGCTACTAAGAATTGTGCCTGAAGGACATACAGTTGCAAGTAAACACGCAATATGCCTGGCTGGGATGGATCTAATTTTCCAGATGCCAAGGAACTGATGGAGAGACAAACTTAAAACTTTGCATGAAGAATATAAATATTCTTGATTAAATTAGTTCATAGTCATTCTTGTAAGCAGTTTGCTATTTTCTTTTTATGAAATAATTACGATAAGTTCTTAATTTTGTATAATTAAGAATATTTCTTGAAATTATTTCACTTAAATTCTTTATTATGAAGAAAACATAACCATAGAAACAATTTAAATAGCAAAGGCAATTTATAAGGATAACGAGAATTAAGTGAGACCCAATAATAAAGTATCAAAAAAAAGTTATAATATAAATAGTTGTCAGACAGGGATGTGTGTTGAGTCCGTTGGTATTCTCGCCAGTCATTAAGGGTACAATAAAATGAGCAAAGTAAAAGATGAGAAAATAAAAATTGGGAATAATGGACGGTGTAAAAGAAACTGTTCTAGCTGAATCAAAAGTATAGGCTGGATGTGTTTCAAATTGAACTAACCAAAATAAATATGAAAATAAACATAAAAAGACAAAGAGCATAAAGGAAATAAAACACATGATATCAAAGTGAACGGATAAACTATAAAACAAGATGATGATTACAATGTTTATAGCAAGAAATAGGAAATGGAACAGAAGAATAAAAGCGAACGAATGTAAAGACAAAAAAATATTCAGCACAATGACAACGATACTCTTACGCAAAAAGTAAATTGGTAAGAAAATAAAAATCGAGTTAGTGAAGAAAATAGTCAAACCCCCGATTATTTCGGAATTTAATCAATTAGAGTTTATACTTATTGTGGTAACATGCCATATTTTTCTTTGGCATTTTTCTTCTAATTTGTATTTCAATGATATTTTCTTTCAGAATTATCATTTTCTTAAAAGTCTTTAAGATTAATAAATTCTTATTATTATTATTAACTGTTTTCTTACACCAAATTCATCCTTCTTTTTCCAATTCTTGTAAGATACACATCGAAAAAAAACAATGTTCAACAATAATTCTAATACGTCTATAGGACTATTTTTCGTTTTCAGTTTACTCTACTGAAAATGGCAGCCTGATTGCCGAAATGCGTATTTAGTATATTGTATTTAGGAATTTTTCTTGTTTCTCTCTGTTCCATACTATATACTGCTCGTCGAATGATTAGTAAAACGAGATAATTAGAAAATAATTAAAAATCCAAACACTTTCTATTTAAATAATTATTTCAAAAAATTATAGAAATTCGATAAAATACACGCAATATTTATATCATTTGTATAAAGGCCACGATTATCAGTAGGCATATATTTGCGTTTAAAGATAAAAAAGGAAAACTAATTATTTATTTGCGGTAGTTACCTATTTAATATATATCTCACAACTACTTCATATTCGTAAAAGTGCAGATAATTACAATGTATTTATCATACAAAATTAATACCTGGTAATAGCAATTTTCTTATACAATTCCTTATACTGTCGTGTATTATTGATTGCCTATACAAAGGCGGAAAAATTACCAGAATTTTTGACGGATAATTAGATATTTATTTCTATAAGGTTCTTGTCTTTGATTTTACAGAAATACAAATGTATTTTATTTTTAAATAATATATACTATTATATTAATCCAATCCAACACTAATTAAATAAGAAAGCCACAGAGAAAATGAAAATTATTTGCAATACAAGATACGATTAAATTTTCTTCATTTGTACGTTTCCTAATTGAAATATTAATAAATATTTATAAGTAACTTAAGTGAAGTGTGATTCTACGTTTTTGACTTCTTTAATTTATTAACAGCTGGGGATATAATTCTACACCAAAATATATGCCCTGATTCTGATTTTTAGATTTTGTATTATTAAAATATACTGCTTCAGAAATTGAAGTGAATATTTGAAACAAAACTGAGTTTAAAGTAATATCTCAAGGTTTTAACTTATTTCGATGAAAAGAGTTTGTGGCAAATTTAATTCTGACGCCACTTCGCGTGTCAAATTTAACTTTGTCAAATTTAAACCTTCCCTCTATCTTCACTAATAAGCGAGATCTCCATGGTGAGGGTCGAAAATGAATCACCCTATATATTGGGTATATATATATATATATATATATATGGTAAATTCAATCAGTTGGCGATTTAAGGTCTGGCTTTACTTTAAAGTATATATATTTAAAACAACCCTACATGTTTCGGCAATGATGCCTTTATCAAGGATATAAAATATAAATGACAGTATACAAATGTCAACTCAATTATATGACATTTGTATAGTGTCATTTATTTTTTATTCCCTTGACAAAGGCTTCATTGCCGAAACATGTAGGGTTGTTTTAAATATATATAGGTACTTTGAAGTAATGAACCAGACCTTTAATCGCCGACTTATTAAGTTTACCTTATATATATATATATATATATATATATAGTATAAATCTGATTATTTAAAATTTCGTTTTCTTCCATCAAAGGCAGACATATGGGCGATTGCCCATATGCCTTTTATGCAACAAAGTTTTGAGCAATGACTCTATGAAACCATCGAAGCTCGAAGATCATCTAAGAAGGTGTCATCCTGATAAAATAGGTAAAGATTTGAAATATTTTCAAACATTGAAGGAAAAATATGAAAAGAGACCCACCGTGCACAGTATGTTCGCTTCAACGTCGGAAAGTAACGATGATGGCTTGCGGACATCTTACAATATCTTTAATTTTACCCGCTGTTGAAGAGGTTTTTAAAACTGTTCTGCACAAATCTCCATTTGACATACTAAAAAGAATTCCTTTGAGTAACAACACTGTACAAAGACGTATTGACGAAATGAGCTCTGATATTGAAAGTTTCTTGTGTAATTATCTGCAAAGAACTCATTTTTCTATTCAACTGGACGAGTCAACTTTACCTGGTAATGAAGCATTATTATTGGCATATGTTCGATTTGTTATGGACGAAGAAATTCATGAAGAGCTACTATTCGCGAAAACTTTGGAGACGGACACTAAAGGTGAATCAATATTTAATGTCCTGAGTGATTTTTTTAAGGAAAAATCGATTCCATTCACAAACGTTATTTCGGTGGCAACAGATGGAGCTCCTGCCATGGCCGGGCGATGTCATGGATTTATAAGCCATCTTAAAAGAATTATACCAGAGGCAACTGCAATTCACTGTGTCATCCACCGACAACACCTAGTAGCGAAAAATTTGAGTGCTAAATTGCACCAATCGCTTCAATTTGTGATTAATGCAGTTAACAAAATAAGAAGCAATGCATTGAATACGCATTTATTTGCACAATTGTGCGATGAAAATTATGAAGACTTCCAACGATTACTCTTACATACTGAAGTACGCTGGTTGTCGAAAGGTGCATGTTTATCAAGATTTTTCTCACTTTTTGAATCAGTTTTAGAGTTTCTGGAAAGTAAAGATCCAGATTTAAAAGAAAACCTGATCAATTTGAAAGCAGACATCGCGTATTTGACAGATTTGTTCAAAAAATTTAATGACATTAACTTACAATTACAAGGGGACAGCCTCAATTTAATAAAAACAAAGGGTGTAATTTCAGCTTTTCTTGGAAAATTGAAATTTATGAAGCAAAATATTAGTCGGCGCGAATTTTCCCAGTTTTCAAACTTGTCACAGGTAGAATGCCTTGATGAGGATATTCACACATACGTTCAACATTTAATTGCCCTGCATGATGACTTTAAAATCAGATTTGAAGATATTCTGACGATGGAAATATCACCATGGATCATAAATCCACTTGATGAAACGGAAGTGGAGAATGTGATATTACAAGAGGAGCTACTCGAGCTTAGCACTAATGAGGAACTGAAGGTGAAATTTAAAAGAAGGTATCAAACATTTTGGCTGCAGGCAGATTTCCCCGAAAAATATCTTGGACTGTGGGGAATTGCGAGAAAGCTTTTGATAGCGTTTCCCTCGTCATATCTTGTCGAGAAAAGTTTTAGTGTCGTTACAAACCTTTTAACAAAAAAAAGGAGCAGATTGAATATCACAGAACGGGGAGATTTGCGGTTATTCCTAACAAAACTGAAGCCAAATATTGATAATTTGCTGTCAATCCATCAAGTACATTCCTCCCACTAAAATTATGACTATTTTGTGATTGTCATTGTAGAAGTTACGTTACGTTATTAATATTTTATTTTAATTATATTACGACTGTTATCATATTACAATGTAATATGATAACAGTAATAATTAATACTGTAATAATTACATATTTGAATAAATACAACACAAGGAAATATACTGTTTTTCTTTTTATTTTTACCACTCCGAAATTTTCTAAATAAAATAAGTGAGAATTGATTGGTTTCTTGTGCTGTCAGTAGATGTCAGAGGAGTAAAGTTGGATGGAATCACTTTTTTGATTGGCTATCTTTATTTTTTTGACATCCACTCACAGCACAATAAATAAATTAAATAACCAAAAACTCAGCCGCAACGCAAATTTCCATAGTTAGATCTAATCTTCACATTTTTTGTCGAATTTTGGGAATATGGTAGAAATGTAGCTGCAGGGGGTCCACCGGAACTAGCAAAACTTTCAAAGTGGTCTATGAGAAAAAAAAGTTTGGGAGCCTCTGATTTAAACGAACCCAAGAGAAGTTTTTCACAATACTATTAAGTCAAATCCACAATAAAAATTATTATTTTTGTATATCGCTATATTTTGCTATCTCTTTAGTATTCACGTTTTATTTTTGCCACTTTCTATAATATGTTAAACGTATGTAGATGAATCACATAATAAATCTAGACTTTGATTTAAATCCAGAATTTATTGCAAATACGCGAATTATCCATTTCAATTTTTTAGCACTGTATTTTTTAAAAAATATATAGTAAGTTTACGATTTAACATAATTAAGATAAGCTGTCTAACATATTGATAGGTTTATTTTATTTGGAAACGGATTACATTGTTGCGATTTTTAACGTCATATTTAATGCAATAAATTGATATGAATATTATCATACACACATTTTTAAATACATAATTTACTTAGGTTTATAAGCCTTGCATATTTTTTGTTTATTACTAAAGCATAAAATAAAATTAACGTTTTTATTATTCATTAAAAATCGAATTACCTTGTCGCTGTTCAAAAGATGTATATGAAGAGGTTGCGAGACTGTGTCCATACTTTCTTCTGTATGAAGTACACCGTCATATTCTTTACATTCCCTTCGTCTTCTATATTTCCTCCATAAAATTCTAAAATCATAAAATACAGAGTAGAAAGTAATTGTAGAATAGAGTAATTATACAATTAATTGATATTTGATAAAAACGTGACTTTTAAATGAAAAACTATTTGTTGGTACAAAATAATATACATAATCACAAACTCTATACATTTGAGTTACTGTTTGGACTATTTCCATCGTTTGTAGAACTGTAAAATACAGATATTCCGTCGTTTTGGTAGTTCATCTATCGTCGTCATCAGGGTAGTCCTGAGAAGGACTGTTTCTTGCCAAACTCATCGTTGATATAAAATTATTGATATAAAAAAGGAAAAGGATGAATATTACATTCAGATTATAGATGAAAATAGATATAATAGTCGTAAATTGTGGAAAAACTTAAAAGCATTACTACCGAATAATAGTAAAAATGTTAACAGTGAAATAAAATTCAGTGACGGAGCTACGGCGATCGCGAAGGCGATTGCTCATAAATTTAATAACTTTTTCGTTAACAGTATTGGAAATATTGGGAGGTCGATGGATTATCCAAAGATACTCGATAATATTAATGCCCCCGTACAAATGAATTGCTTTACTGCTGTATCGATGGGGTCTTTAAAATCTATATTAAAATCTATGAAGTGTACTGGAGAGATAGGGGACGAAATATCAACAAACGTTTTAAGAGATTCCTGTGAAGTAGTTGCTGACAGGTTTCTCGATGTTATAAATACGACATATGTGACGCCAGTACCTAAGGTTAACGGAACGTGTCGGCATGAGGAATTTAGACCTATTAACTTAGTAGCTCCATATGAAAAAGTTTTGGAAACGTGTGTAAAAGTCCAATTAATGGAATATTGTGAAAAAAATTCTCTAATTGAGTCGAATCAGTCGGGGTTCAGAAAATATCATTCGTGTGAAACGGTTGTGCGATGCGTGAGCGAAATTAATTGATAAAGGCAAGTGTGTTTTGACTGTATTCTTAGACTTTAAGAGGGCTTTTGAGACTGTTGACAGGGCCTTGTTGTTGTGTAAATTAAATAAAATGGGAATATCTGGGTTAGCATTAGAATGGTTTGAATCGTACCTAAGTAATAGATATCAAGTAGTCAAATATAAAAATGAGATGTCTGATAAGATTATTACAAAATACGGAGTGCCCCAGGGAACAGTGTTAGGTCCACTATTGTTTATTCTGTACATTAATGATATAGTCAAAGCGGTTGATAATTGCGAAATATGTATGTTTGCTGACGACACCATGACCTATATAGTTGGTGATGATATTAGGGAGATGGTGGATAGTATGACTGTCCAATGAAATAAATTGTATAAATGGATATGTGAGAACAATATGGCACTGAATTTCAGTAAAACTAAGTTCATGATAATTGGTACTAAATATAAGATTTCTAAATTGAATTTTAATGATATAGATTTGTATATGGACTCCAAGAAAATAGACAGAGTTGAGAATATGAAATATTTAGGGGTAATATTGAATAGTAATTTAGATTTCAAAACTCACGTTCAATACCTATCAAATAAAATTTCCAAAAAGATATTTTTCTTAAATAGATTTAGTCATAATTTGTCACTGTATACCCGACTGTTGTTGTTTAAATCTTTAATAGCACCACATTTTGATTTTTGCTCTGCCATTTTATTTAGTATAAATGGGAATGAGATGCAGCAACTCCAAAAACTACAGAATAAGGCTTTGCGAATAGTATTAAAATTTAACAGATATACTCCAATTAATCTAATGCTAGAAACTTTAAGTTTATTAAGTGTAAAACAATACATAGTATATAAGACAATGGTTTTTATCTATAAAATTAAAATTGGAATAATGCCTCCTTACTTAAGTGGCAAATTGACAACGGTCGATCAAATTCACAACTACGGAACCAGAAATACCAACGATTATTATATTGAAAACTATAGTAGGGTGCAAACAACCAAGAATGTGTTTGTGAACGAACTGAAACTGTTTAATAGTTTACCTACGCACATGTAATCCAGTGGTAGTTTGAATATATTTAAGAACCCTGTAATAGAATTTGTTAGGGACAACCTTTAGTTTAAGTCTTCTGTTATTGTTCTAACTTTCATGATTTATATTTTCAAAATTTATTGTGCATGTACATAGCAGTTGCTAAATAAAGTTATATTATTACTTAAACGACTAATCTGTATTTTCTTAAAAAAAAAGGAATAAAACCCCTTACTACAATTAATAAACGTATCCTAAATACGTATTTCGACAACTAAGTTGTCGTCATTAGTAGGTAAAACCACTAATCAAAGTTTTGAGCATGGAGCACAGTAAAGTTAACATAGAACATAACTTTTCATGGCGTGTAAAATTACGTCAATTTACTCTTCTTAAAGCAACGGCAACACCATGTGTTTATTCTCAACGTACTCAACCTTTTCTACCTCTTTTCTAAGAATGTAAGAAGACAACTGTGTGGGATAGGACCGTTGTCCGAGTTAAACGTGTACTAAATTTGTTTTTAACGATTTGAATACTTTCGTAAGCGTCGAGATCTCTGGGGCTGTTGATGTTGTTGTTAAAATATATATATATAAAAGAACATTCGGATAGTTCAACTCAGATTTTTATATGCACGTTGCGAGATGCCGTAAATAAATATACAACCTGTTTCATTTTAAAGTTTTATTTGTTGTTTTCGAGATATAGTGTGTATCTAATACTTGTAAGTTTGCTTTTCTTGTAGAGAAAAATATGACTGATTCTGATGGTAGCTCTGAATGGTACGAGGTAGAGGAAGTTAAAGCGTCAACCTCTAGTAGTGGAACGCATTTTTTCAACTTTAAATTTAATTAAATCAAATACTAGAAATAAGCTCAACACAGTCTTTAATTGCAATTTTACATTCAAAAAAAATATTCCATGACAATAAATTTTGTTATAATTTCAGCATAGTAGAGAGCATGTTGCAAAACATGACTTATAAATAGAGAACGGACACGCTTACCACATGACGCAAAGCCCAGTGCAGTACTGGCGAATGGCTGTATTTCTAAAATATTTAATTTTATTTATATAATTGGAAAACGAACGGGTGGTGATCTATAAAATTACGAAATACATATTTATTTGTTGAAAAGTTGTATTTTTAAAGTTTCTAATTTTATTTCTATAATTGGAACATTTTTATTTGTTCATTTTGTCGTTCAAGTTGAGTAAAGGAGTATTAATATTGACTAGCAATAGTTTCTCAAGGTTTTCTTCTGTCAATTTTGTTCTCTTTGAATTAAGTACATCCTTATAAATAGAAAACGTCCTTTCTACATCGCAACTGGTTATAGGTGCATACTGGAAATATTCTTTAATTTCTTCATATTTAGCCGTTAGATTTTGTGGAATTGTCTCCATACATAATTGCTGCAATGTAATTAAATCTGGATTTCTATTAAGAATTGCTTCAAACTTTTGCCGAAGGCCACATCCGAAGTCACTTGGAATACTTTTCAAATTATTAACAGCCACATCTAATGTGGTTAATCCGTCATTTAATTTGAGATTTCGATTTTCAAAATAAGTGATTAGTTTTGGCAATTTTCCAAAGCGTTCGTGAAGAAAGTACAACTGATTTTTTAAATTTGGGATTTGTGTGAGCTCCTTGCACTCACCAATACTTCTAGCATCCTCCTCTAGCAGTGTTACGAAATGTTTTAGACTATCGAAATTCTCAGCATAATAACTAGTAGCTTCCAGCCATGTTCCCCATCTAGTTATTACTGGAGTGGGAGGCAGTGACAGAGATGGAAATATTTCCCTGAAAAGAGCTACTCTCAATGGTGCTTTTCTGAAAATTTTTTAAAAGCGGATACAAGTCTATCAACTTCTGGAAAGGTGCTCTGATATATTCACAGATTCTGCGGAGAACATGTGCTACACAAGTAATATGCAGCAAATTAGGATATGTTTCTTTAACATATACGCAGCACTATCACTGACAAATAAAAGTATTTTTTCTTTGTAAGTGGCGTCCGAATGAAGCATTTTTTGCATATTCTCCTTAATGGTTTCAGCAACTGTTTCCGCATCAACTCTATTTATAAGACTTGTTGCTATTACATATGAGTTATAGGGAACAGTTGGATGTAGTACACCAGCTACAATATTTACCACACAGCGTCCTAACATATCCATATGTATTGATTTAAAAGATGGCTTCTAATGCGTTCTACTGTTCTCGTATAGCACCTAGAAACATAATATTTGCGTAAAGTTGATTCATAAGGAACATTTCGACCAGTATATTTTTTAAGAAATATTTTTAAAGTGGGTTTGCTAAGTTTATTTAATGGAATATTAGCCGCCATAAAAGTTTTACAGAGTTCAGATGTGTTTGCGATCCTAAGTGACGAATTTTTGACGATATTTTACGGATTTTGTAATAAATTTCGGAATCACTGACAATGGACATACAATCAGTATGACCGTCAATCCAACTCGCCATTGTTTTACAATGCCGTTCTCGACATTCTTCCATATCATGTCTGAAAAAGTAACTTAAACAATGCTCTAGATCTAAATAAATGAAAACTAAAAATGTGTGCGTAAGTTATTGAAACTGAACGAAATTCAATGCACACTTACGTCGAAATAATTGGTAGAAATAGATTCAATCAAACGATATTAAAGAGGATCTATCACAAAAATCACGATGTAATTAACAGTTAAAAGTATGAAAACAAGAAACTTACTCACAGCACTTTATTTATCTTACGAAATATAAACTAATAAATAATATACATTATAAAAACCCCGCTTCTATCTACGCTCATGAAAACACTTTAAAAGCACTATATTCTCCGAATACAATAGCTAAGTTGTCCATTGTTATCGTGCGAGACCAGGTGGTCGAGTAAGTCAAACAAATACTTCATTGAATTACGCCGGGATGTACTGTGCGACGTTATACATAATTCCAATTGCCGATTGCGTTTAATGGAAATTGCATCCGTTCTCTACTTATAAATATGAAATAAACCCATTTTAATTTTTAAAATCAATTCGTTTTCAATCTAGGGAAAAAATATCTCATCTAGGAAAATTTTTGGTGTCAGACAGGTAAAGTTTACGATGTTGGCAACACTGGTTACGTATGGGCTTTCATTGCGTTGATAACGTAAATATTTAATATTGCATTGTACCGTAATTATGAATGCAAGACAAAAGCATAACAGACTGCTGTGCGCGGACGGTGTGAGTAAATTTATTGGACAGTTCTTAAATCTAAAATAAGATGGTGCTAAAGTCGAATCTCTGTCGAAATAAATGAGACTGCTTAAAACCCGTAAATACGGAACGAGACAAACACAAATGTCATTTAATTTCTCGGAAGGAGTTTGTGTTACATACGATTTATATTTTGACCGAGATTATTACAAAAGCTTACGGAGGACGCTCCTGACAGTCGCCTCGAGTTTGCTGAATTATGTAATTCGCGTGGAAAGTGATCTAAATTCTTTTAAAACAATTTTATGGAGTGACGAGGCAATTTTTAAATTCAATGGCCGTATCATTAGAAATAGCGGCATTTACTGGGCTAACGAAAACCTTCACTTAGTTATCCAAGAAGAATTAAATGTGTCTAGTGTTACAGCATGGATGGGTTTATGTTCTGTAGGCATTGTTGGCCATTACTTTTTTGACGACACTGTAAATGACGAGAATTATCTCTGATTTAAAATCTAAATTAGAAAATCTTTTATTCGCTGGAAAACCCATGTTATTCCAACAAGATTATTTAAAGGTAAATTCGTTGCCTGACTTATGCCACACTCAGTATATTACTAACTAATTTTCAATTTTCTACCATTACACACAAGAAAAATGTTTAGTCCAGTCTCTGTAATTCTGTTATTCCAATGAATAAAATTATTTTTATTACATATCTGCTATCAACATTTCTAAACTTAAATCTGGTTGTTTCTTAATGTATTTAATGTGTATCTGCTCCATACCGACGCACTATAGGTCAAATAGCCACTTTTTCTGTGCTAAATTAATAAGTTCTTCAAAACCATGGTATTCAAACTAAAACCTGTAGGAATTTATTATGTAAGAATAAATCTATTAAAAAATGCAACTTAACCCATTAGCGACAAAAAATTAACCCTTTTGCAACCATTAATGCAAACATTATACGTAGTATTCATTTATTTATTTTAATTAAACTACAATATTCAGTAATTGCTTAAATCTAATTCGTTTTGTAAATTTAAATCAAATAGGTCCTCTTCAATTTCATTAATTTCATCGTCTTGCAACATAACAGTTCAATTGCTTCAGGTGGAAGAGTAGAACGTTTCCGCTTTTGCATGCGCCTATTTAAAAATTTTGTGGAAATTAATGGATCTGAAATATCGACAGCTCTATTAAATACGTCTAGCAGGTTATTGGTACGATTGTTTCTGCGGGCGTGATGCAATCTATCGGCTTTGTATATCTTATGTCGCGATTCAGCTGCTTCTTCTGCAAAATAACCCATTGGAAGTGCTGTATTTTCTAATGTTTCTTTTGAATGTATTAGTACTTTATGTACTGTGGAAGTCATTGGCAACCAAGGATATAGATTCTGAAAACATTTTGCTGTTTCAAAGCAATGTGTTTCAAATTTACTTGAATTAATTGCAAACTGGCAGGATAAACAAATCAAAATGATTTTGAATCGATATATTAAATCTTTGTCGACATTAGTTATTTCAGAAAAAATACCATGCTCAGTAAAAGCTCGACGAGCAGTGTTTCCGTCACTTGTGGAACCGGAGCCACCTACTCTGAGCATGTCGACACGAAGTCCGAGCTTTTTCCAAAAAGCGTTTTGTATGTCTGTTTTTCTTTTTAAAATAATTAACTTATCATCTCCTCGTACCTGCCACTTTTGTAATTCGCATTTATAGCTTAAATGTAATACAAATTCAAAAAATCTAATCCAGCAATGAAGGGGACTAAGTCCAAACTTTAAGTTTTCCATCTTTTGCCCGGAATATTTCACTTTTGTAATTAAATGTGTTCATAAAGTCCTTCGGCGTAGCAGCACAAATGGGACAAGCCTGGTTTGATCTAGTTCCAGTTATAATGTTTAAAACTTTTCCATCAATGAGTGTTAAATATAATTTAAATGATACTTCAACAAATTTTCCATCACCAATTGATATTCTTACGCTTGCCAGAGCGTCAATTTCTTTTTTAAATCCAGGTCTTCCTTTAAAACAACTTGTTTTGTCTCCTTTATGTACTGCAATTTTATGGGCCGACAAAATCTTACAGACTGTGGTGTGCGGTTGCTCCAAATTGGCGTTCCGGATAAGAGCAGTAACCTTAAAGGAATAACTGTAGTAGCTAAAAGAGAGGCATCACAGCTATATGACGAACCTGCCTCATTAAAAGTTTGTTTATATTGCGACTGACCAGTGCTGCTATCAAATCCATAGCTTAATATTAATACCGATCCCAAAAAATCCGTCTTCTCCGCTTCCATTACAGTTTCAAAAACTTCTTTTTGGAGGTCAACAATTCTTTCAGCCGTATGCAGTAAAATAGATTGCAACGAAACTTTGGCAAGGGTCTCATTGGCTATTATACCCTGAGGTCGACATTTCAACTTTGCAGCTGTAATTTTCCTATAATGTGGATATACAGGGCAATCCAAATTAAGTGTTCACCATTGGTAACTTTGTTATTATTAAAGATACAAGATTGTTTAAATTAGCAAACTAGTAGTACTTTTAACGCTCTTTAAGATGGAAGAATTTAAAAAAAAAAAGAGCAGCGCGTTTTCGAGTTTTCCCGAAAAATATGTTTTTTTCAAATGGAAACCCCTGTATATTATATCATTTTCTGTTAGAAATTCAATTTTTAAACAAAAAATCTTATAAGAATTTTTTTACTGGGATTAAAAATACTTGAGTTACAGTGAATAAACAAAAACAGCTAAGTCAAGTGCATTTCTATGTTTCTATGATAACGACGTTAATTCTTTCTAGTAAACGTCAAATATTAGTACAGTTTTATTAGTCTTTCACTCATAAATTTCATTCTGCTAGTTATTAATTTGACAAAAAAATGATTTTTACCCATGCAGAAAAGTGTGATATGTTAGAATCTTATTTAGTGTGCAGAAAATCCTCTAGGAGGGCAAAAGAACACTACGCTGAATTATATCCACTCCGAACACAACCAAATGAGCAATTTTTTCTGAGACTGTACCGAAAATTTAGAGGCAATGAGAGTGTTTTTGCCAAAACAAGAACAAGAAGGACTTTTATAATAAGCGAGGCCACGGAAATTCTAGTTCTTGCATATTTTGAGGCCAACCGTGAGAATTCCATACTAGATATTATCAAGGAATCTGATTTGAGTCACGGTACTGTGCATAGGATTCTGAAGAAACACAAATTCATTCCTTATAAGTACAAACCAGTTCAAGTTTTCTTGCCAGGGGATCCAGAGAGAAGAATGTTTTTTTGCCACTGGTATCTTAACTTTTGTCGCCAAAATGTAAACAACTTTCGTTATATTTTATGGACCGATGAATCAAATTTCTCAAATTCTGGAATGTACAATACAAAAAATCATCATTACTGGTCAAAGGAAAATCTTCTTTTAGCACATGACGCCCGCAAGGCCGTTACAGTTTTAATGTTTGGTGCGGTTTAATTGGTTCAAGGATTGTTGGTCCTTTCTTTTATGAGGGCACTCTAACTGGTGAAAGGTACATAGAATTTTTGACTGAAATTTTGAATAATTTCTTAGACGATATTGATCTCATAAGTAGACAGAATCTGCACTTTCAGCAGGATGGCGCACCTGCGCACAACTACAGAGGTACTCATCAAATTTTAAATACAATTTTTAACAATTCATGGATAGGAACAAATGGTCCTATTCAGTGGCCTCCCCGATCGCCAGATTTAACACCGCTGGATTTTTTTTATGGGGTTATTTAAAGACAGAGATTTATAAGCAAAGGTACGAAAACGTAAACGCCCTAAAAATTGCAGTTAGTGAAAAGATAAACCAAATAGATGGTAGGACCATACTAAAAGCAGTTCGACAAGTTCAGAAACGTGTTCAAAAATGTATTGAACAACAAGGTGGTATTTTTGAACATCTTCTATGAAAAAATCAGTGATTTTTATTTTCTTTTAATGATATGTTTATGTATAAAATAAAGTTTATAAAAATTATTTAGCTGTTTTTGTTTATACATTATAACTCAAGTGTTTTTAATACCAAGAAAAAAAGTTCTTATAAGATTTTTTGTTTAAAAATTGAATTTCTAACAGAAAATGATATAATATACAGGGGTTTCCATTTGAAAAAAACATATTTTTCGGGAAAACTCGAAAACGCGCTGCTCAATTGTTTTTTTTTAATTCTTCCATCTTAAAGAGCGTTAAAAGTACTACTAGTTTGCTAATTTAAACAATCTTGTATCTTTAATAATAACAAAGTTACCAATGGTGAACACTTAATTTGGATTGCCCTGTATATCGCAATTACGTAATTTGTTTTCGTGACGTATTGCATTATATTGTTCTTTGGAAAAATTATATTCAAGAAGAAAAGCTAAAGTCTCATCCGCAGATAGTGGAATTGGCTTTTGGAGATCTTGATAGCAAACCTTACGCATTTTTGATGGTCTTGTTGGGCTTTCAATACTTTATTTTAGCACTGCAGCTGAATCAGCATCACCGTGCTTACGAGCTGATATTGCTGCTGCACGAACGAGAAGATTTGTATCAGCTTTCTCATTTGAAAGGTCTGCAACTTCTTTTCTTTTCCCAAATTCTGATTTTGCGTTGAATGGCAAACGTGGACGACCAACAACTTTTTCGGTGCCATTCACCACAAAATTTAAATCTGAATTTAACCACGCATGATTTTGATCCTTAAACACATGCATCCTTCCCATTTTTCCCACTTTTGAGACAACTTTACGCAAAAAAAATGTAATGTTTGCTTTATATGTTTCTCCATTTTATCCGAAATCGTATTAGCTTCAATTCTTTCAACTACATGCTTGAAAAGGGCATCAAACTTTTCTTTTTTTATGCATTTTTTTCGCCATATTTCTAACAGTTCAATTTTATTAAAACAAAGGTTCCTTGAAAAAAAAAGGCATTACTCGTAAAACGCAAAAAATAGCAGCTTGAAATTAATTGCAAATAACTCATTAAATATTGCTTAATCTATGTTCTCAATTTCAAAGAGGTCAAATTGGGTCAAAATTTTGTATGGCTTACAGAAGATCAAACGCTTAGAGAAATTGCACCATTTTAAGGTTATGTACTCTGATGGGTAATTTTCAAGTATACCGACGTAAACATAAAGCAGTATCAATGACACACATTTATACTTACTTGCCTCTTTATTTTGCATTTTACAGAAATTAATTATCGTCAACACAATTCGAGAAACACACAGTTTAAGTTGACCAATAAATAAATACTGATCTCGCTAGCACATTTGTAAAAATATTACTTCGAATGACTTTGACATATATATAACGGTGCTTTATATTTAGCCCAAACAAAAATTAGGTATATTTGTATTGAATGGTTTCCAATTAGAAAACACCAACAACGAAAGTAAAACTGAACTTTGATTTATTCACTTTTGCGCAGAAAAAGCGACCATTTGACCTAATGTGCGGCGTTGAGTTACCTCGCTTCTACGATGTTAAAAGTTTAGAGAAAATTTAAGCGACGCCATGATCATATTCATATCTCTATAAAAGTTTCGCATGCAGTTAATTATTCATGCCCCTGTATATAATGGAAAAAGTTCAACAATATTGTGTAACTTCTCAAACACATTATACATTACGTATTAATCAATTTTATCTATCAACATCCTAAATATAAATAAGAAAACAATTTGTCCACGTTTACACAAACTTTAAATTAAATCGATTCACTTATATTCCGCCGCCTGTTTATATTATTAAATTAGAAATGTGCGAAACCAACGTTTTTAATCCCTTCTAAGTGATGAAAAGATAATTGTTTATGTTGGGATTGACGAGACTCGGGACAAAATTATATAAACGTTGAACCTTACCTTAAACCGAATGCAGAGACCAGGGAAATTATTAACGGTATTAGGGTTGCAAAGCAGGCCAAAAATAGCGTTTGAAGATCGTTTAAGCCTGAAAATATAAACAATCTTAGTCTTTGGGGAAAAATTCTTCAACGGATTTTTAATTTTTAAATTTAATTCAGAAATATAAGGAAAAAAAATATATACATTTTGATGTAAAACCAGACCTTGGATCACCGACTGATTGAGTCTACCATAACATACAAAGGTCATCATATATATATATATATATATATATATATATATATATATATATATATATATGAAAAATTTTTGTGAAAAACTTATCTGCGCGGAATGTGCATATATCGATATTTCACTGTTTTTTACAGATCATCAGTGCACCTTACCGAAGACAGACATGATATTCACTTCTATACTACGTGTATATATACGAACTGTAATGAACTTCATGTGTATGAGAATTAATAATTATTAAATCTCATTTTACATGCGATTGTCGCTATAATTTGTTGCATTTAATTCTACAATTCGGCAAATCACTTTTGCCCTAGATTGTAGACGCAACAAGCCGCGACATCAACTGTACAAGTTGTCAGTACAAATGAAAAATTTTTGTGAAAAACTTATCTGCGCGGAATGTGCATATATCGATATTTCACTGTTTTTTACAGATCATCAGTGCACCTTACCGAAGACAGACATGATATTCACTTCTATACTACGTGTATATATACGAACTGTAATGAACTTCATGTGTATGAGAATTAATAATTATTAAATCTCATTTTACATGCGATTGTCGCTATAATTTGTTGCATTTAATTCTACAATTCGGCAAATCACTTTTGCCCTAGATTGTAGACGCAACAAGCCGCGACATATATACACGTAGTATAGAAGTGAATATCATGTCTGTCTTCGGTAAGGTGCACTGATGATCTGTAAAAAACAGTGAAATATCGATATATGCACATTCCGCGCAGATAAGTTTTTCACAAAAATTTTTCATTTGTACTGACAACTTGTACAGTTGATGTAGCGGCTTGTTGCGTCTACAATCTAGGGCAAAAGTGATTTGCCGAATTGTAGAATTAAATGCAACAAATTATAGCGACAATCGCATGTAAAATGAGATTTAATAATTATTAATTCTCATACACATGAAGTTCATTACAGTTCGTATATATACACGTAGTATAGAAGTGAATATCATGTCTGTCTTCGGTAAGGTGCACTGATGATCTGTAAAAAACAGTGAAATATCGATATATGCACATTCCGCGCAGATAAGTTTTTCACAAAAATTTTTCATTTGTACTGACAACTTGTACAGTTGATGTCGCGGCTTGTTGCGTCTACAATTTAGGGCAAAAGTGATTTGCCGAATTGTAGAATTAAATGCAACAAATTATAGCGACAATCGCATGTAAAATGAGATTTAATAATTATTAATTCTCATACACGTGAAGTTCATTACAGTTCGTATATATACACGTAGTATAAAAGTGAATATCATGTCTGTCTTCGGTAAGGTGCACTGATGATCTGTAAAAAACAGTGAAATATCGATATATGCACATTCCGCGCAGATAAGTTTTTCACAAAAATTTTTCATTTGTACTGACAACTTGTACAGTTGATGTCGCGGCTTGTTGCGTCTACAATCTAGGGCAAAAGTGATTTGCCGAATTGTAGAATTAAATGCAACAAATTATAGCGACAATCGCATGTAAAATGAGATTTAATAATTATTAATTCTCATACACATGAAGTTCATTACAGTTCGTATATATACACGTAGTATAGAAGTGAATATCATGTCTGTCTTCGGTAAGGTGCACTGATGATCTGTAAAAAACAGTGAAATATCGATATATGCACATTCCGCGCAGATAAGTTTTTCACAAAAATTTTTCATTTGTACTGACAACTTGTACAGTTGATGTCGCGGCTTGTTGCGTCTACAATCCAGGGCAAAAGTGATTTGCCGAATTGTAGAATTAAATGCAACAAATTATAGCGACAATCGCATGTAAAATGAGATTTAATAATTATTAATTCTCATACACATGAAGTTCATATATATATATATATATACAATTTAAATTTAAACGAAATTATCGACCGTAATATATTGAATCAAATAAATTAAAAGCGGGCAAGCGGTCTGTCAATTAAAAAACTCATTTATTAAGTATCCCTATATTTCGCAACAACTTTGTTGCTTCTTCCAGAGATACTACAATATTAATGAGAAATAACATTAAATAAATAAGAGTATAAAGCAGTAGTAAAATACTTACAAAATGTAGCTTTGAAAAAATAATAAAATTGACGTACAAGGACAATAAAATTGATTAGATTTAAAACTTAAAGTAACTATAGATACAACCCTTTAAAACCTTTATATATATATATATATATATATATATGTATATATAAGTTGACCAGGGTCTTTGCCGTTAGAACATGTATGAAAGGGTATTTTTTGGGGAATCCAGCAAAATCCGGCTTTTGCTGGATTCCCCAAAAAAGACCCTTTCATATATATATATATATATATATATATATATATATATATGTATATATATATATATATATATATAGTAAACTCAATTTGTTGGCAATTTAAGGTCTGGTTTTACTTCAAAATTTATATATTTAAAACAACCCTACATGTTTCGACAAATGATGCCTTTTTCAAGGAATATAAAATATAAATGTCAGTATATTAATGTCATGCATGTATATATATTTTGAAGTAAAACCAGACCTTAAATCGCCAACAAATTGAATTTACCATAACATACAAAGGTTACGAAATAATTATTTATATATATATATATATATATATATATATATATATATATATACCGCCTAATTCTGAGCAAACGCAACGATGCGAATGTATGAATATTTCTCCCGCTCCAAATAGAATTCCCCTGAATGCTGTAGGCGTGTCAACATCGATGTCATATGTCATACATACTTACATATTATGGAGCCGCGTAAGAAAAATTATCTGATTACCAAATTACTATTAAAGGTCTATAAATTGTTTAGTCCTGTGTTATTGTAATGATTTTATAATAAATAAATTGCAATACGTTATACTGACGACGGTCACACAAAGCGTAATGAAATTATTAATAAGCGGTTAAGAAAATAGCAAATAAGGCATCAAGAGTTATAATAAATTAAATTTTAATAATAAAGGTCACAAAAACTATTCATAGAAAACTAAATAAACTTCAGAAATAAATATAAACTAAATTAAATTCTACTAAGGTAAAGAAAAATTGACTCTTACAAATAATAAAATAAATTGTTCATAATGAGAAATTAATTATTATTAATAACGGAAATTCATCCGTTTAAACTCATCGCCGTAAAATAATTGATGATGTTTGGAATATTTATAATTACGAAAACCATTAAATTTTTGTATGCGGTTAACGGAAGAGCAGCATATGCCTAAATCATTGGAAATATCGCTAAGTGTCAAATTTCAATTTAGTTCTATTGCAGCGCATACTAAAATGGACGGATCATTAGGAACTCTGCGATTTGGGAATAATGGTTTTAAATTTTGTACAGAACCAGTAAAATCTATTTTCTTTTTAAGTCTACAAATTGTAGCTTTGTTCGGGATGGGCCTGTCAGGATACCTTCCGGCAAATAAATCGCATACTCTTTGATAAGAATTATCAGCGTGGTAGCATTTCATCATTTCGGCTTTCTCTTCTAGTGTATAACGCGGCATGATCACTATTCAAACGCCTAAGAGACACTGTATAGGGTGACAGTGGTGACAGACACTAATTTGTGACATTAATTGTCAAATCGTTGCGCGACAGACTGTTTTGTGATTGGCTAAACGCGTTCAGGGGATTTGTATTCGAAGCGGGAGAAATATTCATACATTCGCATCGTTGCGTTTGCTCAGAATTAGGCGGTATATATATATATATATATATATATATATATATATAAAACCTGTAAAAGTTTTGACATTTCGTTCAGTAAATGTTAAGCTACGACGCATTTCAGTGACAGTAGCAAATTTCGCAAATGTTTATTATTTTCAGATTACACCATGAATGCTAATTAGTATTAGATCCTTTATTGTATAGATTTATGTTCATATATAAATCGCCTATTTGTGAATCGATCATACACTACTTTTCATTTTTATTTCATTAAAGATTTTATATCTGCCAATAGTAGTTAATACAAAGCAAGTTTTAAGTTTTCTATAGAATGTGACCGAGCAATACCGTGCTACGGGCAGCTAGTACTTGATAAGCCACAATGTGAGCCAAACTGTCGTATTTTTATTAATACAATTTTTGGAAATTCGTGTTTTATTTCACGTGTTTTGTGCATTTTATTAAATTAAATTCCAACAAGTAACAACTAACGCTATCACTATAATAAACACAATTTTTATAAACCAATAATGATTGATTTTCTTCCTGTGTTTATTCTTAACAAATGAAATTTGATTAATACAAACATAATTACCTGGCTCGGCTTCATCTTCAATGTAATAGCCAGTACCGTTAAACAATTTGTCTTTCCTAGAAATTCCTGTTAAATTATAACTTGTTGGCACAGATCCGGGTATGAAACGAAAATTTTCCGGGGGTCCAGTCACGTTGAGCACCGATATGATAATACCTGTACTCCGAACCTCCGTGGAATTCATCGTTTCCTGGGGGCACGCTTAAATTTGAACGGTGTCTTCATAAATGTGAGATATTTATTCAATTTGCCACAGCATCTGTGACAAAAGAAAAATACGTAATGAAGTAATAAGTTGTTTCCATTAAGCTTCGATAAATACGATAATATTAAAGAAAATTAAGTAAATATGGGGTTTAATGTTTAACGGTATTTTCTGAGAAGTAAAAATAATATTTTGCGGAGGAAAGTGCTAACTTTACTATATTTAAACTTGTCGTGGGTGATAGTGTGAACACTACCAACACTGGTGTTTACGAAACTATCAATTTCCCTCACAGATATTAGTCTATTGCTAAGTCAACTTTTTGAATGCTTTCAAGATTCACAGCAGATGCTGGACGGCTACCATGCAGTAAGTTCGACACGCCTTTACGACCATCCTGAAAGGATGTACTCTGTAACACTCAAAGACTGTGTTTCGTCATAAGACGGAATTTGCTATTTTACATATTTGTATGTAGCGGGTTCTTTTTTAACATTACACATACAGTACATCGCTCTATGTGTAAATCTAAAGAAAAGAAAAGTCGATGCATTAGGCTACCAGTTATACTTATACACCAGTGTCGTATTTTTGTAATTGTCAATTAAATACACTTTATTGAAAAATAGATTAATTATCCTAACAGGCGCATACCCTGTGCGAAGACAATTTTAAATATTTTTAACAAATTCAATGAAGATGGTTGTTTTCTAAATTCCCACAACAACAAAAAAACCAAACACGTGTTAACGGAACACATGAAGCTGAATATCCTGTGTTATGTAGGATCGCTTTTAGATGTAGCCAGGCCATTTCGAAGTATGGTACAGTTCGGTGTTCAAAACTCAAAGAATTCAAATATAAGCCATACAAGATATCAAACCATTAAAAGGTTTTCGAGGAAGATGAAGTACAACTAACTGACATTTGTGATATAACGTTTATTTTTTTACTGAAAACGAATAAATTTTAAACAAAATAATTTTTACTGATAAAGCAAACAGTTCTGTAATAGATTTGAAGAGTTTCATGTACATTTTGAATGTCAATCTAAATAATTTCGCTTTGAATACTTAAACATTCATACCTTTAATACGAAGTCTGACCAATAAGTAATGAGACTAAGTCCAGAAAATATGTATATTTAAAAATTAAGGTACATTGATGTGATCCCCTTCAAAGTACTCCCCTACCACAACTACACACTGATTCCAACGTTTCTTCCAGCTTTCGTAACATTTCTGGAAGGCTTCAACTGGATTGCCCTGGAGTACCCTGGTCACGGCGGTCTGGATGTCAGTTATGGACCCAAAATGCGTTCCTTTCACGGCCAATTTTGTTTGGGGGAACAAAAAGAAGTCACAGGGTGACATATCCGGCGAATAGGGCGCTTGCGGCAACACTACGATGTTTTTAGAGGTCAAAAACTGCGACACACTGAAGGCATGGTGGCATGGAGCATTGTCATGATGAATTTTTCTGACGGTTTCTCGTTTCAAATTAAGTTCATCAGCCAACATTCGAATGGTTGGCCGCCGATCTTGATGCACGAGGGTGCGCACATGCTGAACATTGTTGTCAGTTCGAGCTTCAACCGGCCTCCCACTTCGCGGTTCATCCCCGACGCTCTCACGACCATTTTTAAAATCTTTATGCCATCGAAACACCTGAGCACGACTCAGGGCTTCATCACCGAACACTTTGACCAATTTACCGTACGTTTCCATAACAGAATCGCCGAGTTTAACGCAAAATTTAATCGCGTACCGCTGTTCAATATTACGTCGTTCCATATTTGTGACACGCTTTACAAACACGTTGTCGCAAGCTCAACACAGCTGGAGCACTAACGAAGTGTACGAAAGTCGCGCGCACATGTATCAATAGAGGAGGCTAAAAATCAGTCTCATTACTTATTGGTCAGACCTCGTAGTTAGAAAGCATAGTAAGATTAAACCAATTGAGTTATTTCTTTAGCTAATAGGAAAAGGTTGGGTGTAGTTTTAATAGAATAAATATTTAGGTTACTTATTCATATTTTTAAAATTTTTATTTAGACACATTCTTATTAGAGACCGGACACATCGGGCTGAAATGGACGTCATTACGACGGACGATATAAATAGTCTACAACATCTGTAAGTAATTGAATTAATTCAGCGTTTACTTGATGAAGATCCATAATTAAAATAGAAATAAAACTACGGTTCGAATCTTCACTTTTTAATATTTAATCGTAACACGACAATTGTTTTGCCAGCACAGTGGCTTCCTTGGGTACTTACATTTAAAGAGTACGTTCTGTAAGTACATCACGCAGTTGCTGAATAGCACTATTCATTCAGTTAACTGCACATCTATTTTTTGTGTGCGGTTAACCGAATGAATAGTGCTATTCAATACTTACTGATGTTGTAGACTATTTATATCGTCCGTCGTAATGGCGTCACTTCAGCCCGATGTGTCTGGTCTCTAATTATTATATTAACATTTGTCAGTTTTAGTCTTGCACGACTTTGTTCTAGTATTAAACGAACTCTACTCTAAACCAGTGGCGGCTCTTTAATGAGAGCAAGTGAGCAATTGCACCCCCTGGAATTATGAAACAAAACAAACCAAGCGGCGACTACGTACATACACCGAGCGTCGTCACAGATATACTGAGCAAAGCCCTACCGTTGCTCTGTTAAGGGTCTACTTTAGTGCCCGAAAAATTACGATTTCAGAAATATGCAACCCACATTACAGCATACTACAACAGACTAGACCAAGACGCCCTGCTGAGAGGGTCGAAGGATTATGTAAATTAGCAAACAAATTTGATTATTGACACATCAGCTACTTGGGATTTATTTATGCCTTGTTTTCAGCAGATAGATGATCTGTGTATTTCCGCCTAAAATTTTTTGAATCGTAGATAAAGAATAGATGTATTATTATAACAAATGTAACTTAATAGGTTCTAATATAAAATAAGTAGTGTAGTAAAGCTACACAATTTTACCCATACATACCTAATTGAAATACTTACATGCTTGTGTAAAGTAAAAGACAAACAAATGTATTAACTTGTTTTCCTCTAAAAGTGGTTACGGCATTACCTGGCTTTCTAATCCTTCTTAGTCATTTAAAGTTAATCACCTGGTTACTTGGAAAAATGTATATAATTCGATAAAGATATGACGATATGATATTAGTGTTGGTGACCGTTGTAATTTTGAAATATAAACAACAATGGGACTTCACTCCCAAAAAAGATTGACAACCGCTGCAAAACGGAAAAGTAGAAAACAGTTGATGAAACAAATTCGGATAAAAAATCGAATAGTGTCTCAACGTGATAATATTGTAGATAATGAAATTGTTTTCACTGAGACAAATTCGGCACGCGACGACAGTTTTGATTCGGATATATCAGATGAGGCTTTTATTGAAACAGAAAATTTAAACAATATTGCAAATTTTACTCTTGCTGGACGTAGGATTGTTGATATAAATCATCTGTTTACTGTTCTAAAAGGAATACGACATGATATGTTTGGCTGTGCTTTTCAAAATGTAGAAATAAAAGCGGAAAAACATTTTGGTTTTAAAAGTGTTTTTACGTATAAATGCAACATGTGTGGAATAACCGATACATTCAGTACTGAAAATGAAAATAAAAAATGTGGAGTAAATGAAGCAGCGGTGTGTGGAAATGTTGCAATAGGGGCGGGTCATTCACAATTAACAGAATTTTCCGTAGCTTTAGACATTCCTCAAATGTCTTCAGCAACGTATGCGCACATAGAAAGAAGTGCTAAAAAATACAGAGGAGTTAGCATTAAAAGAAATGCTAGCTGCAGGAAAGGAAGAACGTAAGTTGGCAATTGAAGCAGGAGAAATTGATAGCGACGGAATACCTTTTATAACTGTAACAGTGGATGGAGCTTGGTCAAAACGAAGTTACAAGTCTAATTATAACGCTCTCTCGGGCGTTGGATGCGTAATTGGGACCAGAAGTAAAAAAGTTTTGTACGTAGGAGTAAAAAATAAAATGTGCAAATTTTGTAAAAATAAGGATAAAAAAAATGTTCCGTCTCATAAATGTTTTCAAAACTGGAACAGTTCTTCAACTTCTATGGAAGCAGCTATTATTCTAGATGGGTTTAGAATGTCAATAGAAATGCATAATTTGCGATATAAAACAATTATTGGTAATGGGGATAGTAGTGTATATAAAAAAATTCAAACAGCAAAACCTTACGGACCAACATATTTTATTGAAAAAATTGAGTGTCGAAATCATGTGTTTCTGTACGAAAATACGAGAAATTTCAAAAACTCCTCGATCAGATATGTGTATACGAAATTTTTTACGGCAGAATATTCTTAAATTTAGAACAGCTGTAGTTAGTGCCATAAAGTACCGCAAAAATGAAAATGTTTCTTTTCAACAAAAAATTGAAAACTTAAAAAATGATATTCTCAATGGACCTGCCCACATATTTGGAGAACATAGTAACTGTGCTAGCTATTTTTGTAGTAAAGATGGTAACAATGGTAACAATTCAAATACTATTGATTACAAACATTTCAAAAGCAGTGCTCTATATGATATATTTTTTCAGTCTTTGAATAGAGTAGCCAATTTATCCTCCAGTTTACTTTATGACGTAGACAATAACGCCGTAGAATCCTTCAATTCTGTTGTGAATAAATTCGTGGGAGGAAAAAGAATAAATTTTTCGCTGGGAGGCTCGTACCAAGGGAGATGTTTTGCGGCAGCCATAAATTATATTAATAAAGAGACATTTGTATATACATTTGTTAAGAAAACTAATGGGGATAATTTTAACGGTGTATATTTGGAAAAATTCAAAAATCTTAAACTAAATCAAGCAATAAAAAAGAATAGCAAAAAAAATAAAATTCGAATTCAAAAGATAAGATTAACGGCAAGTAACTTTGGCAAGATTTGTAAAATGAGAGAAAAAACAGACACGGCTAGTACAATAAAACATATGCTGTATACTAATAGATTCGATAATAAAAAACTACCACATTCTCTACAGTATGGCATAGATAATGAAGAAAGGGCCAAGCAAAAATTTATGGAAATTACAAATTTGAAAGTTGAGGCATGCGGTTTGTTAATTGACGAGAAGAAAAAATTTTTAGGTGCCACTCCAGACGGATTAATTGGATTCGATTCTATTGTCGAAATAAAATGTCCTTATTCAGCGCGTGATAAATTAATACATGAAGCCATTAACGAAAAATTAATTAATTATTGCACCTTAGATGCAAATGATAGTAACAAAATTTTGCTAAAACCTTTTGATAATTGTATGTATCAAGTGCAGGGACAACTCCACATCACCAAAAGAGAGAAATGTTATTTCGTAGTTTATACTAAACACGATTTGAAATATATAGTAATAGAACGAAATGATGATTTCTGGAATCATCATATGATTGAACATCTGGAAAAATTTTATATGAATGCAATGCTTCCAGAAATAATTGACGCGAGGTATCATAGAGATCAATCTATAAGAAGTATTATGAAAAAAGATCTCTAATTATTTTTTATTCTAATTTTTTTTAAATACAAACTATTTACTTATGTAAATACAGTAATTTATTAGCTGCAAATTAGTTTGTTAACATATAAATGACTAGAAAATTCATCTTTGATGTTTAGTCTCCGATCCGCACTTAATTTGCGGTGATTATTATTGATCAAAATTCTCTTAAAACTCAATCAAATGTAATTTAATTAGCCATTGAACCAGTTGCAGCATTTATTTCAATATTTACGCCGATTTATTGGTTGATAAGTTAATATTGTTATAGGTAGAAGCCTGTGGAGCCAATTTACATAATCCTTTGACCCTCTCAGCAGGACGTCTTGGTACCTACGTGTGCTTGTAATGTGGGCTGCATATTTTCGGGGACGTTGAGTATCGGGTTTCCTGTTTTTGACTTTTATTTTTATTGATAACTAAACAACAATTACATCTAGACAAAAACGGGCTGTATAGCTACCTAGATATTATAAATACCTACAACACAAACATTTCATAACTACATTAGCTGGCCTGGTTATCTCTCAATTTGTCCGGATAGATTTTCTGTTTCTTACCGATAAAAGTCAAACCGTACAAAAATTTTGAAAAAAACGTAAATACCTACCTAGTTTTTATTGATACATGGTCATACATACATCGAGCGGTCTTTCAACTTTTAATTTGAAGCCAAAAAAAGGCCGGAAAAATACACTCATTTCAGTGTGGGATTGCCGGGTATAGCGTAGAGCCTTAAGGCATTAACATTATATTGATGGTGGGGAGAACTGTATTTTGCCGTACTTCAATGTCGTATAATACATAACGTTGGAGCAACTAAACCAGACTGCTCTCGGGCGTTATTGCGATGAACTCCGTGTCTTTTTTAGAAAACAACGCGTTTTCGCGTTTAACGTATAATGAAAAAATCGCAGTAAAAAATCTAAACGGCCGATGCCTCAATTATGTTTAGAAAATAAACAATCTGTTAAAAGTAAAGACGTTCTAAGAAAATTCAAAATGAATATTTATCAGAAAAATGACTGGATTTGCGGGTGTGAAATTAAAAATACTTTGTTTTGTTTGCCGTGTCTGTTGTTTGGTGGTGAACCGTCTTGGTCAAAGAACGGAATAAGAGACTTAATTCATCTTAGTGCTAAAGTTAGTAAACATGAAAATTCCGAAGGGCATTTGAAAAAGATATTTAGTCTAAGAATGTTAGGAAAAAATAACATTCAGAATGTTTTAGATTCATCATATAGAAAAGCAATTCAACAACACAATGAAAAGGTAACAAAAAATAGGCATGTGTTAAATTTAATAATAAATTGCATTAGATTTTGTGGCGCGTTTGAACTGGCACTTCGGGGTCATGATGAACAGCAAACGTCGAATAACAAGAGCATTTTTCGGGAATTGATCAATTTTACGGCAGAATTGGATAAATCGCTCAGAGATCACATCGAAACAGCACCGGTTTTTAAGGGATTATCAAAAACGATACAGAATGAGCTGCTTGATGCAATGTTGAACGTGTATCATGAATAAGTTGCCAGTTAAATTAAAGCAACCGACTTCATACCTGTGATAGCTGATGAAACCACAGATGTGTCCAATCAGTTTCAGTTGTTGGTTGTTTTAAGATATATTGTGAACGCGAGACCGGTCGAAAGATTTTGGAAATTTCTTCTGCCTAGTGGACATGATGCTAATTCTTTATCTGCCTCCATCCTTAACGAAATTAGTTTGGTTGTTGATGACCCAGAAAAACTGATTGCACAGAGCTATGATGGGGCAGCAGTCATGAGTGGTGCTATTAACGGCGTGCAAAGACATGTCCAAGACCAGTATCTAAGGGCTAATTTTGTACATTGTTATGCACATCAGACAAATCTAATTATATCATATGCTACATCGAGCAGTAGTAATTGCAGAATTTTTTTTGCCAATCTGACGGGATTATGTACATCTTTCTCCACTTCACCACAACGAGCTGCAAGATTGGAAGAATTCCTTCATAGAAAAAGCTTACCTCGTTCTTCAAAAATAAGATGGAACTTCAATTCTAGGACAGTGAATACAATATATGGGCTCCGAGAAGAAATAACTGAAACTCTAGAACAAATCGAGGGAGAAGCTAGTTTACAAACTACCATTGATCAATCTAGTGCCAATTTGCGAATTTTAGAGGGGGAAAATTTTATCTATTGGTTAACTTTCTTTCATAAAATTATGCCACATGTGGACATATTGTTTAATCATTACAAAATGTCAATACAGATGCATTAAAAATCAAGAATAATTTAGATAATTTTAAACGTGCTATTGCAAAAATTCGAACCGAAATCGCTGACAAAGATAATCAGTTGGCTAAATAAAATGACCCAGAACTGACTCCTCGACCATCAAAGCGGCGAAGAGTAACTGATGGTAGCCAAAAAAGGAGGGAAAGTATTGAAGTGTGCGATATTATTTTGCTAGAAATAAAAACTAGATTTCGGTATACAGGGCACTTAATATTAGCAAACTTAATTTCTTTTAAACAGTTCTCCTCTTTTCAAAAAAAATTTCCTGAAGATTGCCTTAAAGAAGCAGTAAAATTTTATCCATGCCTCAATGAAAGCAGACTACGAACTGAATTAAGCGTTCTATATTCTAGAGAAGAATTTAGGCAAAATATAGAAGTCGGTGCTGTAGGTCTGCTAGGTCTTCTGCTGGATGGATTAAGCGACACCTTTAATGAAGTTGTTACGCTTTTAAAAATAGTCATTACAATCCCAATGACAACGTCCGAAGCGGAACGCCAGTTTTCACGGCTGAAGAGAATAAAAACTTTCCTGAGAAATACAATGAAAGAAGAGAGATTAAATGCCCTTACTATGTTATCTTGTGAAAAAGAATGTATAAATAATTTCCCAAACTTTAATGAAAAAGTGATAGAACTGTTCTGCAAGTCAAAGACACGTAAAATGGACTTCGTTTATCGTCAGATGTAATTAAACTGTGTAGTGTAATATTTACTATTCCCTCAAAACAAACTCTACAATGAACAGTACCTGTCTGGGACAGTACGTCGGTGAAATTTATAAGGATTGGGTAAGCGTTTTCGTATTACACTTTTTAATTTTGAAATTATGAACTCCCTATGTGAACCACCCCGAGCCACCACTGTTATCAACGCTTTTCTACCTTATTTGATTCACTAATTTTCTTATCTTAGATATATTTCATCCTTAAAGAAATACAATCCATCTCTTCTTTGAACTTGTTAAAAATATTTAAAATTGTCTTCGCACAAGGTATACGCCTGTTAGGATAATTAACTGTTTTAAATAAATTATCTATTTTTTAATAAAATGTACTTAAATTAAAATTTAAGTATGAATGAAAAATCACAAATATTTGACAATTGGAAAAATACGTCACTGATGTATAACTGGTTGCCTGCTATGCCACCAACGCAGTGACTTTTATATTTTTAGCTTTACACATAGAGCGATGTATGTGTAATGATAAAAAAACCCGGTATGTTAGATATAAGTAAATTTGGCATTAAAAAATAAGAGTATAACATTTCCAATTTTATAGATATTCAACATACATTTTCACGTTCAAGCCACTGTATAACATAATTTTATTAGCATATTTAAATTATAAAACTTTCTTTAGATAAGAGGGGCCAGCCTTTAGGTATATTTGCAAATTTATTTTTATTACTTTATGCATTAGACCACTTGTTTTATTACCTAGGGTCTGATTACAAAGAGTTTAATCTGTATATTAATTTTTAAGGTAACGGTTCCTAAATATATGTAATAGGATTCCAAAGTTATCAACCGGAACTACGTACTTAAGTTTATGACACCAACTAGTATTTAATTAGTAATCATATTTATTATTTATTTATTAGTAAGATTAAATTTAAGATCCTATCGTAAACCCTGGATATTGTTACCGTTGGTACAATTTCCACGAAAATAACACAGACGAATTCCCCGTTATGTCGTCAAATAAGACAATGTTCAACGAATACGCACATTTTAATTATGTAATAATTAAGGGAATGGTTTTATTTGTTTTATATTTTTACCTATTTGTAAAACAGCATCAATCAGAGTCTCATTCCAGCAACAATAAACTCAACAGTATGGATTCAACTACAATACAAGACACACAGTCTCAACAATACAAAACAAAACAGTCTATTCTTAACATTCATATTAAAAAGTATCATATAACAGTGAAGAATTGAAAGTTTTAACTTTGCATTTAGAGTTAAATTTGGGATTACATTAAGAAATAAATTTACGAGCCGAATACAACTCACATTTGGTTCTGCGAGAGCCGGATATAAATTAAATATTTGGTCCTTCGAAAGCACATTGACAGATTGTTCTGAGCGATAAATACTCTTCTCCAAACTGTTTATGAGGTCTTTTACACCTTCATTGAAAATAACTTTAATAATTATACGTTGTGCAATAGAATTTGACACATTATAGGATGACATTATTAATACAACTGACAATATTTACGCATTCAAGTTGCAGTTGTTGTATGGCGTTAGCTAACGTACTTACTTCAATTAATATAAAACCGCTTTTGCAGTATCTCTTCAATTATATTCAGAAAAAAATAAAATACAGATCGAATTTGAATTGCCCGCCTGTGTATATTGTTCTTATAATATGACAAGTAACTGTCAAGAAATTTTAAGACCAACATGTCGTCTAACAAATTTCTTGCGACGGGCGCTGCAAAGAAATATATACTGAAAAAGGGAAATTTGTATGAACTGAAAAATACAAAAGAGCAGAAAACGTGGACAATCTTTCTTCGGTCTAAATTCTGTTCAAGCTCGGTTGTTATAAATTTCCGCTTCCATTGTGTACTATGTCCTTTCTTAAACAGAAAGTATTTACTTTTAAATATACTCTTGTTTCATATGTTTTTTATTATAAACAGAGAAAAACATAATTATTAACATTCTCCGTAAATAAATTTATAATTATTAGGAAAATATTAAACGATATATACCCATCAGAAACATGTAGATAAACATCACCCAGATCTATTCTATAACTAATTTTGAGTCGATAATCCTAATTCAAAGAATTTGTACAGTTCTTAGTCAAGCCAGACGGGTTGCTTAAAAGATATGCCAATTGGTGTTGACATATAACAAGTGTTCATTTGAAAAGTCAATCTAGGTTACTTTGAAATTTTGATAGAATAACACGCAAATATATTAATATGTGTTTGTTGTTCCGTAAACGTAAATCCAAATGACATTTGACAATGTCAATCACAAATATCAGTTAGTGCATAAAATAATCGTGCGTCGATTCTGGCTTAAATAAATTGCTTCTCAGTTTTAAAACGGTTTTCACTTTAGAACATAAATTTTTTTTAGCCCAGGCTTATTTTCGAAGTGGTAATAAAATTTATGGTTTATGGGTTTATTCAGTTCAAGATTGCATGGTAGAATTTCAAGTTGAGTTTCCACATTTTGTAATAGATTATATACAATTTAAGAATACTTCGGATAGAACTTTAAAACTTTTTTCTGAAACTGGTAGTCTCTTAAGAAAATCAGGCAGCGGAGCAGTTAAGAAACGTACACCTCAAGTTGTCAATCCTGTTGAAGAAATAATGGAAAATGAACCACAAACATCTGTTCGACATTTGAGTCAAGAAATAAACCTTTCTGTTGGTACAACTCACAAGTTATTAAAAAAAAATATGCAACTTTATCCATACCGTGTCACAGCAGTACAAGAATTGTTAGAAATTGATTACCCACGTAGACTACAGTTTTGTAATTGGTTTGTAAATATGAACAATAATGAGAACTTTCGCAAAGAGTCATCTTTGCTGATGAAGCATGGGTTTATAAAACGGGATACCTAAATTCACAAAATACAAGAATTTGGAGTAGTGAAAATCCACATGTAATTAATGAAGAATCGCTACATCCAGAGAAAATTGGTGTTTGGGCAGCGATAAGCCAAAGGCGAATCTGGACCAAGGTACCGTACGGAAATTTTACAACCATTTGTTAATCAGTTGCATGATGATGAACTACAAAATACATATTTCCAACAAGGCGGAGCACCTTATCACTGTACTGCAGAATCTTTGGATTATTTAAGAGAATTTTTTGATGAGCGTATAATTAGAAGAAATACTGAAATTGCCTGGCCTGCACGTTCATGCGATTTAACACCTTGCGACTTCTTTTTGTGGCCTTATCTAAAAAATAACATATTTCGAACACCTATATTGAATTTGAATGATATGCTACAGAGAATGGAACAGAAATGCAAGGAAATTAATAACAATCCAGTAATGTTGCAGAATATCATCAGAAATTTTGAACGGAGGATTTTAAAGTGCATTGATCTTGAAGGACAACATTTTCAACATTTGTTATAGTTTTCAATAAATACCTATTATTTGTTATTTATTTGTATGTATGAAACTGTTAAAATATACGACTTCGTAGGTTAAGTAGTAAATTTTAATTTACGACATACTTCAAAATGTTCTCAGTAAATCACATGCTACTAGATTGACTTTACAAATGAACACTTGTTACCAATATGTCAACACTGAATCAAGCAAGTACTGTAGCGTAAAGCTCGGATTATATGCAAAAGATATATTTGTTGTTAAAAGGCATATCAACAAAATTACACGTTTTCTGGGTTTATTTAATGTTTTTTGAATAAAATAAGACAATTAAAAAAATGCATTTAGCATATTTTTACTACTTGATACACATTTCATCTAATACTGACTGATTTTATGCCTACGCATAACTAAACCAGACAGAGGAACAAGATTACAAAATCTTTTCTGCTTTTTGTGTACAGTAAACGGCCGAATTTAATACAAAAACAAACCAAAACCTACAGGGGATAAAAAATACTTCGAAGATAAAGATTAGAACTAATCTATGAGAAAGTTCAGTTAACTAATTGGCTTATACGAAACACAACAAGTAACCTTCAGTAAATTACATTCTTGAAGTCAATGATTAATTGCACCTAGTCTGCAACAGTTGTTTACTGTTGGCTTGTAATTTGCAAAGTCTAATGATTATCTGCGGATAAGACAATTTATGTTATTTTGAATTTATTTTTATAACACTTGGAATAATTCAGTTGTTATCTGAATAGAGTTCAGAATAATTTGTTAAATACGAACAGTTTATCATAATTTATCCAGGAAGAATAAAAATGCTGTGTAAAACACTTTATTTGAATTACGTTTGTTGATTAATCCGCTTAAAATGATTTAAAAATTATGATAAAACTTGCAAATGCATATATTTTACTTAGAGAACAGCATTGTTCACATTAAAAGCAGTGTAAAAATCAACTTAATTAGGAATTATAATGGATTATTATTATATGGATTTATTAAAAAAAAGAAACTCCACAAATATATTTTTTTCTTGTGGCTATCTCTACTATTTATCTTCAAGTTATATCTATAATCTCCCTAAATCAACACTGCTTCATGACTAAACGATCTATTATCATAATATCGCAATATTAATACAGTACCTATCCGATATCTTGATACATAATGTATAAACAAGTGGATGTTACAGTAATACAAAAATCTTAAAAACATGCTATACAAGTGTCCCGTATCGTTATGTTCAAATTTTAAGTGTGTAAAGTAGACTTCATTTCAAGTAACAAAAACGCAAAACTTGTATATCCATTTTTATTTGTTTCAACGTTACAAATCTATGAATATGATTGTCAGATCATGAAAAAAAATGTAATCCTAAAGTCAATAAAAACTGATTTCATTTAAAAAAGTTCAATTAATAATATTTTCAAAATGTCCACCTCCTTGTTGAATGCAGGCTTGTGCCCGTAAGCCAACAGAAGAAGTACTTATCCGAATTTCATACTTGTTTTGTCGGATTTGCTCTGCAGCCAGGTGAATACGATCCAACAACTCTTCTCTTGTGTTCGAAACTTGCGCGTAGACTAAATTGTTCATGTACCCCTACAAATAAAAATCAAGGGGATTAAGATCGGGTGATCTGGGTGGCCATGTAACAGGACCACTTCGATCAATCCATCTTGGATAATTGACGTTAACCCAATTTCGGACAGCAATTCCGAAATGTGGTGGTGCCCCATCCATATGAAACCACATGTCTCGTCGAACATTCAGTGGGACATCCTCTAAAAGACCTGGCAGTTCGTCAATAAGAAATTGAAGGTAATTGTCCGCATTTATCCTCCCAGGAAGAACGACAGGATCAATCAACAAGTCATCGATTAGGACCGCCCAAACGTTAATAGAAAATTCATGTTGAAATTTAGATAGGCGTATAGCTTTGGGATTTTCTGATGATCACCTGTGCAGATTTCTCAGACTCTTGAGAAGAAAATCGGCAAGGCATTTTGAATAAAGAAAACATGTAAGCTGTTGTATGAACTGAAACGTAATGTAATCCTTTATTAAAAAATGCAACGTTAACAGTTTATCCATTTCAAATTGGAATATGCATTGTTGATCTAGTCATCGATTTACAAAAATCCTCTAGAATCTATTAGAACAGATCGACAGACCGTCGTAAAGTTCTTCACTTTCTTTGACACCCTGGGGATTGTGACCCACATCTTGGGAATCACTGGCATTATACACTAATTGATATTGATAAAATTAAAACATATTCAGAAAATTTCCTTGATGTATTTATAGACGCTGTAGTGTACGAAATATAAATATGCTGAATACTAGAAAACACCAAAATTAACGAGCATGATTAAAATCACTCCTATTTTTATGTACGCTCTTGGATAAATCATGAAATACACACTTCATCACATCCAGTTATAAAAATGTAAACACCAAATTCAATCTTGACAACAGAGCAAATACCTTATCGATTGGATTAACTTAGTAATTTCTCCATTTCAAATTAGAACTTACGCTAAACCCGCTGAATTTGTAACAACGACTTAAACTTAGAGACAATACTTTATTCAACTAGAGGTTGGGTGATCAATCTCGCGTGATTGTTATTTAAATGAAACTCAACACTTTGTAAACAAACGCAAAGTGATTTTTCTGCACGGAGGGTGATGGGACAAGTGGGTGAAGCGAAAGTCCTCCGCAAATGACTCTTTGTTGTTCGTTCTGGAGGTTGATTGATCGTTCAACGTGTCCGAAATGCAAACAAAAGACGAAGGTGTTGTTCGAACATTTTTTCGTAATTAATTTTTTTATAACGGGCACATTTTTTTTTCTTAATTTAAATGCGAGTTTTGTGAGCGCAGATGTTGAATAACAAAATTACTTCCTCGCGAGGAAATTAAGATATATATAATTCATTTAATCTGGACGAGAGGACAAAATTAATCATGAATTAGATTACGCGTCAGCGGCCTCAGCTCACGCTAATGTTTAAAAACTAAATTATGAATCTAATTTTTCGCTCTACCAATTTAAACTTAATTTTATGATTCTCATGTGAATATATTCTTAAACTACACTGCCCCAAAATATTATCACTTAAAATTTAGCAAATATCTCGGACAAAAACTACATCCCCCTAAAAAATTACTTAAATTAAAATCTCGTTTGAAAACTTTAGTTTTTTTTACTTTTTTTCCATATTTAACAAAAACCTTTGAAAGGTGCCCAACGTGTTCCTTAAAATCCCCTTAATTTCAAAATTAATACATGAAAACTGATCAACTCGTTTCAAAGAGAATAAACCTTGACTTTGAACTGAAGAATTGAAAGGCTGTTTTACTAGTTAAGTAATCCTCAGAATCTGAAACTGATTTATTTATTTATTAATACTAAGAAGGGAATTCACGGCGTGTTAAACCCCGCTTTTCACGAAACTCTGCAGGATTGTGTAGCATAATTGAAAATATTAAACATGTATTTTTTATAATTAAGCACGCAAAGCGGATTTAAGGAATACTTCAAATAAGAAATTGCTTAGATAAGAAAGGTTTAAACTAAAGTGCAAGACAATATAGTTCCTCATTAACCGTCTTAAACAACTAATCATAATCTTCAAAGCATACATCAAAAATAGGGTCCGACGTTGTATTGTTGAATTTTAGTTAGGGCTGAAAACCGTACGCACTACATTTTTTGCTTGTGTTTGTGCCTAGTTAGAAGAGGACCGTAGAATATATATATAATAAACATTTCTAAAAAATATAGCAGTAATTGGCTCGTGTACGAATGTGTGTGTGTACAGACACGTATATATATATATATATATATATATATATATATATATATATATATATATATATATATATATATATATTATAATAATCTTTAAGTCAAACGTTTACTAAAAGTGTTTTTAAAGACAAAATATTAAACTTTAAAGCAGAAAATGAATTTTAAAATTCTAATTTTTACCCCCGCATTCTGATTCATTTCTGCGCAGGTGCAATGAATATAAATGTTTGTTGTTAATAATCATAACATGTACAACCAAATAGTGTTTTGGCCTTAAAGAAAGTTTGTAATTTACTATAAAACAATGAACATGAGTCCTCTGATATCTCCAGGGTCGTGAAGATTCTGTCTGACAAAGAAATTAAAAGGTATGTTAGCTCAGTATGATAAACTAATTGAATTCAGACGACTTGTCTTGGTTCTTAAATTCCGTTTATTAAAAGGAAACTCTTATCTTTATAAGTGAATATTTAATTTGGTACAATATATTAGGTAAATATTTAACAAAACATTCGGAATCAACAATAGATTAACAATTTATTTTATTGAAAATTAAAATTATAAAATTTATTGGTTATGTGGAATTTCTTATAGGTTAAAATTTGAATTTACGAAAATGAAACACATACTAGGCTACATAAACAAATAAATCAAACCGCTGAATAAATGAATTTGTATATAACCTTCCTACTTACAATGTTTTAAACAAAATGGTCATTAAAGGGATCTTTATCTACCTTCGGTAAGTAAATGTATCTGTTTACTTAAAAAAAAAATACAAATAATAAAAACTTAGCTCAATATTCTATCACAATTATCCGTCTAGTCACTGGAATTAGGTCTTTCTTCCCTGACGTACGGCTGGTATATTTTAACTTCAGGAATAACGGTCACAATACTGGCAGATCTCGAAAGTTAGGATCACCGGTCCCAATCCTGGTAATATAAAGCCTTGTAATGTTTCCCAATATTTATTTAAAGCTGGTACACATCTTTTGTGGCTCATTAATTGATAGCGGAGTTTAAAATGAAAACAGTTCAAATCTTGGTATGTAATATAAATTATACTTGTTTTTATATTTTAAAAAAATTCGTTTTTATCCAAAACACAATCCATTAATTTAAGTGCAAAAATTCTTCTCTCCAATTGTTTCAATAATCACTATGGCAACCCAACAGCTTTTTCTGTTCTTGAAGTTCATTGGTCAAGTTTAGTTATATAGAATTTTCCAAAATATTTGACATATACTATAATTTTGATTCTTAATTAATATTATGAACTTATTGGTTTACAATTAAATTTTCCTTCACACATAACCTTTGATAATACCAAACATTAACAATAATATACAAAATTAACTAGATTTACATAGTTCTATAATTTTAGTAAATGTAAGAAAGTCATATACTTTTGAAATTTAATTATAGATTTGACACTCTAAATTAAAAAAACAATACAAATATAATAGACTTCCAACCTTCTAAGAAATTCCAATAACAGAAATGTAACGAATTAAAACTAGTGTCTTCAATAAATATTCAATTAATATTTTTATTATAATATATTTAGTGTTTATAAGAAATTAAAATTTATTTCTTATTTATTTTATTGGCAGTGTGCATATAATATTAAAATAATAAGCTTTTTTTGGTTTATATCGATATTTGGCTATATCGAGCGTGCTACCCCAATTAGTATTAGAACACATCGAAGAAAATGTTATTAAATCCCTAAAAACCAAACCAACTTTTTTCAAAAGATATGTCGATGACTGCATAATGATGTTACCAGAAAAGGAAATAAGTAATGTACAAAATAGTTTCAACAACTTCCATCCAAATTTAAACTTTACCATTGAAATTGAAAAAAACAACTCCATAAACTACTTATACTTAACACTAATAAAAAAATTTCGTTTCTATAACAAGACAATCTAGTTACACTTAAGATTCCAAGATACACGGTCGCACCCTGTGTGAAGGGTCGACATTGTTTTCCGACCATGCAATTTGCACCGGGCATGTGTTTAAACATCGAAGTAAAATTGGTGAGTTTTTATTAAATTTTACTCTAATCATTATTTTAATTTTAACTCTTCCATATAATGTAAATATAATTCTTAACTTTCGTTTTGTAATTTTTTTAGTTCTAAATCACTTGAAAAAGACTCAAAGACACACAAAAAGTCGAAACGTCGTTATTTAAATAAATTGAATTTCAATAAAGGTCGCTAAACCCAAAAAAAGCTTATTACTTTAATATGTAATTAAGTCTTTTTCGAGTGATTAGAACTAAAAAAAAATTACAACGAAAGGTAAGAATTATATTTACATTATATGAATGAATTAAAATTAATTATAGAGTAAAGAAAACCAAAAGGAAGCTTATTATTTTAATATTATGCACAAGGCCAATAGAGAGAGAGAGAGGGGGGGGGGGAGAGAGGGGGGGGGAGAGGGGGGGGGGGGGGAGAGAGGGGGGGGAGAGAGAGAGAGAGAAAGAGAGAGAGAGAGAGAGAGAGAGAGAGAGAGAGAGAAAGAATATCTTTCATTTTAACATATCATTTGATAAATTCTTGGATTTTTCAGTTTTGTATTAAATATTTTCAAATTAGTATGTTATTTTGCGAAGTAAGTGTGAATGTAAACATTGCTGTCTACAAATTACAACGCAAATTATACGGAGTTTTATTTGATGTAATTTCTAGACAGCATTGTTTACATTTACACTTACTTATTTTTTCAAACATATTCAGTCCAAATTTCGTTCAAACGCCACTTGTAGAAAATTAAAAATTTTATTTTCTTCGGAAAATACCCCTTTAAGGTAGCAAAGCATATACCGAATTTCATAAAAATAACTGAAGTCGCATGACTGTTAGGATAGAAAACATCCTGTATCTGGGAAAGAGAGTATTTCCAGACTCATGTTAATAATAACTTTTTTCTTAAAATAACCTGAAGAATCGACCCTTTCGATATTGACATTCAATTATGTAACATATTATGTAAGAATTACAGTTTCGAGAGAATATTATTAAAATAAATTAAAAACATTTTAACATTAGTTGAATTACAAAGCATAGTTGAAACCAACAGTATCTTCCCATATACAGGGTGATTCTAAATATATGGACAAATTTTTTGGGCTGATTTCTAGCGTTATTATGATCACAAAAGTTCATATTAATGTAGTTCTTAAACAGTTTAGTTTTAAAGTTACGGGATGTTTAATAGTAAAGTTAAAAGTTCATACAATAAAACGTACTAATACAACAAAATTAACTTATAAAAATTGTTGGAAATGACCGCCTTCAACTGCAATGCAAGCTTTTATCCTCCATTGATTGGTAAGTGCGTTTTAAATTGTCTCAAATGGTGCAACAATATGATTTATTTGTTATTGTATAACTAAACAAGATTTAATATTATTCCTGTCTCTGAAGGGAAAATATTTATTTGTCATTTCAATATTATTGTGTCAGTATTGTCAAAGTATTAGCAGTTTTCTAGATTAATTACATAAATGTTGAGTTGTGCGACATGAATTTTATTTAAAGTCTTACCAATGATAATTTACATGTAGCTAGACGTCTTTATAAAGAAGTCCATATACCGCCGCTTGCTTGAAGAGAAGCTACGACTAGTCCTGTTGCAATTCAGATTACAAATGTATGAATAGGTCGAGGAGGTCCACTACCGTGGCATCCGCGATCTCCTGACTTAAATTCTCTAGATTATTTTCTCTGGGGTCTCCTTAAAAGTCACTAATTTATACGACTCCCATTGAAAATGTTGATGAACTGAGAAATCGTATTGTTTCAGCACTTGAAACAATTCGAAACACCCACGGTATTCTTGAACGCACTCACCAATCAATGCAACGGAGGATTAAAGCTTGCATTGAAGTTGAAGCGGTCCAACAATTTTTATAAGTTAAATTTGATGCATTAGCACGTTTTATTGTATGAACTTTTAATTTACTGTTAAAGATCCCGTAACTTTAAAACTAAGCCGTTTAAGACATACATTCATATGAACTTTTATGATCATAACAACCCTAGAAATCAGCCCATAATATTTGATGCATATATTTAGAATCGCCCTGTATATAAAATCATGTTTTATTACTATAAGCGTTAAAAGAAGATTAAGTAGAATCAGCGTTAAACTATTAATGATTTAATACAATAGTCATGATGTAAAACTATCGTTTATGTTGCTAGAACATAAAGACAAGACATTTAAAAAACAATTATTATTTGTTCCAAGACTATCTTGAAAATAAAATGCGTGCTTTCTTATAAGATATAGTGTTGTTATTGTGCTGTAAAAGTCGTTTAATAACACAATAAAATTGGATATTACAACAAAATTTCCAGGATATATATTGTGTTTTTAATGGATTAAAACCGTTAATATCCTAAATCTTTTAATCAGCAATATTATTTCTTTATTTCCTACCATTATATGATATATTATTAGATGCGTTTTAACTTCTAATTAAACACATGTAAATATGCATATACAGACTGTTCCGTAAAAGACGTCAACAATCATAATTTCGTTATTTATAGTCTGATTTTATTGAAACAAAAAGTAAATTTAATAACATCAAAAATACTATAAAATAACAGAGTTTTATTTGTTTTCATTAATGCCAAGCGCTAGTCAACTTTTTTATTTGAAATGACAACATATATATTTTTGGCTATATACGGATTGGATTTTTTTTTTCTGAATTCAACGATGTATAACATGTCTATTTTTGATAAACGTTTATTGAAAAAAAGAGAATAAAATACAATAAATTTCATCTTTGTCTTCTATTATTTATAAATTTTCGAGTATGCCATGAAATAACAAAAATGCGATAAACGTCAATAACTGTCAATGTGAGTTTATTAAATCGTCTTTATTGTCCTGTTTGAACGTTTTGCCACAACAAAAAAACGTATTTTTGTAAAAATAAATAACAATCAGTTAACTGACATGTTACAAGTGTTCTTTTAATGTAATAAAAATCGTCTTCAAGCGATTCATCGCTACAGTGTTCGTTTTCCGGACAGAAAAGTTACAGATTCGAAAATATTTCAGAGAATTGAACCGAATTTAAGAAATTATGATTCATTTAATAAACCTAAAATACAACAACGTAAATTCTTCGAAGATACGGAATTAGATGTTCTTCTTGCAGTATAAGAAAATTCACGAACTTCGACTCGCAAAATTGCATATAATATTAGAGTATCAAAAACTACAATCCATGGTATTTTAAGACAACACAAGCTTAAACCGTACATAGCTCGAAAAGTTCATGAATTAGAACAAAATGATCCTGACAGAAGAATACAGTTTTGTCGTTTTTATTTAAACGCATTAGAACAAGACCCGAATTTTTACAGAATGATAATTTGGTCTGATGAATGCATTGTTAGCAACAATGGTATTTTTAATAGAAACATACATCGACAGCAGCCAAGACAATCCGAGATTTGTCATTGATAATAATTTTCAAAGACGTTTCAGCGTAAATGTTTGGTGTGGCATTTTGAGCGATCAATTAATTGGGCCATTTTTCATAGATGGTTGCCTAAATCAAGAGAAATGTCACATTTTATTAAACGAAAATCTTCAAAACTTATTAGATGAATTACTTTTGGCAGATTTAAATACAATATTTTATCAACAAGATGGGGCTCGTGCAAACAACGCCAGAGTAGATACTGATTGGTTGAACACTGAATTTGGAAATAGGTGGATTGGAACATCCGGTCCTATTGAATGGCCTGCGTGGTTACCGAATCTTACGCCCCTCGATTTTTGGTTGTGGGCTTATCTACAAGATCGAGTTTATTTAACAAATCCAGAAAATGTTGACAATTTAAGACAAAGAATTATTAACACTTGTCAAGAAGTACCTGCCGTTTGTCTTTTAAATGCGACTCGTGAAGTATTTAGGAGATGTGCGGAATGAAGAAGGTGGCGGTCAATTTGAACAATTATTGTAAAGTGTTTTGTTTTGTTTCTTCTAATACTACGTATAGCAAACGCCAATTAAGATGGCGCGAGGAGGGGTAAGTTCTCGCAGGATTAAAAGTAATGGGGAGATTTGTATTTGGTTTTACATCAAATGTCAGATAATTCTAACCTCTGAGCGTGTATCACTTTACGATCCCCTAGCAAAGACATTATGTTCCGTCAAACGTCAATTACAAATGTATTCTAACAATTACTTGAGTAGAGAGGGTAGACGTTTTTAAAAACGACTTCTGCGCACCCCCTCCTCGCGCCAACTTAATTGGCGCTTGCTGTACGTTTGAAAATGTATTAAAAACAAAGTTGATTTTAATAAATGTTTTTTTCTCCAATAACGTTTATCAAAAATAAACATGTTATAGATCGTTGCATTCAGAAAAAAAAAATCCAATCCGAATATAGCCCAAAATATACAGGCTGATTCATTTTCGGCCCTCACCATGGGGATCTCGCTTATTATTGGAGATAGAGTATAGGTTTAAATTTGGCAAAGTTGTTAAATTTTGTGTTTGTTATAAATCCGTAAAGAAAATAGACCTGTGACAAATGACCTTCGTTATTAAAAAAAAAAACGCGAAAACCCCATTTTCTTCTTTTACCTGTAGCACCGACATTTGGCCTTGTAGAGAAAATATAAAAACACATCCTTGTGGCCATTTCTAAACCTCTATCCAGTGGTGTACCCTAAATTTTTATATGACGTTTCGTTTCTTTCTGGCCATCATCAACTATCTAATTTCTTATAGGCGCCATATTGGATTTAGACATCTTCAGAAAGAGTTCTTTTTCTGATTTCAACCATGTACCACATGCTGACTAAAGTTTTTGACATTAGGTTTTATTTGAAAGAATAAATTATAAGATTAAATAAGGTAGCCATGGAATTTCAATCTGTCAAACATTTTATTTATTGTTCATTAATAATACAAAAATGTCATACACTAACGAAGAGAAACGAGATATGATAAGTATTTTTTATTCTTCGAACCGAAATTCAACAGTAGCGAGTACAAGATATCTACAATTATATCCAGAACGACAACAGCCTCATCGTACCATTTTTCTAGATCTCGACAGAAATTTGGACGAGAATGGATCCTTTACTAAGCCGCGTAATGGTCAAGACAACAGGAATTTAAATGAAAATCGACAAGATATTTTACAAATGGTATATTAAAAGCGTGTTTTCAAATTTCATGTTAATCTTGTATTTTTATAGATAAATAATAATCCATCAATTTCTACACGCGAAGTAGCGTCAGAATTAAATTTGTGCCAGTCCAGAGTTTGGAGAACTTTACATAAAAGTAGGTTTAAACCATACAGAATTCATGTTAGTCACTCTTTACTGCCTGGAGATAATTTGAGAAGGCTAGAATATTGTAATTGGTTAATGGGAAGGATAGAAAATTACGAAAATTTTTAAGCAAAATTATCTGGTCAGATGAAACAAAATTTACAAATTCTGGAATGTTCAACAGAAATACGGAGCACTATTGGGCAGTACAAAATCCCCGACAAAACAGGGCTAGAAGACCACAATATCGTTTTGGAATAAACGTTTGGATAGGTATTTTGGCAAATCGTCTTTTAGGACCAGTTATGTATGAAGAACATTTAAATGGAGAAAGATATTTAAACATTTTACGTACATACGTATCTGACTATCTTGACGACAATATCCCATTAGATCAATTACAATATTTATGGTGGCAACAAGATGTCGCACCAGCACACAATGCAGCTGTTGTTAGAAATTTCTTAAATCAAGAGTTTGCAAACCGTTGGATTGGAAATAGGGGAGTTGTTGAATGGCCTGCGAAATCACCTGATTTAAGTCCGCTAGATTTTTTTTTATGGAGATATGTTAAAAATAATATTTATAAAGTAGATGCGCCACAAAACATTGAAGAATTACGAGACAGACTTCAGAATGCCTTCGATGCAGTTCCTAGAAGAACTATACAAAGAACAGTACAAAATGCCAGAAGGCGTGCCCAATTGTGCATTACCGAAGATGGCCAGATAATTTAACATTTACTGTAATTGTTTATTATTTACTTTTCTATGTATTTTTATTAATGTTTTTGTTATCTTGTACTCGCTACTGTTGAATTTCGTTTCGAAGAATAAAAAATACTTATCATATCTCGTTTCTCTTCGTTACTGTATGACATTTTTGTATTATTAATGAACAATAAATGAAATGTTTGACAGATTGAAATTCCAAAGGCTACCTTATTTAATCTTATAATTTATCCTTTCAAATAAAACCTAATGTCAAAAACTATAGTCAGCATGTGGTACATTGTTGAAATCAGATAAAAAAACTCTTTCTGAAGATGTCTAAATCCAATATGGCGCCTATAAGAAATTAGATAGTTGATGATGGCCAGAAAGAAACGAAACGTCGCATAAAAATTTATAGTACACCACTGGATAGAGGTTTAGAAATGGCCACAAGGATGTGTTTTTATTTTTTCTTTACAAGGCCAAATGTCGGTGCTACAGGTAAAAGAAGAAAATGGGGTTTTCGCGTTTTTTTTTTAAATAACGAAGGTCATTTGTCACAAGTCTATTTTCTTTACGGATTTATAACAAACACAAAATTTAACAACTTTGCCAAATTTAAACCTATACTCTATCTCCAATAATAAGAGAGATCCCTGTATATTTTTTTTTCTATAAAAAAAATTCTAATAAATTAACGTCGTAATATGTAGAAAGCATAATTACATTTACATTACTTCGCGAAAAATGCAACAAATTTGCACAACGGCCTACTACGGACAAGATATATATCATCTGTTTCTTTGATGTAACCCAAGGCATCCCGACAAAGATTCGAAATCACTACGTTTAATAGTTTAGTGGTTAGAGCGATGGTCCGGCAAACCGTGCACGTGGGTTCGCATTCTACTAAAGGGCGAATTTTTTTTTTTCTATAAAAAATTCTAATAAATTAGCGTCGTAAATATGTAGAAAGCATATTTGCATTCGTTAATAATTTTACAATATCCGCTCAGATATAGTATATACGTATAGAAAAGAGATCCCCATGGTGAGGGCCGAAAATGAATCAGACTGTATATGTTGTGCTATTTTGTAGTATTTTTGATGTTATTAAATTTATATTTTGTTTCAAAAAAATCGGACAATAAATAACGGAATTATGATTGTTGACGTTTTTTTACGGAACACTCTGTATACTATACAGTATTAGAAAAAAAATTGTGCATTTAAATTTAAGTTTAAGACAAGAACTAATATGAAATTTTAACATCATACTCACTGATTCCTCTGCGTCTGACGACATCCTTCTGGACATTGAAATATGTAAGGAAAAGAGATTTTTTTACCCCCAAGACGAAGATTATCCAATCGTCTGCATTTCTCCGTTGTTGTCTTCTATTTCTCGTCCATCTTCATCGTCACACGAATATCAATCGAGTTCTCTATATTTTAAGAACGTCACAGATGGGAACGCATAATATACAAAGGTTAAGAAGCCTGATGCAGATACGTTTAAATATACGGAAGGGATGCTGTGAGCTTCTCGGTCGGCACACCTCTAGATGCTGTGGACGACTGCGGCGTCGCGTTCAACCATTGATTCCAGGCGTCGATTCTGGTCACGGAAGCGTACACTCCTGTGATGCTGTCCTGTCTCTTGTTTGTGTCTGTATATGCATGTATGTGGATCTATTGAAGCTGCTAATGGTCAATTTGTATTATAATATAGTCGATAACGACTTAAATTAACTTAATTTACCGAAAAAGTCCATTGTTATAATAGAGATACTGCAAAATTGTTCATTTTTAATTTTCTAAAGAGTACTGCAATGCTGTGATAAGCCAAAAAAAAAGAGTTTTTTGCAATATATTGCAGTGAAATGTTAAAGTGTTAAACATTTGTTAGATTTATAGATTTATTGTGAGCACGTCTCGACAGCGTAAATATGATTTCTTCAAATCAATTACCATCTGGAAGCAAGCGAAGATAAGTCCAAATTTTAAAAAAACTGGTAATGCTTATGTTGATAACTACAGCCCATGTCAATATTGTTGAATACGTCTAAAGTATTTGAAAGTGTAATTTGTTTCTGTCTGTACCAAATCCTGCTTTCTCCATTTCAACACGAGTTCATGCGAGGTAGATTAACATTGGCAAATCTTGTGACTACTTGCCAGCTTATTATAAGTTGACGTCATATGTACGGACCATAGAATTTTACTTAATAAATTGTCTGCGATTGGGCTAATTCCTTTCCGTACTCCTTTTGCAGTCTTATTTAAGTATAGCAAACGCCAATTAATTTGGCGCGAGGAGGGGTAAGTTCGCGCAGGATTAAAAGTAGTGGGGAGATTTGTATTTGGTTTTATACCAAATGTCAGATAATTATAACCTCTGAGCGTGTATCACTTTATGATACCCTAGCAAAGACACTATGTCCGTCAAACGTCAATGACAAATGTATTCTGACAATTACTTGAGTAGTGGGGGTGGACGTTTTTAAAAACGGCTTCTGCGCACCCCCTCCTCGCGCCAACTTAATTGGCGCTTGTTATAATAGATTTCGTTATGTTTTTTTTATAATGGCTATAAATTCTTTGAATTCTCTCCTCTGTTTGGAGTCTCACGAAGATCACATTTACATCCTCTCCTATTTATCTTATTCCTAAATGATCTATTATCATCTTTGTGTTGTCCAGTACTTGCCTATGCAAATGATTAAAATAGTACACTCAGGTCTCGTTTTATGCGGATTTTTTTAATGCGAATTCAAATTTATGCGATTTTTAAATTAACGATTTTTTTTTAGAATTTTAACAGATTTTGAAATTTTAGATGTTTTTTAAGCTTTTTTACCGTTTTTAAATTAAACCAAGTTTGCATCACTGATATAATCGTTATATGTAGTTTGTTTTATTGTGTGTTTCTTCTATGCATAGGCGATACGTATGTATGAGTGTTGTGTGTATGTTATTATTAGAGAACGGACATTCTTACCACATGACTAAGTTCTCCGAATACAATAGCCGTTGTCCATTGTTAACGCTGCGTAAATCTGATGGCCGAGAAAGTCAAACACAAATACTTCATTGTATTACGCCGGGCTGTACTCAGCGAAGTTTATAAACATTTCCAATTGCTGATTGCGTTTAATGGAATATATCCTCCGAATACAATAGCTGTGTTGTCCATTGTTATCGCAACGGACCAGATGGCCGGGTAAGACTAACAAATACTTCATTATTACGCCGCGCCATGTGGTAAGAATGTCCGTTCTCTAGTTATTATTGAAAGAACAAACTGGGGATTTCCCTTCTTAATAACTGGTGTTGTTTTTTAAATTACGGTGCAGTGTTTTTTCTGTGCATAGAAGATACCCATGTGTGTTGTGGGAATTTCCCTTTTTATTAGCTGGTTCATTTGTTTAATTACGGTGCAGTGAGTGAGTGATTCGAGTGGTTTAACATTTAAATTGAAATCAGTTTTAAACCTCAATAAACATTTCACTTTGGGAAAAAGTAAGTGTAAAAATCATAAATTTTGGTGGCTTTTTATTTGCTGAATGTTTGTTTATCATTTAGGAAATAACAATGGAAAAAAATAAAAAAAAGAGACAAACGATATCCCTGGAAACAAAAATTGAAATTTTAGATCGCATTTCAAAAGGAGCAAAATATACCGCACTTGGAAAGGAATATAAACTAGGGGAATCAACAATTCGAGCTATTAAAAAAATGAGATTTCAATAAGAAAATCCGTAATTTCAGGTACAAAACTAAGCACTAAATATTCTTCTTACTCAAGAGACACGTTAATTGAAAAAGTGGAAAAAGCTCTCGTTGTATGGATTGAAGACTTAACGAAAAAGAAAATTCCTGTTAGCGGATACATGATTACAGAAAAAGCTTTAACATTTTATGAGACAATTAAAGATTCTGAACCGTCAATTTCTAGGCCAAAGGATTTTACAGCAAGTAAAGGATGGATGACAAGATTTATTAAAAGAAATAGCCTCCATAACATTCAAATTAGAGGTGAGGCAGCTTCAGCAAATGAGAGCGCTTGCGCAGCTTACCCAGAAAAATTTTAAAAAATTATTGAAGATGGAGGATATTGCCCAGATCAGGTATTTAATGCTGATGAAACTGGTCTTTTTGGAAAAAGATGCCAAGTCGAACCTACATTGCGAAATCAGAAAAACGAGCCAGTGGATTTAAAGCTTGCAAGAAAAGATTAACGTTTTTACTATACAGTAATGCTTCGGGAGATAAAATGTTAAAGCCGCTAGTAGTAAATAGGTTTTTAAAGCCACGATCTCTTAAAGGTAAGGATTTGACTCGTTTGCCAGTTCATTGGACAGCAAATTCTAAAGCAAGGGTGACAACTTCAGTGTTTACTGAATGGTTTCAAAAATGCTTTGTACCAGAAGTTGAATCTTATATGAAGAAAAAAGGTCTTGAATTTAAAGTTTTGCTGATTGTAGACAATGCACCCGGTCATCCTCATTTGGAACATCCAAACATTAAAGGCGAATTTTTTCCACCCAACACAACTAGCATTCTTCAGCCTTTAGATCAAGGAATAATTTCCACTTTTAAAAAATACTACATAAAAAGCACTTATCAATTCATTTTAAACAAACTTGAAAATGAATCACTTACGTTAAATGAAGTTTGGAAAAAATTTACAATTTTGGATTGCATTATTCTGGCAGCATCAGCGATCTCTAAACTGCGACCGCAAACATTAAATGCATGCTGGAAAACTACATGGCCAGATTGTGTTGCTAGAAGTACTGGTGGGGAAATATCGACACTGACTAATGAAATTATAGATTTAGCTCATCAAATTGGAGGAGATGGATTTGACTCGCTAAACCACGATGATTTAGAAGAACTTTTAGCTGAAGAACCATTAACCGATAACGACGCTATTAGTTTAGTTATTAGAACTGAGAAAAACGTGGATAGTGAAGACAGTCATTCCGAAGAAATTGTTGAACACTTCACTTCAAAAAAAATTGGTGATATCCACAGCACAGTTAATGCTTTACAAAATCAAATTCTTAATATGGATCCAGATACGGAAAGAGCATTAAAGATTCAACGCGGACTGACTGATCTGTTTTCCGGATATCAAGAGTTGCATAAGCAACTTAAAAATTAAAAATCGCAAAGTTTGATTACAAATTATTTTGCAAGAAAAGAAACAATTGAAGCCCCTAAAAATTCTTTGATCTCGTCCTCTATTCACGAGATAAATTCTAGTGATGAAAATTATATTTTACCAAATGATGACAATATGATAAATATCATCTAGTGATGAAAGTGACGTTGAACCAATTCCATAACGATGCAGACAATTATTCAGTGATTCAGATTAATCATACATATTTACAGAATTTCCTTAAATAATGTTTTAGCTTATTTTTTGGATCATTTTTGTTTTTTTCTGTAATTAATGAATTAATATTATATTTTTGTTTATTTTTTTTTAAACGTGTTTTGTTTTTATTGTTTAAGTAAATGAAATAAATATATTTTTGTTGATTTTTTTATGCGATTTTGTTTTGATTTTTTAATTAAAATTTGAGTTTATGCGGTTTGTCAGAATTTTGGAACGAATCATTAGTTTTTATATGAAGCTAGAGTATCTTTTATGCGAATTCAATTTATGCGATTTTTTTTGGAACGCATCTATCGCATAAAACGAGACCTGAGTGTATACTAAAAAAGTTTTTCATAAGGCACCAAGATCAGTTTAGAAAACGAGCCGCGATAGTGGCGAGTTTTCTAAAGAGCGAGTGCGGCAAAAGGCCTTATGAACGAGTTTTTTATACTATTTTTTCTATTTTGCATTTTTTACATTAATAAATTTAAATTATTTAATTTGAAAGTTCAGAGTTTTATTTTTATATAAATCATGCAGTTGGTCACATTGATACTTGACATTTTCAAATTTAAATCTAGCTATCCGCGAAGTATATTATATTACATATTATTTATTAATTTTCGTTAACATTACTTGATATTTCATTTAAAAATATAAGCATGAGTGACATAGAAACATATATATGTTGTTGTCAATTGTATACAATATAACGGGTGTTCAGAAACATTCGAAGTCAAGTGGGCTCTGAACAAAAAATCGTATATCTTTACTTAAGTATCTGATTTGTAATAATTATTAAATGTCAACTGTTGTCTGTCAAAAACCAATCTATCTCAGACATGACTTCATATTTTCAAGGACTACTTTGACTTCGAATGTTTCTGAACACCCGTTACGTTGTTTGTGTAGAATACTGACATATATTATATCTGTCAAATGTACATAAATTCTTAAGATCAAATGACAGCAATGATATTTATTTCTGTGTTCGAACAATGCCAACATTGAAAAATGAAAAAGAGCGTATCGAAATGTAGCTCATTTCGATAGGTACTGTTTTGGATTTCATAATGAGTTCATTTCGAACGCAAAATAGAAAAAATATATTAATCCTTCAAAACTTGGGATGATGAGTTACATTTCCTAGGGAATTTGAACATTCTCTCCTAATGGTGCTCCACTTGTAAATTGAGATTGAACATCAGCAAATGGTGCTACGCTTCTTACACAAAAAAAATATGAACTCTACCAACTCCAGTTATTTTGTAAATGATACAATTCTTAGTAAAATTGATAACATGAAGGACCTAGGTGTTTTGTTCGATTCTCGTGTAACTTTTGTGCCGCATATCAATAACATGGTGCTATGTAATTTTACTCCAATAAGTAGGGCTCCAATTATTTTGAATGTAAATCGTTACACACGCATATATCTCGTTTGACTCTTTGAATAGGTTTTGTTTTCTGGTTCTTTGTAACTAGGCTTATCATCCATTGTAAAAGGTAAATAAATAAAACCACAAGATGTCAAATTAAATACATTTATTGTTCATACTTTCAATATATATTTATAAATCATGAACTCAATAAAGCATTATAAGTCATTTATTAATCTAAATCAAATCAAAATCATATAAAATTATGAGTATTGTTAAAAGTTTACACAAATAGCCTTGAAGTCCTTTTTCAGGTTTTATAAATCTTTCAATCAGCACACTTGTGTATTATCTTAGCTTAGGGGATGTAAAAACCTTCTAAATACAAACCAACACAGATATCATTAGATCCTTTGTGAGACAGAATCCCTACGTTATTCACCAAGATATCTTGCGCTATTGCTGTGTTGTATAACAGAAATTATGATTAATTGATTTTACAAGTTATTTTATCCACATACGCTTGAAATTTCAATTCTTTAATCTATGAACTTCAAGATTTACCGTATTCCGTGATTTATACAGACCTTTCTTCATTATATAAATCATCAAACTGTTCGTGATGCATTTTTGTTTGATATCACAATATAAAAGGAAAATGAACTATTAGTAACAAAAACAAAGTTTAAAGTAAATAAAATTAAAAATGTATACGCTTTATAGATAATGAAACTTAAAAATGTTTTTCGAAAATTAACTATTATGTACAAATTCTCTAAATTCTGCATTCTAAGAAGCCGTGTTTTTTGTCAATTTTGAATGTTTTGTTCCACCTTGTAACCAATTAGATTTAGTTAGTAACGAAGTATTATAATACGTATATTTCATTGTCTGTCGGGTCTCGTATGATTTAAACAAAAATATCGAATTTTTATCATACTTCTTCCTTCCTTATCTCATTTACAAAACTTAATGTCTTCTTTATACATCTAGCGCATCTTAAAAACCAAGTTCCGCGTCTAGATGTAAGTTAACGACGTTCTCACTCAGACACGTTGTCCCATACATTCTCAACACTTGTTTTCATCAGGCGGTATATATTAACGATACAACTTAAACTTGACATTTGTTTAGTTTATATTGCATGCAATAAATACACATCTTCTTTATAGATATCAAATACTATATAAAGAATTATTTAAACATTGTAATACTCTTCCGAAACTTTGTCAGTATTATCGATCTATTTCCGAAGACTTATTGTATCTGTTTTTCCCAATTATGAACGTTAGACACAATGTGTAACACTCATAAACGTAAATGCATACGAATCAAGACACATTTCAAGCAATATTTTCAGTAGCTGTGTGTGTGAAAGAACAACTAATTGAATACTGTGATAAAAACAACATACTTGTACCTAATCAGTCAGGATTCAGGAAGAAACATTCTTGTGAATCTGTAATAATGGATGTATGTGATAAATGGGTTAAAGAGATTGATAAAGGAAATGTAGTATTGACTGTATTTTTGGACTTTAGACGAGCGTTTGAGACTATTGACAGAAACTAGCTGTTGCGTAAACTAAATAAAGTTGGCTTGTCAAGTAATGCTTTGAAATGGTTTGAGACTTACTTATCTCTTGGGTAGGACACAAACTGTAAAGTTTAGGGGTGTGGTATCTAATGAGGTTTGCACTCAGTATGGTGTGCCCCAGGGAACTGTCTTGGGACCGCTTTTATTTGTATTATATATCAATGATATGGTGAAATGTGTAGACAACTGTGAGATCCGTATGTTTGCGGACGATACCATGGTTTATGTTACTGGTAAAAATATTGACGTTATGGTAGAAAAATTAAATAATTAAGTAAATTATGCAAATGGTTGTGTGATAATAATATGGCGATTAATCTGGATAAAACTAAATATATGGTGATGGTGGGTCAAGGTTTCGAATTGCAGCTGTCCATTTTGATAGTATGGATTTAACTATTAATCAATATAAATTGGAAAGGGTTGAAAATATTAAATATTTGGGAGTGACGATTGATGCTAACATTAGTTTTAAATCACATGTGCAATATATATTAAATAAGATGTCACAGAAAGTTTTCTTTCTAAGTAGAATAAGTAAGGATTTATCTTTGTATACTTTGTTACTATTGTACGGGGCTATTATATCACCATATGTTGACTTTTGTTCGACAGTTTTGTTCAGCATAAACAGTGGTGAAATGCAAAAATTACAAAAGCTGCAAAATAGGGCATTAAGAATTATATTAAAGTGCAATAAGTATACACCAATCAAGCTTATGCTCGGGGTGTTGAATCTGTTAAATATAAAACAATACATAGTCTACGAAACCATGATTTTTGTTTTTAAAATGAAAAACTGCATGTTACCATCTTATTTAAGTGATAGAGTAGCTGTTGTGCAGGATATACATGAACATAATACAAGAAATGTAAAAGACCTTTATATAGAGTGATTTGACAGGGTTCGGACATCGAGGAACGTTTTTTGTGAATGGTTTCATATTGTTTAATGCGTTGCCGGGGGGTTTGAAATATTGTAATGACTTAAAAACCTTTAAGAGAAATCTGTTAGAATGTGTTAAACAAAAAATTTGAGTGATCCATGTAATTTCGATGTTGGAGCAGCGTAAAATAGTTAATTAAGTAAAATGTAAGAAATGTTATAGTTGTAATAATAGCTTTGCTAATAAAATAAAAATAAATACTTACTAAAAAAGCTATAGACGTTTATTTTTTTCAGGTTGCTTTATTTATGCTAATAAGCAAGAAATTGTTCCTTGCATGGGCTTCTCTATATAAAAATGAACCATTTAAAGTTAATCATATTTCCAGGACAAAAATAAACAATGGATACTTTATAAAGAAAAACTTACTAGTTGTACATTAAATATGAATTTTATGTTACCGTAAATTATCTTTGACATACCTTTTTAAATTAATTTTGGTACGTAAGCATGTATTTTTCTAAATTTAAAGTGTTTATATTGCTAAATATAAACAATAAATATAAACAATATTCTATCGATATTGAACATTAAAAACAAAATTTGGCACGTAATATACACATTCGTTTTAAAACACAATCTGTTTAATTACGTTATATGCCTACACTCTGTTCGTTTTCAGTTTGCAGTCACATGATCAATTTTCATTTATTTTTAGTAGTATGAATCTAGTCGATACTTTCCAGTCAAAAGAGGTTTAAGTATTTTATAAATATAAAATTGTTATTTCATTATCATATTTATTTGATATAAATACATAATGTTTTCTATTTATTTTCTAAATGTTTTTCCTGTTTAATCAATCAATGTTATTGACCAATGTAATGGTAATGAAATTGGAACGATGCCGTATGACATAACCTAAAATTTTTGAAGTATAAACACAGTAACTTTGGAAGTTTTAAATCTCAAATACGCATATAAAATAATATTCTTTAAAGAAGACAAAGGTACATGTAGAAAATGCAGCTTTTCATGTATTGTAAACAGATGCTTCACTTCTAGCATTAATCGCATTAAATAAATTTGGAATAAAAAATAATCTTGAAATTGCAGAAATCATACGAGAAGAAATTCACTAACATAAATGAATTACCAAGCAATTCAATATAACCAAAAAGTAAAACAGAAAGGTTGGGAAATAAGAAAATTGGAAGCTAAATTTTGATTGTTTCATATGTATAATCAAATTTTTTGCATTCGAAATTAAATAAATAAAAGCTCACCTTGATTATATTGGTATTATTATTTTCAAGAAAATGGTTAATAATAATTACACGAATAATTAATTTGTTTACAAAAACTATAGAGAACTATTAGTATTATGTATAAATTAATTATACAGTTCAATTATTACATTGCTACGCTAAGTAAAACCATTGAAGATATAACTTCATTTGGAATCAGTATGTTAAAAAAATATCATAACTGTTTGTTAAACTTGCTCATATAAAAACTAGTCAACTTAATTAAATGCAGATACTTTAATCAATACAATAAATACAAAATAGCGAAATTGTATCATGTATTATTCTATTCTAGTGTTAACAGATATGGATATGACTGCACAAGTGGGCGCTGATATTTTTTAATGTTATTCTGCATAAGACTATTTTAACCGGATTTTAAAATGCCATACAGCATACTAAACTCAATGAACAACAGTAGTGCAGTATGTGACAAAAGCTATTTTCTTTATCTTCGCAATTTATGTTAGTTGTATCTGCAAACTCTTGAGTTGTTCATATATTAACTGAGCATATTAGAGAATAGAAGTATGTACAAATAGCAAATAATTCAATCGGTCTAATAAGAAATATTTATTTGAATAAAACATATTTACATGTAAGCTTAAATATAGAATCTTTCTAATACAATCATCGAAACACTATCATAGACAGAAAAAAATGTTGTCTTGTACTAACATAAAATATGACACCTTTAGTTGCAATTTCATATATTAATGTGAATCAGAGTCTGATTCTGTACTTGATTCTGTAACATTGATTATTACTGGATCTATTTCCAAGTCTACCAAGCAGTTTTCTCTTTCATACCATTGTTTTATTAAATTATCAGTATGCCTTATGCAGTTACTCCATGTATTACTATCACATGTATGTAATGCCTCCTTCCACATTTCTTTCACCTTTTCGTCGGTGTAACCATCCCTACCGATGTGCACATTGTAATATGTTTTTGCTTTTGCCCAAATTAGCTCAATAGCATTGAAGTCACAGTGGTATGGTGGCAGTCTAAGAATTTCATGTCCTGCATTTCTTAACAGTTCATCAATTTCATAAACTTTCTCTTTACGGTTTCTTTTTGCCAGTTGCAGTAATTCAAACTTTGTCATATCAGCAGAATAATTAATGGTATTGTTTTGTAGCCACTCTATAATATTGACCTTTTTCCATGAAGTGTTCGGGGATTTATTTAAAACTACACTATGGTAAGGAGCATTATCCATAACAACAAGTGAAGGGACTTCTAAGTTAGGTATTAACATATCTTGTGTCCACGCATTAAATAGTTCATTATTCATGTCACCTTGATAATCCCTAGTTGTTGATTTAGATGGAAATATGAGCAGCACCATCAATAAATCTTTCCTTAAAAATACACTTCGCATTACACTAACATCAAGTTTTTCCATTAATGCTCTTCTATTATCATCTTGTTTATATTTGAAACCGATATGTTTGAGTAAAATGGAAAGAGATGTTTATGAAAATAAAATAGCTTAGAATACTTTGATGAAACATGTCGTATAAAGTATTTCGGACTTCCATTTTCAAGCTTTCTGGCAAATCATTGGTTTTTGGTTTACGTCGGGGTATTTGTTTTCCAGGTGATGATGTCCCACGTTGCTTGATATTGTAAATGGTTCGGACAGAGATCTTAAGAGCACTTGCTACTCTGTAAAAATATTTTTCCTCATTAATCTAAAGATATTAATTTGGTGTTATCTTACCTCATAAGCTGAATCAACAGACAATAATGGACCTCTATTATATTTCTCTTCTTCAAAATAATGAAGAAGGTTGGCAACTAGATTTTGTGCCTGTGAATCTAGACGTTCACCTGGCATATTCTACAACAAAAAGAACACAACATGAAATTTTATATCACTTCATATTATGAAAATTACATTTTGCGATATGCTTATCAATTTATCAAAATATGTTATTTGTCAGTGTCAAAGTAAAATAATTTAATTAAGAAATATTACGTTAAATACTTACGATTAATTACTCGAAACTGACTATTATTGTTGCAAGAAGAACAAATTTTATAAATAAGAAATATTAAAATATCAACGAAAAAATACAAACAAGGTAACATAACCTGTATATGTCGATAAATACGTATTGTATTTTCTCTTTTGACTAAAACAGTTGTCGGTATCTCATATTATACAAGACATGCTAATATTATTTTTCTTTGTCTTTGCTACGAAAAAATTTCAAAGACGTATGTCTAGTATCAAATGACATACGTTTCAATTCTGAATATTTGTAGCTCAATATATCTGAAAAACAAAGTATATAGATTCTTTGTCTGAGATAGTATGACATAGTTAGTCATGTGACTGCAAACTGAAAACGGACAAAGTGTATATATCTACGTTTAGTTTATCGTAAGAATATACGAGCCCCGTCCCGTTTCAATTGGCACACCTCTAAAATTTTTAGTAAGTAACATTTTAGAAAAGAAATCCTGTTCATAAATATGTTAAAAGTTTTTTATTTTTCATCAAGCCATTTTGCCAACAATTACAAACTAGTTTACAACTTATTTCGAAAAAAAAAATCAATAATAATAATAATTATATATAAATAAACTTCATTAACGAAACTTTACCATTGCGTTACATCGCCTTTAGCTTTGATAACGGCATGGATTCTCCTGGGCATTGTATTTACAAGTTCTTGGCAATCTTGTGCCGTGAATCCATGCCATATTTCTCGAAGCCTGGTTTTCAATTCTCTCACTGATCTTGCAGGAGCTGCGCGCAAGGCCTTCTTCATTTGATGCCATAGAGTCTGTATGGGCGATTGGTCAGAGCTGCTTGAGACCCATTTTAACAATGGAATATTATTGTCCTTAAACAATTTTAATGCTGTTTTTGACGTATGACACGCAGCCCCGTCCTGCTGGAATATAAAATCACCCCCCGAATTCAAAGTTTCTTCCATCGTGGGTAACAAACATTCCTTAAGAATGGTTAAATATTTATCGGTATTGACAATACCATCTATAAAATATAACCGCCCGACACCTTTTGCCGAGATCGACCCCCACACCATAACGGATGCCGGAAATTTTACTTTTCGTTTCAGACAATCTGGATGAAATGTCTCATGTCTTTCACGGAGGACTCGACTCCGACTGTCACCTATACAGACTTCAAATCGAGACTCATCACTCCAATGTATTTTGTTCCACCGTTTCAAGTCCCAATTACTATGGTCTCTGGCCCATTTCAATCTATTTTTCTTTTGTGTTCAGGACAATAAAGGTTTTTCTTTGGCCTAGAGAAAAAGATATTTAACAAAACCAAATTAGTATTTCAAAAGTGTCACCTTGTACGACCCAAATCCAAGTTTCTTAGCTTTTCTGTGACATGTGGATCTTGATACATGTCTTCCTACAGCATCACTCCATAGTACACTCAACTGGCCATAATTAGCACGCCTATTTTGTTTTATTATTCGTTTCAAAGCTTTTCTGTCGTTATCAGTGAGTTTGCTTTTCTTTGTATTACGGGGTTTTGGGGTCACTGAACTGTTTTTCTTGTAAAATTTTATTACATTTCTAACACTGTACCTTGATATATCCAACAATTTTCCAATTTCAGAATATGAATTCCCATCAATCGATAGTTTTACAATTATTGACCTAATTTCTTCATCAATTGCTTTACCTCTTGCCATTGTTTATTTAATTACAATAACTACAGCGTATAATAATAATATTTACTGCCCACAATATAACCTAACGATGAATTAATGGAAGTTTTGACATATCTTTCATAGCTACCGATTTTTACCAATTTTTATGTGCTAAGAATACTGGAACAAATCAGACACAAATGGCTGGTGAATTTTGTTTTTATCTAATATATTTTATTTGAAGTACATATTTAACATATATTGTCCAACGTTTAAGAGTGTTATCCTTTTATTTTTCAGTTAAAAAAATTGATAGTAACCGTTTTTCAAACATGTTTTGAGTAAAATTTAAAATTTTAGTAGGTGTGCCAATTGAAACGGGACGGGGCTCGTAATTAAAATTTGTTTGCATAATGGCATTGAATTTATCCTATCGGTAATTATAATGGGTACATTTAAAATACAGCCCGTTTCAAGTACGTTCAATTGTACTTTATGTTCTATTATTTATTTAATTCACTTTATTTTGGAAAGAAGCACAGCATTCTGTGTCGTTTCTTCAAAAACACACTACAAGGGGACACTACAAGAAGTGCTCTAATGTACCGTTAGATACAATGTTTGACACTCATAAACGTAAGTGCATACGAATCAAGACACATTTCAAACAATATTTGCAGTTTATTTTATTTCAGGTTACTTTATTTATGCTAATAAACATTGAATTGTTGCTTACATGGGCTTCCCCAATTAACGATTTAAAATCGTATTTCCAGGACAAAAATAAACAATGAATACTTTATAAAGAAAAACTTTCTAGCTGTACATAGATATGAATTTTATGTTACCGTAAATGATCTTTGATATACCTTTTTAAATTAATTATGGTACGTAAACATGTATTTTTCTGAATTTAAGGTGTTCTACCGCCGCAATCGCTTCTGAATTTGGCAAGAAACCTCGACCAGCGAGAAAAATTTTTAGCTTCGGAAAGAGATAGAAAGTCCGAGAGAACCAAATCTGGAAGAATAGGGTAGATGTTCTAGCACTTCATAGTGCAAATTCCTCAATTTTCCCATCGCCAATACACTCTTTTTGGCAAGTACATTGTCTTGATGAAAGATGATTTTTTTGTTTTGCAAGCCTGGTCTGTTTTCATTAATTTTTACATTCAATTTTATTAAAAGGTTAGAATAATATTTTCCAGTTATTATTCAACAGAATTCCATTGGATGCTTTCATGCGAGAAGTGCTGCCATCTATGGACGAAGCCGAGAACATTTCAGACCATCTTCCCATTTGATCGAAAAATTTAAACGTAAGAAATTGACAACATGTGTGTCAGTCAAAGATGATATTTAAGGTTTTTTTTTAGAAACAAAAACTTACATTCTTTTATTAAACAATTTATTGGACAATACGTAAAATCACACAAAAACACTCTACATTAAGAATCAAAACACATAAAATATTTCAAAATATTTCTTTCATTTTCTACCAGATTTACTATTTAAACTAATAGATCTAGCTTTAAAATCTTGATGAAAATAAACCGCACAATTATCCTCTTTTATTCGAGCCGCTCGGCAACTGCCTATCAACGAATCTTTCTTTTCCAATCGTTTCATTAATTCGTGAAATTTGTTGGCCGAGCGTAACTCCGAACCGTATTCTTCCAATTTGAAAACTCCATATTCATCCACAGGTCTGTAGGTTTGTACGTCTTCAGCTTTAGCATGCGGCGACATTTTCTTTGTGCTCGGAAGGGTATTCGACCATTTGGTGGTTGTTATTCGCTTAGATTTTTCCGCCGATAATTGATGGACCATTTCATACAATTCATTCCGTTCGTCTTCGGGTAGGAAATTGAATAATTCTTGTAAAATCTGGAATGAATCGTACAAAATTTTAGTATGTTTGTTCTAGGGGATTAATTAATTTCAATATTTCTTAAATTATTAAAAAGTAAAGATTGCTGGATACCAATTATGAATTACATCTACCAGGTGCACCAATAGTGTTTCGGCGTGAAAACTAACGAAGATAGGAAAGTGAGATTTTCTGTACGTATACAGGATATTCCACGAGAGCCGTTCGTTAGAAGTTTTCGCGGTTAGAAAAAACTTAGAATTCTGAAATTGTGGTTTCCAGAGTTATTCAAGATTCTCTTTCATTTTAAAATATTTTCAAGATCATACTACTTCCGGTTATACCGGAAGTCGCCATTAACTTCCTTATTTTAAATGGAACTCCCGGTATATTATTTCATTTTTAGATTCCTGAGAAAATTTCATAGTGGGTTTTTATAGGTTTCCCTATACTTATTTTCAATTTTTTCTTAGATATCTTGCTTTTTTTGAAAATTTTGACAGATGTAGCCCTGTTTTGAGCATTGAGCCCTTTAACCAATTTCGATTGGTGGAAAGCGCTTCTGGGGTAGACGGAAGCACAGGAATGATACTTTCGAATGCCATATTGACAACTGATTTATCGCATACAGGGTATCCAAAATTTAATGACCAATTACATCATTTTAAAAGTTGAAAAAGTTCGTTTTTTCAAATAGGACACCCTGTATTTTATTGGATGGTCGGATGCAGAATTTGATTCTGCATCGATTTGCTATAATATTCCCTATACCTATTTCCAATGGTTTTCTTGTTAATCCATATTTTTATCAAAAGGTGATCAAACTCCAAAAGTTCTACCTAGTAAGCCTTGATTTTGACAGGAATTGAAACAATGTTGATTTAATGTCAAAGCAGTATCATCGTACAGATACGTGAGGTATTTACTTACAGTTCTAGGGATTTTGTTAACTTGCTTAAGTACAGTTTATAATGGAGAATGTTGAAGAATATTCCAATAATGATTTATTAAATTTGTTTTACACGCACGGTGAATGTGGACGAATTGTTCGACGAACATGCAGACTATTTAATGAGCGATATCCGGACCTACCAACAATGACTCCCGGAAAATTCGCAAGAATCGAAACTCGCTTTATAGCAACTGGAAACGTAAGGGCAACTCAAAATAACCTAAAGCTCGTAACTGATAATGAAGATAACGTGGTGAATGTGTTGGCGTTTTTTCAAGCTTATCCGCGGAGTTCAATTTCGACAGCAGCGCTGGATTTGGGTATTTCAAAAACATCAATCCACAGAATATTTAAAAAACATGGAATGCATCCTTTTTGTGAGATAACTGTTCAAGGAATACGTCTTGGTGATGAGGCAAGAAGTGTCAACTTTTGCGAATTTATGATTTGGAAAATGACCGAAGATCCGAGATTTCTTCAACAGATTATGTGGACTGATGAATCGAAATTCAGCAGGCAAGGAATTACAAATCGCCGAAATACTCACTACTGGGCACAAGATAATCCACATGTTATTAGGGAACATAATCACCAAGACCGCTTTAGTTTCAATGTTTTTTGTTTAATTATGGACAAGAGAGTGGCTTATCAAGTGTACGATGAAAATTTAAATGCGGCTAGATATCTGGAGATACTGAGAGGGTTTGTTAGTGATTTTCTAAATGCCCTACCTCCACGTGATAGAGCAAACAGTTGGTATCAGCTTGATGGTGCTCCAGCACATTCAACTATAGCTGTACACCGGCAATTGTCAATGATGTTCGAGGATCGGTGGATTGGCCCGCGGGGACCTTGGAACTGGCCACCCAGATCACCCGATTTGACCCCCTTGGATTTTTACCTCTGGGGTCGTATAAAAGAACTAGTGTACTCTAGGCCGGTACAAACTAGAGAGGAATTATTGAACCGTGTTCACTATGCGTTTACTAATATAAGTCCAGACGAACTTCGGAGATCTGTTTCGCGAGGAGTATATGACAGAGTTATTCAGTGTTTGAACCAAAATGGAGGTAATATAGAACAATTATTGTAATTTTACATTCTCTTATTATTTTTTGTCATTATGTTCCAATTTTTTGTTTTTATTTTATATTTCGTTCTAAATGTTATGTACTAATGCCATGTTCTAATTAAAGTAAATTTTTTACCGTTTCATTGATGTTTATTTGGCTATGAAAGGCAGGCGATGTTTCGGTTTCTGTCAAAAAACCACATTAAAATAAAAAATATGGATTAACAAGAAAACCACTAGAAGTAGGTATAGGGAATGTTATTGCAAATCGATGCAGAATCAAATTCTGCATCCGACCATCCAATAAAATACAGGGTGTCCTAATTTGAAAAAACGAACTTTTTCAACTTTTAAAATGATGTAATTGGTCATTAAATTTTGGATACTCTGTATGCGATAAATCAGTTGTCAATATGCCATTCGAAAGTATCATTCCTGTGCTTCCGTCTACCCCAGAAGCGCTTTCCACCAATCGAAATTGGTTAAAGGGCGCAATGCTCAAAACAGGGCTACATCTGTCAAAATTTTCAAAAAAAACAAGATATCTAAGAAAAAATTGAAAATAAGTATAGGGAAACCTATAAAAACCCACTATGAAATTTTCTCAGGAATCTAAAAATGAAATAATATACCGGGAGTTCCATTTAAAATAAGGAAGTTAATGGCGACTTCCGGTATAACCGGAAGTAGTATGATCTTGAAAATATTTTAAAATGAAAGAGAATCTTGAATAACCCTGAATAGTATGTCACAGCGGATATTGTAAAATTATTTACGAATATACAGCGTGCTACAAATTCCCGCACCCATCTTCAAATTTTTCAATTTAAATAGATTGCTATATTTTTTTAGAAATTAGTTCGATAGCCACCTAAATTACCTTTGCAGTGATATATTGTTATGTGCACTTTCGACAACTAGTTTTGGTTATATTGGAATTTTTTTCAAAAATTTTACAATTGCAGTGTCTGACGTTTTAAGACGTAGGCTGAAGATGGATATCGTGCATCGTATTATTCTTTGAATATCACTTTGGGGCCTAACACTTTATATACTTCAAGATGGTATAATGTAAAAATATACACAGGGTGTTAAATAGATCGTGCCACATTTATCGAAATTCAAACGCTTCTCTCTCGATCTTTTTAAATAGAACCTATATTTTTCGATATATCAGCAAATTCCCTGTAAAATTACCTTCGAAATGGTATCAATAACATAATACTTATTTACAGTATTTTCGACGATATTCCACTTTTATGGGAAATATCTTTAATACTATTCAATATTCAGTACATGTAACATAGCTACATACATAATGCATAATACAAATTTACATATTATGTACACTTTTTGTTCTCTTAATAATAAATTCATCTTAATTCATATGATTATGTTTCCGTTCTGCTCTATGTACATTCTCAACATTCTCTGTATGGACTGTCCTACATTTTCATTCATATTATTCTCGAGCAAGTGAAGAAAAGCATTTCTTATACGTTGCTTCATGTTTGAGTCAACAAACCATGAAAACTCATGTTTTGAAACCTTATTTGAATGATTTATCCAGTAACTTGACAAATATATTCAAACAGCTCGAGAAAACGAAGAATATGCCATAAAATGCTTACATAGCTCAATTAATTCACTAACTACAAGACTCATACTTAGAAAGTACCACAGCCACTATTGTGGAAGAAAAGTGTCCTATAGCCCTACATGTCGGTCACCTCCTAACGGATAATAGCACTAGCAAAATGCCCCGATGGAACAGAAAAAAGGTACATATGCTTGAGGTGTCGTTAAGCAAACAAGCAAGAAGGTGGCAAGCTGATAAAAATTGTGGATTCCAGACACCAAAGAAAGTCCTAAAAAATCTTATAAATGATACCTAAAAAAGTACATTTTACAGATGAGCTTCTCTAGTTAATCTATTGCACCCATGATTTCTTAAACTTTTCGATACATAGAATCTAATATCTTAATTATTTATACCTTAGCTAACACTTTTTAGCTTTCTGCTTTGATCCATAAAGATAACCAATAAGCTAAAAGTGAATATTACACGAAATTGATAAATTGTGCTGACTTTAATTACAGGTATTTATGTACTAACGAGAATGCTCAATTTATGTTGTTGCTCAAGTCAGCTCTGAAAAATATTTTCTTTGGCATCATTTATAAGATTTTTTGGGACTTCTTTTGGGATTTGGAATCCACAACTTTTATCAGCTTGGCACCTTCTTGCTTATTTGTTAAAGACAGAAACACATGAAGTATATTTACCTTTTTTTCTGTCACATCGAGGCATTTTGCCCTAAACTAGTACACAACATCTTTTGGGAATACATTGCACTTTGACAAAGAAATGTAAATCTAAAAAACTGTTCACATAACAGATAACCATTTGACCATCACTATTTTACTTTTCTAGGAAAATTTTACTGTAAAACTACTAAATTCAAACTTATAATTGGGACATTATGACATCACACTGTTGGATTTTTAATTTTTTTAAATAGTGAAATATTTTCGGTGAAAATAATATAAGAAACTAAAGTAAAAATTCAGTAAAAATCGGTGATGTATAAATTTTATTTAAAGATAAAAATAGCAGTATAACATTCGAAACTTAAAAAAGTTGATAATTACCTTTACCTAGTTGACAATTTCTTTCATCTGTCAAAAGCCCATACGTTATTATAACTAGAGAACGGACACGCTTACCACATGACGCAAAGCCCAGTGCAGTACTGGCGAAAGGCTGTATTTCTAAAATATTTAATTTTATTTATATAATTGGAAAACGAACGGGTGGTGATCTATAAAATTACGAAATACATATTTATTTGTTGAAAAGTTGTATTTATAAAGTTTTTAATTTTATTTATATAATTGGAAAACATACGGGGGGTGATCTATCTATCTAAAATTACGAAATAAATATTTATTAATTAATTTTATTTATATAATTGGAAAACAAACGGGTGGTGATCTATAAAATTACGAAATACATATTGTTATGAATTTTTCCCTGCAGAAGAAATTAAAGTAGATATGAAAATTATTGTATTTATTTGTAAAATTTTATTCCAGGGAAATAATGTTTAAAATTAAAAATTTGTATAATAATTTATTGTAATATGTATTTTTGTCCATGTTTGTAGATTGCACGAGCCTATGTAGATGTTCGAAGTCCGCGCCAAGCTGGAAGTCATAATAATACAGAGATATATATATATTATTATGTTGATTTATTTATGTTAGGTAGGGATGTCTTACTGTTTCCGGTGGCTTCATCATGTTAGAGATTTGATAGTCCTTTTACAGATAGGAGGTCCTTTTTTGTATTAATATTGAACAGAACTTAATTTTGTTTAATGTAGTTTGGATAACTTCGTTTGGTATTTTGTAGTGTTTTGATGTGATAAAAATTTAATTACGGGTTATTACAAGTCTTTTAAACTTGTAAGTTGAATAAATTGCCCTATCTGGAATCTCTCAAATAATAGTTTTTGTGGCGTAACGTGTACAAAACTAAAATGTATGTATTTTTAATATGATATTTATATAGATATATTTGTAGTAATAATTCTATTGAAATTTGAAGCTTCTTAAATTTATAAATTTAATTTGTAATATTTTTTGTAATCATTTGAAATATTAACAAAACGTATTAGTCTGTTTTTTTTTTAATATAGTTTTTATTCATTTAAGTTATCGTAGTATAGTAGGAAGGTGGAAAAAGTTTATTTGTTACAAGCTGGACTTGCGCTTGTTTAATTTTAGTTGCGTGCGAAAAATAGTGAAAGTTCTATTTTTGACGTTTGATGTTTTTGAGGGAATAAAGTAATTGATGACAGCTAATAAAGTTTGTTTATATTTATTTAGATTTTTGTTCGGAATTCAGTTTAGATTTTTTTTTCTCTTGTACAAGTCATATTTTACAAGAGTTTTTCTCTATGTTGCGGCGTAATTAAGTCACAATTCTGCTTTATGCTTGATAAAGTAGTTTTTTTTTTTTCTTTTTAATTTAAAATTAAATGTTCGTGGTGTTAATGTTAGTTTTATTTCTTGAGTTTAATTTGTATTATTTCTCTTTTATACCACGATATTCGTGAGAATAAACCCTGACGATTAAGAAGCTCAAGGAAGGTGCCCACCCAACTGAGTCTAGTTCGGCAAAACTACTGTGGATTGTGAACATCAGTCAATAAGCAATTAAAATCACAATTCATAGCAATATGTATTTGTTGAAAAGTTGTATTTTTAAAGTTTTTAATTTTATTTCTATAATTGGAACATTTTTATTTGTTCATTTTGTCGTTCAAGTTGAGTAAAGGAGTATTAATATTGACTAGCAATAGTTTCTCAAGGTTTTTTTCTGTCAATTTTGTTCTCTTTGAATTAAGTACATCCGTATAAATAGAAAACGTCCTTTCTACATCGCAACTGGTTATAGGTGCATACTGGAAATATTCTTTTATTTCTTCATATTTAGCCGTTAGATTTTGTGAAATTGTCTCCATACATAATTGCTGCAATGTAATTAAATCTGGATTTCTATTAAGAATTGCTTCAAACTTTTACCGAAGGCCACATCCGAAGTCACTTGGAATACTTTTCAAATTATTAACAGCCACATCTAATGTGGTTAATCCGTCATTTAATTTGAGATTTCGATTTTCAAAATAAGTATTAGTTTTGGCAATTTTCCAAAGTGTTCGTGAAGAAAGTACAACTGATTTTTTTAAATTTGGGATTTGTGTGAGCTCCTTGCACTCACCAATACTTCTAGCATCCTCCTTTAGCAGTGTTACGAAATGTTTTAGACTATCGAAATTCTCAGCATAATAACTAGTAGCATCCAGCCATGTTCCCCATCTAGTTATTACTGGAGTGGGAGGCAGTCACAGAGATGGAAATCTTTCCCTGAAAAGAGCTATTCTCAATGGTGCTTTTCTGAAAACTTTTTTAAAAGCTGATACAAGTCTATCAACTTCCGGAAAAGTGTCTCTGATATATTCACAGATTCTGTGGAGAGCATGTGCTACACAAGTAATATGCAGCATATTAGGATATGTTTTCTTCAATAGTCTGCCTTTTTTTAACATATACGCAGCACTATCACTGACAAATAAAAGTATTTTTTCTTTGTACGTGGCGTCCGAATGAAGCATTTTTTGCATATTCTCCTTAATGGTTTCAGCAACTGCTTCCGCATCAACACTATTTATAACACTTGCTGCTATTACATATGAGATATAAGAAATAGTTGGATGTAGTACACCAGCCACAACATTTACCACACAGCGTCCTAACATATCCACCGTTTCGTCGGCGCTTATCCATATGTATTGATTTAAAAGATGGCTTCTAATGCGTTCTACTGTTCTCGTATAGCACCTAGAAACATAATATTTGCGTAAAGTTGATTCATCAGGAACATTTCGACCAGTATATTTTTGAAGAAATATTTTTAAAGTGGGATTCCTAAGTTTATTTAATGGAATATTAGCCGCCATAATAGTTTTACAGAGTTCAGATGTGTTTGCGATTCTAAGTGACGAATTTTTGACGATATTTTACGGATTTTGTAATCAATTTCGGAATCACTGACAATGGACATACAATCAGTATGACCGTCAATCGAACTCGCCATTGTTTTACAATGCCGTTCTCGACATTCTTCCATATCATGTCTGAAAAAGTAACTTAAACAATGCTCTAGATCTAAATAAATGAAAACTAAAAATGTGTGCGTAAGTTATTGAAACTGAACGAAATTCAATGCACACCTACGTCGAAATAATTGGTAGAAATAGATTCAATCAAACGATATTAAACAGGATCTATCACAAAAATTACGATGTAATTTTACTATGTTAAAACTATGAAAACAAAAAACTTACTCACAGCACTTTATTTATCTTACGAAATATAAACTAATAAATAAAATATATTATAAAAACCCCGCTTCTATCTACGCTCATGAAAAAAGACTATATTCTCCGAATACAATAGCTAAGTTGTCCATTGTTATCGTGCGAGACCAGGTGGCCGAGTAAGTCAAACAAATACTTCATTGAATTACGCCGGGATGTACTGTGCGACGTTATACACAATTCCAATTGCCGATTGCGTTTTATGGAAATTGCATCCGTTCTCTAATTATAACACACGGTTATAACGTAATAATTACTTTTATCAAGTATATTGCTATTTTGTTTATATGAAACAAGCGCTCAGAATCAAGAGAAACGTTAACAATTTTCGGGCAAATTGTGAGCTACAAACGAATTTTGGTAAGTTTATAACACGTTCCATGGGTTTTTATGTTATACTTTCAGTGTCGTAAGGGAGATACTGTACAAAACTCGAAAACTGGATCTATCGTTTGCTCGTGAGATTTCCGTTCTCGGCTGGCAAGATTCTCATTCGCACGATATCACTCACTTTCTATTCTCGTTATGTAATATACAATAAACTTATACTTATTTCGTGTATTAGGTTACATATAGCGTATGAACAAAGCTTAATAAGTTTGTCAACCAAAGCCATTATAATAACAAAATTATATGGCATTATTATAGTATTCAAATTAAAGAAAAAATACTTACATTGACTTTATGCATTTTTATGAATGATTGGAAAATATCACCATAACATCTGTGACAACCTCTTCTACTAGCCTCCAATAATGTTAGAGTTAAAGGACTCATAGATTTAATTTGGCAGTGCGATGGTTGTTTAGAAAGGAGACGTTTTTCTAGAAGCATAAAATATTAAAAAGTAAACGTTTTACTAAAGTTCTAGAATTTATACAGATGCCATTTCTTTTTAACCTAAAGTTTATGTAATATGTAATGAATATGTATTCGGATAGGAGACGTAATTAAAATCATGCGTGTGCGAACGAAGGTGGACAAATTTGTAACTGTGTTAATAAAAATAATAAAAACAGAGTTCTTTTATGAGTATAAAAACGCTAAAGTTTTGAAGTAATGTTAGTGAACCAGCAATTAATAAAGAATATCCCCATGTTTTCGACATCAACCATATAACTCATCTCGAGAACGACTGTTATTGAATAATTTGCATAACGCTAGAAAACACGAAAGTTTTCCATTGTTACTTCTGGGATTCTGAATTCTGTAACTACACTTACAGTGATGCAACAATTTCAGTGCCACTGAAGATGTCCCTGAACCATCATAAGCGGTTGTATAACGATATATCAATCTATTCCAGCATCATTTTAAAAAGAAGAGGGTAGTTTATTTTCTTAATTGTGAAATAAATTATAGTGGAATTAACAAAATGTATTGGTCTAAAAAGGATATTAATAAAGATTTTTTAATTTAAAATTTTATTGCTTTCATGCTTTAGTCAACGCAGCCTTTCATCTAATATTAACGGCCATGAGAGTTAATCTAAGGGCAAAGTCATGAACTACTGAATAAAAGCCAAAGATCGAAACACATATATCAGATATGTTTCCAAAGTATCCAGCATAGAGGAGTTTATATAGCCAATCAACAAATATAAGTGAGAATAAACATAAAAGGAAATACAGTTCAAGATAGAAAATGATAAAACGCTGTAGTGACACGTGACCAGGATGAACGAATAAAGAACGCGTAAGGATGTGTTTATAGTTATTTACGAACCAAGTGCGTGAAATCATATTTCGCGAATGAGTGACCAGTTTAAAGCGCGAGCCGCAGGCGAGCGCTTTATGGACACGAATTCGCGAAATGTTTCACGCACGAAGTTTGTACAATATTTTTTGTACGAGAACTATAAACAATAATAATATTTATCAAAAATATAAATATAATTTCAAAATTTTTATATTTATATGTATTTTTAACAATATTACTAGTATGTGTCAGTATGGCCGAGCGGTCTAAGGCGCCAGACTCAAGGTTTAGCTTGCCCGTTATACGGCTTCTCGAGCGTTCTGGTCATCTCTGAGGGCGTGGGTTCGAATCCCACTTGTGACAATTTTTTTTTTAGTTTTCTATAAATTTAAAAAATAATATTTGTTGCTGTTCTGACATTGAATTACATACCTTCCAAATATAACAATTTCTATTTCATTTCCTTTTATTTTCATAGAAAAACAACGAACTGGGTAGCATATTATTAAGGTTAGGGATTTATGATTTTAAAATGTCACTAAATTAATCAAGTTCCAGGAAGTACCAATTTACTTTTACGCACTCGTGCGTAAAGTGACTTTTTACGCACCCAAATCGAATCGTGAAATGACAGGTTTTGATAAGCGAGTACAAAAAATTATTAACCTGACAAGAGGGTAAGAAGTACTAAACGGTTTCAAGAAAACGAAGGATGTGTCTCGAAAAAGTTTGGCAGGAGTCGTATAGCTTCTACCTTATAAACATACAAACTTACCAACTTATAATAATAATAGGTACCGGTAAGAGGTCTTCAAACCCTATAGGTTTATAAGAGGGCAGGTCCAGCGATTCTCTTAATGTATGAAAACAGGAATGTGTCGATCGACTTCGGAAGACTATTTTATGTGAAAAGGTGGAGACATTAGACATTACTTTTTCGACAAACTGTACATTGAAATTTAAGTCTACCGGGTGTGGCAATAGTGTGTCGGCGGAGCTTAGCATGAAAACTAATAAAGTTGTAGCAATGATCGCGCATTTTACATACACATGTAGTATGCTACAGTGCATTTTCTATTTTTATTTATATATTTACAGGGTGTTCCAAATTTCCGCAACTACTTTAAATTTTGTTTTTTAAATAGATTGCTATACTTTCTTGTTATTATGATAGCCACCTAAATTATCTTTGCAATGATATATGACAATGTGCACATACAACTGTTAGTTTTGGTTTTATTGCAAATTTGGTTAAAATCTTGACAGTTGCAGCGTCTAACATTTTAAGTCTTAGCCTGAAAATGGATGCAGTGCCTCACGTAACTATTTTGTTACCAATTTATGGACTAACACGGTATATGTTTGGAGGGTGAACAACGTGACAATATATACAGGGTGTTAAATATGTCGTGCCAAAGTTATCGAAGTTTAAAGGCTATTTTCTCTTTTTTTTTAAATTGAACCTATAATTTTTTTATTAGTCAGTAAATTCCTTGTAAAATTGGCGTTAAAATGGTACCAATAACATAGTACTTATTTCTAGTATTTTTGAAGTTATAACCCTTTAATGGGATATACCTATGTTTATAATATTCAATATGCGGCGCATCTAATAGTTGGTTGGCCATGAAATGATATCAAATAAAGTAACTTTTACAAACACCTGTTTTTTAATTCTTTATTATTAGTTTTAGACTTACATTTTGTAATTTTTCCATAATAAAACAAAATTAATTTAAAATGTGTTCAAATATATGTCCATTCTGCTCTACACATGCTCTTAATCGCCTCTGCATTGACAGACTTACATTTTGAGCCATGTTGTTTTCACTTAATTGAAGAAAAGCGTTTCTGATTCGTTGCTTCATGTTCTCTGCCGTTGTAGGAGGTGTTTCGTAAACTATATCTTTTACAGTAGGCCACAGAAAGAAATCACAGGGGGTTAGATCTGGTGATCGCGGTGGCCAGCTTATAAAGCTTCCTCTCCCAATCCACCTATTGGTGAATACCCTATCTAAATGTGCTCTTGCAGCAGCACTGTAATGTGCAGGTGCACCATCATGTTGGTACCACAATCTCCTTATGACGTTATCTTGTAGGCCTTCTAACAGCAATGGTAAATTATTTTGTAGGAAATTTGTGTAGATTTCACAATTTAAAGTAGTATTAAAAAAGGATGGAACTATAATAGTGTTTCCTATGATGCCTCCCCAGGTGTTAACACTCCACTTTTGTTGGTATAAAATGGGTTGCACAAAAAGAGGGTTTCTAGTGTCATAATAATGAGATTTGTTTCTGTTTGTTATTCCACAATTAGCAAATGTTGCTTCATTTGTGAAAAGCACATGATCTAGAAAAGTTAGATCTTGTCGTAATTGTTCACAGTAAACAAGTCTCCTTTTTGTAATAAGCCTTGATGATTTTGAGTTTTGTAATGGTGAAATTTACGTTTTTTTAAAATCCTTCTTACAGCAGTGACTTCTATCCCGTGTTCTTTCGAAATTATCCTTTTAGATACGCGCCGATTTTCCATAACGGACTGGAGAACTGTCACTTCATTATCTTCTGTAACCATAGTCTTAGTTCTTTCATGTTTGACGTAATTCACTGAACCCATCCGAAGAAACCTTGTCAACAAATTTTCAAACGTCTTAATATCTGGTGCTCTTCGGTGAGGATATTCCATAGCATATGTTCTTGATGCTAAAAGTGGATTTCTATTGCTAGCGCCAAGAACAAATATCATGTCTATTAGCTCCTCTTTCGAAAATTCATTCTAAAGAATCACAACTATAAACTATTACGGCATGTAAATAAAAAATAATGACAACAAAACGATATAACTGACAACAAGATAACAACTACGAGTAACGTAGTAACGAGTAACGAGTACGTAATAAGTGTAATAACGTACAAACGAAAATTGATAATTAACTAGCCGAACTTAAATTATAACAATTAAACGCGATTACAGCAAAGAGGAACTACAGACGTTTGGTTACACAGCAATTTTTGCTTAATATCATTCATGGCCAACCAACCAACTATTAGATGCAGCACCGCATATTGAATATTATAAACATAGGTATATCACATTAAAGGGTTATAACTTCAAAAATACTAAAAATAAATACTATATTATTGGTACCATTTTTACGGCAATTTTACAAGGAATTTGCTGACTACTAAAATCAATTTAAGAAAAAAGATAAAATGGCCTCTAAACTTCGATAACTTTGGCACGACATATTTAACACTCTGTATATGTTGTCACGTTGTTCACCCTCAAAATATATAACGTGCTAGTCCATAAATTGGTAACAAAAGAGTTACATGAGGCACTGCACGCATTTTCAGGCTAAGACTTAAAATGTTAGACCCTGCAACTGTAAAGATTTTAACAAAATTTGCAATAAAACCAAAACTAACAGTTGTAAGTGCACATTGTCATATATAATTGCAAAGATAATTTGGGTGGCTATCATCATAATAACAAGAAAGTATAGCAACCTATTAAAAAAAGGAAATTGAAAGTGGTTGCGGAAATTTGGAACAGCCTGTAGATATATTAATAAAAATAGAAAATGCACTGTAGCATAACTACATGTGTACGTAAAATTTCATTGCTATAACTTTATTAGTTTTCATGCTAAGCTCCGCCGGCACAATGTTGCCTATTGCTATTTAAAAATGTAATTAAAATTGGTAGCATACCATACATAAAAAAATACCTTTATTTAGTAAGGAATTGAAGTAATTTCTATCATTGAAACTGAAACTTCTTTTAACATCATTATGTCCATTATTGTAGTTCCTGCCTTTTTGCTTACGACATGCTGGTATTGACAATACATGCCTTACGACCTTATGTCTTTCCGGAGCAAATACTAATCTAATACTTCCTTCTTCGACCAATTCCAACATAACTTTAGCCCAACACCATTTTTTATTATAAGCATCTACTAATCCTTGTGCAGGAGTAACCGTTCCATCATTTATTAGTTTGGAAAAGGCACCCAAGGCACTGAGTTCGTCATTTATCGCCCTCTTTTTAATATATTCCATGTGCCATGATATTGCGTGAGATGCATTAAATATCATGCTTAAGAATGGTCTTAGCACAAGAGTCAAACACTTTTTGTTTTGATCCATAGCTTTATATAGCCACTTTAAAATGATTTTGACGAGCATTACATCATCGGTTATGTTCGTGTATGTAATATCTTTATCTCTTCTAACTAATTCGATCAATTTTCCTGTTGAGCTATTGAAGTATAGCTTTATTTTTCCTATAATTTTCTGATCGATGCATTGTTCTAAATATATATCTCTAGCTTGTTCCATAATTGAAATTAAAATATAAACGATGTCTTCTATAGGATGGTCTTTGGCATGATCTTGAAACGTTGCCATCCAACTATTATCACTGTTCTGCAGATTATAAATTAAATACAGTTCAAGTTGTAATTTTGGAATTTATCAAAATTCACCTGCCACATATTTTCTTTCACAGTAACCATATTTTGAAGTAAAAGTCCCACATATTCTAGTTGTCTATACGTATACTGAGCGAAAGCTGTATCAGTACTGTTTGTAGAAAAAGCCAAGCACATTCTTCTACCTCTCGTGGACGGAGGTGGTGATAAGCCATCAATTACCTCCTTCCATTTCATCAGTAAAGCTACTTCAGTATTCATAAGTGCAGCCATTTTCAAGAATTCAGCATTACCTGAAAAAAACATTTGATCAAAAACACTAGATTAATATACATCAAGTCTTTACCTTTAAATGACATAAGAGACTCGTCAAACATTCTGATCAAATACTGTTGCAGTTTGCGTGCTTCTATCAGGTAATCCTCTTCGCATAGATGACCAGGATTGACTAATAAATTCGCCTTTTTAAAAAAATAATTCGGTAACTCCTCGTTCTGCAATGCCCCTACGAGTTTATCCATAATTTTTAGTACGTGCGTAGAAATATAAAGCGGACACCAGTTCATAATAACTGTTGTAGGATTTAGGGTGTCTTTTTCTAGTTCTTGAAGCAAAGCAGAACGAAGAATATATCTACTTAGGATTTTATAACTGACCTAAAAAAAATAATTTTTAAAAATAAGAACATAAATAAGTTACTAATATAGTGTTTTGAAAATTAGCCTATGATTTGGAAAACCTAGGAAATTGTACAAAAATTCGATTAAACTTTACATCGTGGGTCATTAGTATTTTTCTTATTTCAAACAAAATATTTCGAATTTAGTTTATTAATCGAATATGCTATTAATTTTAGCATTCTACATAGGTATTTCCAAAACAAATTTTAGAGGAAGAATTGAATATATATTATTAATATCAAACTTTACATTATGAGTAAAGACACAAATTTTGAGGTGCGATCCACTAGTGTACCAAGTCAACGCGCAGCCTTCTCCCTTCTGATCTGCAGTTTCCACAATTTCCTCTGCGATATTAGATATTAATATGTATATTGAGAGAGAGGTATATTTGTTTTGCAACAGGAGGTTACATATAAATATATATATATATATATATATATATATATATATATATATATATAATTATTTCGTGACCTTGGTATGATATGGTAAATTCAATCAGTTGGCGATTTAAGGTCTGGCTTTACTTTAAAGTATATATATTTAAAACAACCGTACATGTTTCGGCAATGATGCCTTTATCAAGGATATAAAATATAAATGACAGTATACAAATGTCATATAATTGAGTTGCTATGGATAAAATTATTCAAAGATACATTCCAATTTAATAATAATAAATCATGCCTTAGTATTCCAAAAACAGATAGACAACAAAAACAGGGAAAAGCAAGACATGAGTTATTATTATGTATGTGCCCGTGGAACGTCTTAAGATGGAAAGTTGTCGGCATTCGCCTTAAACGAGAAGGAAAACCACGAAAACCTACTCGGACAACCAGACAGGAATCAAAACACGGAACAGTCAGCATGATAAGCAAATGTATATGATATTTAAATGTAATTGATATTTAAATAACTTAAGATATATAATTATATAACAAAAAAAAAATATATTATGATGGTAAATTGCAGATCGTTACACAATTAAGTTATAGTATATAACTGCTTAAATTTTTTATATCATTTCTGTTGTTAATTGAATTTTTTTCCTGTTTAATACTAATCATTTCTTTAATTTCTCTTTTCATTGTGTGTTGTTCTTTATCAATTATCTGTGTGTTTTCAAAATCGAAATGGTGATCGCGTTGTAGTTTGTGTGTAGATAAAGCAGTTTTGTCTGTTTTAGAGTATTTGTGGGCTTGTATTCTTTTGTATAAATATTGTTTCGTTTAGCCTATGTAGTAACTATCGCAATCGCGACATGGTATTTTATATATGACATGTGTATCTCGATTTTTTTCTATTTTAGGTTTAAGTTTTGAAAATAAACGTTTATTAGTATTACTAAGTTTATATGTTGTAGCTATATCATATTTTTTTAAAGTGTATTTAATTTTTTCTGATAGTTGTGGAACATATGGAATCGTGATATATGTTGTGCCATTGTTCAAATTTTTATTGGTGTCTGCAGTGTTGTATATTTGGTGTACTCTTTTTTTAATTGTTTGGTCTATAAGTTGTGGTGGATAATTATTATCTGTTAAGATTGTTTTAATTTTCTTGATGTTATCTTTTCTATATTATCACATACTCAATACAGCAAAGAGGAGAAATAGAAGAAATAGGAAAAAGAGAAATGATAGGAAAAAGAAGAAACAGAGGCTAAAGAGGAAAACAATGAGAAAGAGGAGGAAGAGGAGGAGAATGAGGAAAAAAGGACAAACAAGAAAAAGAGGAAAAAGAGGGAGAAGAGGAAGAAGAGGAAAAAGAGGAAAGAGAAGAAAAAGAGGAAAAAGAGGAAGAAGAGGTAGAAGAGGAAAAATAGGAAAATGAGGAAAAATAAGAAAAAGAGGAAAAAGAGGAAAACGATGAGAAAGCGGAGGAAAAGGAAGAACAGGAAAAGAAGGAAAAAGAAGAAAAAGGGGAAGAAGAGGTAGAAGAGGAAGAAGAGGTAGAAGAGGAAGAAGAGGAAAAAGAGGAAAAAGAAGAAAAAGAGAAAAAGGGAAGAAGATTAAGAAGAAGAAAAAGAGGAAAAACAAGAAAAAGTGGAAAAAGAGGAAGAAGAGGAAGAAGACGAAGAAAATGAAAGAGAGGAAAAAGATGAAAAAGAGGGGAAAGGGGAGAAAGAAGAGGAAGAGGAGATTGAGGAAAAAGAGGAGAAAGAAGAGAACGAAGAAAAAGATGAGAAAGAGGAAAAAGACGAAAACGAGGAAAATGAGGAAAATGGGGTAAAAGAGTAAAGAAGAAAGACAATTTTAATTCCCTGCGTGCGCCTTGCCATCTTTAGATGGTCATCTTTAGTAGACTAATTAGAGAGATGTTTACATTTTTTAATCACTTGTATTCATTTCACACAACATAATGCATTTTTAGTCACATAATAGTTACTCTCGTGAGCAAAAAAAAACGGGACACTGTTTCTGCGTGGGTTTAAATTGTGACTACTTAAGTGGCTATCTTTACTCATAATAGTAAGTCAGGAATGGTCGAAAATGTGTGTCTTATTGACATTTATTAAACATTTTTAAAATAAATCTAAATAAAAATTACTAAAAACGATAGAGAAAGATTATTTATTAAATTAAAATAATTATTACATTAAAATAATTAATATTTCGTCATTCCACCGATATTATTAACGGCATCTTGTAGACATTGAAGTGACAATATTTTGTATAACATTTATAGAAATTTGATGCCAAGCATTTTGAACAATCTTCCAAAATTCTTCCTGGGTAGATGCTCTATCTCATTAATCCCCATTCATTTTTAATGGGATTTAGATAAGGACTGTAAGTTTAAATTGCATTCTCTTGTAACCATTGTGTTACAAGATGAGACAGGAAATTGTGTTGTTCTTATAGCTTCCTTTAATGTTTTGAAAGGGTTGTGCCTAATCTCAGTAACTAATGTTTCGTCTTCCTGCGTGTTCGAAATTTTGTTATATCCGAAAATTATTTTCCGATTTAAATTATCCTTTTCCCTCCATTTTTTAATATATTCTTGCGGCTGAACTTTTACTAATATTAAATTGAACCGATACACTTCTTAATGATTTCCCATTATTCAAACTAGTAACAAGTCTGGTTTTATAAGTTTTCGAAAGATGCGCATTTTCAATTTTGAATTAGCAACTATGATATATAATTTGGCGTAGAGTTTTAAAATTAATCAAATATCGTCAAAATTACAACGCTAAAAAATAAAGGAAATTGACATAACGATTTTGACACAGTCCCGATCTTTTTGCTCGCGGCAGTATTTGCGATACAAGTGTTACAAGTGCAATTTTATTTTGCAAGTAAATGTTTTGCGACTCGAGCGGTAGCGAGTGTCGCAAACCTTTACGAGCAAAATAAAATTACATTATTTTTTCTACAAACATAATTTTTGTTACAAATTTTTTATAAAAAGTGTAATTAAAATGCACTGATCAAAATGTGACAGCTTATGAATACGTTTTCACACAACCGTTAAATTACATCAAATTAAGTTGTCACAATTTATACAAAAGATGAGTTTGTTTTTTAATATAGAAAATGAAATAATATCGAGTGCAATAATTGAAGCCACTAATAAAGCGACATTAGATTTGTTGCCCGCGAAATCTAGGCAACAATATGAAATTGCATGCAAAAGATTCATGAAGTGGTGCATATGCAAATTGATATATGTTCGAAATTTTCTCTTGTCATTTTGAGAAACCATCATACTAATTTACTTTTAACATTGGTGTTAAAATTACTGCTTTTAACACGCTACGCTATAAAATCGCATTTTTAATTGAAGTTAACCGTGTCAAAATCTCAACTTTTAACAGTGTTTGTAGAAAAAAATTAAATAAAATTTGGGGAAACGGCATTAAATTATTAATTAATTATGTTAAAATAATTCAAGGTTACGTTATGTTCTGTTTCTAATATATGTATATAGGGTAGCTTAATATTTTTCAACTTTATTAAATTTAATATATCCATAATACTCTTATTAGACCCATTGTTTCTTATCGACATATTTTTTATTGTAATATTGATACAGGATATACCTTATATAAAATTAATTTATTATATTTAACATAAAATATAAATAGAATTAAAATTACTAAATCAAAGGCGTTGTGTATTTAAATTGTATAGTCTCAAAAACGATTTTTACATATTCATTTTTATAAGTGTAATTCACAGACGATAACTAATTGCAAATCAAAATTGCTGTAAAGCTATATGCTATAATGTTATGTAGATGTACTTAACCTGTTGTTTTCTCGTATTATATGTTTGTGTAATTTCATCCAGTATAGATGATAATACTTCCATAATTATTCTTATAGCGCTATCTGAATTGTAATGGTCAATTATCGCATGCTCAGATGCCGGAAGCCGTATTTGCCAGGCTGAAGAATGGACTCCGAACCCCACTAAATACATGCCCTGAAAATAAAATGGGTCAAAATATATTATTAGCGATCTAAATAAAATTAAAGCAGTATAATCTGAATATTTTCGTTTAATCTTAAATTATGGTTTTATAATTTTTGGCCAATTCTAACAAAGGAGAAATAGAACAAGAATCCTGGAATCATTAATTCTCACGAAATGTATATTCTTTTAACAAACATTATACGTTTAAAAATCAGTCTCTGTGCGTAGGTTTTTTGTGTCTTGCTTCTTAATAAGTAGTAACATATTGTCATGGATTTTCCTTGGACAAGTAAGGAAAATGATTGAACGATTTTGAACTCTGTAATAGGGACATTCTAAAAAAATTAACTATTTCAGTTGTATGTTTATTTATTTCAGACGGGGATCGATAAATATATATATATTATTTTATAAATGAAATAAATTTTATAATGTATGAAATTATGATTAGCCCTCGTATATTTAGGTTGACCAAGGAATTGAACTTGCCGCTTTTTCGGATATTGTATTTGTTAAAATGTGTTGGTTATATATATTTTGATTTTTAGATGGTGGGAATGGATAAGCGGATATGGAAATTTCATTTTGATTTAGAGATATCTTGACTGTTAAAGTGTTTGGTTCATTAAAGGATAAGATAATCAATTTTATTCTTTGTTGTATAAATTCGGGTTGTATGTTGTTTTTGCATTTAGTGTAAGGTGCAAGTTAATTTAAATTCGATTTATGCGAGTGTTTTATGTTTATTTGAAAATTTTGTGAAAAAGATATCTCTCGTGTATTTTATAAAATCACACATAGATCTATGTAAGTTGATAAAAATTATTTTATTTATATATATTTGATATCAGGATTATTTTCATTGTTATAACCTCATGTATTTATTGTAATAATTGATGTTTGAAAGTAGTATATGGATATTAGCGAAAGTTGTCATGTTTTTTATAAGGGAAGTTTTTTTTTTTAAAATAATATTTCGAGAACATTTTGAATTCAAGGTTGGAGTTTCTATAGTGGGGTTTGACCTTGTTATGCTATTTTTGGCGTATGAGTAAATTTCAACTATCGTGAGTTTTGAAAACTAATTTGTTTTTGATATTTGTTTGAAGGGGTCACAGTAGAGGTTAAACTTGACAGATTTCACTAATATTTATTAGTTTTATGTTTGATCGAGATTCAGAAGAGGTTTTTCTCTGTGTGCGAGTCATTTTTCACAAAGAGTGTTTCCTCATTGCTACTGTTTGATGATGCTTTAGCACCCTATACACTTTGTAGAGGGATTTTTTTATTTTTTTTTTATTACATTAATATAAAGGAATTGACTCGTGTTTTATTTGTGTTTATGGTTTTATTCTGGAAAACGACATTAAACCCCTTTCCGTGAGGAACGATTCATGAGATGGCAGTTCGTGGATTCTACTAGACTGAATAGCCGGCGATATAAACTGTAGTGTGAATAAAAAAATAAATAAGCAATTTCAAAGTAAATTCCACTGCACAATTTTGGCAGCCCAACGTGTCGGCGAATGAAGATAAGGAATGAAGATAAGCAAATAATTTGGAAATAAAAGATAATTTATAAAGTTGGAGAGTATAAAGTGTCACGTGAATATAACTAAATTAAAAGAGTTATATTGAAGAAATAGTAAACAATAACAAGCAAAATGGATGGTATTTCGAATGTAAATGAATGGAGACAGCCACCATTAATTGGCAGTCAAGAATCATTAGAAGGTGCGAGTGCAGGTATAAGTAATCTCAATCTAAATCCCATACATGAAGCAGGACAGGAAGGAGGTGACAGTAGAGGGATGATGGATATGATGCATGTGATAATGAATTTGATACAACAAAATCATAATGAAATGAAACAAATGGAACGAATGATGCAACAACATCACAATGAAATAAAACAACAACAAATGGAAATAAAACAACGACAAGTAGATATGGAGAGAAAATTGGAAGAGATAGTAGATCAAATGGTACCTATAAATAGCAGTAAACAAACAGATAAAGACATAATAGATGAATCACTTCCGTTAACAAACGAACCCAACATACCACAAAACACGGTCAGCGTAGATCAATTTTTAGAAGAAAAGGAAAAAAGAGAATGGCAGGAACAGAAACTAACGTACATGCAGAAACAAATTGAACAAGTGAGAAAAGAGAAGAGTGAAGAGAGTGTGCCTGTGTTCATCCCTGTACCAGTACAAAATGAACCATTGCCGAAGTTTTATGGTATGGCAAATACAAATCCCATGGGTTTTCTAAAAAAATTAAAGGAAAGTCTAGAGGATGTGCCAGGGGACCAAAAGAAGCTACAGAAAATAGGGAACTGTTTCAAGGACGATGCAATGACCTGGTGGGACATGATCTCGGATGAGGTGAAGACGATGGAGGAGTTCGAGGTCAGATTTACCAGTCAATTCTGGGGAACAACAAGACAAACGAGGGTAAGAAATGATTTATTAGTTGGTAGATATAATAATAATAGTAATGAGTCACGAGCGTCGTATGTTATGAGAAGACACTCAATTTTAAAATATTTGCAACCAAAAATCACTGATAGAGATTTAATATGCCAATTAAGTACTCATTTTGATGCACAAATTAGTCAGGCAGTAGCCATTCAAAATATAAGTGACATGCAACAATTTATTGAACTTTTGAAAAGATTAGATGATATGGAATATGGTAAAAGATATCAGAATAATTATATAGATCGCAGTGTTAATAGATCATCGTATGCCAGAATAGAAAACAATAATAATAATAATAAAATTCAAGTCCTCAGCGAGTAAATAACTATAGTAATAGAAGTAATCAAATGGCTTCACCAGGTAGAATAGATGATAATCATAGTAAAGATATAAGAAAGGAAAATTTAGCAGAAGTTAAAAACTATACAGGGACACGTCCTAAAGATAGTCGATGTAATTTTAATTTAGAAACAAATGATAAACAGGGTAAAGTAGAATTAGCATGTAGTAAGGATTTTTAATAAGACCAACCAAAAGGAATGAATGTAATGCATTGTATGAACAGTCGAAATACGCAATAAACACGGTTTTACCTCATATAAAAATAAAAATAAATGATAAAGAGTTAAGTTGTTTAATTGATTCAGGAAGTGAAACGTCATTTTTAGATGAGAATGTGATTGAATGTTTGATTAAAAGTAATGTGGGGAAATATATGCCCACAAGTAAAATTACAATAGTGACCGCTACAAAGAAAATTTTAACAGTAGTGAATAAAGTTTTTATTGTTGAATTTATGATAGATAATAATAATTTCATGGGAGAATTTATAGTATTAAAAGGATTAGGAAGGGATGGAATACTAGGAGTAGATTTATTAGATAAGATTAATGCAATAATAGATATACAAAAAAGGGATATAATAATTAATAATACGAAAGTTGAATGGATTAAGGAGTGTGAAGAGGATGGTGAAAAAATTATTAATAATATAGAGGAAGAGGATTTCGAAGAAAAGGAGGTAATGATGATGGAAGATATGGGTAAGGAAGAAAATGGAGAAGTGGAGTTCCCTGAAGATATAGATATGATGAAATTGGACTGCAGAGAGGATAAGGAAGTAGAAGTAAAAAATTTAATTAAAAAGAATATAGATTTAGTCAATAAATTTCCTAGTATCGCCAGAAATTACCAACATTCCTTAGAGGTAGATGAGACGAGACCATTTAAGGTGAAAAATTATCCCATTCCTAAAAATATTCAATCACAAGTAAATGATGAAATCAAGAGGATGCTGAGAGATGGTGTTATTGAAACTGGTAAAACGCGTTATGTTAATCCATTAGTAGTTGTAAAAAAGAAAACAGGAGACATTCGATTATGTCTAGATGCACGTCGACTGAATGAAAGAACAAAGCCTCAGTTTGAGACACCTATTACGATAGAACCATTATTGGCGAAATGTTACAATGCAAGAATATATAGTAAATTGGACTTAAAAAGTGCTTTTTGGTTGGTTCCATTAGAAAAGGAGTCCAGAAAATATTGTGGATTTATGGTAGATGGACGAGTATATCAATTTAGGACTGTACCATATGGGTTAAGCAGTTCGGCAGCTGCTTTAATTAGAGCAATGCAACAAATTTTAGAACCTTATGAAGAGTTTGTGGTTCATTACGTGGACGATATTTTAATATACAGCAGGGATGAGCAGGAACACTCACAACATTTAGAGAAGATCATGGAAGTATTAGCCAGAGAAGGGTTAAAGGTAAATTTGAGTAAATGTGAATTTTATAAGAAAGAAATTAAATTTTTGGGGTATAATATAAGTACTAAATATATAAGTGTAGATGAGAGTAGATTGGAACTCATTAAGAAGTATCCTCTACCAAAGAATATAAGAATGTTGAGAGGATTTTTAGGCATGGTTAACTATTATAAACGTTTTGTACCATACCTGGCACGTATTAGTGTTCCTTTGTATGAAATGCTTAAAAAGAATGAAAAGTTTAAATGGACAGAATTAAGAATGAATGCATTTGAGGAGTTAAAGAAAGAGTTTTATAATCAATTAAAATTAATACTACCAGATTTTAATAAACAGTTTGTTTTAAGAGTAGATGCTAGTGATGTCGCTATAAGCGGAGTTTTAATTCAAATAGATGACGAAGGGATAGAACAACCGATATGTTTTATCTCTCGTATTTTGAAAAGCTATGAGGTTAAATATACCATTAGTGAAAAAGAAATGTTGGCTGTGGTACACGCGATTCAAAAGCTCAAATATTATTTATTGGGAAAAAACTTTGTTGTAGAGACAGATCATGCTGCCTTGACATCACTTTTGAATACACGTTTTAAAAATAATAGAGTGTATCGATGGTCACTATTGTTGTCAGAGTATACTTTTGAAATAAAGCATATTAAAGGCGTTCTAAATGTTTCTGCCGATGCGTTGTCACGAATGTACAACAGTAAAAGTAAATTTCATTATGTAGAGTTGAATGAATATAATAGACACTATGCTACGGGGAATTATGAATTTGAGATGATCCTTCAGGTCCAGCTAGATGAAAGATTTAATATAATAAGGGAACAATTAAATACTAAAGATAATTATAAAAATTTTGTCATGAAAGAGGGGTTGATTATGAAAGTGATTAGGGAAATAAGTTATATTGCTGTAAATGATGTGTATGCAAGGCAAACGATGTTGCAAATTCATGAAAGTTTGGGACATATAGGGGGATATAAAATATGGTTGGTGTTTAGAGAGGCGTTTTATGCTAAGAAAGATCGCATAATCGCTAAAGATGTGGTCAGAAACTGCATTACTTGTCGTTTGGGCAAACATAAGAATAGAACCTGTCAGTATGAGGTAAAGAGTATAATTACTCATGAGAAATTAGAATTGGTAGCAATAGATTATTTAGGGAATCTTATTCCAGGAGAATTTGAATATAAAAATATTTTAGTAATGGTTGATGTATTTTCTAAGTTTGATAAATTATTTCCCACTTCGCAATATAATACAGATACATCTATACAGTGTATTGATTCATGGATTATGCGTCAAGGGAAAATGAATAGAGTATTAGCTGATAATGCTTCGTATTTTAATAATGATAGATTTAAGACTGCTTTACATGATCGTAATATTGAAATTTCTTTCTCTTCCATACGTCATCCATGCGGGAATCCATGTGAGAGATACATTCAGGAAATAATAAAGTTTCTAAGGATCAAAACCTATGAAAATCATGCAGGATGGGTTGCTCATGTCCAAGATGTCGAAGATAACATCAACAACACACCTAATACTGTCACACTGGAATGTCCTGCGACTGTGATGTATGGGACAAAACCTGCCAGACCTTGGAATACACAAAATGAAAGGGTTGACAACCTGGTACAGTTAAAAAACCAAGTTGCACAAAGAATTACAATAAACGCACAGAAATATCTAAATAAACAAAATGAGCAGATTACTACGAGAACGAGATTTGATATTGGAGATGTGGTGATTGTAAAAAGTTATCGCTTGGGCAGAAGAGATCAAGGTAAATGTCAGAAGCTTGATCTGCCTTATACAGGACCTTATCGGATATCGAGATGCTTCAATAATGTGACGTATGAGCTGTATTCGATGGATGGACGTAGAAAAAAAGGACGATATCACATCAGTGCATTGCATCCGTTTATCACACTACAGCATCAGAACGATGAAGATCCTGGTCAACATTAATACAACAAGTTAGTGCGGGGAACAAAGACAGGGTGCGGTACTGTCTCGAGTGCTGTGCTGAAGTTTATCCTTGAAAAAAGCTCAGGGATGTTCTGACTTTGTTCTTGGATAACTTCGGGGAATCATGTCATGGATTTTCCTTCGACAAGTAAGGAAATTGATTGAACGATTTTGAACTCTGTAATAGGGACATTCTAAAAAAATTAACTATTTCAGTTGTATGTTTATTTATTTCAGACGGGGATCGATAAATATATATATATATTATTTTATAAATGAAATAAATTTTATAATGTATGAAATTATGATTAGCCCTCGTATATTTAGGTTGACCAAGGAATTGAACTTGCCGCTTTTTCGGATATTGTATTTGTTAAAATGTGTTGGTTATATATATTTTGATTTTTAGATGGTGGGAATGGATAAGCGGATATGGAAATTTCATTTTGATTTAGAGATATCTTGACTGTTAAAGTGTTTGGTTCATTAAAGGATAAGATAATCAATTTTATTCTTTGTTGTATAAATTCGGGTTGTATGTTGTTTTTGCATTTAGTGTAAGGTGCAAGTTAATTTAAATTCGATTTATGCGAGTGTTTTATGTTTATTTGAAAATTTTGTGAAAAAGATATCTCTCGTGTATTTTATAAAATCACACATAGATCTATGTAAGTTGATAAAAATTATTTTATTTATATATATTTGATATCAGGATTATTTTCATTGTTATAACCTCATGTATTTATTGTAATAATTGATGTTTGAAAGTAGTATATGGATATTAGCGAAAGTTGTCATGTTTTTTATAAGGGAAGTTTTTTTTTTTTAAATAATATTTCGAGAACATTTTGAATTCAAGGTTGGAGTTTCTATAGTGGGGTTTGACCTTGTTATGCTATTTTTGGCGTATGAGTAAATTTCAACTATCGTGAGTTTTGGAAACTAATTTGTTTTTGATATTTGTTTGAAGGGGTCACAGTAGAGGTTAAACTTGACAGATTTCACTAATATTTATTAGTTTTATGTTTGATCGAGATTCAGAAGAGGTTTTTCTCTGTGTGCGAGTCATTTTTCACAAAGAGTGTTTCCTCATTGCTACTGTTTGATGATGCTTTAGCACCCTATACACTTTGTAGAGGGATTTTTTTATTTTTTTTTTATTACATTAATATAAAGGAATTGACTCGTGTTTTATTTGTGTTTATGGTTTTATTCTGGAAAACGACATTAAACCCCTTTCCGTGAGGAACGATTCATGAGATGGCAGTTCGTGGATTCTACTAGACTGAATAGCCGGCGATATAAACTGTAGTGTGAATAAAAAAATAAATAAGCAATTTCAAAGTAAATTCCACTGCAATATGTCTCAAAAGTTTTCGGAACAAATTACACTAAAATTTATTTTTAGTAAACATGATCTGATCCAGTTGCCGTTGGAAACAAAATTTACTAAATTGTTTGAATTTTAATACGACATATCATTTTTGTCAATAATTAATGTCAACAAAATCGTACAAGCTAGATGCAAGCGAGATATTCGTTAAAAGAAAGAAACGGTCATAATTTGTTTATTTATAAAAATAACTATCATTTGAATCGTCGAAAAAAGGCCTTCTTTATAAAGTCATGGTCGACAACGGTTTCCATTAGAAAAAACACAAGTTTGTGTCATAACTAGAGCAGACCAATTTCCGTGCGCGTCATGAGCGCCGGATGGGAGTGTAATTCGTAATATATTAGAATATGCGATAGAATAGGGACGCAACATGAGCTTGTTACCGATCTAAGTATAGAAGTAGAGACATTTATTCTATCAGAAATAATTAAATATACATTTGGTTTTCTGCTATTAAAGTAATATGCATAAACACACGAAAAATAAGAATAGTACATATTATAGCAGCGTTGTATGTACCTATAAATAAAATGGAAAATGTATGAAATCAGTGATTGTGTGCACGACAGAGGATTTAAAAAAACACTTACTGTTTTAAGCGTCTTCCAAGGATTGACAAACTGGAGAAACTCGATTGTATATTTTCAACATCAGGTGCGTTTCTAAGGTTATTTCTGAAAAACATGTCCGCCGTGAGGAAAAAATATGTTTATATTCGGAAAACGAGCGTTCTACATCTAGTGATGTTATATTCGCATAATCAAAATACTTTTTTAAGCAACTTAACGCATCTGTAGACGTGCCCTCACAAATATGTGTTAAGGTATCAAAATCTGCATTTCTGTCTAAAACACTTTCAAATTTAATTAGAACACTTTCACTTTTTGCGTCTTCTACAGTACACAGTTGTGCGTGAACATCTTTAACGATTTGCAGTGATTCCTCTAACGACAGCGACGAATTTTCTAATTTTGTTATTGCTTCTTCTAATCCCAAGTAATTCTCACGAATACTTTGTAAATCCATTTTAATCTGGGCATCTTGAAATTTTTTCTGGCTTGTATTGATAGCTGCACTTTCTTTCGGATCGAATGATAAAACCACGTCCTTATTTTTTTCAAAATGTTCATGATAGTAAAACCCCGCCCGTAACCATGTATCCCAACGTGTCAGAATCGGCTGTGGTGGCTCAGGGGTATGGGGACACAATTCGTGAAATTTCCGAATACGTTTTGGAGATTTCAGGAATACTGTCTTTGTACTCGATATTCAAGCATCTACCTCTGGATAACAACTACGAACCTGTTCTGCCACAAGGTGTAGAGCATGGAGTTTACGAGTAATATGTAACAAGTTAGGACAATATTTTTTAAGAGACCGGCCTACAGAACACATTGTTGCGGCACCATCGCTCATACACATTAATACTTGGTCTTTCGAAAGTTTAAATTTTTCCAAAGTATCTAATAGCACCTCTGAAATTTTTTCGCCATTACATTGTTCTAGTCGTCTGGATGCTAATAAAATTGAAGACGTTGGTTGATGTGGTTCCATATTACGCGCCATTACATTAACTGCAGATTGTTTTTGCTGTCAGTTGTTTCGTCCACACATAACCACAGTTTTTTATTTTTCAGTTCGGCATTGATTTTATTTTCAACCTGTTTACGCACCGACGGTAAATTCCTTCGTAACTTTGTAGTGCTCGGTAATGTTTGATTCGCGTATTTATTCCAAAATGAAATAAATGAATCATTACTTAACAAGGTAAACGGCAGTGTACACACAATCATAGTTACACTTAGTTCATGTATAAACTGTTGTCGATTAATTTTGTTGTTATTGTGCTTCGAACTGCTTACGTGTTCTTTACAATGTGTTTTTGAGCAACACATTAGATATGTATTGCACACTAAACATTTAATTTTTTAGCCATCGTATACTAAGTCCGGGAAATCCATAATAAACTTATTCACTTCGTCTGACAACGGTCGTTTTCTCGATTTATGTGTCGACGACATTTTATTACGTATGCTTACACATGCAGTCTAAGCAAGTACCAAACACATACTGAATGCTTTTTATTAGTTCTGATGCAATACAATCATCCTCACATCGGCGCACATGGCGCGCACGGAAATTCGTCTGCTCTAGTCATAACTCAAAAATTATAGCTTAAATAAAGCTATATAGCTTAAATAAAAAATTCGTTTATAAGTATTATTAAGCACATAATTACTTATAACTTTCTACTTTACACATTTTTTCTAAAGTCAGTAATAACAGTAATAATGTAGGCGCCGGACAAAATAACAAAAAAATAATTATTGCGATATATCAAGTTAGCCATGTATTTTTTCCAAAAAACAAAAAGTTCTTTAAATTGAGCTCGTAAAACTGCAATTCTTTCCCTATTTAATCGTCCCTCGATCTCCGCTAGTTTCCGAGATGCCCATGCTAAGCATCGGAGAAAACTCACCCTGTATAAGAGCTTTATCGAAAGCATTTTGAAATAAGTATTTGTCCATTATTATTCCTAATGATTTCATGAATGCAATCATATTTAAAACTTGCTAAATTATTCCTCGACGTAAACAATACGGAACTAAATATATTTTACAAATTTTAAATTAATTGTAATTTATTCCACTGAAGAGATATATGATGCATAATAAATGTAAATATAAAATTCGGTAACCATAAATAGTTTAGAAATGTTTTTGGTCAACGAAATATTAAATACCCATTACATATCTAACCACGAAATTCTAAGAATTATAAAAAGCAGCTCACATGATTATTCGCTGACCGTAAACACTAAATGCATTAGTAATTTTATTATGTACTAATATACCGGGTGTATTATGAAAAACCTTTGGGGCTATAGCTTCCTTATATTTTATCTGATTTTAATGAATAATATGTCAAACTAAATCGTTTTTAAAGCACTGTAACCCGTTTTAAAAAAAAAAAAAATTTTGACATTTCGTTTTTGACAGACAGTAGTAAATGTAATTTTTTTTTTTTTAATTGTACTACATATTTTTTTTTTACTTATTCTAATAAAAATTTATTTCCTGAAGACACCTCCATTAAATTGAGTGACAAATTTATTATTATTAAAAAAAAACTACGAAATTTACAGATATCAAGCTATCATATATTTTAATGAATCAAATGTTTGAAATTGGCCCCATTTTGTTCCAGACACATTTGACACCTTCTATTAACTCCAACTGCTGCGTTTAATATAAGATTTGGTGGTATTTCATGACATACTTGTACTATCCTTCTTACTAAATCATCTCTGGTATCAGGTGGAGTCAAATAGACATGATCTTGAATGTAAGACCACAGAAAGAAATCCAGTGGATTCAGATCTGGCGATCTAGCGGGCCATCGAATAGGTCCGTAAGTGCCCATCCATCTGACGCCAAAATAATTATTTAGAAAATCAGTATTCATTCGTTCATTATGGGTGTGGCACCGTCCTGTTGGAACACCACCCTGTTTAACTCAGCAAGTGGCAACTCATCTAAATAATCGCCTAATTAATTGCGTAACAAATTATTATACTTTTCTTGGTTTAGATTACCCTCCACAAAAAAAGGCCCTACTACTCTATCGCCTAAAATGCCACACCATACATTTACACTGAACCGATTTTGAAAATTGTGTTGCATCACAACATGGTTATTTTCAGTGCTCCAATGGCGATGATTATTTCTGTTGAATACACCATTTTTCCCAAAAGTGCATTCATCTGACCACAACACACGACGATAAAAAATTGGATCTTCCCTTAGTTTATTCATGAAAACCGTGCAGAATTGATCCCTTCGTTGAGGGTCGTTTTCACCGAGAGCATGCACCTTCCGTGGTTTATAAGGAAAGAACTTGTGCTTCTTCAGAATGTACTGAACTGTAGAATGTGATACCTGCATGTAGTGAGCAATTTCTCGCGTAGACGTATTAGGGTTTTTTTCCACATAGAGCAAGACACTTAATTCTAAATTTTGATCTTGAATTACACGTGCGTTTATTTTCGGTTTTTTGAATGATCCAAAATTTCGTAAATTTCGCACGAGCCTTCCAAACTTATCGGCACTTGGACGCAGTCTGTCAGGAAAACGATTTCCATAAAGTCGCAAAGCAGCTGCAGAATTTGTTCCGCATTCAAAATATGCTTGAATCGCACTCGCCATTATCTATTTCAATAACAAAACTTAGAAATAAATCGTTGAAAATGTTATAATGAATGTGTGACTGACAGATGTCACAGCTCTCTTCGAAAATTTGGAATGCATTTTTATCGTTCAATATGACTGCTTGATTTCTAAATTTTTAAAATAAACACTGTAAATGTTGTTGTTGGCCCACCGCTCACTGATAACATTGGTTTGTAATCCTTTATGGGCTATATAGTATTGAATGTAAGTGATTTTAAAAGGTACACACATTTGCTGGTAATAAAATGAAATAGAGTATTTAAAATGCATTTAAGAAATCTCTGTGTTCGGAAAAACCAGAATAAATCAAACTAAAAAAAAAAACCTACAATTTCTAGTTTTTTTTTTCATACAAGGATATCGTTGTTTACAGTTTCATATTCAGAAAAAGTAATATATTTGAATAAGGAAAAAAAAATATAGTGCAATTTAAAAAAACACAGTTTGCAGCTCTCTGTCAACGTCACGTTACAGTGTTTTTAAAACGATTTAGTTCGACGTATAATTTATTACACTCGGATAAAAAATTAAAAAGTTACAGCACGAAAGGTTTTTCATAATACACCCGGTATATAATTCTACAAACTCAATTAAAAAATAAAATTATTTTTAGCATACTAATGTATTTTTATTTCCTTTCTTCAACATATTTAATATCGTTGCCAAGTTATTTATCAAATTTGATTTATTATTTATTACTGCAAGAAAATATATTTTACTCCGGTAAAATAAATACGCGCTAATATATCCTTACCGTTTGTGCTGCCGTGTAATAGAGCAAACAATCAGAATGTCCCAAGGATACCCTAAAAGGAAAATCAGTGGAGGCAGGCCATGCATCAACGCCCACCGCTACCAGAAGGCGTACGTTTATCGAAATGTTAGCCAGGGCCGGCGACAAAAACTCGATCCGTAGTCGAATGCCCCCGGGTTCATCAACAATTGCCAGGCGAAGATCTCTGGGATCGGGAAATCGGGGAGAGTTTCCGCCTGAGGAAAACTTTTTCTTATAGATTTCCTATTTACCTCAAAATCACGTATGAAACTGCCAGTTCACTTTCTAACAAAGTAGAAATCCTATAACTGCACACAGACTTCCTATATATATAGTAAACCTAATCAGTAGGCGATTAAAGGTCTGTATATTACTTCAAAATATATATATTTAAAAAAACTCTACATGTTTCGGCTGTATACGCCTTTATCAAGAGAATACAAAATATGAATCTTTTGTATTCTCTTGATAAAGGCGTATACAGCCGAAACATGTAGTTTTTTTAAATACATATATTTTGAAGTAATATACAGACCTTTAATCGCCTACTGATTAGGTTTACCATATCATACCAAGGTCACGAAGTTATTATATATATATATATATATATATATATATATATATATATATATATATATATACATATATATATATATATATATCATATTTCAAAAAGATTGGTTAAGTTATATGTTCAAATATATCTAACATAAATATTTTGTTGTAAAAAAATATAATAATATTTATCGTTTTTCTTCATATTTCATTTTAATTAACAGTAATATTTAAAATAGGGCTTTATTTTTAAATTATACGTAATTAATTACGTTTTGTATAATACTGGATTATCGTACAAAAAATATATATGAAGGATTGATAGCAAAGCAAAAAAAATAATAAGTTGAGAAAAATTTATGAGGCATAATAAAATTGGTTATTTGTTAAAGTAAAAAGAATTGGATAATATAAATGAAGATAGTTCTTTTTAATTAGAACTAAATGCTAAAGTATAAATAATAAGAAGTTTTATAAAAAGAAAAATGTAAAGTGGTTAAATATTAAATGGAATTGTGAATTATTATATTACCTAAAAGAGATAAAAGAAATATTCATGTTATGGAATTTAGAAAAGATCATTAAAATTGAATAGTTGAAAAAGAAGTAGATAAACAAAAGGAAACGAAATTTTTGAAATAAGGGAACGTTAAAAAGTTCGTAATAGATAAATTAAAAAAAGACAAAATTGTTGAAGTGATTTCTACAGGTTTTTAAATCATAATTAGGATTTAGATGTTAACAATAGTTTAGTAAATATTGCAGTTTAAACAAAAGTAAAGTAAAAAAATTTTGTAGAGAGATTTCTGTGACAATATTTATATTACACAAATATATTGAGTTTTATAATACATTTTTGATAAATAATTTTTAAATTTTTTATTTGAATTTCGAATTATATTAATTAATTTTAAAACGAAAACAATAATAATAACACATATACAAAGTGTAATTGTTTGGAAATTCAATTTTCTTTTAAAAGACCTCATAAACCCTCAGAATTATATTTACAACTTGATATATATATATACCAATTATTTATCATTTGATAAATTCTTGGAATTTCCGGCATTTATATTAAATATTTTCAAATTAGTATGTTATTTTGCGAAGTGAATGTGAATGTAAACATTTCTGTCTACAAATTACAAAGCAAATTATACGAAATTTTATTTGAAAAATTTTCATCCACGTTGGGACTTGAACCCAAGTTTACGGTTTGCCGGACGGTTGCCCTAACCAACTAAGCCACGAGGGCCTTGGTTTCAAGCTAATTGGAAACGCCTTATAAGGCATCGATGTTAATATTCAGATGCTAGTTTGAAATTCCTAATTTTTCATCCTTATCTATTAATATATAGAGACAATTTCTTAGGCGTTCATTTAATATATCATTTGATAAATTCTTGGAATTTTGGACTTTTATATTAAATATTTTAAATATTTTCAAATTAATATGTTATTTTGCGAATTAAATGTGAGTGTAAACATTGCTCGTGGCTCAGTTGGTTAGAGCGACGGCCCGGCAAACCGCAGACTTGGGTTCAAGTCCCAACGTAGACGAAAATTTTTCAAATAAAATTTCGTATAATTTGCCTTGTAATTTGTAGACAGCAATGTTTACATTCACATATATATATGGTAAATTCAATTTGTGGGCGATTTAAGGTCTGGTTTTACTTCAAAATATATATATTTAAAATAACCTTACATGTTTCGGCAAATGATGCCTTCACCAAGGAATATAAAATATAAATGACAGTATATTAATGTCATACATTTGAAGTTGCTATGGACAAAATTATTCAAAGATACATTCCAATTGAATAATAATAAATCATGCCCTAGTATACTAAAATAGATAAACAACAAAAACAGGGAAACGCAAGACATGAGTTATTATTATGTATGTGCCCGTGGAGCGTCTTAAGCTGTAAAGCTGTCGACATTCGCCTTAAACGAGAAGGAAAACCACGAAAACCTACTCGGACAGCCAGACAGGAATCAAAACACGGAACTGTCAGCATTACAGTTCCGTGTTTATATACACACATATATTTATATATATATGTATATATATATAATCAAAAATTAATAAAAATTCGGGTAAGCGGTCAATTAAAGAACTCCTTTATTAAATTACCCTATATTTCGCGACAGACTTTGTCGCTTCTTCTGGGGTAAAAAAATGTAGAGTTAAAAAATAATAAAATTGACGTACAAAATATAAAAATGATTAATTAATCATTTAATCATTTTTATTTTTTGTACGTCAATTTTATTATTTTTTAACTCTACATTTTTTACCCCAGAAGAGGCAACAAAGTCTGTCGCGAAATATAGGGTAATTTAATATAGGAGTTCTTTAATTGACCGCTTACCCGAATTTTTATTAATTTTTGATAATATATCACGGTCGATAATTTCTTTTCAATTATATATATATATATATATTATTAGAAGGAATTTCTTATTTTCTTGGCCTTAATTTGTAATTCAAGAAAACTTAATACTTTTTTTTAATTAATTTTATGTCGTATATATATATATATATATATATATACATATATATATATATATATATATATATATATATATATATATAGGGTGCTTCTGAAATAAAGATACAACATATGATAAATGGAAAGTTGTAATTATGTAGAATATAATTCGAAAATATTGTGACTCAATAACGACGCGAACCACGAAATTAGAAACACTCCGAAAATCATATTACGTAACGCCTATGAATTCAAAATATTCACCATACGCTATAGCGTACGTATGTATAGGTTACGTATGTAAACACGCTATAGCATATGTTTACATACGTAACAGCTAGTTGAGATGGACAATAACAAAACTATTATTTTTGTTTATTGTCAGTCAACTTAAAGATATCGTCTCTGACACTTTTTATAATTGCACAGTGGCGTGACAAAATTTTTTTAAATATCTTTGTCACGTTCTTTCTCGCTTATGAGAGGGAATTTTGGGAAAATATTTAGGATTTATATTCTATATAATTACATTTATCTATTTTTCATACGTTTATCTATCTACTTTTCGACGAAATTTCGGAAGACATTTTCAATATAAAGGTGGCTGAATTTCATGAATGGTGCGTTTGATTTCTTCCTTGAGTAATTCCAGAGGAATAAGTCCAAAGCGGTTAAATCGCAACTTCCCGACGACCAGTTTTAGTCTCCAAAACGAGAAATGACACTACCTGGGCACTTTGCAGTACTGTCATTGTTTCACGTGCAGTGCGGCAGATTTTGCCATCATGTTGAACCCACATGTCATTTACTTCCATTCCATCCAAATCTCGCCAAAAAAAGCTTTTCAACATGCCGCGATAGCTAACGCCATTAACAATTACGGAAGCAACTTGAAAACTTTCAAAAAGTTACGGTCCTTTGATCCCTCCTACCCATGTAACTCGAAACTTTCACTTTTTGAGAGGGCATTGGAAGTTTCTAATGACATGTGGATTTTCTGTTCTTAAAATCTGAGAATTCTGTTTGTTGACGTACGTCAACAAATGTGCGTCATCACTAAATATTATTTTGTTAAATAATCTTTAGTGATGAGGTACATTTTCACCACAATAGGTACGTCAACAAACACAATTCTCTGATTTGGAGAACAGAAAATCCAGATGTCATGCAGAAACCAATGGCCTCTCAAAAAGTGACAGTTTCGAGCTATGCGTGGTATGCTTCGTTAACTTGCTGTTGTTCCATGATTCAGTTGATGAAGTCTATGTTCGGTCGGTTTCAGTTCTTGAGTCAATTGGACCTTATATGTATAAAGGTACAAATCCCTCGTAAATGAAGGTATTCGAATGATTTGCGATACTAGCTCTCACAGCATCAATATTATCGACCGACCTTCCAAGTTCCTTCAAAATTTTTCCAGTAAATTTTTAGTAGCGAGCCGCGATGAACGATTATGTACACCAAAATAATTTAATTTGCTAATTGTTACTGAAAAATTTTTATGATCTTTGTAATGCGTTTTCACAATTACTAAACGTTCTTCCAAATTGTAACGTACCATTTTTGTAAAATATCAATGTTTCCTTATGCCAACTACCAACTGTGGCTGACTAAACATTTGGCAGACTAAAATGGCATGCGATTCAAATTTCAAGTTATTATTGACACCTTTATAACTGCCTAGATAACTAAAGTATAAAAATAGCTTGTTTATAACAACGCCATCTGTGTATTTAGTAACAGAAATCATCCTTGTATAGCAAGCGCCAATTAAGTTGGCGTGAGGAGGGGCTGCGCAGAAGCCGTTTTTAAAAACGTCCACCCCCACTACTCAAGTAATTGTCAGAATACATTTGTCATTGACGTTTGACGGAATATAATGTCTTTGCTAGGGAATCAAAAAGTGATACACGCTCAGAGGTTAGAATTATCTGACATTTGATGTAAAACCAAATACAAATCTCCCTACTACTTCTAATCCTGCGCGAACTTACCCCTCCTCGCGCCAACTTAATTTGCGTTTGCTATACTCTTGGATGTGTTTATTGTTTTGTTTATAATTGGATATAATTTTACTCTGCATTTCCTGGGTACTTGAAACTGCGGTGATATAATGAAAAATAATGTATCTTAGATTTTTTTCTCTAGCCATAGTATATATGTAAGTATAGCAAGCGCCAATTAAGTTGGCGCGAGGAGGAGGTGCGCAGAAGCCGTTTTTAAAAACGTCCACCCCCACTACTCAAGTAATTGTCAGAATACATTTGTCATTGTCGTTTGACGGAACATAATGTCTTTGCTAGGGATCATAAAGTGATACACGCTCAGAGGTTAGAATTATCTGACATTTGATGTAAAACCAAATACAAATCTCCCCACTGCCTCCAATCCTGCGCGAACTTACCCCTCCTCGCGTCAACTTAATTGGCGTTTGCTATATCTAAAATGTAAATTTAATGATAAAAATTTTAAACCTAAACTATAATAAACACAAGAAATGAAGTATTGCAAAGTATAATTCTAGACGTATACAGACACACAGGGCAGTACAGGACAGTACAGAGCAGTTCAGCACAGGATAAACAAACGGACGAACCTGGACGCGTCTATCTCGCCAGTATACGGGAAATTAGGAATAACATATTGTTAGGAACTTTTCCCCATGAACATTTTTGAAAAGTTTATGTAATTTTTATTGAACTGTTATTTTGTTTGCAACTGTATATTTTTAACATTTTGAAAAATATTAATTATTTTGTATATTTTATTATGTTTGAATTTTTATATTTTGACTAGCGCAGTTCGAGGAAGCCGTTTGGAGTTGCTGGGCAATGTACTTGATAACTGTATTTTTTATGTTTGGATGCGTGCTGCATGTATCCGATAGACACGATTTGTTATCCGAGTAAGAGAGTTGTATTTATTGGGAGATAAAATTCTTTATCTTTTGTTTCAAGTAATTTCGGTTTTTGTTTTTCGAGTTAATAGTGTTGTGCTTGCTTAATTCAGTACCGAATTTATACAAGTTTGTAAATCTCGTAGTTTTGATTTTATTGTCTCTTACTCAAGGTGTCTCATATATTAAAAGAAATAAAAACCACGTAAGTTTTATTTTATATTATATCGTATTTCTCTATATTGAATGAATTTATTGTTGTATTTTCAATTGTATGATTTTTGAGATATATATTTTAATATTATAAGATAGTTTTTCGTTTCAAGTAATTTTTTTGTAACGTTAAATTCTAGAACGTTTTAGATTTCAAGGTTGGTGTTTTTTGTACATGTGGTATCGCGCATGTGTTAGAGATTTCGGTCTGACAGGTTTATCTGTTTACTTTTGAGTTTGTTTATCAGGGGTGAAAGAAAAAAGTATCTTTGCAATTTATTAGAGATAATTTAGTTCGCGATTCATTAGAGGACGTTTGAATTTGCTTTGCGGTCAATACCAGCAAATTATTTTACCTCTTCGTGTATAATTGCTTTACACAGCTCTTTATACTTTATAAAGAATATTTTTTACGTTTTCTCATTGGAAACCCGGAGAGGAAAGTTGTCTCATTTAAAAAGGTTAACCGACTGAGCATCAAAGTTGGACAGTGTTGTGGTGAATAGTGGCTCATCTTTATTCTAACCCACTATTCATAGAAATATGTTACAAAAATCTGTATTGAGCTGTACGTCAACTGTGTCTCAGTATACGTTCAGCCTTAAGCCTGTTTAATTACAGTCAGGTTTAAAAGTATAAAATGCATACCTGTTCCATAAAATATATGATGTTCCGCCGGAATACGCAATATATAATGCAGAATTTCGGCATTAACTACTTTACCGGGTGATCCGCATAGTGCTGATTCATCTACTTGCAACGGTGACAATGGTTCATTGCTTCCGGCAGCTTTAGCTAATAACTCCACAAACCTAGCTTGAACTTTGTCTCTAAAAATAAGAAAGAAAGATGTATTGATGAGTATATGTAGTATTTATATGATTAAAACCTTCTCAGGTAACCAGCAGAATTTGTAAATTCAGACCAAATTTTTAATGTATTACACTGTAAACGTATCTTGGCATAGCCGGCAGGAATATCAGGTTCCATTTCCAGAATGTTATACTTTGGTTTTGGATCATCCTTATACAATACAGGTAAAGAGAGGGGATCGATTCTAACTAAATATTTTAAGTTTTTCGAAATATTCTGTCAAATAAAAGATTGTAGTAATAATGTGAAATTTTAACAATAATTAGGTAAATTACGTTATTTTGATCATGAAGCGGAACTAAAAATTTCGATGAAAATCTGGAATCTATCATGCCAACACCGCATACAAGTCGTTGAATAAGACGTTCACCAACCGATTTCGCCAGGGAATAATTTGCATCTAAAAAAATATTAATTAAGTTATAAAGGATGTTACAACAGCTTGGATAGATGTTACCCTAAATGAGGCTTAAACATCTATGAATTTTTCTACATTCATGTCATGTGTTATGGTTAGTCTTTGGCGATTTTAGTTATGGATAGATATACAGTAGAGAAACGTGTAGAAGTTATTGAAGCGTGTTATGAAAATGGCCGTTCAAATAAAAAAAGCATGTCGCGCACTTCGACGAACCGAAAATACAATTGCCAAAATTATGAAAACATTCTAACGAACTAAATCGGTAGTGAACGTGTAAACATCAGATAGGTCATTCGACGGAGAACATTGCTGCAATGCGCGAGAATGTGTCTGAGAGCCAAGGCACCTCAGTTTGTCATCGTGCGCAGAAAATTAATGTAATTGTGATTGTTTTAAATAATTAATTTATTAGCTGACCCGGCAGACGTTGCTCTGCCTTAAATCGATTGTTTTTGTTATAATATTTCGAAATTGAACTTTGTATTTGTCCGCGATCGGTAATACATGGCGTTGTTTGTAACAACAAATAGTTTGTTGTCTGTATCCAACAGATGTCGTTTGAGATTGACACTTGACAGCTTAAGCACGTTTTGAATCATTGTTTTGATTAATCTAATTGTGACAGCCGGCGAAAGTGTCCCTTGATTGTTTCGATTTCGGAATAATTGCTTGCAATCATGAAAATTAGAGGTAAATATAAGTTTTGATAATTTTGTCGAGTATTGGTTCTGAATTTTGGTATTGTTTGTTGGAAATGAAATAAAAGAAAATTATTTAAATCACAACATGTGCTGTCATCTGTACAATAAGAATTGTAAGTAAAAAAAGTCGGTTTAAGAACGTGTGTGTCAGCTCCTTTTAGTATTTTGTTCTTAACGTAATAAAGACCATATTTAATAGCACAGTGTTAATAGTTTACTTTATTAATTATTCCACAGCATTCCGCAACAGGTTATGTGCCCAGAGTAGTAGAATAAAGTGATATAAAGTATTAAACAGTGTTCGCGTGGTTAAGCGTTAGAAGTAACAAGAATAAAGACGAAACATTTGAAAATTTCAAGAAATTTAAAATTATTGTAGAAAATCAGTAGGGAATAAAAATTAAAATATTCCGAACAGATGGTGGTGGAGAATTTTGTAGTAAAGAGTTTGAGAGTGTTTTGCTGAAGAATGGAATCATCCATCAGAAATCCAATACATATTCGCCACAACAAAATGGCACTGTTGAACCTCTAAATAGAACAATTGTCGAAAAAGCCAGATGTTTACTTTTTGATGCAGGATTAAAGAAAAAATTTTGGGCTGAAGCAGTTAATACTGCGGTTTATTTGCGAAATCGTTCGGCTGTTACCGGTTTAAAGAAGACTCCAATTGAAATATGGACAAACAAAAACCCGGAAGTCAGCAATCTACGAATCTTTGGAAGTGAAGTAATGATGCGCATTCCGAAAGAAAATCGTCGGAAATGGGACAAGAAGTCAAAGAAGACTATTTTAGTTGGTTTTAGTGAAAATGTTAAAGGATATCGTTGTTATCGTTTGTATGATCCCAAAAAAGGAGATGTAATAATAAGTAGAGATGTCATTATAAATGAAAAACTTAAAAATGAAATTGACATAACAACAAACCTAGAATTAACAGATTCAATGCTAGACCAACAGAAATGATCAGATTCAGTGGGAGATAATGAAGAAATAGTCTAAGACATTGACGAAGAACAACCTCCTAGTGTATCAGAGGATAATGATGACAAAGAAGATGCTGATTATGTGCCAAAAATGACAAAAACAGCACCCACTACAACTAGAAGAACAGAGAGGCAACAAAAACCCAAGAAATTCGATGATTACATCACCTATTTATGCATGGACAATGATAGTGATCCGATCTCTGTAGAAGAGGCATTATCGAGGCCTGATCGTAACCTCTGGATGACAGCTATAGAAGAAGAATTGCAATCCTTTAAAGAGAATGCAGCATGGGATATTGTGGACACTCCTGACAGTGGTTGTGTAGTGAAGTGCAAATGGGTATTCAAAAGAAAAGTGATAGTTCGGGTAAAGTGCGATACCGTGCAAGATTAGTGGCAAAAGGATATACTCAAAAATCAGGAATAGATTACAATGAAACTTTCTCGCCAGTTGTGCGGCACTCGATTTTAAGACTTTTGTTTTCACGCTCAGTCAAGCTGAATCTAAACATTTTTCATCTTGATGTTGCAACGGCTTTCTTGAACGGTGATTTAGAAGAAAAAAATTTTATGATGTTACCGGAGGGTTTGCAATTAGAAAATAGTAAAAATAAAGTTTTAAAACTGAAGAAAGCCATATGGTTTAAAACAATCATCACGCTCATGGTACCAAAAAGTTGATGATTTTTTGCGGAATGCAGATTATATGCAGATGAAAGATGGTTTAAAAACTATTGTTTGTGTATATGTAGATGATTTTTTTATTTTCTCTAATGATGAGATTGAGTCAGAAAATTTAAAGCTAGAATTAAATAAAGCATTTAAAATTAAGGACTTGGGACAAATAGAGAATTGTCTGGGTATGAGAGTAAAAATAGATAAAAGTAACAGTATGGTAACACTAGATCAGAAATCATATGTAGATCAATTGTTAAAAAGATTCAATATGACAGATTCAAAACATGTTAGTACGCCAATGGAGATAGGTTTACAGTTAAATATGGAAAATGATAATTGTACACAAGTATTTTACCAACAACTAATTGGTAGTTTGATGTATTTATCAGTTATGACCAGACCTGATATCTCTTTTGCTGTGAGTTACCTTAGTCAATTTAATGATTGCCATACAGAAACTCATTGGAAACATGCGAAACGCATATTGAGATACTTGCAGGGAACGAGAGATTACGGTCTGAAATTTACTAGAGATAATAATTATCTAAATGGTTTTGTTGATGCCAGTTGGGGCAGCAATACCTATGATAGAAAATCATATACAGGTTTTTGTTTTGTTTTCTCTGGTGGTCCCATTGCGTGGGAGAGCAGAAAACAAAGCACTGTTGCTCTATCGAGCACTGAGGCCGAATATGTGGCAATTGCAGAAGCCACAAAAGAAGCAATTTATTTGAGGAGTTTGTTATGTGAATTAATGGGTATAATTGATTGTATAACTTTATATAATGATAATATGGGAGCTCAAAAGTTGTCAACAAACCAGATCATTAATAAACGTAGCAAACATATTGATATAAAATATCATTTTATTAGAGATGTTATAGCTGATAAACATGTAAGGTTGGTAGATTTAAAGACAGAAGATATGCCAGCCGATGTTTTAACAAAGAGTTTGAGTAAAGTAAAACATGACAAATTCATCAATGAATTGCGTGTAGTTCAAATACAGTAATTTTTTTTTGTTTGTAGTTTGAACAGATAATTTTTTTCTTATCTAGTGGAAGTGTTGGAAATGAGATAAAAGAAAATTATATAAATCACAACATGTGCTGCCATCTGTACAATAAGAATTGTAAGTAAAAAAAGTCGGTTTAAGAACGTATGCGTCAGCTCCTTTTAGTATTTTGTTCTTAACGTAATAAAGACCATATTTAATAGCACAGTGTTAATAGTTTACTTTATTAATTGTTCCACAGCATTCCGCAACATTGTTTGCCAGTTCCCAATAGTTTTTTGATTAAGCCATTCCAAGTTCTCGTTGATCGTGCTAATCATTGTTATGCTCGTTTAATTTTCATTGTGATTTTTCCAATTTTTCTTTTTTTGAAAACATTTCGGATACTATATAACTAACAAACCATTAAATAAAATAAGAAAATCCAATGACTCATAAGTGAGTTGTTGTTGAAAATGTGCGCTTTGTGTTTTTCCAAAATTACAATTGACAAAAGCAAAACAACAAATCAAACCAAAACATCTTTCCATAAAAAACCGTCGCAAATTATTCCGACCATAATTATCAAAGAATCACGCAAATCCGGTGAGTGGTTATCAAGTTATGGCATTTTGCAACAAACACCAATCCATTTATATATACATTCCGTCCATAAAGTATGGACACAAGCCCGTAGTAACGTTATTGTGCATTATTTGACAAAATGCAAAGGTATGTTGCTTAATGTTTTTTATTAGCTATATTTAGATGCTACAATTTTGTTTTTTCCGTCGACCTTGAATAAGTTATGACGTCGTTGATAACTTTTTTAAATGTCAACCCTATTTTTTTTTATGGATTTTGAAAGCTTTTACAATTCTTATTCGATGATGTAAAAATTTTGGTATGTTACATTAGAAAATTTTTGAGTAAATTGTGTTCTAATTCTAAGTTTTATTTTTGACATTTTCAGTATCAAATTTATAACAAATGCTCAAAATGTTTTCCTTCATTTTGTTGACAAAATCCTAAGCGATGATAAATTCCATTTCGCACATTCTGTAATATTTCGGAAGTGATTAGTCTGGTTTCGTAGATGATGCGTTGTCGTAAAACGTCCAAATTTTCCGGTTGTGTCGCAAAGACTTTTTAAGTAACCCCACAAGAAGAAGTCCAACGGGGTTAAATCTAGCGATTTAGCTGGCCATTCAATTGTCCCTCTTCTTCCAATCCATCTGTTAGTTAGTTATAGTATCATTGAGGTATTGCCTTACTGGTAGCGTATAGTGCGGAGGAGCACCATCCTGTTGATACCAAATTCTACGATATGGCAAATGTAGATCTTCATTATTTGGAAAAAGAACCGCTAAAACGGGTATCAATTCATTCCTCAAAAAATTCAAGTATATTTCCCCAGTCAAGTTTACATAAAAGAATTACATTATTACGGGCTTGTGTCCATACTTTATGGACGCAAATGATTACTCAAAAATTTTCTAATGTAACATACCAAAATTTTTACATCACCGAATAAAGAATTGTAAAAGCTTTCTAAAACCATAAAAAAAAGGGGGTGACATTTAAAAAAATTGTCAATGACGTCATAACTTACTCAAGGTCGACGGGAAAAACAAAATGGTAGCATCTAAATATAGCTAATAAAAAACATTAGTCGACATATTTTTGCATTTTGTCAAATAATGCACAATAACGTTATTACGGCCTTGTGTCCATACTTTATGGACGCACTGTATATATATATATATTTATATATATATAATTGAAAAGAAATTATCGACCGTGATACATTATCAAAAATTAATTAAAATTCGGGTAAGCGGTCAATTAAAAAACTCCTTTATTAAATTACGCTATGTTTCGCAACACTTTGTCGCTTCTTCTGGGGTAAAAAATGTAGAGTTAAAAAATAATAAAATTGACGTACAAAATATAAAAATGATTAATCATTTTTATATTTTGTTTTTCTAAATAGAAGCGTTCTGGAGGAATTTAAAAAAAATAAATACAAGGCGCCATCTTCAAGGAACTCTAGCTCCCTTAGGAAGCATTTTCGGACTAGGTGAATTTGGGTTTAATTGTCTTAAAATTATCAGAGGAATCTCCGGTCTTCGTTTGTCAGGAGAGTTTCTGGACACCTGTATATATATATATATATGTATATACATAAGTAAAAATTAATTAACTGTCAAGTAAAAAAAACTCCTTTATTTCACTCTATATTTCATAACGAATTTGTTACTTCCTCAGGAGTGTCTACATGTTTAATAAAACCGCAATATATTAAACAATATGACAATAACAAAATACTTACAATTGAGCGTTAAAATTTAGCAAGGAACGACACTAAACATGTTAAAATTAATCAAATTTAATCAAATTTAATTTCGTCATAGTTTCCCTAAATATTTCAAAAAATTGACAACATATGACAAATCTGAAAATGCTATCAAACACTCTGAGCAACTTTGCTAATTTAACTGATCCGGAATCTTCAATACTAAGAAGTTACCCATATACGGAGATAGAAAATAGGTAGCCTGTATATAGGACAAAGAAGTTTTAAAAAACGTATTGCGAAACACACAAGATCTACTTACCAGATATTAATAGCTGTAGCTTAATACAGAATGTAGAAAAAAGCAAAAGATTAGATTTGTTAGAAACTTTAGAAATCAAAAAAGCACAGAAACATAATTTGTTAGTTACTAATATACAGGTAGACTTCTGTAATATCCCTTTCCTAGACATAAATATCAATTAACAATTAAGTTAGATTTAAAGATAACTCTTTGATAATGGGATAACAGTCGAAATATATATTACAGTTATCCTAATAACATTAATGAAATATAGCCAAGTGTTTTATTCTCAATATTTAATCTAATTGTTAGTCAGTTCAAGATTAATTTCATACCATCTGATTCCCTATGTTCATAAAGTTTCCGCTGAAAGATGAAATTTAAATTGTGTAACTGATCGGCACAGAGTTTCAGCTTACTAAACGGTAAAATCACTTCATCCAACTTCACTCGAAACTCGATTCTCTCCCGACTTTTTGCCCGTGCCTTCTTCATATTTGCCCAATGTGGAAACTACTGATCGCATTAAAATCGCTTTTCGGCGAGGTGCTAACGCCACTTAACGTAAATCGGATTCCGTTTTTCAAAACCGCGTTACACATACGGGTACCGGGAGAAACCGTTTCATGTTTTCCGACAATATAGCCGAACATATTACAACTAATCTTTCTACCCACCACTCCGACGATCACCTCTGCCACCGCCTCCTCGCCAACAAACGACTTCCGATTTATTCATTTCAAAGCGGAAGTGCTTCTTTGTTTTATTGCTTATTTAGATGAACATTGGACGTCATTCACTTCCGTACACAAACCATTATTATGTATTATATTACATTCCATTTCTCTCTATCTGTTGTGTTTATTTTTTTCAACTCTCTCTTTCTGTTTTCATAAGTAACTTCAAAGAGAAATTCGCTATTAAAAATAGGACGATGATTAGAAAATGTAATGAGAAACCTTCATACTAATCCCCATATGTTTATGTTCTACCTTTTTTTTTAATTTATACACGTATAGGTTGTCTAAAATATCACTCTAATAACATAGGTCGTAATATTAATACGTATTAATGAAAATATTCTTTATTTCATCCTGTGTCACATTCTTTGATTTCCGGGATTCATTTCAGTCCGGAAAATGAAACTTCACAATTACAATTTTTCAAGATTTATTCAGATTTATACAAACAAAATACAATAAATATTAATGTTAATATGTAACGTGTGTTCATTTGAAAAGTCAATCTAGGTTACTTTGAAATTTTGATAGAGTAAGACGCATATACCGGGTGCGGCAATAGTGTGTCGGCGGAGCTTAGCATGAAAACTAATAAAGTTGTAACAATGAAATTTTACGTACACATGTAGTTTGCTACAGTGCATTTTCTAATTTTATTTATATATTTACAGGGTGTTCCAAATTTCCGCAACCACTTTCAATTTTTTTTTTTTTAATAGATTGCTATACTTTCTTGTTATTATGATGATAGCCACCCAAATTATCTTTGCAATGATATATGACAATGTGCACTTATAACTGTTAGTTTTGGTTTTATTGCAAATTTTGTTAAAATCTTGACAGTTGCAGCGTCTAACATTTTAAGTCTTAGCCTGAAAATGGGTGCAGTGCCTCACGTAACTTTTTTGTTACCAATTTATGGACTAACACGTTATATGTTTTGAGGGTGAACAACGTGACAACATATACAGAGTGTTAAATATGTCGTGTCAAAGTTATCGAAGTTTAAAGACTATTTTCTCTTTTTTTTCAAATTGAACCTATTATTTTTTTATTAGTCAGCAAATTCCTTGTAAAATTGCCGTTAAAATGGTACCAATAATATAGTACTTATTTCTAGTATTTTCGAAGTTATAACCCTTTAATGGGATATACCTATGTTTATAATATTCAATATGCGGTGCATCTAATAGTTGGTTGGCCATGAAATGATATCAAACAAAGTAACTTTTACAAACACCTGTTTCTTAATTCTTTATTATTAGTTTTAGAATTACATTTTGTAATTTTTCAATAATAAAACAAAATTAATTTGAAATGTGTTCAAATATATTTCCATTCTGCTCTACACATGCTCTTAATCGCCTCTTCATCGACAGACTTACATTTTGAGCCATGTTGTTTTCACTTACTTGAAGAAAAGCGTTTCTGATTCGTTGCTGCATGTTCTCTGCCGTTGTAGGAGGTGTTTCGTAAACTAGATTTTTTACAGTGGGCCACAGAAAAAAATCACAAGGGGTTAGATCTGGTGACCGCGGTAGCCAGCTTATAAAGCTTCCTCTCCCAATCCACCTATTGGTGAATACCCTATCTAAATGTGTTCTTGCAGCAGCACCGTAATGTGCAGGTGCACCATCATGTTGGTACCACAATCTACTTATGACGTTATCTGGTAGGTCTTCTAACAGCAATGGTAAATTATTTTGTAGGAAATTTGTGTAGATTTCACAATTTAAAGTATTATTAAAAAAGAATGGACCTACAATAGTGGTTCCTATGATGCCTCCCCAGGTGTTAACACTCCATTTTTGTTGGTATAAAATGGGTTGCACAAAATGAGTGTTTCTAGTGTCATAATATTGAGAATTTTTTCTGTTTGTTATTCCACAATTAGCAAATGTTGCTTCATCTGTGAAAAGCACATGATCTAGAAAAGTTAGATCTTGTCGTAATTGGAAAAGTAGCCATTGACAGTAAACAAGTCTCCCTTCAAAATCCGTTTGTAATAAGCCTTGATGATTTTGAATTTTGTAAGAGTGAAATTTATGTTTTTTTAAAATCCTTCTTACAGCAGTGACTTCTATCCAGTGTTCTTTCTAAATTATCCTTGTAGATACGCGCGGATTTTCCATAACGGACTGGACGACTGTCACTTCATTATCTTCTGTAACCATAGACTTAGTTCTTTCATGTTTGACATAATTCACTGAACCCGTCCGAAGAAACCTTGTCATCAAATTTTCAAACGTCTTAATATCTGGTGCTCTTCGGTGAGGATACTCCATAGCATATGTTCTTGATGCAAAAAGTGGATTTCTATTGCTAGCGCCAAGAACAAATACCATGTCTATTAGCTCCTCCTTCGAAAAATTCATTCTAAAGAAACACAACTATAAACTATTACGGCATGGAAATAAAAAATAATGACAATAAAACGATATAACTGACAACAAGATAACAACTAATAACGAACAAACAGAAATTGATAATTAACTAGCCGAACTTAAATTATAACAATTAAACGCGATTACAGTAAAGAGAAACTATTGAAAAACACTTTATATGGAAATTTTAAGTAGATATTTGACGTTTGGTTACACAGCAATTTTTGCTTAATATCATTTCATGGCCAACCACCCAACTATTAGATGCAGCACCGCATATTGAATATTATAAACATAGGTATATCCTATTAAAGGGTTTTAACTTCGAAAATACTAGAAATAAGTACTGTGTTATTGGTACCATTTTAACGGCAATTTTACAAGGAATTTGCTGACTAATAAAAAAATTATAGGTTCAATTTAAAAAAAAGAGAAAATAGCCTTTAAACTTCGATAACTTTGGCACGACATATTCAGCACTCTGTATATGTTGTCACGTTGTTCACCCTCAAAACATATAACATGTTAGTCCATAAATTGGTAACAAAAAAGTTACGTGAGGCACTGCACCCATTTTCAGGCTAAGACTTAAAATGTTAGACGCTGCAACTGTCAAGATTTTAACAAAATTTGCAATAAAACCAAAACTAACAGTTATAAGTGCACATTGTCATATATCATTGCAAAGATAATTTGGGTGGCTATCATCATAATAACAAGAAAGTATAGCAATCTATTAAAAAAAAAAAAATTGAAAGTGGTTGCGGAAATTTGGAACACCCTGTAAATATATAAATAAAATTAGAAAATGCACTGTAGCATACTACATGTGTACGCAAAATTTCATTGTTACAACTTTATTAGTTTTCATGCTAAGCTCCGCCGACACACTATTGCCGCACCCGGTATATTAGTATGTGTTTGTTGTTCCGTAAACGTAAATCCAAATGACATTTGATAATGTCAATCACAAATATCAGTTAGTGCATAAAATAATCGTGCGTCGATTCTGGTTTAAATAAATTGCTTCTCAGTTTTAAAATGGCTTTCACTTTAGAACATAAAATTTTTTTAGTCCAGACTTATTTTCGAAGTGGTAATAAAATTGATGGTTTATGGGTTTATTCAGTTCAATATTGCAAGGTAGAATTTCAAGTTGAGTTTCCACATTTTGTAATAGATTATATACAATATAAGAATACTTTGGATAGAAATTTAAAACTTTTTTCTGAAACTGGTAGTCTCTTAAGAAAATCAGGCAGCGGAGCAGTTAAGAAACGTACACCTCAAGTTGTCAATCGTGTTGAACAAATAATGGAAAATGAACCACAAACATCTGTTCGACATTTGAGTCAACAAATAAACCTTTCTGTTGGTACAACTCACAAGTTATTAAAAAAAGATATGCAACTTTATCCATACCGTGTCACAGCAGTACAAGAATTGTTAGAAATTGATAACCCACGTAGACTACAGTTTTATAATTGGTTTGTAAATATGAACAATAATGGAGAACTTTTGCAAAGAGTCATCTTTACTGATGAAGCATGGTTTTATAAAACGGGATACCTAAATTCACAAAATACAAGAATTTGGAGTAGTGAAAATCCAAATGTAATTAATGAAGAATCGCTACATCCAGAGAAAATTGGTGTTTGGGCAGCGATAAGCCAAAGGCGAATCATTGGATCAATATTTTTTCAAGGAACGTTAAATGCTCAAAGGTACCGTACGGAAATTTTACAACCATTTGTCAATCAATGATGATGAACTACAAAATGCATATTTCCAACAAGACGGGAGCACCTTGTCACTGTACTGCAGAATCTTTGGATTATTTAAGAGAATTTTTTGATGAGCGTATAATTAGTCAAAATACTGAAATTGCCTGGCCTGCACGTTCATGCGATTTAACACCTTGCGACTTCTTTTTGTGGCCTTATCTAAAAAATAACATATTTCGAACACCTATATTGAATTTTAATGATATGCTACAGAGAATCGAACAGAAATGCATGGAAATTAATAACAATCCAGTAATGTTGCAGAATATCATCAGAAATTTTGAACGGAGGATTTTAAAGTGCATTGATCTTGAAGCACAACATTTTCAACATTTGTTATAGTTTTCAATAAATACCTATTATTTGTTATTTATTTGTATGTATGAAACTGTCAAAATATACGACTTCATAGGTTAAGTAGTAAATTTTAATTTACGACATACTTCAAAATGTTCTCAGTAAATCACATGCTACTAGATTGACTTTTCAAATGAACATTTGTTACTCTTGTATTTAAAAAATATCTCGTACACTATTTAAATCAACTAAACATCTTTTATTAGTTTTTGTATCAATTAAAAACAGACTTTCTGTCATTTAGACAAAAGTTATTATAAACATTATGCGTTTTTTTTAGATAATTTTATTTGAATATGACATTAATATTAAGTCTACGTGGCATAGACTGCACTAAATTCCTACACAATTCGTTCTGATTTTCATGTAAATCTTCCCAAGCCTGATGAATAATTTCCCATAACTCATTTGCGTTTTAGGCTCTGAAATTTCTTTTATAAATGTCTTTTACTAATAAACCCCTGAGATTTCCTATAGGGTTAACATCAGGACTATGAGATGCAGTGGCGGCTGATACTAAAGGGCACAAGGGCACGTGTCCAAGCTTGTTATGTTATTGAACTTCATTCATTTTTATAATAAAACCAAAAAAGTTCGTTTTATATTGTCTTAAAATACACAAGATTTCAGTTCAAATGTAACTTTATCCAAGTTATCTTAATACTAATTTCTTGGTAGTAGTTTTTATCCGGTAACAAATTAAATTTAAAATTATGATATATTACATTACAAAAACGCAATTAAAAGAATTATTTACCTGAACAACTAATATTCTACGTAATACAATAATATCTGTAATTTATCGCAACCTGTTTCCATAACTATATTAGAAAAACATAATAGTAAATAAAAAAAAATGAGGTTATCTGGTGTATTAACCGATAAGAATTTTTAGAGAATTTTTAATTTTGTTAGTTTAATTGGCAGTACTCAAAGTATAGTAAATATTATGAGGAAAATCTACTTGTATTCGTTGTTTGTAAACACAAGTGGAATATTAGGAAATTAATAAATTATTTGGGTGTATTTACCATTTGTTTACGATATGTTAAAACAACTAAATTAATTATATTTGTTAATACAAGATGACTTTCACGTGCTTAGCACTACTTCGGATTTAGTATTTTTAATTAACACTAAGTTTTCTGGTTTAATGTTATAGTGAAATGTATTTTTCTTAAAAAGACCATATTATCGTAAACATTCTTGGAATCTATGTCTATAGAACGGGAGATTTATTCAATGTTTATCCTCAAAGAATAATATGCCAAAACTAATAAATTAATTTGGTTTTTCAAATTTCGTCATTAAAAAATGAAAATATTTTGCTGTAGATATTGGACTGTAATTCAAAAAATATAGACAATATAGACATATTTACAAACCAATTACAAAACTGTAGTCTACATGGGTAATCAATTTCTAACAATTCTTGTACTGCTGTGACACGGTATGGATAAAGTTGCATATCTTTTTTTAATAACTTGTGAGTTGTACCAACAGAAAGGTTTATTTGTTGACTCAAATGTCGAACAGATGTTTGTGGTTCATTTTCCATTATTTATTCAACACGATTGACAACTTGAGGTGTACATTTCTTAACTGCTCCGCTGCGTGATTTTCTTAAGAGACTACCACTTTCAGAAAAAAGTTTTAAAGTTCTATCCAAAGTATGTATTCTTAAATTGTATATAATCTATTACAAAATGTGGAAACTCAACCTGAAATTCTACCATGCAATCTTGAACTGAATAAACCCATAAACCATCAATTTTATTACCACTTCGAAAATAAGCCTGGACTAAAAAAATTTTATGTTCGAAAGTGATAGCCATTTTAAAACTGAGAAGCAATTTATTTAAACCAGAATCGACCCACGATTATTTTATGCACTAACTGATATTTGTGATTGACATTATCAAATGTCATTTGGATTTACGTTTACGGAACAACAAACACATACTAATATATTTGCGTCTTATTCTATCAAAATTTCAAAGTAACCTAGATTGACTTTTCAAATGAACACTTGTTATATTAAAGATTGGATCCATTATATGAAAATTATATGAAATGAGGCAACTTTCCAATATTAAATATTAAAGACAATTTTCTCTTTAAGAGCTGAGATTCTAATATACCTCTGTGGAATAATAAAATCTATTTTCCGATTCTCTTTAGTTTCTTACTCTAAGAATGCTTTTCTTTCGTGTTCATACGTGATAGATAAAAGAATACCTACAATATATACGGACAATAATAACACAGGCCTGCATAAAATTTGTGATGACGTGATTTATGTTTGTTAAGTTCAGTTTTTATATAGCAATAACTAATTAAAATACAAATGGTCTCTACCACCCACAGATTTTTTTGCACAAAAGAAAAAGAAGAAAATATAAAAAAATCTTATAATAAGCGTTTTAATACATTTTAAAATGAATGTACTACTTCAAATTCTAGGTATTAACCCAAAAATGATTTTCTGTTGTGGTTTTAAAGAAATTTGTTAAATAGGCTCTCATTACCTGATGTAAATCTTTTATTACATGTATTAATTTTGGACAAGATTTCCGGGAATTTTTACCTGCTAAATCCTATTTATTATGCTTTCACTTTATTAGTACTGCCAAGAAGAATTTCAAGTTTATCACTCCAAACAAAATGTATATTTTAATGTCATTTACTTCATTATAGCTCTGAGTGTCGATCAGTAAACAAGTATTAATTTGTCTTTAGTGTTGTGCGTGGTATTTGATAAATAAACATTGCTTAAAAATATGTCTAGCCGGTGTTGCAAAAACAAACCAGATGATTTCTGTTATATTTGTGGATATTTCGTCTTGAAAAAGTTTAAGAGACCAATTGGTGAATTTGTGACAAATGCATATTATGCTTATTTCAAAATCAAATTAGGAGATCAAGATAAAGATTGGGCACCGCACGTTGTTTGTAAGGTATGTGAAGAAGGTTTAAGACATTGGACCAAAGGGAATAGAAAAAGCCTTCCTTTTGGAATACCGATGGTTTGGAGAGAACCGCCAAATCATCATGAAGATTGCTATTTTTGTCTTTGTGATATAAAGGGGCATAATAGAAAAACTTTGAAACATATTTTGTAACCAAACAATATTAAATCAGCTATCAGACCAGTTCCTCACAGTGATCATGTACCTACACCTATACCCCCCAAAGTACTACAAGAAGATATTGAAACCTCTTCAACTTCCGGCTCCGTACAGATGGATAGTGATTTTGAACCATCAACCTCAGGTCAAAACCAACCTCAGCTATTTTCACAAGCCGAACTGAATGATTTAGTAAGAGATTTGGGACTTTCAAAAGATCTTTCTGAAGTACTGGGGTCTAGGTTGAAACAAAAAAATTTGCTTACCCCCTTACCTCCTTCTCTTGGTATAGAAATCGTGAGGCTGGATTTGTAAAATATTTTGCACAAAACGGACCACTCGTGTACTGCCAAGCAATTGCAGATCTACTTACTTTCCTCGGAGCTCCTGAGTACACACCTTCTGACTGGAGACTTTTCATCGACTCTTCAAAAAGTAGCCTTAAAGCTGTTCTTTTACATAATGGCAATGTTTTTGCTTCTGTTCCGGTCGGCCATTCTGTTCATTTAAAGGAAAACTATAAAAATTTACAGGAATTACTTTTAAGAATACAATATGAAAATCACAACTGGGAAGTGTGTGGAGATTTAAAAATTTTAGGCCTTCTCTTGGGTCAGCAGTCTGGATATACTAAACTTCCATGTTTCCAGTGCGAGTGGGATAGCAGAAATCGAGAACAGCATTGGATAAAAAGAGGCTGGCCACAAAGGGTGACTTTAATACCTGGAACGAAAAATGTAATTCGCGAAAGTCTTATTGACTCTCACAAAGTGTTACTTCCACCGCTTCACATAAAACTTGGACTTATGAAACAATTTGTTAAGGCATTAAACAAAGAAGGAAATTGTTTTAAATATTTGTGTAAAACATTTCCAACTCTGTCAGAGGCAAAATTAAAGGAGGGAATCTTTGTAGGACCGCAGATTAGGAGCTTGGTGAAAGATCAAGAATTTGAAAATGTGATGGAAGATAAGGAAAAACATGCATGGCATGCTTTTAACGAAGTTGTACATAAATTTCTAGGAAATTATAAAGACACAAACTATGTTGAGATCGTTCAAAATATGCTGGAAAAATTCAGGATTCTTGGTTGCAATATGAGCATAAAAATTCACTTTTTACATTCCCATTTGGACTATTTCCCAGAAAACCTTGGGGACGTGAGTGAAGAGCAAGGAGAAAGATTTCACCAGGATATTAAAGAGATGGAAAAAAGATACCAAGGGCGATGGGACGCAAAAATGATGGCCGATTACTGTTGGACATTGAGAAGAGATCTTCCTTTAGCTGAATATGACAGAAAAACAACCAAACGAGGCTTTTCTGAAAAACGAAAACGTTTTTTTAAGAAGCATAAAGAATAAATAACTATTTCTAAAAGTTTCTATGTGTATATTTTTGTACTTTTTTTAATATAATATAAAACTAGCTTATAAATGAAATAAATCGTGTTTTTTCTATATTTTTTGATTTTACTGGTTTGAAAAATAACCTTACGTGATACAAAAAAAATAGAAGCAGATTTGAAATCAGCGTTACCCAATTACTAGAAAACAGTTAAAATTTTTAAATCAACTTTCAAAGTGTTGAAAAATGCAGGCCTGTGTAATCAGTCACAAATAATAACAATGTTTATTAAAATTTATTCAACTAAAAACTCATATACAATATACAATACAAATTATAATACTATATAAATGTTTACGTTTTGGCTCTAAATCTATATGAAACCGCTTATATAAAATCAAATTAATTTTTTCTCCAATTGCCAAAAAAAGTGACGTTTTTTTCATGAATCTCAGTATGCAAAGTGTGTCATTTTTTAACCGTTAAAAATATTATATTAAAACACAAGTTTCATAAGGCGCCATTTTGCCGAACGAGTTCAGTTTAGAAAACGAGGCAAGGAATTTGAAAAGGTATTTTTTTAAGTTTTTAAGCATAGTTTTGATTATTCCTCGTTTTTAAATACAAAAAAGAATGCATATTAAACTTGTAAAACTTCTCATGATTCCCCATCAATTCGTACAACCCACGATTTGGCAATCATTGATTTACAAAGGTCGCAGGAGATATTTGGATATTGTGCTGTGTTTCATAGACAATAGTATTCGCGGTGTGTACGTCCTTATTTTCAAATGGGTAATTATGGTTAAAAACTATCACGAATATATTTAATAAACTACGTATTTTGTAATAAATCTAATGTCATTAATTTGATTTACATAATAGCTAGTAATGAAACTAATGAATTATACAAACTGTAAACAATTCCAATTTGCACATTTAGACGGCGAAAAATATCCTAAAACAATGTGTATATATTTAGACTGAAAATTAACTCATCTTTTTTTAGAAAGCGGTGATATTTATGTAATTGACGCGATGTTCAAATCACGAGCTACTGTTTTACATGTGACTTACATTTACACGTGACTATTTGGCCCCTTGTGTAGTCCAAAATAATACTTCTATTATTATAAGCACTAACTTTTTCATTAAACACATTTATGTATGAATTTTTTAAGAGTAAATTATAAGATGTACGTTTGCAACAGTATTGTTATTTTTCTTAACACTTCTTATACGTAATTCTCGAATATAAATTTTAAATACTATAAAAAATTAAGAAATACTGTAACTTTTCTCATTATAGTAAGTTGTTTTTTTAAATAATTAAGTAATCAAAGATTAGTGCAGATGCTAAGCTTTAGAAGACGTCAAATTCTGACAATTGTCATACATAAATTCAAATTATAAACGCTTATAACGAGCCATCGAAAAATTCATAATTGGAGTAGACTGTGAAATTGGGTAGGCACTTTAGCCACTTCCACATAATGACATTTATTATTTGACATTGAAACTATAAGTTTGTGCCAAATTTTTCAAAACTCTTATTAAGAAAATTAAATTTATTAAAAAATGGTATTCAACATAGAACAAAAAGCAAAAATTATCGAATGTTACTTCCGTGGCAGTATTCAATTACGGAATGCATGGCTGATTTTAGTGAAGAACATCCTGAATTAGTGTTTACTACAATGATTTTTACAATGTTTTGACAAATTGTGTAAAGTTATTCAGAGAGATTGGTAGCGTCGCGTCGGTCGAAAAACTGGAAGTGGACGACCATCTAAACGTACAGCTGATAATATTGAAGCCCTTCAGCATGTTATGGTACGTGCCAATTCATTCTTAAAAAAGTCTTACATTGTCATCCATACAAGCTGCAATGTTTTCATGAACTTTATCCAGTGGATTATTTAAGACTAGTGGAATTTTGTCATTGGTATCAAAATAATCTACACAATCAGGATATCCTAAACACTGTTTTTTCGGAGATAGGCCTGGTTTTATCTTTCTGGATATGTTAATTCACAGAATATGAGGTGTTGGACCTCCGAAAATTCTCATTCTTTTGTTGAAAAAACATGGCATCCCCAAAAAGTTGGTGTTTGGGTTGGAATATGTCGAAGATGATTGGTGGGTCCCATTTTTTTTGAAGGTACACTTACTGCTGCACGATATCGCAATGAGATACTCGGCTCATTCATAAATCAACTGGATGATGAGGAATTACATAATGGGTATTTCCAACAAGATGGTGCAACAGCACAAATGACCAGAGAAACACTTCAATATCTCAGAGAATTTTTTGATAACAGAATAATAAGCAGAAACACTGAAATCACATATCCAACTAAGTCATGCGATTTAAACATATGTGATTTTTTCGTATGGCTATATATCAAAAATTCGATTTATTCAACGCCAATTCATAATCTGGAACAACTGAGAATTCGCATAACAGAAAAGTGTGAAGAGATCAACAACTCACCGCAAATGCTGCATAAAGGTTTTGCTGGATTGCGAAGAAGAGTTGGTTTGTGTTTAGATGTAAATGCACAACATTTTCAACAATTTCTGTAGCTATATGTAAATAAATTATTTGTTTTCTTTTTTGTTGTAGTATCATTTCAATGCCATAACCTTTTTTACAATGAAACCAAATGAATCTGTCAAGCATCAAGTAATGTGTCATTATGTGGAAGTGGCTAAAGTACCAACCCAATTTCACAGTGTACTCCAATTATGAATTTTTTCGATGGCTCGTTATTTTTTAAATTATTTTATTCGATTTTAGAATCATAATCTTCTTTATAGGTCCCCAAATGCGGGCATAAAGAGGTCTTTATGGCACAGATCAATTAAAAATTGCTAGGGAACAATTGAATTAATAATTCAAACAAAAGTCAATATAACGAGCGATCATTAAAATTTTCACTCGTAGCTGGCCGTGTATATAAAAATTATGTCGTAGCTTTAGTCATTAAGATGTTATTTCAAACATCTGTCAGTGTCAAATATATATTTTTTCTATTTTGCGTTCGAAATGAACTCATTATGAAACCCAAAACAGTATCGAAATGAGCTTCATTTCGATACACTTTTTTTCATTTTTCAATGTTGGCGTTGTTCGAATACAGAAATAAATATCATTGCTGTCATTTTATTTTAAGAATTTATGTACATTTGACAGATATGATATATGTCCGTATTTTATACAAGCAACGTATATTGTATACAATTGACAACAACATATATATGTTTCTATGTCACTCATGTTTATATTTTTAAATGAAATATCAAGTAATGTTAACGAAAATTAATAAATAATATGTAATATAATTTACTTCGCGGATAGCAAGATTTAAATTTGAAAATGTCAAGTATCAATGTGACCAACTGCATGCTTTATATAAAAATTAAACTCTGAACATTCAAATTAAATAATTCCAATTTAAGCAATTTATTAATGTAAAAAACGCAAAATAGAAAAAATAGTATAAAAAACTCGTTTCATAAGGCCTTTTGCCGCACTCGCTCTTTAGAAAACTCGCCGCTATCGCGGCTCGTTTTCTAAACTGATCTCGTGCGGCAAAATGGTGCCTTATGAAACTTGTTTTTTAATATACTATTAAAGTTTCATCAAAAGAAAAAGTAATGGCCTTTAATGATATGCATAAAGCGTTTATGGTAGAATGTTACTTCCTGACATCTCAAAAAATTTATGGTTTTTGGCAGCATTCAATAGAAAATTGCCTTGCGGAGTTTGAAGAGAGATATCCAAATACTGTTCCTAGCTATAAAACTTCCGTGATACGCGAATGCATTGTGTAAATCTTTTTCGTCAAACAGGCAGTATTTTAAGGAAATAAGGAAGCGGTCCTCCTCTCAAAAGAAGTCGCGGCGTAATTGAAAATGTCAGACAAATTATATTATTAACGAATCTCCTCAAACATCTATTCGCAGAGTTTCGCAACAAGTAGGGCTTTCGTATGGAACATGTCAAAAAATTTTAAAAAAGGACTTGCACATGTATCCATATAAATTAACTTCTGTACAAAATCTATTACCTACGGATTATGAAAAAAGAACACAATTTTTCCAATGGTTTATTCAAACAATGACAGACAATATTTTAAATCATACTTTTTTCACCGATGAAGCTTGGTTTTATTTGAAAGGTTATGTTAATTCGCAAAATATGCGTATGTGGTCCAGTGAAAATCCTCATTTCTACAGAGAAGTTCCTCTACATCCAGAAAAAATAGGCGTATGGGTAGGTATGAGTCGTCACCGATTAATAGGACCAATATTCTTTGAGGGCACGATAACATCGGAGAAATATCGTAACGAAATTCTCAGTGTTTTTACTAATCAATTGACTAATGATGAACTCCAGGTCGGATATTTTCAACAGGATGGGGCTACATCTCACGTTACACTTGAAAATATTCAGTTTTTGCAACAATTTTATGGCGATAGGATAATAAGTAGAAATACAGCGATTCCATATCCACCACGATCGTGTGATTTAACAGTCATGGAGTTTTTTGTGTGGCCATACATAAAGAATATTATTTATAAAACACCAATTAATAATCTACAAGAGTTAAGACATAAAATCATAGAAAAATGTGAACACATCAATAACTCACAGCAAATACTGATCAATGTTTTCAATGCTCTACGAAATAGAGTGCGATTATGCTTGGTGGAGAATGGTCAACATTTTACACATTTTTTATAATATTCTTTGTATAAAAATTATAAATATATTTAATATAAAAGTCAGCATTTCAAATTATTTTTTAACAATCATGACGTTTGAAATTATAATGACAGATCTCCTCTAATAACTTAAGTTAGGACATACTTTTTGTGTACATGGCTTACTTGAGCGAAAATTTTAATGATCACTCGTTATAACATTTAATAACATCAAGGAAAATAATACAATATTTTCTGCAACATTATTTGTGGAAATTAAAAGTACAATTGCTTGAATTAGTTCTTGTAACTACGCGCAAACTATCGCCTAAACTAATAGGTCCTTCATTAGCCTCTGATATGATTATCGAAGCTCCTCCACAGATTTTATTTTTGTTATGCAGAGAATTTTCAACGTAAGATTCGGCTACCTTATCCGATCGCCAACCACCCAATTGCTTCAACGTTCTTGTGTCACTGCCGCTTTCCGCTTGTACAGTTGCAGCATTTCTGCGGAAGCAATGTCCCGTATATTTATTTGCGTTGGGTAATTTTAGAAACTCGGCAATCATTCTTGGCATTTTTCCGAAAGTATTTTTCCCCACCGGCTGCGAACTACACTTGCCATTATGATATGACAGAAACAAACTGTCAATTTTGACATATTTAGGAAGTAAGCAACATATTTGTTGTACAAAGCAATATAGTCCACGACACTATCGTTTGAAACAATCGTAAACTGTCTGGAAGTGTAAGTTTTGGTCCAACGAATTTTCACTAACAAAACCGAACCTTTAGTCGTTACATCCTGAATACATAAATCATGCAACTCTTCGTGTTGGCAGACTCCAAACATGCCGAATGCTGTAACAACCTGGAATACGCTATTTATTAAATTTGTATGAGAACTGAAAACAGGCTTTACCTTAACTAACAAATACGTGAGATCTAATGCCTTTATCATAAACTGTCCAATTTCCTTTCGCTGAAGTACCCACGACTTCTTAGGTTTATCACCCATGAAGTTACTCTTCATATATTCTGTGACCATAAAGAATTTTGAGATATCAACGTTTTCCTTAATTTTTAACATTTTTTTGAGCTTAGAGTAGACGCACCAAAGAGATGAAGCTTTGTAAACTTTTGACTACAGAAAATGGATCACAATTTATTAAATATAATCATTTTAAATACATTTTCTTACCAATTGAGACTAGTACGCCATTACGATTTTTTCATCGCAATTATTGCTAATGACATTTTTCTCATGCCGCCACTCGCAAAACTTATCATATTCTTTGATATATAATTCGAATTCGAAATTCGAATAATTAGCGTCGTAAAGTGTGGAAAGCAATATTTACACTAAAGTTATTGTTAGATACTATCGCCTAGCAATAAGTCTAGGAATTTGATCGATTTTTGTATAGGTCCATGATCTTCTATTAGTTGTATTTTTGTAAATATATGATAAACAAAGATATGGAGGACCGACTTTAACTACATTTCGGCACTAAAAACTTGTAATTTTTTGATGAATTTACAAATAAATTGCTTTTCTGATTTTCAGTTGACATTTATACATATTCGTCAGATTTGTATAGCTTAGGTGCTATTCAGTAGTAAGCCTGTATACTTAATGGTTGTGCTCAATTTTAAAAATTATTAACAATTTTGTATTAGTTTTGAATCTTTTCTGTTTTGTAGCGCTATTTTGCATTTAATATATATTTTAGCCAATCTCTGTAAATATAAATAACAACAAACATGTTTAAGTTACGTATAAAAGCATTTTTCCTAATATAAATAATAAAGGCTCCTGAAGTTATGTTTACATGAATAAAATAAAATAAATAATAACAAAGGCTTCAATACAGTAAAATATAACACATTTAGATTATACATATATGACAATTTAGTGGTCATATTTGTAATCTTAATGTGTTATATTCTCTTTTGATATTATTTATTGCTTCTCCAACATACATTAAAGAAATATTAATATTTGAAAACCGCGCTTGTGAATTTATTTATCCTTCTTAACACATGGCGCTACAAATCGTATACACCGCTATTGCTATTGTATGTTACAAATTGCCAACCCTCCGAACCTAACCTATCTTCCCCATTCCTGTACCTGCTACCTGCACCGGAATTCTACCCATTTTGAAACCATATAAAGCTGTTAAAGTATTCTGTATATACCTCAATATTGAATTTTAACATAAAATTATTTTAAATTTATAATAAACTTTATACACTGATATAAAAAGAACCTTAGAGATAGCTTACTTTAAAGTTTAAAAATAAGGTAATAAAAATAGCGATATATGTATTATATTATATTACAACGATATATGTATCAAAGCATTTGAATCTTGAGTGACCTTATTACTGAGGACGATTTCATTAGAATTACAAATTACAGCTATTAACTGAAATAAGTTGCGAGAACGTACGTGTGTCACGACACCAGGATATTAAAATTCAAAATAGCCCTCTTTGTAAAATTAAATATGTACACAATTACCTACATAAACTATTATTTAAATCTCTGAGTTATTTAAACAATCTGCAAAATACTTCGTGTTACATGCAATTCATTATCTTGTTATTTCTGGAGATAGCATTAAAATAACTGATTACTTGATTACAAGTCATTTAAAGCAATAAATTATGTTAATATTAATGCGCACTCTTAAATTTAATACAACTCCAAACAAAAATACTTTTTTCATAAGAATTAAAAATTCAAGTAATAAAAACTACAGGTATATAAAAATATAAGCAATTTTAGAAACATTATTTTATAATAAGAATTTCCCATTTCTTATTGTCATTCTTGAATTTATTGTATAATAATTTCTGTAATATTCAAGAATTGTTACCTTATGTAACAGGAACCTGTATAGTATATAATATTGTTAATTACTAAAACTTTGTGTAGATGTCACTGACAATTTATTATTTTTTTGACAGCTAGAAAAAAAATGTGTTATAATAATTACACTAATTGCAATTACAAAATTAGAAATAACGGCATGTATAGGTAGTACTGAAAATAAATATATTTCAATATAAATGTTTTAATTCTCCAAATAAATAAAATTACAGGAGAGGAGCTGAAATGAATAAATGTGATTTATTAAACCCAGAAATTATTCCATAGTAGTAGTATGTATCTATTTATAAATCATGCTAAATGTATAAATTATCTATAAAATTATAATAAAATCTAAATATGCAATTTCTATTTGAAGTTTAAAGAAAGCAGAAATGGTTAAGTGGGGGAGCCTCAGAAATCGGACAGCTTTTGACAGAAGCGTGCGTTTCGTCGAACGAATGGATCACGGGATGGCTCGTCTCGCTCAACAGTAATATTAACGATGAGATATTCCCAACGATAGATAAATGATCTAAAAAATGAGTGTTTCCTTCTTAGACTGAATAAAATTCACCATTGTGTCGTGTAAATTGCATGGTTTTGTATAATGCACACGTTGTGGCTAACTGGAAGACTATTGTCGCGTGCTATATGGAATGGTATTGCTAACATATCGACAGCAACAGATCCAAACATTCAAAAAAAAAGTGAACCTTATTTAGTATCGGCAGTTTGTGGATTTTCCAAGGAAAGAAAAATACAAAAATTAGTAAAAGGACAATTCGGGGATGATGCATGGTTCTCTGTCAAACACAAGACCGCCGATGTCCTAGGTTCGTACATAACCTTTGTTCCTATGACGTATATGTAATCGCTTATTTTGTATGCATTGCAGTAATTTTAAATTGCATAATGAGCTCAAATTCGCCTTTTTTATTAGTTAAAATGTCATTATTTATAGTAAAACCGTTAGGAATATTACAATACTTGATTTCGGCAGTAATCGTCTGTAAATACTTCTATAATTGTTTACATCGCAATAAAATATTGTGAAATTCTTTTTATATCTTAACACATTATTTGTAAGAAATATTAAAATAATTGTCAGTTTACATCTTTATAATTCATCAAAAAATTTGAGGTTATATAGTCCTAGATTTTATTCCGTGAAATCCACAGATCTACCTAATTCTATTCTTAACATCTTAATCGTGACTTGGTTCGTAATTTTTCGTCACATGATTCCCGGCCTCACGTGCATTTCAATGCAAGTATAAATTATTTGCATCATAAATCACTGCTGATTACTTGACAATTACAGCATAGTATGTAGATATATTCTGATATATGCATCTTGTTATGGGGGTTTAATATTTTCATACTTATATTATATTTAAATAGAATTACGAATATGAGACATAGTAAGTACTTGTTACAAACAATAAAATATTTACTAGCTTATGAAAGTCTATTTAATTACTAAACATTTTTGTTCTAAGGAATTTTTTTTTTTAGAATTTTATTAGTGTGTGGTTACTTCTTTATATTTTGGCAAAGTTTATCAAATATTGAGTAATATGTACATTTGGCGTATTTATTACGTTTTTTATGAGCCGATTACATACTTATCAGCTGTATAGTTGTTATATAATGATTTAACAAAATATGTACAGCATGCTATGAGCATTTCCGCAAAATCAATTACAGTAAAATATTTTAGTCAAATACAATTCAATTACCAACAATTCACTCTCCAATAAAAATTAGTTTTATAAACTGTTACAAAATATTTTTATATTTAACTTTGTAATTATTAACACTTTGGTACATCAACAACATTTGTGTTGTGTTATATAACTAAACAAGCGATAAACTTTGTACTTATTGCATGTAATTAGCACTTGTATCTGAATATTATTAAACCCCATATTGACTAGGTAAAGTCTATGTATGTATAAGCATTCATAAATCATATAATTTTAAATACTAAGATAAATATTTCAGGCAACGTATGAAAACCGCTTTTTCTCTTAAAATGTTGTTACAATTTAGTCTGGTGCTGGAAATACCATACGATCATTTAAATTCTAAATTATAGCAGGCGGGTTTTTTTTTTATTAGGTTGTCCAGAATGTCAATTATTGATTAATTGAAATTTGCGGTTATGTTATACTTCGTGACATTTGTCAATCTTATGTGTAACCGATATAATTTTAATGGAAATGAAAGCATTACAAGATAAATTAGTTTTATTGTGAAGCATTACAAGATAAATTAGATTTATTGTGAATTACAAAAGGTGTTCAAAGTGTTCTCCCCCTGTTGCAATGCGACTGTTAATCTTCCGTTTCATATTTTCAAAAGCATTTTCCAACATGTGAACGGTTATAGCGTTGCATGCATTAGAAATTGCCTCTTGTAGTTCTTCAAGATTATGTGAGTTATTTTTGTAAACTGTGTTTTTCAGATACGGATAAATGAAATAATCAAGAATCGTTAGGTCCGGACTGCGAGGCGGAAATTCAATGACTCGATTATCATAAAACTCGCGAATTCGAGCCACACTTTCCCTTGTTTTGTGAGCTGTTGCATTGTCCTGTTGGAAATACCCATGTAAAAGTTCGTCATCATGAAGATTTTGGAAAAACGGTTCAAGTAAATTATTTCGATATCTCTCAGCATTTATCGTTCCTTCAAAAAACAAGTCCAAATATACGCCTTCGAGAAACCACTAGCCAAACACCAATTTTCTGCGAATGGAGAGGCGATTGAATAAACTCTTGAGGATTCTCCGAAGACCAAATACGCATATTTTGTTTGTTTATATAGCCGGATAGGTGAAACCATGCTTCGTCCGAAAAATATGTTAAATCCAAAGTGTTGTTGTTATTTAAATTATTCAAAAACCACTGACAGTATTCTATTCGGACAGGAAAATCTCGAGGGAATAGCTCTTGAACGACGTTAATCTTATAGGGATAAAGATTTAAATTTTGTTTTAATATTTTTTGACAAGTTCCATATGATAGGTTTATTTCTTGGGCTAATCTGCGAAGAGATTTTTTGGGAGACTGTTCCATTCTTACTGCAACATCTGCCACAATCTCAGGAGTTCTCTTTTTGGGCGCGCCACTACCAACTTTCCTACCTACAGTTCCAACATTACGAAATTTCGCCACACATGTGTAAATTTCTTGGACTAATTTTTGATAATCCGCAGGAAAATTAGGGAAGGCATTTTGAAAATCATTGATGCAGTGCGGTACTGAATATGTCCATTCACCATTCTCTTGTCGTTCGGCGTTTTTAAAATAACATTCTGTAAGAAAAATCTTATGTTCTAAATCAAACATTTTGAAACTTCACTTTGACAATTCAAATTATAAATTAGTACTTATATACCAACTTAATTTAAATTTCACAAACTGCTCTAATTTAGAATTTAAATGATCGCGTAGTATTTAAATGCAAAATTTAATAATCGACTTCGTTATTTTTAAAAGTATTCACCTTTGAAATCAATATACTTTTGCATAGGTACCCTCAAGTCCACTTAAGAAACATTTTTTGCATTCTGAAGTTGATACTTCAGTTGATAAACCAGAGTTCGGTATCTTTCAACAATTGCATTAATGTTTGGTATCAAATATTAGCCACAAGATGATAGATCATGTGAATACACGTAATGAATCATTAATTCAACATTTTTACTCGCTATAAAGTCAAAGTGTTTGAGGTTCTGAGTGAGAGCTGGCGTTGTCAACATAATAAATGAACATTCGTCGATTTTGATTCCTTCTTGTTCTTATTTCATTGATGACTTCCAGCAAATAAATTGTGGTAAACTAATTAGCATTCACGATTCTTCGATTATCTGAAGTTAGTGTTGCCGCATGTTCAGTAAAACCCAAGAAATAAGCGATCATTTGCTTCGCAGTAAAGCATGAACGAGCAATTAGATTTTGGCCCAAGCGTTGGATTGTTTTTACTTTCAGGATCTTTTGAAAAAATCGTTATCAGTAGGCTAAATTTGAAAGACCACGGTTGAATTTTTTAGCATTTCTTTTGGACCACTTGTGACAAATTGTGAGGGTTCCAATTCAAAGGTTCATGCAAAATCGTGTGTGCATAAGGAAGCTTCAACGGTGTGTGACATGCTGATCTCATTGAATTATTTCAGGCATAGCATCAACATTAGTGGCAACAACAAACGTCTTTGAACAACCTTCACGAAATTCGTCGCTGAAGCTGGTGCATTCGCGCTGAAATCCGATAAACCAAATGCAAACACTACCCTTGACGGCTTCATCCCCAAGAGTCAATTAAGGTTGACCAATACATTGTTTCGGCGTAAACTAAAACCCCCAAAAAAGTTCCATTTTTTGCACAAAGCTTTTTAAATACCGTGTGAACAAAACCAGTTCACTTAAATACGAACTATCGACTGAATTATGAGTTGGAAATGTCAGATTTTACGAATTTTGACAGTTACTATAGTGACAGCTATCGAGCTGTAATAAAAAATATGACATTATTGTGGCTTCTTAAAGTGGTTGCTTTTACAATGCAGTTCTGGTAAAATAGTATACTAAGTTGTGATAAGGAAACACTATACGGCGTAGGAATTCTTAGAGCTGATGTACAAAAATAGTACTATTTATATATAATCTTTCTGTACTTATTCTTCGATGGGCTAGGAGCTTAATGAACACTGTAGTATCATTTTTGCAGGTCACCTATCCAACAACTGACCACGATAATGCCTGTTTGACTACATCAATTGTAGTACTGTTACCTAGAGTACCCAATCGTATAACTTGTTTGCTTATACTCTTATATAATATTATATCGCCATTGATTTAGGTATCGGCGTAGGAATCGTGAGAGTACAAAATAGTACTATGTATAATAATAAAAAATCAATAATTTAATTACTACAGCATCGTATCAAGTACTTATAAGTTTTACAACAAGCAATACGAATGCACTTTGTTATTCATACAACAAATAATGGTTTAAGCTACGAGCCCTAACAACTTAATGTTCGGACGATACTAATTTTTATAGTTAATATTTTTTTGTAAATACTTAAAATTGTTTATTATTCATATTTACTTCTGATTTGGTAAATACACAATTTCAAAAAGGTTTAAGTATATACGTTATGTACGTTATGTACGTATTACGCATTTGTTACAAATGAAACAGACATGCAATATACAAATCTGTAACTGTACACATGGACAATACACCTCGTATTTTCAACATTTACTTCTGCTTAAGGCACGTGTTTCTGCCGTGTTAATGGCAGAAACACGTGTCTTAAGCAGAAGTAAATGTTGCTAGCTTGACTGACGACGCCTATAGATGGCAGAAACACGTGTCTTAAGCAGAAGTAAATGTTGAAAATACGAGGTGTATTGTCCATGTGTACAGTTACAGATTTGTATATTGCATGTCTGTTTCATTTGTAACACAATTTCCAATCATTTCTGACAAAAAATATCTGTACTCTTTTAAAAAGTATAACTTTTAAAATGAAAAAATTAAAAGCCTAGTAAATGACACTGACAACTTAATATTTGGACGACTTTCTTTTTAACAAAATGGTAACGATTGTTATGACAGATTTGATATTTATCACTCTCGTAAGCGTTTATTTATGATTATACTCAATTTGTGCTATTAAAAATGGGCCGTGGTGAAGCTACTTCAAAGAAAATTCGCGAAATTACGGTGAAGCAGTACAATGAAGCGAAAAGCATGAATTCAATTGGAAAAAAGTTGGAAAAACTTGGCGAAATCCACTGTAGGAGACATTATTAAATGTTATGGAGAAACAAATACGAAAATCGAGATAAAAAGTACTGGACAGCCAAAAAAAGTGGCTTACAGAATTACCAGACAACTTGTAAAAATATGTAAAACCCACCAAAGAGCCACTCTAAGGGATGTAACTGCTCGCTTCAATGCAGAAACTGGTGTGAGAATTTCGCGAGAATATTGCAGCCAGTGGATCCACAAATCAGGACTCGGTTTTTATAACGTATAATTCAAGTATACTAATATATTATGTATTTGAGTTTTCTTTAATTGTAAAAGATTTTACTATACGCAAAAGAAAAATCACTGTTAGCAAAAGCCCAAAACAAAAATCGTTTAATCTGGGCTAAGTCTAAATTGCACTAGACAGTACATGACTGGTCCAAAGTCATATTTAGCGACTAGTCCAAATACGACGTTTCTGTAGGTTACAGTAGGAAACGTATTGTTCGGGATAAAACTGAAGCTTTGAATTTTGCAAATGGGGTGATGATTTGGGGATGTATGTCTGGATAGGTTGTAGGAAAGATGGAGATAATAGATAGAATTGTTAACACCATTAAATATCAACATATTCTGAACAATAGCATAATTCCTAGTGTAAAAGAGCTCTATTCTGACAGAGACTGCATTTTTCAACAGGATGGGGCATCATCCCAGACGGCAAAATCAACAACAAAACGATTTGAGGAACATGACATGAGAGTTTTAGCATGGCATTCAAGCAATCCAGACCTCAATATTATTGAGACCTTGTGACACTGCATGAAAAGCTACTTAAGGAAGAATCATCAACGAACAATATGTGAATTAAAGACAAAACTGTCAGAAATTTGGGAATCCTTTACACCAGATTATTGCAGGTTACTTGTCGAAGACCAGAGGTGATGTAACTTCGTTTTAAGTCATCTAATAAATTATCGTCCGAACATTAAGTTGTCGATGTAATTTGTACATTTCTTAATTTGTTAAGCTTCTATGTAGTTTGAGTTTGAGTAAAATCTATTATTTTGATAAATATAATCTTTCATTAGGGGCTATTCTGTAACTGTATCGGTTAAAAATAGCGGGGTGTTAAAACTCTAATTTTTAACGGAAATTTATATTCTGTAATTGGTAAAATAACGTGGCCGTTAAATTGGTTATTTTTAACGCATACGTTAAACTATTCGGTTGTATTCGGAAATATTGGCGGAAGTGATATATATTAAGTATACATTAGTACTAAATTCTAGGTTATTTTTGTTTTACAATATTGGCAGTATCACATGGTGACATGTTCTAAAAAGTTCAGTTTTTTCTTTTACCTACTCGTTTTTTGTTTATTCTGTATATTTATTTTATTATTACGAGAGAATGTAAGTTTGTTGCAATATTTATTTCTTTTTTTAAATAAAAATCTTTTTAATCTTAATATGTAAAATGCAAAAAAAGGAGTATATTAAAATCTGATTTAATTCAATAGCAACAAAAAGTAAATCAATTTCCAAAGTATGTATTTACTAATAAATCACGGCGCCTGGTAGCTTCATGAATAGGCTGATATTGATTTGCATCAGCCATGACTGACCTTCTAGGTAAATGTACCATTTCGTTTTCTGGCAGAGGCACATTATAATTAATGCAAATATTGTGTAATATCGCACAACTCTATATTATTTTAGCAGCTCTTATGGGATCATAATGAAGAGCTCTATGTCCAAGTAAACAGCGAAATCTGCTTTTAAGTAAACCATTCACATGTTCAATTGTCATCCTTAGTTTTGATAACGCGGTATTGTATCTTGTTTGAGGTAAATGCTCTTCTGGGTTTAAAAAAGGTAATAGCAACCAAGGTTCTAGTGGGTATCTACTATCTGCAAGTAAGCAATCAGAAAACCCAGTTGCAATGTATTTATTGGACATCTCCCTGCTCACTCCAGACATCATCCATATTGCCGCGTCATGGACTGATCCTGGATACCTAGCGTTGATATTAATTCTCTTATAGCTATCACAAATTATTTGTGTATTAATTGCATAATAATTTTTTCTGCAATACTATGGCTGTCCTGGGTGAACGGGATGTTCAGCTGATAGAGCAACAATTCTTATATATGTTCCATCAATTATACCTATAATATTTTGAAATCGATAATCCATAGTCCTAAAACCTCTTCTTTTCTGTTCTTTTTCATCCTCTTGCATCGGAAATTTGATCCAATCATTCAAAAGATGATTCACTAACGCGTCCGAAATTTCACGAATTATTTTGGTAACTACTGGTTGGCCTACAGAGAAATTGTAGCCATGTCCAATGCTCAGTTGATAACTTCCTTGACCAAAGAAATTTAATGCGGTCAACTCTCAAAAATATTGGAACTCTGCTTCTACGGAGTGACCTACCAAGATGACCCGATAGATCGTTTATTAATTGCTGGCAACAATGTTTATTTAATCGAAATAATTTCAAAAATGTATGTTCGGGCAATTGGAAAGGATCACTAGCATCACGAAGAGTCATTTGAATTATTCTATTTTGTTGACTACGTAAAAGAAATTGCAATTAAAAAATGTTTTAAAATGTCAATTTATTTACTTACATAAGTCTACGATTTTTATTATTCCGTTGAATAGCTAAATAGATGACACCATCAAAAGCCATTTCTGCTCTCTCTAAGTAATTTACCTCTATATATAAATGCTCAAGTACTATAGAATCTCCTCTGCACTGAGGAACGAAAATTGACGGCTATTCAGAAGGTACCTTTAAAATTAACCTTTTAACGACTTCAGTTAACGGTTGTCAGTAAAAATTAACCACCAGAAGAGAATATAGAATATGAATTTTAGATGTAATTTTTAACGGACGTTAAAATTAACGAAAGTGTCTTTATAGAATACTGTTTTCAATTTACTGACCGTTAAAATTTTTAACGGAGAGTTAATTTTAACGCTTTGCTTACAGAATAGTCCCTATTGTGTGCCAAAGCTAAATAGGTGAATATTAAATCAAATTACAAACTCTCAAATAAAAAATCAATATATTTCCAAAAATTAGTATCGTCCGAACATTCAGTTGTTAGGACTCGTACTTTTAGGATAGTGATATTGAGTTGATATTGAAATTTCTTTTTTTGACTAATAATTGTGTTGTGTATTACCACAACATGCTAACTTCGGAAGTTATCGTTTTATTTACATATAAAGCGTTTGTAAAATCTACCGCAATACAAAAAAAAATAGTTTTTCTATTTTGCGTTCGAAATGAACTCATTATGAAACCCAAAACAGTATCGATATGCGCTCCATTTCGATACGCTTTTTTTCATTTTTCAATGTTGGCGTTGTTCGAACAAAGAAATAAATATCATTGCTGTCATTTGATTTTAAGAATTTAAGTACATTTGACAGATATGATATATGTTCGTACTTTACACAAACAACGTATATTGTATACAATTGACAACAAGATATACTGTCGTGAGCAAAAAAAACGGGACAGTGTCAAAATCGTTATGTCAATTTCCTTGATTTTTTAGCGTTGTAATTTTAACATTTGATTAACTTTCAAACTCTACGTCAAATTATATATCATAGTTGATAATTCAAAATTGAAAATGCCGCATCTTTCGAAAACAGATAAAGCTAGACTTGTTACTAGTTTGAAAAATGGGAAATCATTAAGAAATATATCGGTTCAATTTAATATTGGTAAAAGTTCAGCCGCAAGAATATATAATAAAAATGGAGGGAAGAGGATAATTTAAATCGGAAAATAATTTCCGCACGTAACAAAATTTCGAATACGCAGGAAGACGAAACATTAGTTACTGAGATTAGGCACAACCCTTTCAAAACATTAAAAGGAAGCTATAAGAACAACACAATTTCCTGTCTCATCTTGTAACACAATGGTTACAAGAGAATGAAATTGAAACTTGAGATATCCAGCTCTACAGTCCTTATCTAAATCCCATTGAAAATGTATGGGGATTAATGAGATAGAGCTTCTACCCAGGAAGAATTTTGGGAGATTGTTCATAATGCTTGGCATCAAATTTCTACAAATTTTGTACAAAATATTGTCGCTTCAATGTCTACAAGATTAGATGCAGTTAATAATAACGGTGGAATGACGAAGTACTAATTATTTTAATGTAATAATTATTTTAATTTAATAAATAATCTTTCTCTATCGTTTTTAGTAATTTTTATTTACATTTATTTTAAAAATGTTAAATTAATGTCAATAAGACACACATTTTTGACAATTCCTGACTTACTATTATGTATGAGTAAAGTTAGCCACTTAAGTAGTCACAATTTAAACCCACGCACAAATAGTGTCCCGTTTTTTTTTGCTCAAGACAGTACATATTAGTTTCGAAGTCACTCATGTTTATATTTTTAAATAAAATATCAAGTAATGTTAAGGAAAATTAATAAATAATATGTAATATAATATACTTCGCGGATAGCAAGATTTAAATTTGACAATGTCAAGTATCAATGTGACCAACTTCATGCTTTATATAAAAATTAAACTCTGAACTACCAAATTAAATAATTCCAATTTATTAATGTAAAAAATGCAAAATAGAAAAAATAGTATAAAAAACTCGTTTCATAAGGCCTTTTGCCGCACTCGCTCTGATCTCGTTTTCCCAACTGATTTCGTACGGCAAAATGGTGCCTTATGAAACTTGTTTTGAAATATACTATTCTAGTACATTTACTCATATTTGGATTTCGTAATCGTTTTTGTTTACTGAACTACAGTTTTAGTGTATATTTCTATACATTCACTATAAATATTTTGTTCTCTGTACAACAACATTTTCCTCTGTGTAGTAATAATTTGCAAAGTTATTTACATCAATTCGAATAGAAACACCATGAAAAAGAACTATGAATATTGATAAATGTAGATGAAACCTACGTGGAGTATTATTGACAGCCTAAAACGTTAAGACATGTTATGCAAAATATGAAGCGAGCAGAAATTTGGTTTATGTTCAACGCTGGTGTCCAGTTAATACCAATTATTGTACTTAAATAGCTTTTACTAAATTAATTAATATATTTTCAATAACTTTTTAAGTGTCTAATGAATTAATCTCGATTAAATTGAAGAAAAAACAAAACAAAGAAAACGTATCTGTGCCCATCCAGATATTATTTCTGTTAGCTACAAGTCTGTAATTACATCAATTTAAAAATACTGTACTATATTATATTCCATGTAATTGGCACTAGTTATATCTGGATGTAATTTATTAGCCTTCTAGGTAATCCTTGATGGATGTACAATTGTACAACATATATGTTCCAAACGCGTAATAATTTATTTTTAAACATTTAATTAAAATAGTTCAAAAGAAAGAAGACAAATACTTGAAAAATAAACATTATTTATGAGTTTCCTAGGGAAATATATTTACAATAAACAGTAGCTGTTTCGTCTTTAAACTATTAATCATATTTACTATGGAATGGACTTATTAAATTGCCGGTAGATGTCTAATGTTTTGGAATTAGCTCGTCTTGTTCAAACATTGGTTTTTGATTTTAATATCGGTTTAGGTATTTTATTAATTTTTCTATAGTTACATTGTGTTTGCTTGTATAATTAATTCAAAATTGGCACATTTTTATACAAACAATGATTAGTCAATATTAATTTATGAGGAAACGTTCCAAAATTTCACCGAAATTGTTCGTTCTAGTAGGAAAAAAATATCACAGTAGTACAAAATGATACTTAGTTCACTGCAACAAAAACTAGAATGTTATGGAGGCACAAGAATATGTAACTACAGTAGCCGCTCGATTATGTGAACTAATTAAAACCTTACCTGTTCACAGAATCGAAATGTTCACTCAATCGAATGTGCAGTTTAAAGCGTTTATTTATATGTATATGTATTCAGTTACATCAAAAGGAATTAACAAATGAAAAATATACATGTTCTACATAGATACGTACATACATACATGAATACGTAATGATTTAAAGGAGTCAGTTTTGTTTGTTAAAAAAACTGGTTAAATTTATTTGAACCTTTTTTTTCTTTTAAACATCTTTGAACTGCGATTTCTTTTATTCTTCGCAAAGTTAATAGATCTTCAGAATTTAGCATGTTTTGTTCTGCCCAAGAAATCACTATATTAAGTCCTTGTAAAGCTTCCTGAGTGGGGATGGTAGTTGGCATTGGCTCATCATCCATTGTTTCTTCCGCACTTTCAATTTCAATTACATCCTCTTCAAGATCTTCTATGACATCCGTATTCCAGTTTTCTATGTCTTTACGGCTGTATGTTATGTTTCCGTTCACTTTCTGTAGTAATGCTACAGTTTCTTGAAATGTCACTGCCTCGACGCTGTTCTTGTATTTTTCTTGTAGAATAGCCAATGGAACATCTTCTGAATCAGAGCCGCTATTGAAAGAATCTGATAAAATATTTTTCCAACACTTAGCAATTATTTCTTCTTTCACATTCATCCATGCTAATGCCAGATGTGTAACAGCATCTTTTAGACTCAAGTTTTTAATGACAGCTGAAATATCATTGCTATCAGAAGCAACAATTGTGGATAAAAGGTTTCTTCTATAAAACAATTTTGTTAACCTAATGACATTCTGGTCCATGAGCTGTATAAGAGCTGTTACATTCTGAGGCATGTATACAGTAAGAATTTTTCCATAATCGGAAACCAAGTTTTCTGCTGGTGGATGACTTGGAGCGTTATCCAAAAGTAGAAGAGCTTTTTGTGGCAATCCCTTTTGTTTAAAAAATCTTCGAACCTGCGGGACAAATGAATGATGAAACCAATTTTCAAATACCCCCGACGTCATCCACGCATTTTTCGTACTTGTGTATTGCACTGGAAGTGAAAAGTTCTTAAAGCATCTTGGATTTGCGGCACGCCCAATCACTAACGGTTTCATTTTATGTTCACCGGTTGCATTGGTGCATGCTAGTAAAATAACTCTACTTTTATCCGTTTTCCGACCAGGGGCCGATCTTTCTTCAGACGTAACCAAAGTCCTTTCTGGGAGTAATTTCCAAAACAAGCCTGTCTCGTCGGCATTGTATAATTGGTCATGTGTTAATTGTAGCTCCTCTATTTTCTTTCGAAGATAATTCTTGAATGGACCTACATGCTCCGGAGCAGCTGATAACTTTTCTCCCGAAATTTTTAAATGTCTTATTCCAAATATTCGTTTAAATCTTTGGCTCCATCCGTCACTAGCATTAAAATTAGGATTTTCAGCGATAGTTTCATTGATAGTTTTTACATTTTTAAGTCTTTGTGTACAAAACCATGAATATAATTTTTTTTCCATTCGTGGCATCTTACAGGATTTTAAAGTTTTTCTTTTCCGTATTGCACTGCGCCTTGATGTGACTTTTAAAATGTCCCGTTTTTTATTTTTGATTGCACATACTGTGGATTTGGCAATCCCGTACTTTTTAGACAAATACGTTACACTGCTTCCACTGTCCAGACATTTTAAAATTTCACATTTTTCGAGCAAACTTAACACTTTTCGCTTCATTTTTATTGTAAACACAAAAATGTTCTAGCACAGTACACCTACAACATCAACAGAACTCAGAATTACAACTAAAATAAAATACATACATACATCTGTCCGCTGTTCTTGTAAGTTACGCCGGCGAGTCAGCAAAATAATTCATACGCTGGGAGTTTACCCAGATCACTGAATCGAATGTGTTATTGTTCACTCTATGGAGCTTTACTAATAAAATTTTAGTTGTTCATATAAACGAGCTGTTCACTGAATAGTGTTCACTCTTCCGAGCGGCTACTGTATTTAGATGTCGAGGAAGAAATACGAAGGATGTCTTTTTAGTTTTGCATACAGTCTCATAGAGACATAAATTTCAATCTTTCATTAACCTAAATCTAAAGCTTCATCAAGATAGGGCCAGTAATTTAGTCGTAGTGAATTTTTAAAATTTATAAGTTGTCCGAAAAATAGAATTTTTTACAAATTTCGGAGCTGCTGTACAGAAATAGTACTACAGTAGAATCTCGAAACCATGAACACAAAAAATCCGAGACTGTTCACGTTATGGAATTTGTTCACGTTAGCGAGTAGATACTAAACATACACAGTTTTACTTATACATATATCGTTTATTTAATAATATACAACATTACATAAAATAGCTAGTGATTTTTGATTGAATTTGTTTGCTAGAAATGCTGAGCAAAATTGCTTTCTCTTGCAGTCGTTTTAAGTTTATAATGTCTTCAGCATCCAAATTGTTTGTACGCGCCCAATCTAACGCCATATTTATTGCTTTCACGCCATCCGAATACTGTACTTTAGGAATTTCAAGTTCATGATTTTTTAATAATTTATCGTCTTCTCATCTTCATCTTCGCTTTCATATGTAACTGTGTCTTTATTCCATTCTTCAATATGAGTCTTTGTGTATTGGTCTATGGTCGGTTCACTTTCAAGATTATTCAATAAAGTGATTGTTTCAGCTACAATTTCGGAAGTTTCTTTATTCCATTTTCGTTGTAAAACACTTAAGGGGAGAGTGTCTTCTTCGTCAGATTCAGTATTGTCACTGTCTGATAATATGTTATGCCAACATTTAGCGATAACAGATTGCTCCAATTTATCCCATGCAGCGGCTAGATTCAATACAAGCATCCTTTAACGACAGATTTTTAAGAGCTTCCTGAATATTTTCTGTATTGGAAATTATAGAGGCCAGTAAACTTTTCCTATAATAAAGCTTAGTGAGCCGTAAGACGTTCTGATCCATCGGCTGTATCAATGGTGTTACGTTAAGAGGCATAAACATTGCAAATATTTTGCCATCAGTTGTTTTTAATTCTGCTTCCGAGGGATGAGAAGGAGCGTTATCAAGAAGAAGGATGGCATATTCTCTCATGTTTTTACTGCGTAAAAAAGCTGTAACCTAAAATTATGAAAATGAACTACGGTATCTTTTTTTTGTTTGAACTTACCTCGGGAACGAACTGGTTAAAAAACCAGTCTTTAAAAATATCTTTCGTCATCCATGCATTTGCGTTGTTCTTGTAGACAACTGGATTGCATAAATTTTTAAAGCATCTAAGCCGATTTGCTTTTCCAATTATGAGCGGCTTTAATTTCTGCGAGCCAGCTGCATTTGTACAACCGAGGAATGTAATTCTTTGTTTCGCAATTTTCATTCCCGGAGCGCTTTTTTCAGCAAGTGAAACATAGGTCTTATCAGGCAACAGTTCCCAAAATAACCCAGTCTCGTCAGCATTATTAAGTTGATGTTCATTTAAATCAAATTCCGCAACTTATTCTCTCAATTGTTGTTTAAAAGGATCCACTAGATGTGGCTGAGATGATAATTTTTCTCCGGTAATTTTCAAATGACGAATTCCGAAGCGCTTTTTAAAACGTTGGAGTCACCCATAACTGGCATTAGATTTATGTGTACTTTTATGCACCTTATCATAAAAAAATAAAGCCCTTTGCCGAATTATTTCAGCAGTAACCGGAATGTTCTGGCGCTGTTTAAGAAACCATCTGTATAGAATTTTTTCCATTTTTGGATATTCCGCTTCTCTTAATGTACATTTTTTGCTAGATGTTGACGTACTAGCCAAAACAGCGACGATTTTTTTCTTTTTATTTTTAATTGAGCAAACGGTTGATTTTGCTACGCCATACTTTTTTGAAATGGCCGTTACACTCAAACCTTTTTCATAATCTTCTGTTAGTTTACCTTTTTCACGTAAAGACAAACACTTTGCATTCGCTTTTGTCATGTTACGACAGTTAACGTATCGCACAAGAGCATTCACTGAACACTGTGGCCTGCTTTTACATATTGTAGCATATCATACAGACAGGGAAACCCCCGATGACTTAAAAATTAAAACTATTCATTATTCACGTTTTCGAGTACGTTCGTTGTTCATACTACAGAGTATGCAATAGAAAATATTTTGTGTTCACGGTACTGAGATATTCACATAAACGAATTTTCACGTTAACGAGATCTTGCTGTATTTATAAGTAATCTTTCTTTACTTATTCTTTGATGAGCTAGGGGCTTAACAAACCACTGTAGTATCATTTTTACAGGTCACCCATCCAGCAACTGACCGCGATAATGCCTGTTTGACTACATCAATTACAGTACTATGATGTCATACTTATATCTGAAACATGGCTTGACGAGTCTTTCGACAGCTATGAATTTTTTCCTCCCTACTACAATATTGTCAGATGCGACAGAGATTTTGCCTCTGTGGGAAAATCCACAGGTGGTGGTGTTCTGTTGAGCTTAGCAACTGAATTTACATTAGAGGTGCTTGACATCTCTGAATTAAAAACTCTGGTGCCGTCGGTTGACCTTCTCATTTGCAAGTGCACTATTCATAATTTCAATTTCTATATTTCCGTTATATACATTCCACCTGAATTACCGAATTCTGCTTTGGATACCTTCTTCGAAGCACTTCAAATCCTTATAAATAAACAAACCTATTTTAATTATTGGTGATTTTAATTTACCACAATATTATGAACATATTAGTTCCAGTACAGTGAGTACTAGAGTTTCTGCTTTCCTGGAATTTTGTGATTTCTTACAACTCAAGCAATACAATGCGATTGTGAATGCTGACGGTCGACTTCTTGATTTGGTCTTGTCGAACTTGGATCACAATCTAAGGACTACCCACGACCAGCATCCCTTTGTTCCTGAAGACCCATATCATCCTGCCTTGTCAGTTGGTATGGAATTTTTATCTACATTGAGACCGGATCAGTTTCCATCTACTAACTGTCAGTACAACTTCAGAAAGGCGAATTATGAAAAACTGTATGAGGACCTGGTGGAGGTTGATTGGTCCTTTCTGGATGGTATTAATGATGTTAATCTCGCCCTGGATTGGTTTTACAATGTTCTGAGCGATATATTTGATTCAACTATTCCGAAGATGTCGAAAAGCACCTCGCATTTTCCTGCTTGGTTCAATAATGAAACTAAATGTAACATTAAAGCAAATAATTATTATAGGCGTAAATGGAAAGGTACTAATAGTCCGATGTTTTATGAAGAGTTCAGAAGACTGCGTACACTAACGAAATCACAAATATCTACTGCTTATACTGCATACATGGTGAATATAGAGACCAGCATCACGGCGGATCCTAGAAGAATATGGTCTTTCGTACGTTCCCGGAGAGGAACCTCACGTATTCCTGGAAAACTATTTTATAGAAATGCTTGGCTTGACAAACCACAAGCCATTGTAGACGCATTTGCCAGTAACTTCTCGGAAATGTTCTCGACCGCCAATATTGTTGACTCTCCCACTCTAAAATCTCAATGTCAGCCGTTTTCTCTCTGTCGCATTACTGAACATACTATTTCCAGCATAATGGCTACTTTTCCTGATAGGTTTACCTCTGGTGATGATGGCATTCCCAGCTTCCTGATCAGGGACACCATATTTGTTCTATCAGCACCACTAACCAAAATTATAAACCTAGCACTGCAGACATCATCCTTCCCCGATAGATGGAAGTGCGGCCGTATTGTTCCTGTATTCAGGAAGGGTGATAGCAGACATATTTCAAACTACAGACCGATTTCGCTCTTATCAAACTTTGCAAAAATTTTCGAACAAGTTTTGTTTGATGCTATTTACTTCAATACCCATTCATATATCACACAGCACCAGCATGGTTTTATGAAAGGTCGGTCTACCACTACAAATCTAGCTTGCTTCACGCAATATACGAATGAAGTCTTGGACAGTAGGGGTCAAGTGGATGTTGTTTATATGGATTATTCACATGCTTTTGATAGCATCAACCATATGTTGCTACTTCAAAAACTTGATAGCTTTGGCTTATCTCCGAATTTATACATGTTGTTGGGATCTTATTTATCTAATCGATATAATTATGTGTTTTATAATGGTTATAAATCGTACACCTTTGCAGTGGCTTCTGGAGTACCGCAGGGTTCTAACTTGGGACCTTTGCTATTCTCATTATATATGAATGACCTTTTTCCACTGTTAAGATGTCAGGCGCTAGCTTACGCAGACGACATCAAACTATTTTCTGATATCGCCAAACCAGGTGTTGCTATTGGCTTGCAGCATGATGTTAACATTCTTGTGGAGTGGTCTCAGAGGAATATCAGATATATCAGATTGAATATCGACAAATGTGTGGTGATGTCATTCTCCAGGAAGAACGCACCAGTCTTATCACGTTATTTTATAAATAATCAGCAGTTGAATAACACAAACTCAGTAAGGGACCTGGGAGTGACGTTTGATCCGGAGCTATCTTTTAATGATCACATTGTGGGCATCTGCCACTCGTCTTCGAGAGCATTGGGCTTCCTCATTCGAGCCTCGGGGTGCTTCAACAGCATATCCTTGCTAAAATCTTTGTATTTCACTCTTATAGTTCCGAAACTCGAGTATGCGTCTATTGTTTGGTATCCCTTCTACATCTCGCAACAGTTTCCAGTTGAACGTATACAGCGCCGATTTGTAAAATACCTCTTTTTCAAATCTAATCCTGTATATCCTGACTGGAACACTTCCTATGAAGAACTGCTTCGACTCTATGGGGTTCAGTCTTTGACTGTTCGTCGAGTTAACTACAGCGCAAGGTTTCTTCATAATCTTCTCCACAATAAAATTGATTGTGCCGCGCTGTTGTCTAGGGTCAGATTCAATGTGCCTAGTGTTAGTACCCGTAACCCTGTTACTTTCTTGCTGTCGACTCCAAGGACGAATCTACTGATGAGATCACCGATATTCCACATGATGAGGAATGCTGAGGCATATTATAGTGACATATTCATTGGAGAGGTGGACACTAAGGATATGTGAACCTTGACATCATAATTATCGGTATTACTTATTTGTTATATATCAAAATTATTTTAGTTATGTAATAATTTAACATAGTATGTGTATTCATGCATCTAATTTGTGTACTTATTGCTCTGTAATTGGGATTACCTGTTGGGCAAATAAATAAATATTATTATTATTATTATTATTATTAGTACTATTACCTTGAGTACGCGATTGTAACACTTGTTTTCTTATACTGTTGTAAAAGCGTGTTTCAATAAGAGCGCAAGATTTTAAGGTTCAATAAAACATGGTTTTCTGTAGTAATGCATTGAAATATTTATTGATTTATAATGTTATACATTTGGGAATTATGTATGAAACAAAATACCTTGTAAATGACCGCCATGGCTTTGCTGGCATACGCGTACTCTTTTGTCAAAATTCGCAATAACATTATTGTATACATGTGGCGGTATTTCATTGATAGAGCGTCTAATTTCGGCTTCAAATCTTCGGTGGTTGCGGGCTTATCGACGTAAACCTGTGACTTCAGATAGCCCCACAGCCAGAAATCCAAGGTGTCAAATCGCAGGAACGTGTCGGCCAATTCTGGTCATCAAACCGGGAAATGACACGACCAGGAGCAAACTCGTGCAAGACAGTGAATGTTTTACGGGCGGTATGACATGTGGCCCTGTCCTGCTGAAACCACATGTCGTCAAGAGCAATTGAGGCACAAAAAACTGCGTTATCATATCACGATAACGTTCGCCATTCACCGTTACTGCATTACCTTCCGCATCTTCAAATAAATACGGTCCGATTATTCCTCAAGACCACAATGCACACCAAACAGTAACATGTTTCGGATGCATTGCTTTCTGATGGATCATTCATGGATTTTCTGAGCCCCAAATGCGGCAGTTTTGTCGATTTACGAAGCCACCGAGGTGAAAATGGGCCTCATCACTGAAAATGATTTTGTCCGCAAAATCGGCATTTACTTCTATTTGCTCAAATATCCAATTGGTGAACTTTCTTCGCTGTGCATGGTCTGTTGGCAGAAGTTGTTGAGTCAATTGGACTTTGATTGAGATGCAAATATTGAGTCAGAATACGTTGAAGAGTGGCTGTTGTAATGTCCAATTCTTGTGAACGATGACGAATCGACGTCTCTGAACTTTCGGCCACACTCTTGCGAATATGTTTTGCTCTGAACGACCTCTACGAGCTCGTGTCGTGTGTATCACATCACTAACCGCACCAGTTCTTTAGAATTTTTCGATTATTCTTTTTACTGTAGCTGAATTTGGAACATTCTGTCGACCGAATATTGGACGCACTTTACGAATGGTGGCAATCAAACTTTCGCCATTTTGATAATAATGTTTAACAATCAGTACGCGTTGTTCTCCGTGTTTACTAACCCTCATCTGTCAGTTTTCGATCTGTCACATCATAATCACGTGTCACTATGGCTATCAAACATGGCGAGCAATTCAAATCTTGCACTTTTATTGAAACACCCATTATATTATTATTATTATTATTACACATGTATCATGATTTATCCATCGGCGTAGGAATCATGAGAGTATAAAATAGCACTATGTATAATAATAAAAAATCATTGATTTAATTACTCAGGTGCCAAAATAAATTTTAATCTTTCGTTAACGTAAATCTAAAGCTTCATCAAGATAGGGCAAGTAATTTAGTCGTAGTGCATTTAAGTTTATAAGTTGTTCGAAAAATGGAATTTTTACATCTTACGGAGATGATTAACATTAACACGGAAAAAAGGTCATCATAAAACCACTGTTTAAAGATGTCTCGCGTCATCTAACTTCCGTGATTATCATAGCCTACAGCCTCATTTTTGTCGCGGTTCTGAAATACCACATGTACGGATTACCAAGGTTGCACTGTAACATAATATAATACAAGGTGTGTATAAATTGGCGGACCCAGTACACGTGGCGACATTCTTGGTCAAATTTTGAGTTAAAAGTCCTAATCCTAAAACGATGTATCAGGCTTCCTTTGTCTTCAGATTGAATTTGAAAGAAACATACATTTGGCAACATTGAACACGCATGTGCTAGTTATAATCTTCGGAACATTTTTACACGTCGTCATGTGAACCTTACATTTTAAATTTAAAAAAGAAACGAACGAAATAAAATTGGTTTCTTAGATTACATATTTATTACGAAAATATTACAAAGTTTTAAAAATTTTTTGATAATATTGACTAATTTTTGTACATCTTCTTGATAGAAATCAATGTAATTATTACCTACATAATTGTTCGAATTGAAATCCATCAGAAAACGAAACGAAATTATACAAATAAACACGAAAAATAAGCAAGGCCAAAGAAAATAGGTAGATTACATACGTGTCAAAATTTGACAGTAGTAATGTATTTGACTAGAACAACATTAGGCTGCCTACTTATTGTTTTACAACGTTGTCAGATGTGTTTTTCGTCAAAATAAGTTAATAAACAAATATTAAAAACAAACTTTAAAATCAAAAAGAAAACTTTAACGAAAGGATAATAACAACAATTCTTCTTTCTTCTAAATTGTAGCTCTTTCTGTCAACAAATATCGAGTAATAATGCTTATTTCAAGACTGAAAGTCCGAACTTTAGGAACCTCGTGCAAAGATATGGAGCATGGTACAACATTTTCGTATTAGGATTTTGGACTCCGAATTTAACAAAGAACATCGCCGCGTGTAGTGGGTCCGCCAATTTATACACACCTTGTATAATAATATAACAAAATTATCTCAGAGTGATATTTTGTCAACTGGTAGAAGTCAATTAGGATCAAAATTTCTTATAAAGTCTAGCTGGTAATGAAACACAATGTCTTCCACAGATGCAATTCTCGCAGTTTTAATCGTAGCAATTGTCAGCAAAAATTTTCAATGAAATTAATTTGCAAAGCTTTTGCTCTTCGGCCAATTGGTTAACATCAAATACCTATTATTTCTACAAAATAATTAACCACAAATACCTTTAATAATCCAGCAACAGACATAAGTTTTGAATTACAATGCTTCAACTCGTAATGGTTAATATTCGACAGTATTTGAGACAAACTTAAAATCGATAGGAAGGTCGAACCGCACCTATACGATGTCTCCCGTGGTCACCTGATTTAAATTCAATAGACTATTACATCTGGGAACACGTGAAGGCACTTGTTTATGAACAATAAATTAATACGATTACAAAATACGGCAGCATATAGAAATAATAACCGATCAAATCAGAAATGGATTCGGCGAACCCAGCTGCACTTGTAGGCGTAGTATTGAACAGTTATTTTTTATTTAAAAAATTACTAATTTTTCTTTGTGTGTTAAGTCGAACCATTTTTCTTTGCCTATAAAATGTTCCACTAAATTTAAGAAACAATGTATTGCATATAGAACATTTTCTCTGGACAAAACAAAGTTTTTAGGATTTCTATAGCAGAAAACACTTTGTCAAATATGTACGGGTTTTTCACTCTGGCTTTTACCATTATCTTCATCCTCATATGACCCTTAGTCTGAAACAATAACAAAATTTACATATTTTTTAGCCTATAAAATATGGGTGTTAGTTAAATTTATCTTTATTAGGAATAAGATGTTCTGTGATGTCTTTTTCGGTTGCGAAACCCACTGCATGTACACCATCATCAACATTAACATAATCTTCAAATGCGACATAATTGATGTTTACTGCGTTTCTGTACAAGGCCCACAATTTTTTTAATTCAGATAGTGGAAGGGTACCATCCTCCCAGTTGTCAGCATCCTGCAGCAATGTATCTTTGGCAAAACCTGTCTTCCTGAAGCAGTTGCGATTGTTTGTTCTTTTACATTCATATTCCACGGTTTATTTAGATTTTTAATTGCGTCAAGTAAAGACACATTTGTAGTTGTTGCCTCAGATGGGCCAAAACTATTCTTTTTATGTAATGGTACACTAGATTTTTTATAATTCGCTGGTGCATTGGTTGCAAAATCAAGGTTAGATTAGAAAGAAAATATTCCAGTCCAATATTCTTTAGTTTTAGTTCTACAACTTTGGGGTGGACGAGACAGTTGTCAACAAACAGTAAAAAAAAATTTCTATTCTAGGCCGCAGAAATTTTATTAAATTTTAATCATTACTTTTCATAAATTTCACTGGTCATGCCTTTTTTATTGTATTCTTAATCCGCTTCAAGCGATTGTACGCCCTTAAAACAACGTGAATTTTTCGACTTGCTAATACTAAGCAATTTCAACTTTTCGGAACTATTCATGTTACTCCCAATCAAAACAGCAATCTTCTTTTACGGTTTTTGCCACCAAAGAATTTTTGTGCTCTAAATAAAGTGTTTTATTGGGCAAACGTTTAGAGAAAGCTGCCATCTCTTCTGCGTTAAAAATGTCATTTTATCGTGTTGGCTTATTAAACTGGGTAAAACACTTTTTTTTGTCATTTCCACTGCGTTGTAATCTGTAGAAGCACTTCCACTACACATTGATATTTGAGAGTTATTATGCCTCTGCTTAAACTTATTCAATCAACCTATGCTAACTGAAAAATTGTCACATCTTAAAGCAGCGGCAATTTTTTAAACCTTTTCCCTAATGATAGCTCCAAAAAAAAGCACGATTTTTATCACGTGCGATAGTGCATTCTTCGCCAATCGCCAATATCATTGTTGACATAAGCCTTTTTTTGTTTACTGTTAAAAAAAGTATTATTTAAAACTGAGTCCTCGTTTTTCAAAATGGTCGACAATGTGTTATGGGGAAGCCAAATTGTTTCACAATATCCTTTTTCTATTCACTTTTTCCAACTCTGCAAATAATTTTAATTTTTCATTAATGGCAAAACACTTCAAATTGGTGTTTGACATTTTTACTTTTATAACTGACACTTAATCGATGAAATAAAATAGTAATTCCCTGAAATATTTGACTTAGGTTTGGTTACGGGCCAAATATTATTTCGAGTAAGAAAAAAAAATTGAGAAACAGAAGTACAACTTTAAGAGATAAAAATCTATATAAAAATGACTTAAATTTTATTGGTGGCAAAAAATATTCGATTTTTGGAATATTTCGTGTTGGGAATACATTTAATATCCTTTCATAATATTTTAATTTCAAACATTTTTTATCGTTAAATATAAGTAAATCCAGGATATACAATTCAAATATAAGATGTTCAATTTTATCAATATTCAACGTCCATCTTCAAGTTAAAACCGCTGTATGAACAAAATAATTAAAGTATAAAACTTTCTTTAGATTCTAAGAAGCGGCATCTTTTATATTTACAAATTAATTTATTACTTTATACATTAGACCGCTTGTTTATTACTTAATTTTATTAGTAAACGAATTCAATAGACGGTGTTTAATCTGGCCATCTATTCTTAAGCTCACGTTTCTTAAATAGGTATCAATAAATTCCATTACTAAGCAGTGGAATTTATTCTCAACTGTATGCTAAGATTTACAACCAATATTTAATTAGTAATATTTTATTATCAAATTGTTAATGCCTTGAAAGGTATTATTGCCAGTAGGCACCAAGAATTATACACTTGGTAATTTTTCCTAATTATGCCGTCATTTGGCGGTACAACCAATACGACCCGCATTTTTAATTATGTAATAGCTTGTGGATTGTACGTACTTGCTGTGGTTTTAACACCAAGAAGAACTTTCTCAATAAGAGTCTCACTCAAACAACAAGATTATCAACCATAGTATAAGTCGTTATAGGTTCAAAAATAATTATTATTAGTGTAAATAAATATATTTATGTGAAAGTTTATTTATGCATTTACTAAAATCACCGAAGATTAAAAAGTGAAGTGTATACAGCCTTACCACCTGTGCACGGTGAAGGAACATCTGGGTCGTGATTCTAGTAATCCGGGTTGAAGCATCAAAACGTTTTAATTAGAGAAGTTCCGCCGTATTATTCTCGATTACTAACAGCACAACATGTAATATGTAATGTTTTTTTTTTTTTTTTTACAAGAAAGTGGTATTATCTGACTACCATGTTTGTACATCACTTGAAATTAATACTTCTGTAATAAGAGACCCAGTATAGTGAACGTAAGAGAAAATTATATAAGAGCATATTCGTTAACAATAATAACAATTGTTCATTTGAAAAGTCAATCTAGTAGCATGTGATTTACTGAGAACATTTTGAAGTATGTCGTAAATTAAAATTTACTACTTAACCTACGAAGTCGTATATTTTGACAGTTTCATACATACAAATAAATAACAAATAATAGGTATTTATTGAAAACTATAACAAATGTTGAAAATGTTGTCCTTCAAGATCAATGCACTTTAAAATCCTCCGTTCAAAATTTCTGATGATATTCTGCAACATTACTGGATTGTTATTAATTTCCATGCATTTCTGTTCGATTCTCTGTAGCATATCATTCAAATTCAATATAGATGTTCGGAATATGTTATTTTTTAGATAGGGCCACAAAAAGAAGTCGCAAGGTGTTAAATCACATGAACGTGCAGGCCAGGCAATTTCAGTATTTCGACTAATTATACGCTCATCAAAAAATTCTCTTAAATAATCCAAAGATTCTGCAGTACAGTGATAAGGTGCTCCGTCTAGTTGGAAATATGCATTTTGAAGTTCATCATCATGCAACTGATTGATAAATGGTTGTAAAATTTCCGTACGGTACCTTTGAGCAGTTAACGTTCCCTGAAAAAATATTGGCCAATGATTCGCCTTTGGCTTATCGCTGCCCAAACACCAATTTTCTCTGGATGTAGCGATTCTTCATTAATTACATGTGGATTTTCACTACTCTAAATTCTTGTATTTTGTGAATTTAGGTATCCCGTTTTATAAAACCATGCTTCATCAGTAAAGATGACTCTTTGCGAAAGTTCTCCATTATTGTTCATATTTACAAACCAATTACAAAACTGTAGTCTACGTGAGTAATCAATTTCTAACAATTCTTGTACTGCTGTGACACGGTATGGATAAAGTTGCATATCTTTTTTTAATATCTTGTGAGTTGTACCAACAGAAAGGTTTATTTGTTGACTCAAATGTCGAACAGATGTTTGTGGTTCATTTTCCATTATTTCTTCAACACGATTGACAACTTGAGGTGTACGTTCCTTAACTGATCCGCTGCCTGATTTTCTTAACAGACTACCAGTTTCAGAAAAAAGTTTGAAAGTTCTATCCAAAGTATTCTTAAATTGTATATAATCTATTACAAAATGTGGAAACTCAACTTGAAATTCTACCATGCAATCTTGAACTGAATAAACCCATAAACCATCAATTTTATTACCACTTCGAAAATAAGCTTGGACTAAAAAAATTTTATGTTCTAAAGTGAACGCCATTTTAAAACTGGGAAGCAATTTATTTAAACCAGAATCGACGCACGATTATTTTATGCACTAACTGATATTTGTGATTGACATTATCAAATGTAATTTGGATTTACGTTTACGGAACAGCAAACACATACTAATATATATGCGTCTTATTCTATCAAAACTTTCAAAGTAACCTAGATTGACTTTTCAAATGAACACACGTTGTATATATAATAATAAACAAACAAAAAATATACTAGGTGTATGTGTATTTGGATAACTAATTCTTTGTCTCTTCTCAGAATTGTTAATCTGCATAAACAGCTATTGAATCATCCTGGCAAGATTAATACTTGGCTACTAATACGCACTTATCTCCAAACTTTATACAGCAGTAAGCGATTTCATCTAAATATTTACTCTTGCAACTGACATCTTAGACATAGGTTCATTGAAACTTAAGACATGTGTCTGCCTATTCCAAATTCATTACAAAATGTAGAAATTACGTACTATTATTATCGGTGTAGTATGGCGTTTTATCTGTAGCAACGTGGATATTTGTCTGTGTTTGCTTTTGACGACGTATTGTGAAAAATATAAGCCACATTTCCATTTATCATTGAACACGGAGATCTAAAATTGCAAACGATTAAGTCAGGTAAAAAAAGTTTATTTGATAGTTTGTGGTATTTAGAATTCCCACGTTCAGATTTTGAAATTTTCCATATTTACAATTTAAAAACGTTTTGTAATTATTCTTATAAAAATTTGCCTTGTAAATATAATTATTTTTAATTTTTCTCTACTTCCAACCAGGGGGTATCAAACACAATATAGTACAGTGAAAGCTCTCATAGCGGGCAGTCACGGTTCCAGGATTTTTGCCCGCTTATGGGAGGTGCCCGCTTAAAAGAAAACTCTGAGAAATCAAACAGAACTCGTATAATGTAACATGTAACTACTATATAGGTACATATATGTATGTACATAATATGTAATGACATAGACACAAACAAGTTATTTAGGAACAGCTGGAAAATATCTTAAAATGGATGACTGCTTCATTTTCCTTTGCTGTTCTTCCATACGGCACTTCTGAAAATGACATTCCAGATTTTTGATATGTTCAAAAGCCACATAGTCATCTGTAGAAAACTTTTTCAGTTCCCTGATGCAATTTAAAGCTTCTTCTTCTTTTTGTTCTTGAACGTCTTCTATTTCGTCATCGGTCTCGTTCGCTTCACTAACTTGACTGGATGTAGTAGTCTGGTTTTCAAAATCATCATCTTCTGTTGGTGTCTTATCATCAATTTTTATAAATTCGTCTAGGTTCTGGTCACTGGTAATATTTAAATCTTCTGCAGCTCTCCTCATCATCTCCATTGTCGCAAAAACAGACAACGGTAAGTCATCTTCAGAGTCAAACTGAGGAACCGTCGCATCCGTTTTTCTGAACCCAGCCTTTCTGAAACAATTTTGTATTGTTGGAGTGACCTTTTCCCATGCCGTTTTGATAAAATATAATGCCTCTAAAATATTAATCTTTTTTGATAATTCAGATGATGATTTAGAAGAATCTATGTTTGATAAAATATGTTGTATAATCTGGTTGCGGTAATAAAGCTTGAAATTCTGAATGATGCCTTGGTCTAGTGGCTGACAAACAGAGGTTGTATTGGGAGGCAAAAAAATTAATTTCACATTTTTGAGGTGTAATTCTCGAGGATGTGAAGCAGCGTTATTTAAAAACAGCAAAATTTTTCTCTTTTCAATTCCCATTTTTCGATCAAGCTCGATTAACCATTCACCCATTATATCGCCTGTCATCCAGGCTTTCCGGTTTGACATCCACTTGACAGGTAAATCCTTAATGCTTATGTTTTTCAGTGCTCTAGGACGAGCCGATTTTCCAATCACTAGTAGTTTTTCTTTCTGCCCTGTCATACTTGCACAAAACAACACTGTAAGTCTTTCTTTGGCCAATTTCCCACCTACACACTTTTCAGATTTTAAGGAAAGGGTCTTATTGGGAAGCGCGCGAAAAAAAAGGCCACTTTCGTCGGCGTTGTAAATGTCTTCGCATTGGTATCCGAGTAATAGTGAAGGAAGTTTTTATGAATGCATCAACTGTCTCTTGGTTTACATCAGCTGCTTCACCAGAAATGCATTTAAAGCTTACATTATGTCTTTTACGCCACTTTTGTAACCACCCATCAGATGCACTGAAACTGGTGTAGCCGAATTTTTCTGCAATTTGGTTTGGTTTTTTCTTCTAGAAGCCCTCCAGAAATGGGTATCTTCCGATTTCTAGCATTCGCGAACCACTGATAACATTCTTTATCGATGTTGGAACCTTCAGTTCTGAAAAAACTTTTTTTTATGCACATTTACACCAGACTGCCATAAGCGTCTAATGTCCTTATTTTTTGCTATCATCGTAGCTTGCGTCTTTCCTATCGAAAATCGCGTTGCAATAGCCCGAGTAGATAGTTTTTCTTTATCAATTAGGTATATTCACTATTTCCATTTTTTCTTTTAGTGTTAACATTTTTTTTTGTGGAGGCATTGTTAAAAAAGCACACACTAGATTCTCTATCACAACTAAAGCACAAAGAACCAACGACCAGCTGTTTCTTAAACGGTAAATCCCCTAAGGGAATCACCGAGTCTAGAAATGTGTAATGCGTGTTAAAATCTTAATTCGCCCGGTTGTTGGAGCTTCGTGGTCGCTTATGGGAGATATTTTCTGGCTTAGGCTAAAAAAATTGTTGCCCGCGCCTGTTTATAGGAGCGCTCGCTTATGGGAAGGTGTCTTATGTATTAAAAGATAGGGCGAAAATCGATTCCGAACAATTTGGTCGTTTAAGGGACATGGTCGCTTATTAGAGCTGCCCGTTAAGGGAGCTTTCACTGTATATAGTAGACATTTGTAAACTGAACAGTGGGTGGAGCCATCTACGCTAATAAGTCAGAAATATCAATACTAATGTATAATACTAGCGAAACCAACTTAAAACTGTTCTGTTCTCGTCCAATACTAAATGTATTGATCGTAAACATTATATATTATATTATCGAGTTTTGGATGCGTATCATTGTAGAAAACGCACGAAGCAATCCACTTTCGTCATCAACCAAAAACAGTGACGTCTGTATTGCCAGTCTCATAACTCATATCATAACATTCATAACATAACTCATAAGAAGGAAAATAATAGTCTTATATATTTCTAAATTTATAATTCTATGACTATGTCACTATGACATATTTTATATGTATATAATAGTAATTATAGGATTATTTCGATGAATAATATTGATAAAAAATTATAATTTTGACGTCATTTCAACTAGTTTTATAAAAGATATTAACATACGATGTTGGCTATCATGAAAAATTGTTTACATGTAACTGCCGAATCATTTGACGATATTTGGTTGTTAAAAAATTAACTTAAATATGTAATTTTATTTACTTACGGTCACAAAATACATTAATTTGTTACTTATTTTCTTTAATGAGAATGTACTTAATTTGCCTTTAGAAAATTTGGTCAATTTAGGTATAAGTATAATCTAATTTAGATATAAATATAACCTATAAACTTTACCGTAAATTTTATAAGTCGACACATATACACGTATTATAACTATTACATCATAGATTTTAATGACGAAAGTGGATTGCTTCGTGCATTTTCCTTATAAAAAACGAATTATTCTAAAATCATAAAATTTTCATAAACGAGTTTCATATTTGTATTGTATGTACTAAATTCTTTTATATTTTCGATACGGCTTTCATTACATTTTAAAAATACATATTCAAAAATAAAATTATATCAAGATATCAGAAATTTGAAAATTAATATTTACTTATGTCAAGGTATGTAGCGTAGACATGAATAAAGTGGGTTGGGTAAAGATAATGTGTATATTAAGCAATGGCAATGAAGCAAATATTTTTGTTAGTCTTTAGAATCCATGATGCAATTGTATATAGAGATATGGTGACATATACAAAGCGGGATAAATATTTATTTTGCTTTTTATTTTTTTTAACATTTTTCAATTAGCATTCATAACACAGGCCTGCATTTTTCAACTCTTTGAATGTTGATTTAAAAATTTTAACTGTTTTCTAGTAATTGGGTAGCGCTGATTTCAAATCTGCTTTTATTTTTTTTGTATCACGTAAGGTTATTTTTTAAACCAGTAAAATCAAAAAATATAGAAAAAACACGATTTATTTAATTTATAAGCTAGTTTTATATTATATTAAAAAAAATACAAAAATATGTATACACATAGAAACTATTAGAAATAGTTATTTATTCTTTATGCTTCTTAAAAATACGTTTTCGTTTTTCAGAAAAGCTTCGTTTGGTTGTTTTTCTGTCATATTCAGCTAAAGGAAGATCTGAAGGTAGCAAGCAAATTTTTTTGTTTCAACCTAGACCCCAGTACTTCAGAAAGATCTTTTGAAAGTTCCAAATCTCTTACTAAATCATTCAGTTCGGCTTGTGAAAATAGCTGAGGTTGGTTTTGACCTGAGGTTGATGGTTCAAAATCACTATCCATCTGTACGGAGCCGGAAGTTGAAGAGGTTTCAATATCTTCTTGTAGTACTTTGGGGGGTATAGGTACATGATCACTGTGAGGAACTGGTCTGATAGCTGATTTAATATTGTTTGGGTCCAAATTATGTTTCAAAGTTTTTCTATTATGCCCCTTAATATCACAAAGACAAAAGTAGCAATCTTCATGATGATTTTGCGGTTCTCTCCAAACCATCGGTATTCCAAAAGGAAGGCTTTTTCTATTCCCTTTGGTCCAATGTCTTAAACCTTCTTCACATACCTTACAAACAACGTGCGGTGCCCAATCTTTATCTTGATCTCCTAATTTGATTTTGAAATAAGCATAATGTGCATTTTTCACAAAGACACCAATTGGTCTCTTAAACTTTTTCAAGACGAAATATCCACAAATACATATAACAGAAATCATCTGGTTTGTTTTTGCAACACCGGCTAGACATATTTTTAAGCAATGTTTATTTATCAAATACCACGCACAACACTAAAGACAAATTAATTTTACTTGTTTACTGATCGACACTCAAAGCTATAATGAAGTAAATGACATTAAAATATACATTTTGTTTGGAGTGATAAACTTGAAATCGTTCTTCGCAGTACTAATAAATTGAAAGCATAATAAATAGCATTTAGCAGGTAAAAATTCCCGGAAATCTTGTCCAAAATTAATACATGTAATAAAAGATTTACTTCAGGTAATGAGAGCCTATTTAACAAATTTCTTTAAAACCACAACAGAAAATCATTTTTGGGTTAATACCTAGAATTTGAAGTAATACATTCATTTTAAAATGTATTAAAACGCCTATTATAAGATTTTTTTTATATTTTTTTCTTTTTCTTTTGTGCAAAAAAAAATCTGTGGGTGGTATAATTAGTTATTGCTATATAAAAACTGAGCTTAACAAACAAAAATCACGTCATCACAAATTTTATGCAGGCCTGTGTAATTTATATTTGAAAAATATTGCCTTAGATAAATTGAATAATAAAAATTTTATAAAAAAACTAAGAAGATAATATTTAAAGGTTTATAATTTTATTATATAAAGGTGTCCTTGAAATGAAGAGACAACGTATGATAAATGGAAAAATTATATAGAACGTAAATCTAAAATATTGTCAAAATAAGTCAATTATGACGCGAACCCCGAAATTAAAAACACGCTGAAAAATGTATTATGTGACGCCTATAAATTCAAAATATTCAGAATGTGTATAAATAGTAAATACCACACATACACACGCTACATCGTATGTTTACATACATAACAGTTGGACGAGATAGGCACTAACATAACTATTTTTTTTTGATATTGTCGGTCAACTTTAGGATATCGTCTTTTATAATATAGTCGATCGCACAGTGGTGTGACAATTTTTTTTTTATATTTTTGTAATTTTTTTCTCAGTCCGGAATTTTTGGAAAATATTTTAGATTTATATTCTATATATTTATATCTTTCCATTTTTCATACGTTGTCTTTTTATTTTAGGTACACCCAGTATATTATATATATATATATATATATATAGCCGAATTTCCAATATTTATCAAATGGTATATATTAATTGTACGGCTAAGAAATAGATTATTATCAAATAGCTAATTGTTGAAAAGTTTAGCAAAATTCCATCGACGACAGAATATTAATATCTGTTACTTAATAAATAACTTAAGGCATTTCTAACAATACTCAAACGCAAGAACCTTGGTAGCGCAGTGGATAGAGCGTTAGTCTAGAGAATCAAAGGTCGTGGGTTCGAGTTCCACCTAAGGACGAAATTTTTTGAAAAATTTCGTTAAGTAGCGTTATAATTTGTAGATAGCAATATTTACATTTTCACATTACTTCGCGAAATAACATCCTAATTAAATATTTAATATAGCTGAATTTCCAAGATTTATCAAATGATATGTATATATATATTATAACAGCATTTTACCAATAAGCCGAATTCCAAGAAAAATGAAGTTTACATATATATATATGGTATATATTATTGGTAACTTATTCATTAAATAAGAAACTTATTTTAACGTTTCGACATTTAGTGCCCTTTTCGGAAACACATTGATTTGGATACCAGGTGTATAAACAGAAATTAAACAAAATTTAAAATTTTAATTTTTGTTTATACATCGATACGAGATACGAGATAAAAGTAATATTTTTTGGGGGAGTAGCGGCCGGATAATTAAAATAATATTTAATTTGACGTTTCGATACTATATATAGTACCTTTTTCAAAAACCGTAATATTTATTATAAATGTTAAAATGATAAGAGAACGTTATTATAATTAATCTACTTATATTAATTGTTTGTGGTGTTAATATACTGTAACGTATCTGTTACGCATTTCTAAATAAAACTAAACTTTTCACATTAACAGGTAGACCGTTTTTGGCCATGTGTTTATTTTGACGGGTGGAAAGAATGTTAGCTTTCTCAACACTTTGGTGGGGGGGTAACTGTTCTCAGACATGTTTTTTATTTTATTTTTGTGATTATATTATTATACGGGGTGTTTATATAATGGGTAGGTATATAGCTGACAAATTATTTAAATCTGTTCGGTCAGTTATTGAATTTGTATTTTTTGCTGCACCAAGACAACACACCAGCAGTTCTTAGCGGAGAAGAGAATAACTGGCCTCAAACATTCGCTGTATTCACCATGCAACTTCTACCTGTTCCCAAAAGTAAAAACTGCATTAAAGAAAGGCACACATTTTCAGTGTGTAGCAGGAGTCAACCCAAAAAGCGGTAGGCTTGTTACCGGTATTTATGACTAGACTGGCTATATTTATTCCACAAATTCTTAGTCACTTAGAAAGGTTTAAGGTCATTAATCGTTGTTTGAATTTGCATACAAATTCTGGTCATATATTTAACTCGCGATCTCCGCTTTGGTTTACAGGATGTGTCTTTCATAGATATTTATCTTTAATTATCTTAATTTCAAATAGTTTCGTCTAGAAAATTAATCGTATCGCATACTTTTTTGACTAGTATTCGAAAAGAAAAAATAACAATATCGACGTTACAAGTTCTTAGAAATTATTAAATTAATCGCATGTAAAATAATTATTTGTACATCAAAATATAAACAAATAAATCGGAAAAAAGTTAATGCAACAAAATATGTACATTGCAACAGACGCTATGAATACTTATGAGTTACCAAGAAAACCCAGTTGACTTGATTATAGACAGCATCGGATTGAATATTATTCAAACCACACCTGGAAAAACCTTTTTTTTTGTATTATTGTCTTTCTGTGTGAATGTTTAAATGTTTTTGTCTGGTTAGTATTTGATATTTATTACAGAAATTGAAACAAAGTATAGTACTGTAAAACGAAATAGACTTAAATTACTTTTTCTATTTTGCGTTCGAAATGAACTCATTATGAAACCAAAAACAGTATCGAAATGAGCTCTATTTCGATACACTTTTTTTCATTTTTCAATGTTGGCGTTGTTCGAATACAGAAATAAATATCATTGCTGTCATATGATTTTAAGAATTTATGTACATTTGACAGATATGATATATATTCGTATTTTACACAAACAACGTATGTTGTATACAATTGACAACAACATATATATGTTTCTATGTCACCCATGTTTATATTTTTAAATGAAATATCAAGTAATGTTAACGAAAATTAATAAATAATATGAAATATAATATACTACGCGGATAGCAAGATTTAAATTTGAAAATGTCAAGTATCAATGTGACCAACTGCATGCTTTATATAAAAATTAAACTCTGAACTTTCAAATTAAATAATTCCAATTTAAGCAATTTATTAATGTAAAAAACGCAAAATAGAAAAAATAGTATAAAAAACTCGTTTCATAAGGCCTTTTGCCGCACTCGCTCTTTAGAAAACTCGCTGCTACCGCGGCTCGTTTTCTAAACTGATCTCGTGCGGCAAAATGGTGCCTTATGAAACTCGTTTTTTAATATACTATTTTCCCACTCCCCTTATAGTAAGCATACCATTAATACATTTTTTCTGTAGACGTAAGTTGGTTTTACTGAAATGACTGTGATTGTTATGACAACGGGGAGGGGCGTAAGTAATTTACTTACGTCCTTTAGGGGAAAAAAGTGCATCAAAACACGTGTTCTATTAATTTATATTTATGGTAATATTACAGTTTGTACAATTAGTAACATTATTAACAAAATTGGGATATTTATTTATATTTCTTGATAATTCAATGTTATTATTAGAGCTGAGGATGTTTGCGGTACGGCAGGACCGTATGTAGTGCATCCCCACAGTTAACTATTTATCTAAATATTCTCTGAAATGATTTGCCGGATCTCATAAATTAATAGAGTGATATTTTAGTATGCACTGGATATTGTTATTATACAAAATCATAATAGCCATTTGTATTTATGGATCATAAATAATAATACGCATGTATTTGTATTTGGTTGTGAATTCAATTTAAACTTAAAACGAATCGTAATATTTTAACGACAAGCCGTCCTTACAATACATGCATTCGAGACAAAGTGTGCAACTCTACGAATAACTTCCATAATTGATCGAAAATGGACATTTTGGAGCTGAAGTAAAGCCCCTATTCTTAGTATATTTTATTACTGTCGTTAAGAACTATTATTATAAACAACAAAGGCCTTTTATTAGTGTTGAAGTTTTAGTTTCATTGAATTTCCATGTTGTAAGTAGTCAATTGTAAAGTGTTCATTCACAATATTCTAAAACAAGGTGTAAATTTAACTAAAATCCAGAAAAACACATTCTGATAATATATTACTAGATTAGAAGCTGTGTTTATTACTATTTATTATATTATTTTTATAACCAAATGCAATAAAAGCTACGAAAACAAAAGAAACCTCGATTTATTAAAATCTTGTCACACAGCCTTTCAAAGCCTGGCAGCACATATTTTGCATATATTTTATATATACTACCTACTTGAACTAGGTGAATGAAGTTAGAAGTTATAAGTTATAACTTCTAACTTCATTCACCTAGTTCAAGTAGGTAGTATATATAAAATATATGCAAAATATGTGCTGCCAGGCTTTGAAAGGCTGTGTGACAAGATTTTAATAAATCGAGGTTTCTTTTGTTTTCGTAGCTTTTATTGCATTTGGTTATAAAAATAATATAATAAATAGTAATAAACACAGCTTCTAATCTAGATATATACTATCAGAATGTGTTTTTCTGGATTTTAGTTAAATTTACACCTTGTTTTAGAATATTGTGAATGAACATTTTACAATTGACTACTTACAACATGGAAATTCAATGAAACTAAAACTTCAACACTAATAAAAGGCCTTTGTTGTTTATAATAATAGTTCTTAACGACAGTAATAAAATTTTCTAAGAATAGGGGCTTTACTTCAGCTCCAAAATGTCCATTTTCGATCAATTATGGAAGTTATTCGTAGAGTTGCACACTTTGTCTCGAATGCATGTATTGTAAGGACGGCTTGTCGTTAAAATATTACGATTCGTTTTAAGTTTAAATTGAATTCACAACCAAATACAAATACATGCGTATTATTATTTATGATCCATAAATACAAATGGCTATTATGATTTTGTATAATAACAATATCCAGTGCATACTAAAATATCACTCTATTAATTTATGAGATCCGGCAAATCATTTCAGAGAATATTTAGATAAATAGTTAAATGTGGGGATGCACTACATACGGTCCTGCCGTACCGCAAATATCCTCAGCTCTAGTTATTATCACCTACTTTATCAGCAACACTTAATGTCTAATTTATTAAATTCCGAGGTTGTTCACCGTTACTGTTTATCATGATTACATTTAATTTTTGAGGATTTTATTGTCTGGGGAGTGGGAAAAATGTTATAAGCAATTCGGGAGGTAACATTTACCAGTCTCGAACTCTATTGCAAGTCCTCGGGCAAGCCCTCGGACGCAAACTAGTCCTCGACTAGTAAATGTTACTTACCTCCCTTATTTCTTAAATAACTAATTAGGTCTCGGCGATCTTATAATGGGACAATAAAGGAAATTGGTCGTTTTTAGGAGCTTAGAGATTGAAGCAATTTTCAATCTTATTGGAAATCCATTGTCAATATGTGGGTAGTGTTTAGAATATAATTATGTAAACCCCAAAAGCGTATTTATCTTCAATTCTTGGAATTAGATTTTATGTGCGTGCATTGAAAAATATTATTTTACTTACACGTACCAATGTTTACGTAAACTCTGTATATTAGAACATTCTAATATTTGAGGGCATTCATTCCATCATTTCTTAGGAACTTTTTCGTTTTCTATACGCTTTCTAAGTTAGCTAACGTATTTATTATTAAAAAAGCTTTGATTGTGCGTACTCAGACGTTTGGAAGATGATACAGCTGATCACACTTTAATAACTTTATTCAAGAAGCGGTAAATATATACCAATGCAAATTATTAGACAGGTGGTTGAAATATTTCAATCAATATCTTATAACTATACTGGAAATGTAAACACATTTTCAGTATTCGTGAGCGCTTTTACCGGCGGGCCTTTTTTGCCCGTCAGATGTCATGTGATATCTCTTGTCAACTGACAGTATAAGATTGTGCTTATCTTGCGGGAATGAATCTAAGGACATCACTTCATAACTGCCGTGAGGAAATCGTCAGATCGAAACACATGTGTTTTGTACGTTGAAGTAACCATTGATTAAATACGTTGTGTATCTCCATGTGTACAGGATACAGATATATTATTAACATATTTGTATTCACAAATACTTGATGTGCTGATATTTTTTTTGTTCGTATTCTAGGCATTCTGTGGACCATTAAAATTATATTATTTGCTAAGGAAGTAATAAATTTCAATAAAACGATAACTGTAGTAACCCTTTTCAACATAATAACACTCAATTAGAAAAAATACACATTTTAAAAACTTTGTAGTTAATTCTGTTATTTTAATTTAGAAATTATAAATAGGAAATCAAATAAGAATAGCATATTCGAGTTTAGATTTAATGAGATAATTAAATGATATATAATCTAAAAGTATTGTGAAGATCTCTATATTTTCGTTAAATAATATCGTATATTTTGAATCAGATATTAACAACTTCATAGACGTGATTACTAAAGTCAAACATAATACCTAAATGTTAAGATAACGAAGAAGTTTTTCAGTAATTAGCAATAGAACGAACTTTTCTTGTATATATGACAACCGTACATTTAGAAATATTCAGAGTTAGTTTGTTCATAGTATACCAGTTAAATATTTTACTGAGATTGCTTTGTACTAACAAACAATCTTGTAGAGATTCAATGACTGAAAATAATTCTAATCTCTTACAATACAAAATATCTAGAACATTTATAAAATTAGAAATAGTAAAGGGCCCAAATTAGAAACTTGGTGTACCCCTGAAGTTGTTTATTCAAATCACCTTCAAATGACCTTCTGCCTGACGATATACCAATGCACCGCATCCGTATGTTTAGTTCGATGTATCACATATGAAAAAAGCAAACAAAAAAATTGAAAATCTTACTATTATTGCAAATTCACATTTGCTTCTTTTAAACTTCCGAGTTACACTATCTTAAAATATGTTCTAAATGCTAATTTGCAATTAACATTTTAGTCGGATATTAAATTAAACGTACAGGGTTAGTTAAAAGTATGGAGACGGCGATTTATTGTCGTTAATATTCATTTTAGGGAATTATGTTCATTATAAAAGTTTGTTAGGATATTTTGATCTACATTTGAGAATACATATTTGAATTTTTTTTTTCTTCAATTGTTTTTTAGTTACGCCTGTCCGCGCAGTTTTTTTAAATGGGAACTAGTAAATTTTACTCTACCATTCGATAGAGAATTTTTTTCTCTCTACAATAATATTTTTGTTTTTTTTAAATTCATTTTAATAACTTTTTTTACAAGAAAAATTAAACAAATTAATAACAAAGTAAATTAAAGTACGTGTTCAAATTGTCGTCCATTAGTAATTTGACAATGACCCAATCGATTTACAAAACCCCGAACAGAGTTCTGTAAAAAATCTCGGGAAATTTCTTATATCGTTCTGGTAATTCGGATTTGTAAATCTTCGACGTTATCGGTCTTATCTTTGTAAACTTTGTTTTTTTCGTATACCCAAAGAAAAAAATCTAAAGGACTTAAATCTGGCGAAGGGGCTGGCCATTCAATGGTTCCTCGTCTTCCAATCCATCTGTGGGGAAAAACGTTGTCCAGATATTGATGAACATTTACACCATAATGTGGTGGGGCGCTATCTTGCTGGAACTAGATACTGTCATTGGGCAGGTGTTCATTGTTTTCATGAGGATAGAGCGTAGCACAAGCAGGTATTATTCCATTTTGCAATAACTGCAAATACAGAGCCGAAGTTAAATTACCATTGATAAAAAAGGGACCGATAATATGACCGCCTAGAATGCCAACCCAAACATTAACCTTTTGGGGGTACTGCGTAAGGTGCTCCAAAAACCAAGAGGGATTTTCCGATGACCAGTATCTGCAGTTATGTCTGTTTACTTCACCGGTAAGGCAAAAAGTAGCTTCGTCAGAGAAAAGAATATTGTTGACAAAATTTTCATTATTATTGCAAATATTTAACATTTATTCAGAAATTTGAAATCATCTTCCGTTAACTCGTGTACAAGGTGTACCTTATAAGGTTTATACTTTTCACTTTTTAAAAATGACACGATCGATGACTGTGAAATATTGAAATTGGCCGCTAATTGATTGGTTGATAAATGGGGATATTCAGATACAGCCAATAAAATATCCAGTTTGTTATCATCGCTTTTTGCTGTTCTAGGTCTACCACTCCTTGGCAAATCTTTAACGCTACACGTTTGTTCAAAGCGTCTTAAAGTTTTACCAACAACGGATTTAGAAATTGGATTTCTATTTGGATGCGTATCATTAAATTACAAACGTCTTGTAAACTTCTGCGTCTATCTCCATAACCCAACATCATAAGTATTTCAATTCGTTCATGTTCACTTAAACTCGCCATTGTTAATATTAACAGCAACAAATTGCCCAAATGAATTATTTCTGTCAAAGATTTGACGTACACTATAACCACTGATAAAATTATGTCGCTCAAGTTTGTTTATCGCTACGCTTCTGCCTATCTGCGATGTACCGAACATCTATTAAACACATGAACCGGCCTTTTCTTATAAAAAAAGTTATTAAAATGAATTTTAAAAAAACAAAAATATTATTGTAAAGAGAAAAAAATTCTCTATCGAATGGTAGAGTAAAATTTACTAGTTCCCATTTAAAAAAAACTGCGCGAACAGGCGTAACTAAAAAAACAATTGAAGAAGAAAAAAAATTCAAATATTCTCAAATGTAGATCATAATATCCTAACAAACTTTTATAATGAACATAATTCCCTAAAATGAATATTAACGACAATAAATCGCCGTCTCCATACTTTTAACTAACCCTGTATAAACGATAATAACTTTCAAAGATAAAACAAATTAAAAAAAAATTAGCATAATTTTAATCCTTTTAAAATAACGCTTTAAATTTCTAATTATTTTAATTTTTATTAAAGAGACAATGTAGAAAATGTACCGCTTTCTGCGCAAGTTTAAAGCTATAATCAATATACAGTTTAAAAAATTAGTTACTAACTAATTTATCTGTGTCAATTTGTTATGTTACTGTGACAAGAACAACATTATTTAGAAATAACTAATAAATAATCATTTCCATTGTATTTAATGTTTTATGGTAAATGTAAAAGATTGAATCAAGGCTGGTACATACCTAAAAAAAATTTTTTGTATATTCTAACATATTTCTAACAAATAAAAATATCCTTGAAATTTAATTTATTTCATACAGTTGTTAATGAATAAATATATTCCATTTATTTTATTTAAGGAACAATATACTTCAGTGCAGCGGTAATTTTTGAAAGAATGCCAAAGTGTCTTGGCATTTTGATTTTCTATAATAAGAATGTTGATAACGCGCAGAAAATCATGTGCTTGTCATAAAGGTGTAATGCTAGACAACAATGTTTTTCGGAAACATTTGTATAGTGTGATTAAATCAGTTTATTTTGTTTAAAAAATGTTTTCAACCTATCAACCAACTAATTAACAAACGTTAGAAAAATATTTTCACGACTGCGCATACTAATTTAATAAACAATAAACAATCATTTGTTTTTTACGTCATACTTGCGTAGATGTTTTATGATTGGTTGTAAGACGTCAATAAAATATTTGATTTTAATTGAATAAACTGAAAGTGACATATGAACGCCCTAATCTTTAAGCGCCAATATTTATTGACCGATAAAAAGTTTAGGTAAATTTTGTAGACCTTGTTTTTATCTTCCGTTGCACCATAAAATATCGGGAGAAATAGGTGTTTTATGCATATAATTGATACATGAAGACAGATGTAAACTATTTTTAACATTTCAATCAAGTTTAGCGTCTTTGTTTTCTAAAAATGAGAGGTTTTCAATATTTGCATATATTTTGCCTTATACAAGGAACACTCAGAAATAATTGAAACACTAGGAAACTTTTTCGGGTGGATGTTAGAGTTAGTTACACTCTGTATATTTCAGTATTCCTTTATTTTTTTTTTTTTTTTAATATTTGGAAATAATTTTAAATATTTCAGAGACCATTCAATACTTATTCATATAAATAAATTGCTTATTAGCGATTTTATTAAAAGCGTGCTTATAGGGTAGTTTATGAGGGGATGCCCAAAAGAAACCGAACTCATAGGCGGAGTTTTTGTAATACGGCTTTCTGCCGCTAGGGGCGTATAAAGTACCGTTCATACCACTCAGTAAGCCAAGCGTTGTAACTAAAAAAGCTTCCGTTCGGTTTGCATAATTTTTTTAGCGACAGTTGTTTTGTATACTCATCGTTTTTGCAATGCCTGATTCTCGTGAACAACGCACGGAGCTAAAATTAGCTTACTCGAAAAGACTTTAAACATTAAAAACGGCCTCTAAGGATGATGGTATTGGAAAAACTCAAGTGTTTGAATGGTTTTCCCATTTCGAAAGAGGTGAGATGTCAATTGATGACTCGCTCTATGACTCGAACCAATGAAAATGTTGCAAAAATTCGCGAAATCATCCTGAAAGATCGACAAAATTGAAGAAGTTGATCTGAACTGAACTCCAAATCTGGAATGATTTGGAATTCAGTACAGCGAATTTGAACAGAAGATTTGAGGATGAAAAAGGTGACTACCAAATTTGTACCTCGACTGCTGAACAAAAACAATGTCACGTGGAAACATACTGTAGTTTGATGAAATGGTCCAACCTTTTTCCCAAGGTCATTACAGGTGACCAATCGTGCTACGGTTACGATCCTAAAACGAAGCAACAATCAAGACAGTGGAAGACTTCAAGTTCGCCTCGCCCCTAAAAGGCTTGTCAAGTGAAATCAAACGTCAAAATAATCCTGATTTGGGTTTTTCGATGTGAGAGGAGTCGTCTATTCAGAGTTCGTTCCACAGGGTCAGACAGTTAGCCAGACTTTTTACCTGGATGTTTTGGAAAGATTGCGCAACAGTTTCCGGCGGAGGAGGCTTGTTTCGCGGCAGTCGGACAACTGATTTTTTCACCACGATGACACTCTTGCTCACACAACCCTGTATGTGCGCTAATTTTTAATAAGGTGTGACATCTGTGCTCCTATTCGTGTGACCAACCTTGCCCCTACAACTTTTTGATGTCTTCTTCTTTCTCTTTCCTTAAGACTTAGTCTTGTTTCTTCTACTATTTCAATTTTGTTCAGCCTCTTGGGAAGCAGATGTCCAGCTCTCGCAAAATCTCTTGGTAGGTCGGCCTGGAGGTCTCCTTGAGTTCAGTTTTTCGTTCTTTGCCCATTTTGCCCATCGATCCCCCGTCATTCGGTCGACGTGGTCTCGCCAGTATCTTTGTCCTTTTCTCGTAAATTGCACCACGTCTTGGATTTTAAGGTCTGTTCGTATATCCCTGCTTCTTACATGATCTCTCAAGCTTACTCCTCTAATATTCCTTAAGGTCCTCATCTCCGTTGCTCTCATCATGCTCTTCGTTTTTGTTGTGTCCGCTCGGGTTTCCACTGCGTATGTAATCACCGGTCTCACGGCTGTTTTATATATGCGGACTTTACTTTCGATGGACATGTATTTATTCCTCCATATGAGGTCCCTTAGGTAGCCAGAAATTCTTGAGGCTTTATTCATTTGTGTTCTGACTTCCTGTTGTAGGTTTTTGGAGCTTGTTATCTTGACCCCCAGGTACGTGCATCGCATACATTGTCGGATGGGTTTGTCATCTACAGCCAGTTTACATCTAGTGGGTTCTTTTGCTATGACCATTGATTCTGTCTTCTCCACTGATATCTGCATGTTAAGGTTCTTTGCTTTTGTTTGGAACCGATATAGCAGTCGCTGAAGGTCGTCCTCGTTATCCGCCATCAGGATTGCGTCGTCAGCGTAGCACAGTATCCGCATCGATTCCTGTCCCATTCTATATCCTCCATCCACTTCTTTTACGCCGTTGATTATTTGATCCATGATGAGGTTGAATAGTACTGAGCTCAGGCTATCCCCCTGGCGTACGCCCGTCAGTACTGGTACTTGTTCTGTGAGTCCCTTTGGTGTTTTGATCTTGGTTGTATTACCTTTACTGAGGTCTTTTATTATGTTAATGTACGACACAGGTGTCTTGTTTTGCTGGAGTATATCTATGATGTCGGCTATTTGTACTCTATCAAACGCTTTTTTGAGATCCACAAAGCAGAGAAACAGCGGCTTGTTGTATTCTAGGGATTTTTCGATCATTTGTCTAAGGATGAAGATTGCGTCAATTGTCGATCTATTTTGTCTGAAGCCTTGTTGTTCTTCGTTTATTGCTATTCTCTTCATTATCTTTATTGCAATGATTTTTGTAAAGAGCTTGCTTATGCTAGGTAGGAGAGATATCATTCTGTAATTTTCCGGGTCGTTCTTATTTCCCTTTTTGTAGATCGGTATTGTGATGTTGTTTTTCCAATCATTAGGCACTTTTTGGGTCGAGATTATTTTTTGGAATAATAATGTGATTGCTGTTTCCAATTCAGGCCCCCCGTACTTGAACATTTCATTTACGTTTTGGTCTGGGCCGGGGGCCTTCCGGTTTTTCGATTTTATTAGTGCCTCATGTACATCTTCCCGTGTTATGTTGTCCTCTTCAAGGAGCTGTTCTGTGTAGGTGTTGTCTTCATTCTCTCCATTGTCGTCTGTCCGCGTTTCATACAAGCCTTTTACATACCTTTCCCATTCTCCTGGGGTAATGATGTTTATTTGTACTTCTTCGTTTACCGCTCTTTTCCTGTTCCTCAGTGTGTCCCAGATCCTTCTTTGTCCTCCGTATAGGTCATGTTCCATGTCGGTAGAAAATTTTTCCCAGTATGTCTTCTTTATTTCGTTTATGGCATCATTCACTCTGTTTCTGATCGTTTTGTATCTTTGGTATTCCTCTGCTGTTCTTCTGCTCCTATATCTGACGTAGGCTTCTTTCTTTTGCTCTGCCAGCGTTTTCACTTCGTCTGTAAACCATTGCTTTCTATTTTCTCTACCATTTATGTTTACCTTCCTCACTTCGAGTGCCTCTACGGCACCTCCCGTTATATTGGCTTTTATCTTATACCACATTTGTTCGACATCCTCGTCCTCGGTCATTTGTTCGTAGTCATTTTTGCCTTCAGTCTACTCTGATACAATGTTTTCGTTGAGGTGTTGTTGATGTGAAACATCTAAAGGCGCGCCACGGGGGTAAACTCGGCTCTTGAATGCCATCACGCGACCACGTGACATCAGCGCTCCCCTCTCTTCCCCAAACCGCTGGCGTTCCCCTCTTTCTGCAGCGCATACACAATGTGTATATCGGTGAACGTTATAACCTGCCTGTGTGTATGCTGGCACCTCCTCTCTCCGCTATCCCTGCTAGGTATACACTAGACGTTCGACGTTTTTGGATGTGTGTGTGTTCATCGGTGTGCGCTAGAGATGATCTTAACGGTGGTTTTAGATTCACAGTCAAAAGGCAAACGGTGATTTGAAAAGAACAGTGATTGCAATCATTGTTAACAATAAATGAGCGCTTCAATATATTCGCTCATCCCTAGTGTGCGCTATAATTTGATATTATTAAAAATATTTGTGTTTCATAAAATATTAGTTCTAATGAAAGTATAAAATTGTTCGAAGGAATAGACTTTTATTTCAAATCTATTGCATAGATATAAAGTCATTTAGATTTAAATCCAGTTGAATATAATGAAAATCTTGTACCAAAATTATTGAATAGTCGACGAAATCAAAGTTAAGGAACTAAAAATGAAAGTTTCTTTAATCTTTCAGGAATTCCAAAATTGCTAAAGTTACGATAATATTTTTAGGAGTTGCCGATGGTGTAGGAGGATGGCGAGCGTACGGCATCAATCCCGGAGAATTCTCCCTAAATTTAATGCGCACCTGCGAACGTCTAGTCAGATTAGGATGTTTCGCCCCAATCAACCCTTCCGACCTTTTAGCCAAAAGTTATTACGAGCTGTTATTCCACAAGAAACCGATCCTGGGTAAGTACCTAGTTTATATTTTGTGCTAATTTAGTATACAGTAGTTAACACGCGGTATGAAATCGGAAACGGTAGGGGGGCGATGCGCTTTCAAAATACATAATAAAATCAGAGGGCGATACCTACGCGTTAAATGAAATTAAACTCGCAAGATGAAAAATAATATACCGGGGCTAGACGCAAAAAATATAAATAAGAAAATTTACAATTTATGTAACAATACGAATTTGGCGCCTTTGAACACAAAAATACCTTGTCTTTGCTTTAAATACTAGTAGAATGTATTATAATTTTAATTTCCCTTTTAGTTAATAGAGGTCATCAATACAAATTTGTTTCGTGTTTCTATAGTTTAAATAAATATATAGGTATGTAAGAAATTAGGAAGTACCAAGTTAAAATAAAACAAATTTTCTTGTCGGACCTTTTGTTCCAATACATTGCGTACAGTGCGTAATATGTCATTCTGAATGTTTATAAATTTCTTACCAAGTATAAACACAATACGCTCTACTGTTGATCTAATAACTAGAGAACGGACACGCTTACCACATGACGCAAAGCCCAGTGCAGTACTGGCGAAAGGTTGTATTTCTAAAATATTTAATTTTATTTATATAATTGGAAAACGAACGGGTGGTGATCTATAAAATTACGAAATACACATTTATTTGTTGAAAAGTTGTATTTATAAAGTTTTTAGTTTTATTTATATAATTGGAAAACATACGGGTGGTGATCTATCTATCTAAAATTACGAAATACATAATATGTATTTGTTGAAAAGTTGTATTTTTAAAGTTTTTAATTTTATTTCTATAATTGGAACATTTTTTTTATTTGTTCATTTTGTCGTTCAAGTTGAGTAAAGGAGTATTAATATTGACTAGCAATAGTTTCTCAAGGTTTTCTTCTGTCAATTTTGTTCTCTTTGAATTAAGTACATCCTTATAAATAGAAAACGTCCTTTCTACATCGCAACTGGTTATAGGTGCATACTGGAAATATTCTTTTATTTCTTCATATTTAGCCGTTAGATTTTGTGGAATTGTCTCCATACATAATTGCTGCAATGTAATTAAATCTGGATTTCTATTAAGAATTGCTTCAAACTTTTGCCGAAGGCCACATCCGAAGTCACTTGGAATACTTTTCAAATTATTAACAGCCACATCTAATGTGGTTAATCCGTCATTTAATTTGAGATTTCGATTTTCAAAATAAGTGTTTAGTTTTGGCAATTTTCCAAAGTGTTCGTGAAGAAAGTACAACTGATTTTTTAAATTTGGGATTTGTGTGAGCTCCTTGCACTCACCAATACTTCTAGCATCCTCCTTTAGCAGTGTTACGAAATGTTTTAGACTATCGAAATTCTCAGCATAATAACTAGTAGCTTCCAGCCATGTTCCCCATCTAGTTATTACTGGAGTGGGAGGCAGTGACAGAGATGGAAATTTTTCCGTGAAAAGAGCTACTCTCAATGGTGCTTTTCTGAAAACTTTTTTAAAAGCTGATACAAGTCTATCAACTTCCGGAAAAGTGTCTCTGATATATTCACAGATTCTGTGGAGAGCATGTGCTACACAAGTAATATGCAGCATATTAGGATATGTTTTCTTCAATAGTCTGCCTGTTTTTAACATATACGCAGCACTATCACTGACAAATAAAAGTATTTTTTCTTTGTACGTGGCGTCCGAATGAAGCATTTTTTGCAAATTCTCCTTAATGGTTTCAGCAACTGTTTCCGTATCAACTCTATTTATAACACTTGTTGCTATTACATATGAGTTATAGGGAATAGTTGGATGTAGTACACCAGCTACAACATTTACCACACAGCGTCCTAACATATCCACCGTTTCGTCGGCGCTTATCCATATGTATTGATTTAAAAGATGGCTTCTAATGCGTTCTACTGTTCTCGTATAGCACCTAGAAACATCATATTTCCGTAAAGTTGATTCATCAGGAACATTTCGACCAGTATATTTTTTCAGAAATGTCTTCAAAATTGGATTGTTCAATTTAAATAATGGAATATTAGCTGCCATAAAATTTTCACAGAGTTCTTCGTTAAAATTGTCAGATTCCAACGGGTTCAATTTTTTTTCGTGCTTTAACGATCCTACGTGACGTTTTACGGTTGATTTATTGCAATTTTTCAATAACGTTTCACACACTTCACAATAAATTTCGGAATCACTGGCAATGTACATACAATCAGTATGGCCCTCAATCCAACTCGCCATTGTTTCACGATGCCATTCTCGACGCTCTTCCATTGTCTGAAAAAGTAAGAATATTCTAGATCCAAATAAACGAAATTAAATAACGAAATTTTATGCACACTTACGTGAAAATAATTGGAAGATGTTGTTTAAATGAAAAGAAAAGGAATGTACGTGCTATTTCTCTTACGAAATACGATAAACTTATTTATTTTATCTACGTACACGACACCACTGAAAACACTATATTCTCCGAATACAATAGCTGGGTTGTCCATTGTTATCGCTGCGAGACCAGGTGGCCGAGTAAGTCAAACAAATACTTCATTGAATTACGCCGGGATGTACTGAGCAACGTTATACACAATTCCAATTGCCGATTGCGTTTTATGGAAATTGCATCCGTTCTCTGCTAATAACTAATCATTTTGAATAGTACGTGACTATAACCTAATTAAATAAATCGTCGCATTGGGTTTTCGATTGCTTAGATTTAAGTACATATATTTATCTTTCTGAAAATTAATACCTTTTAAAATTCACCAGATCATATTTTTTGGAAATTTCGCCAGATTTCACATCAAAATGAAAAGTTTTCGCCAGATCACTTTCCAATCTATTTACTTAATTTAAGCACCTCGTAAATTCAATTTACATATGTATAGCAAACGCCAATTAAGTTGGCGCGAGGAGGGGGTGCGCAGAAGCCGTTTTTAAAAACGTCCACCCCTACTACTCAAGTAATTGTCAGAATACATTTGTCATTGACGTTTAACAGAACATATTTTGTAATGTCTTTGCTAGGGGATCATACACGCTCAGAGGTTAGAATTATCTGACATTTGATGTAAAACCAAATACAAATCTCCCCACTACTTCTAATCCTGCGCGAACTTACCCCTTCTCGCGCCAACTTAATTGGCGTTTGCTATACATCTTTTAATCGCTGGTGTTCTTTTTACTTTGGAATAATTCCAAATTAGTTTCGTCTGCGAGTTCGTAGTGATAATATCGTATGACGTATAAAACGAATATTCAATATATTAACAGAATGGAAACGATATTTCTTTGTAATCACCGCAAAGGTCTCAAAATGTCGTAAAAATTGTCCACCAAATACTTATATCGATCTGAAGTCACGATGTCGACGATTTGCCGGAATATGGTACAAAGTCCACGATTATGAATCGGCAAGATAAAGTGATTATCAATTTATTCAAGAACAAACCGATATTTACATTAAAACAACCGCAATTGTTAACTAAGAGAAATATATGAATGTCACTATCATGACTATTTATTGTCGGTTATGCGATAATAATTATTCTGTAGCAAGGTACCTCTTCTGTTAATAAACGTTTATTCTGATTGGGATAATGTGATTTTCATAGATAAAACATTTTTTTATGACTTTGTCCTTTTACCAAATGCGAACTGTGATTGGTGAAAGAATGAACCAAAGATTCGTTGAGCAACCGATCAAGCTAAACGTGCGACGCTGTTTCCGCGTATCTTCACAACCAATTTAAACGCTTTAAAGGTGCCTGAAAGTTATAGAAAATGCCTGCTACCTTTTGTAAAACAGTGGTTTGGAGACGACAAATCATTATGAATATAGTGTAGGCCAGGAATCCGTAACACAGAAGACCCGTCGCACGTCCAAGAAGGACGAAAATAATGTAAAGTTTGTATTTTCGGGTTCTTATACTATATGATCATTTATATTTACCCTCTAGCAAGCCATGAAATTATTTCTTGAAAATATCGTGTTGGTAGTGACAAATAAAATACATCTGTCATTATGTGTATGTTCTGATAAATAAAACTCATCTGTCATTAATGTATTTATTAATTGACACTTAAAAATGTTTACAATAAATCATAAAGTTTTTCTGATCGAATCATACTTTAGGAATGGTGTAAAATTAGAAAATGGAGAATGGTCGTACTCCTTGCAGCCTTGTATAGAAGAATTTCGGGCAGAATTTCAAAATTTTCCAACAACATATGACAGTTTGCGGCAATTAATTCAAAAGTCAGTGGGTAAATTCCGTGAAACAGGGTCTGTGTCTCGAAAACCAGGTGCTGGTAGACCACTAAAGCGGACAGTTGAAAATATAGCAGATATTGAGGGACGAATAAATCAATCACCTAAGAAATCGATTCGTAAGCTTTTACAACAAACACAACTGTCATATGCGACCTGCCAGAGAATCCTTAAAAAAGACTTACAAAAATTTCCATACAAATTTCATTGCGTGCAAGAGCTTTTACCAATCGATCATGTAACCAGAGTTAATTACTGTCAGTGGTTCTTAGGTACGATTAATAACGATGACGTTCTTGACAAATCCTTCTGGTCCGATGAAGCATGGTTTCATATATCAGGATATATAAATAAACAAGCAATGCGCATCTGGTCTAGTGAAAATCCACATGAAATTTTTGAAACACCCTTGCATTCACAAAAAATAGGCGTTTGGCTTGCTGTTTCTCGTAGACGGATTATTGGTCCAATATTCTTTAATAATACGATAAATGCAGAACGATATCGTAATAATTTATTGCTACCATTTGTAAATCAATTACATGATGATGAGCTCCGCGAGGGATGTTTCCAGCAAGATAATGCAACAGCCCATAAGACAAGAGAAACGATGGAATTATTGCATGAATTCTTTGATAATCGAATAGTAGACTTTCCACCACGATCTCCGGATTTAACAATTATGGACTATTTCATTTATCCACATCTAAAAAATAGACTATTTACGAATCGTCCACATACAATTGAAGAACTTACTAATTCTATCCGAAATGTCTGTGGAGGAAATTACACCACTAATTTAAGGAATGCCTTCAATAATATGAGACGAAGAGTTGCGCTATGCATAGAAAATGAAGGAGCTCACTTTGAACATTTATTGTAGCTGTTTTTATTATTAAACTTTTTATTTTTTCAACTGAAACGTTTGTATGTAATTATTTGTCAAAATGACAAAACCTAATCTGTCATCAGTATAAAATAACCTATATCACACACACGCTGCAAAATAAGTTAACTTAAATTATGTACCAACTTAAGTTTAAAAAAGAAAAATGTCATTGCCTTCTAGAGGGTAGAAATATATGATCATATGGTATAAAACTAACGGTAACGTAGACACACACTATATTAATAATAAAAACGAATAACAATATAAAAACTAATTACTAACAATAAGCACATTTATGTATTTGTATTTGTGTAAGTTCACTCGGCGGTAATTCGGTATCGAATGAATGTCTCCCTCCATTTCCAGTCTTCTTATAGTCTATAGACCAGCGATGCACATACCGCGGGCCGCATGCGGCCCCTCAACGAATTTTAAAAATTGTTCGAAAAACTACAAAAGTAGGAAAAAATCCATTCAAATCAATATTTCTCAACTTATTATTTTATTCTAACTTTTGTAATTGTTAGTAAGATATGTATCTTTAAGTACCTACTACTTTCTTGTTCAGGTTTACTACGTAGGACAGGTATGCTCCTCGTCGTTCCAAGCATATTGTTACGAGACTAGAAATCTGTCGAACCAACTAGATTACTCGAAGATTCGCGAAACGTCGGTATTGTCCCCGAACAATGTGGTAGGTTCTAGATGTTGGGTAACTCGTATAAATACAAAGCATCGCCCGCTATCGGGGTAGTTAAGTTTTAACTTAACGTTATATTGTTTGAATTGTAATTTGTGAAGAATAAATATTTCGTCGTTCGAACTTGGCATCTACCTACGTAACAATATATGTAATATCAATTTTGATATGGATAAACCAGGCCCCCAGTAAAAAACGTAGTCGTAAGGTTGAAGATGAAAATCGACAGTTTCAAGATATTTGGACCGAAAAATACTTTTTTATTTCATCGCATAACAAAAGTGTCTGTTTAATATGCAAGAGTAGTGTTTCTATTCCGAAGGAATATAATGTGAAAAGGCATTATGAAACCCAGCATCATACTTTTACCAAATTAACCGCCGAAAATCGAACGCAAAAAATTTCCACTTTACAAAGGGAACTAATAGGCCAGCAAGCTATGTTTACAAAACCAATTCCAGATGCTGAAACAGCTACTGAAGTTAGCTTTGAAATATCTCGAATAATAGCGAAAACTTGTCAGCCTTTTAAAGATGGTGAGTTTGTTAAACAGTGTTTAGATATCGCCGCAAAAAAAATGTGTCCGAAAGATGCAAAGAGATTTGAGAAAATTCAACTAAATCGGATGACTGTTCAAAGAAGACTTACCACATTAGCAGCTAATATAGAAGAGCAATTAGCTACGAAATCGGAAAGTTTTGAGTATTTTTCTATAGCACTCGACGAATCTACAGATATAAGTTCCACTGCTCAACTCTTAATATTTTTACGAGGTGTAACGCAAAATTTTGAAGTGAGTGAAGAACTGATTGGTATGAGTTCTTTGACAAGTCAAACCGAGGGGAGTGACATGCTCAAAGCTTTTCTGGAAAAATGTTCTATAATGGATTTGGATTTAACGAAATTATCTGGAATTTCGACTAACGGAGCACCTTCAATGGTTGGAAGTAAATCTGGGATAATAACTATGTTAAAAGAGTATTTACAAACTAAAACCATAGATACCAAGGAATGAATGCGTTTTATTGCATTATACATCAAGAGGCCCTCTGTTTAAAATTATTGGGATTTGAAAATGTGATGAAAGTTGTAGTACCTACTGTAAACTTTATAAAATCATGAGGTCTCAATCACCGACAATTCACACAATTTCTCGAGGATATTGAGAACGAATATGGTGATCTCCTGTTTTACATTGAAGTAAGGTGGCTAAGTCGTGGGTTGTCACTAGAGCGGTTTCTTAACTTGATTGAAGAAATCAAAATATTTCTGGCGGAAAAAAGAAAAAGGACATCTCCGAACTCGACAACCCTAATTGGCTGTGTGACTTAGCGTTTCTTGTAGGCATCACAAATCACTTGAATGTCCTAAATACGCGACTCCAAGGCAAAGATCAATTGATTTCGCAGTTATACTCTCATGTTTCGTCCTTTCAATGCAAATTGAGTCTTTACAGTCTTTTTACAGCCATTTTCCGAACTACAAAAGAAATTATGTAGAAATTCAATAAAACTGATGTCAATTTCGCTTATGTTGAAAAAATTGATATTTTAATTCAAAAAAGTTAAACCTCTAATTAAACATTTTCAACAATCCTTTCAACATTTCACCTGAAAATGCACCGGAATCAATACAGCTGGAATTGATAGACATGCAAAATGATGATAATTTACGAAACAAGTTTAATGAAGGTAATTTACTCAACTTTTACCGTTGCGTTGACAAAACCGCTTATAAAGAGTTGCGAATAAATGCATTGAAATGCTTATTATATATAACGAGCGTTCAACTAAATTTTACCTCGAAGTTGCCCATGGAAATTATACGTATATCTTAGCTTTTTACTTAAGTTCTCTTAATATGAATTTTGTTGGTTATGAACTATTTGAATGACATGATAAATATCAAAATAATAAAATTAAAATATTTAACTAAATGAGATACGTTTATTTGCAACAAACAAGTAACATTTTATAAAAATTGTTGAAAGTGGCCACCACCTTGTTCGAGACATTTCTAACATCTTCTTCTAATGAAGGAGAAAACGTTTTGTAGTAGCATATCGTCGATTTCGTTAATTATTTCAGCAATTCTGATCTGAATGTCTGCAAGATCAGGTATCTGTACCCAAAAAATTGAGTTCTTTAAAAAGGCCACAGAAAAAAATCACAGGGGTTAACATCACAAGATCTTGTTGGAAATTCATGTTCGATGTTTAAACTTATCAACCGATTTTGATACATTTCCGTATCATATTAATTGTTTCACAAGCTGTGTGCACTCTAGCTCCGTATTGTTGAAAGTAACCCTGATTTATTTCTTCTTCATTAAGCTGTTCAATAAATGTCATAATAATTTCTTGTCGATACCTTTCTCCTTTAAAGAAAATACGGCCAATGATTTTCCTTCGACTAATCGCACACCATACACCAATTTTCTGTGGATGAACAACATAACAGTCATGCGGTTTCTTAGTATTCCACATCCTTATATTTTGTGAGTTAACATATCCATTCAGATAAAACCATGATTCATCTGAGAAAAATTTTGTCAAGAATGTCATTATCAAAATTATTTAAGAACCACTGACAAAATGTTGTTCTTCTAGGATAGTCAATTTCTTTGATTTCTTGATAATAGGCCATGCGATATGGAAATAAATGTAAGTCTTTTTTCAAAATTGTATGACAAGTGCCAATTGAAACACCCACTCGTGGAGAGATTACTCGTATGGATGTTCCTGGTGTATCATTCATAATTTGCGTTACATCGTCAACTAGCTCTTCCGTACATTTTTTCGGACGGCCACTGTCTTCTTTCCGTATAACACTCTCTGTTTCTCTGAAAACCTTAGTGCAATATTTAACTGTGTACCAAAAACTATCAAAATCAAAGACGAAGTTTGGAAACATATTTCTAAATTCCTCTAAGCATTCTTCAAGAAAATCGTGCCATTGTCCGTTAATATTACGTCCTTTCCAAAAATAAGATTCAACCATGAATGATTTGTGTTGAACAGTGAAAACCATTTTAAATCAATTTTAAATTACAAAGCAATTTCAAAAAGCTCCAACTAAGTATACATCAGAATAAATAGTCTGTCAAATTGACAACTGATGCAAATGTAAATAGTACAAGTTACGACAAACATTTTTATTGTCATGGACTACTAGAGGTAAAATTTATTTGAACGCTTTTTATATGCAAGCTTATTTGGATCGACGTATATTTGTGAGCAAACGTTTGAAGTGATGAAACTTAACAAAACAAAAAATCGAAGCCGTCTGGCAAATGAAAATCTGGAAGCAATTTTACGTGTGGCGACAAGTAATGTGCAGCCAAACATAAACAAAATTGTTATGTCAATGCAATGTCATGCATCAAAATAATAATACATGAAATATTACATTGTAATGATTAGATTACATTACGATTACATAATTACAACAAACATTTTTAAATGTTCTTTTATTTTTATCATTTGTAGTAATTCATACTATTTAAAAATAAAAATATTTGTGTTGTTAATAAGTATTCTTTGTAGTGGCCCCTGTTCCCTATAAGTCTGTGCATCCCTGCTATAGACCTTTGAGAATATCCCCGAAGTTCCCGAAGATGGTGGTATGTTCGCGCATGTAAGTCATCGTTTGACTGTTCGCGAATATTGTGTCACATCACAATAATATTCAAGTCTTGGATTGGCCCTAACAACCCTCCAATGCAAATATATAGGCTTTAACGAAGGAAAAAATCTATGTAAATCAGGACATTATAATAATAATAATTCCTGCCTTAACATCCCCTAACAGCTTAAAGCCAATTGCAGGAGGCATCGGCAAGTCAGTTAGTTATTATTACGACTGCGAAATAAGACAAAAATTACCCATCAACTATGTGTAAAAGTTTACTTTCAGTATGTCGAAACGGTGTCGTACAATATGGACAATGGTAGAGATTACTGAATGTTATCGGAAGAGTCGGAAGTTCTTTTAGATGTTGTATTTGGTAACAGAAATTGTTTTATTTTGTTGTTGTTTTCTCCATATTATGAAGAACGCTTTTGTCTTAACCATTCTGCAAGTCAATATAAATAGAAAGGTAGCTCTGGAAATATTTTCTTATTTTTTGTATTTTCTAGCGTTACAATACAAACTTGTTTCTTTATTTTATCATAATGTCAAATTTAACATAAAAAATGTAAAAATTATGAATTTCTATTAGTATCTAACAATTGACAGTGTAAAGAATATTTAAAATTTAGTTGTTTAATTAAAATTGCCAGAAATTATCAAATATTAACCTCTGTTTATATCAAATAATCGTTTTAAACTACATAGGAACAAAATATATTCAAGTCATAAGATAGCATAAAGATTTCCAAACACTTGGAAAGTGTACGAATCAAATTCAATCAATAAACCTATAATTTGATAAAAATTACGACGACCGTGACATTCTAACTTGACTTATTTATAACGCGTAATTAACTATTATTGTTTAGTAATTCATTAAGTGTTTGAACAATTTCAAGAAATTTTCGACCGCTCTGACCTAAAGTAACGACCTTGTGTCACATGAATAGAGTTTAAAGAAGCGATTTTATCGATTTCAAAGTAACCTATCCAAGACATTGTCTTGGATAGACCTTTGTGGCAGTGATTTTTTAAAAATATCTCTTGTGGCATGAGGAAACCGCTGTGTGTTCGCACTTACGGAATTCTTAATATACCGAGAGAGTTGTAGATCTGTAAGATAATTATCTGGTCATTTACAATATTCAAGCAATGTTTAGACAGAGGAAGGACGATGGGAGGAAAGCACAGCATAGTTGGAAAAATAACTGAATAAGAAGTAATGAACCGGATATATAGTACTGTGGTGTAGACTGAGATGGTTAGGGCATATCTTGAGAATGCCCAACAATAGAACACTAAAGAAAATTTTATAAAGTAACACAGGAAGGAGGAGGAGACGTGGCAGGCCTAGAGCGAGATGGAAAAGTGATGTGACAATATATATATATATATATATATATATATATATATATATATATATATACATATATATATTTATTTAACGGCCAATACAGACCCGATCAGCCAGATACAGTAATCGTTGCCACACCCGCTGAAACGCTGTCAAGCCCGGTTTTGGGTCTGACTACGTTTCTTGGTATATTTAGGTCTATTTTTCAATGCTTATGACAAAAAATGGCTTCTGGTAATTTTTTTTTTGGGACCGAAAACGCGGAATAATTTCAACGTATATACTAGTTCAGTTCCGGCGTTTCTTGGTAGAGGGCCAGATGTATATGTATAAAAACGTTTATTGCTACTTTGTCAAACCCACTATATTATACCGACATTCTCAAGCCCTAAAACTGGCAACTACGTAAATTAATTTTAACGTAAAACCCACTTGAATTATACTCGTAGAACAAACGTTATAGCCTTCTTACAATCACTTCTCTTTATCACTTTAAATTACTATCGATTACAAAATATTAAAAGCAAGCACTGTAATAAATACTGTTATGTGACAATAACGTATTGATGAAATCTGTTAGTTAAGCTGTCAAATTTTGAAGTATTATTATTTCCTGGATCCTGAATAAGTTTAACATTCATTCTCTTTTAAAACTAAATATATTCGCAAAGTAAATCACAATAGTATATTAAAAAACAAGTTTCATAAGGCACCATTTTGCCGCTCGAGATCAGTTTAGAAAACGAGCCGCGATAGCGGCGAGTTTTCTAAAGAGCGAGTGCGGCAAAAGGCCTTATGAAACGAGTTTTTTATACTATTTTTCTATTTTGCGTTTTTTACATTAATAAATTGCTTAAATTGGAATTATTTAATTCAAAAGTTCAGAGTTTAATTTTTATATAAAGCATGCAGTTGGTCACATAGATACTTAACATTGTCAAATTTAAATCTTGCTATCCGCGAAGTATATTATATTACATATTATTTATTAATTTTCGTTAACATTACTTGATATTTCATTTAAAAATATAAGCATGAGTGACATAGAAACATATATATATTGTTGCAATTGTATACAACATACGTTGTTTGTGTAAAATACGGACATATATCATATCTGTCAAATGTACATAAATTCTTAAAATCAAATGACAGCAATGATATTTATTTCTGTATTCGAACAACGCCAACATTGAAAAATGAAAAAAAGCGTATCGAAATGAAGCTCATTTCGATACTGATTTGGGTTTCATAATGAGTTCATTTCGAAAGCAAAATAGAAAAAATAATAATGTTTGATAATATAAAAACTGCAGAAAATATAGTTTCATTTTAGTTTTTATATTATCAAACATTTTTTAGATTTTGTATTGTTTGCGAAATTATTTCGGAAACAATACAAAATTTAATTACAGGTTTCGGTAAGGATTATAAACAAAGGTTTTCACCCGTACCCAATCGCTCGTAAATATGTTCGAATTTATTAACTCCAGACATTAATTTTTCTTAGGGGCTGCTTTTCTTTCAATGTGTGTTTAGCACAATCTCTTTTTCTTGAGCTGGCCAACTAATTCGTTTTGATTTCTTTATTTTTTTATCATTCTTTACATTAACTTGTTTTCTTGTACCTGTAGCTTTATCAAAAGACGTGTTGACTTCTGTATTTGGCTTGTTACTACACATCACACTTTTTGATGACGAGAAGTCAGATATATTTTCATCTAAATCTGAAAATATATCTTTTGAGTTAAGATTTAATGTTTTTGGTACATTTTCATTTGTTTGTTCGTGAATGTTTATTTGATGCTCGATTTCTATCTCTTCCTGATCTATTTCCACGTCCTTCAAATTTTTTCCTTTCAATTCAGCCCCTTTCCCAGAATTTAATAGCATTAATACTTTAGCCACTTTAGCAGTCTGGTAAATATCATGAAATTGTCTGAAACATAATAACTAACACAAAAAAAAAATAAACTAACACAAGGTTTCAGTAATTCAGTTAATTAATCATTCATTTTTACTAATAAAAATGTAAAAATAAAACCTTATCCAAAAATCTTCAAAATAGTATCATTTAAAAAAACATACTTCATTCTATTTTCATTACCTATAAAACTCTAGATGTGTTTTCTCAGTATGCCCCATAAATTTAGCAATCTGTTTCATCCTCATTGTTTTCGAAGTTCATTACTTGCAGTATGGTGGCAATTTGTTTACGGAATCTGGTGCTTGTTAACAGCTCAGGGTTTTTAGCTCCACATTTTTTAGCAAATTTTCGCAAAATTGCTTGGGCACTCATCCAGCGATCATGAGATCCAGGATTGGCAAATATGTATTTGTTAGATTTAGGCACAATCTCGGGAGATTTCCTTATGGTTAAAATTGAGTCAACATATTGTTGCATTTTTTTGGTGAAAAGAATGGGCACGGGTCTGCTACCTTTCCCAAAAACTACCACGCGTTTGAGACACGCACTTAGTATTTTCTCTACTTCGGACAATGAATTAGTACATTCTGTTTGTATAGATGAAATGTTTCTTTCATATGATTCGATATCTAAAAATTGTACTTCACCCATCCTCTTTCTATTAAAAGTTAAAGCCAAAGTACATTCACATAACAATTTGTAGTTGACCTTGATTTCCTTATTGTGTTTTAATTCCTCGAATGCTTCATTTGCTTTAGTAGTGACATACTAATTAAATAGCATAACGTCTTCTGTCACTGGTACTAATTTAGGTTTTATCCATTTTTGCTCATTTCAAATTTTATTTGCTAGGCTTGAGAGATCATTGCACTAATGAATGACTATTAATCATGTCTCTTATCTCTATAATATTTTTCACAGTTTCCTCCTTGTTACATTTTTGAAATAAATTATTCTCTGTTATTATAGCTTTTTTTGCAATGTCACATAAGAATTTTAGATTGGTTCCGAGATGCAGTGCAAGAGAAGATGCTTTGAAAGCTTGTGTAGATGGATCGTAACAATTAATTATTTTAGCAGCCGCAACAACGTCGCTATATATTTCTGGTTTTAGAGCATCAATTAAACTTGTTATAGTCGTTGACTGCTTTAGGACAATTTTAAGTCGAGCTAACTCTCTCATCTTATTAGAAACAACAACAATCATTTGTTTTCTTTTGTGTTTGTTTAGATATGATTCTCCAAAAAGACAAATGAGTGGATCTGTTTTAGCAGTTAGACTAATTTCGTTTTGTCGCATTACAGCAAAAACTTCTTCTTTTAATCGACTTTTTAACAAATAGTTGCCAAGTAAACCTGTTGTGGCCAGAAAAGTTTGCGATTCCGATAAGTGTTGTTTTCTGCCAGCATTGCTTTCCGTAGTTACTTTTGCCTTACAGACTTTTTTGTGACGCCACAAGTATGATTTTTTAAAATAGCCTAAACAGTTTACTCAAGGAACGTAATCTTTCTGTTTATCTTGAAATTTTGGAACGACTGAACAATATTTTGGTGGTCGTCTTGTTGGTATTAGTTTGTTCTTTTCGTTCATTAGAATAAAGTTTCATTTTTTTCTCAAAGCACTTATAGCATCTCTCCTTTTTTGACTTTTCACAGGAAATTTCGAAAATTTTTTTACAGGTTCTTCTTTATATTTTCTCAATAAGTGTCTGGAAAAATGTCCTACCTCTTCAAAACAAAAGCAGCAGAAGTTCCTTTCTGTATTCAAATCGGTACTTCCCAATAAGCTGATCTAGAAGTCTTTTCGTAAAGAAAACGTTATATTTCTAGTAACACATACCTCTCCGACAGTAGTAGCTTGATATGGAAATTCTTTAGAACTAGACGACTTCTCTGTAAATTCCGAACTCGATTCTGAAGTTTGTGGGACAAAACTGCTTCAATCGATGGCGAAATCTGTTCTCTACTGCTCGATGGTAAGCTTGTATTTTTCTCTTGGTTGTTTTCTACACTATCTCTCCGTTCACTTTTTTCTTCATCGTTTAATAATTCGCGACTTGTGCCTGTTCCGATATTATATTGGGTTTGTAAATTCTAAAATTGTATAAGTTTACAAGCTCTAAATTTTTATATAAGTCGCAAAAAAATGCAAATAATGGTTTCTTAATCATCGGTAGCAATTTTATTCCCATAACCAAACGAATGGACTTACATTCCATTCATTTCCGCTTTCCAACGTTATTGCAATATTTTCTTTTGTAATAGGTATTCCAACGTCACATCTATCATCGCTGGTGTTTTCGGAAGACGCCCTAAACTTATAAATGTCTTCTGTGTTACTTGGATTCACTTGAAAACTCGATTTATTTTCTAGAACAGGATTCCTTTAAATAATAATAATAAATTATTATATAAATAATTCATCTTACGATCAGGAATCAAATTATTTTCATGTATAATGCCTAAATAATGATAATCCTTTTCTCTTGGTGAGACTTCTTCCAAGATAGGTCCTGCATTCAAAAATTATACGTATTAATATTTCAGATTTTGCTTTTCCTAAAATAGCTTACATTCAGCTTATTGGTTGCTTTTTTTTATTGTTCCATAGGTAGCTCAGGTTTGACCACAACTCCAGAAGATTGCTTATAAGATAAGAAATTAAGCTAATTTATCAATCTTCTTACCTTTTTTTACTAAATTTACTATAAACCTTCCACGCTCCATAGCGACACAACAAAAATAATTTCACAGGCATACACTTTTTTTAACGACTACAAGAAGCTACATGTTCTAGGAGAACTACTCCTTTACTTGCTTTACAAGTTTTTACATTCAAAGGGGCAAGTTTGACGGTCTTGCTAACGTCGACTCAATGTGTTTTGTTTATAGATATAATCGTTAGAAGTTTTCAAATTGATTCTTTTCAAAACCAACAATTTTTTAAAAATGAAAGAATTAACATACTAGTTATCGTAATATTTTTTAGTTTAATAGTTGATCCTATAAAATAAAAGGAGAAACAATTACATTAAGAAGACAAATCTTAATGTCGTAATTGGTACATTTTTAAACAAAATAAGTAGTAACATTTAAACAAATATTTTATTACAGTAATCCTTAAAGAGAATTCTAATTATATGGATAAGAGCGTATCTTTATTGAATATATGTAGTTCACTATGCTCTGTATTGTCAATACATCATTAAAATATAGTTACATTTAAATAGGTCCAGAGCACTATTACAGCGTCCACCGGCCATTTATCGTTTACGGTATCTTTTTATATCAGAAACAAGCTGTAGGTATATTAATTCTAGTATTATTTGAAGAATTTGATTTACTTAATTTCAGCTCTTGTAATCTCAGCTAAATAGCCGTGTCTCAAGATTTAACGAAACCGACAAAATTAGGAATTTCTGTAGGTTCCTATTGAAAGCGGTAGCGTATATTACCATATAAAGAATACTGAAGGAAGTATAGATTCTCTATTTTTTATTAGATATATTCAGAGTGATAGAGTAATGAAAGTAAAATAACTAGCAATAATGAATAAAAATGTCTAAATTAACATTAACACAATCAGTTCTTATTATATACATGTACGTACATTTGTATATTTAAACGTAGGTACTTATTGATTTCTTTAAGCAAGAAAGACTCTAAATCAAAGCTATATTTTATAACAAGCACAGAACTATCCAAACAGATTGGTTATGTATACTTGGCAATGCTGCCGGGAATCACGAAGTTTGGTAAATATACCACTTTTATACACTGGGTTTGGAAAGACGGTGGAATTGACGGGTTTAAAACCGTACATTAAATAGCAACTCGTGTGTTATACACTGGGATTGGCTTGGTATCATGAACATACTGGGTCTAGTTACGTCGGCTGAATAAATATATATATATATATATAAACATCAATAACTAAAAGGAGAAAACTTAAAACAAGAAAATATGGAAAGTCCACTGGATCTACTGACCATGCAGAATATATATATATATATATATATATATATATATATATATATATATATATTTAATGTTTAAAGAAATTTGTTTTTTCTTTTTTATTTTATTGGCCGTGTTTTAATATTAAAAATAATAGATTTTTATTGGTTTTAGCGAAACGTCGCAAACAAACATCTAAATTCAATAAAAAGGTCGCTAAAACCAATAAAAATCTATTATTTTTAATATATATATATATATATATATATATTGATATAATACGGTGAAAGCCGTGGAGAATTGCCTCACGTTCTGGTGACAATAATGTGATAATATAAAATAAGAAAAGTTAATATATTTATTAAGCCTGAAGACTACTCAATCTCTAGGGTCTCGAAGCAAGTTCCCGATACACAGACAAACACTTAAAAATACATGAAATAAAACAAAAAAGTCAAATTTATGTATAAAAATATATTTAAATAATATTATGCCGATTATCACAAGATACAAAAAACATTTAGTGAGACATTTTAAAATCAAAATTAGGTATGTGATATAATATGATATTATGCTATCTTTCGTTCAACAATATGAAATGGATTGCCTATTCAAATACTAGACAACCTAATCGTACGTCAAGATCTAAATTAAACAAGTTTCAAGATTTCTAAATATAACTTTAAATCTGACATTTAAAAGCAATGTGAAATGACATTTGAGATAACGTGAGTAAATGACATATAGAAATGTGACTGCAAGTAATGTTATATCTTTTATAAACATATAGGTTACAATATTTCACTTAAATACCTGATGGATACGTTAAATTTTGAAGATCACAAATTCATCATGTTCTTTGGACGTAGTACACAGGATAATATCCTACAGAAACATCAAGGTTTGATGTCAGTTGCTCGACTTAAATTGCTGGTTAATATCCTAGTCGCTGAGATGCTTATGATCCTATTTTGCAGGGTATACCACAAGGTTATGTTCAAAGTTAGAATCTTGATAAAGTGTTCTTATTTCAAAATAATCCAAAAAGGAATCCAGAATCTTCTTTATGAGCGTTGCATTAACGTAAAATAATTCTTCCGCAATCGCATTTATCTATATTCTTCTTATATGGTAAATATATCCAGTGTATATTATTATACCACTTCCTTGTAATTAATAAATGTCCATCATCATTTAATATGTTGAATATAAATGGGATATTAATAAAAAAGAATATATTTTTATAATGCAGATAAAAAAATCTTTTTCAATCAGTCAAAAAATAATAATAATCTTGTTTTTCGTCGTCAAGACTCCCATAAGAAATTTTGTAATAGCATAAATCAAATATTCTAGGAAATTATACAATGGTTTCTAGTATAATATAAAAGATAAAATAATAATAAAACCCACTCACGTAATCTCAATTACAAATTTAAAATATGATGTTCACAGAAGTCATAAAAATAACAAAGCTTACAGTAATTTGTTCACAAATGAAATAAAACATAGTTGGTTTTATAAATCCAAAATCATCGCGGAAATAAGTTAAAGTTAATTTATTAATTAGCAAAACATTAAAATAGATTAAATATAACATACAATATTAAACAGTATCATGATTTCAAAAACCAATTATGAATTTATTACAAAATTCTTACTATAAAGTAATATTTCATAAATCTGAATATTCTAGATATAACATTATTGAAACCGATATCTTATTAGTAAAAGTATTAATTAAAAAGATAGGTTGACTCACAACAATATATATATATACAGGATTAGTTAAAAGTATGGAGACGGCGATTTATTGTCGTTAATATTCATTTTAGGGATTTATGTTCAATATAAAAGTTTGTTAGGATATTTTGATCTACATTTGAGAATATTTGTATTTTTTTTTTCTTCAATTGTTTTTTAGTTACGCCTGTCCGCGCATTTTTTTTTAAATGGGAACTAGTAAATTTTACTCTACCATTCGATAGAGATTTTTTTCTCTTTACAAAAATACTTTTGTTTTTTTAAAATTCATTTTAAGCGTAGCGATAGACAAACTTGAGCGACATAATTTTATCAGTGGTTATTGTGTACGTCAAATCTTTGACAGAAATAATTCATTTGTGCAATTTGTTGCTGTTAATATTAACAATAGCGAGTTTAAGTGAACATGAACGAATTGAAATACTTATGATGTTGGGTTATGGAGATAGACGCAGAAGTTTACAAGACTTTTGTAATTTATTTAATGATACGCATCCAAATAGAAATCCAATTTCTAAATCCGTTGTTGGTAAAACTTTAAGACGCTTTGAACAAACGGGTAGCGTTAAAGATTTGCCAAGGAGTGGTAGACCTAGAACAGCAAAAAGCGATGATAACAAACTGGATATTTTATTGGCTGTATCCGAATATCCGCATTTATCAACCAATCAATTAGCGGCCAATTTCAATATTTCACAGTCATCGATCGTGTCATTTTTAAAAAGTGAAAAGTATAAACCTTATAAGGTACACCTTGTACACGAGTTAACGGAAGATGATTTTGATAGGAGATTACAATTTTCTGAAGAAATGTTAAATATTTGCAATAATAATGAAAATTTTGTTAACAATATTCTTTTCTCTGACGAAGATACTTTTTGCCTTACCGTTCAAGTAAACAGAGATAACTGCAGATACTAGTCATCGGAAAATCCCTCTTGGTTTTTGGAGCACTATACGCAGTACCCCCAAAAAGTTAATGTTTGGGTTGGCATTCTAGGCGGTCATATTATCGGTCCCATTTTCATCAATGGCAATTTAACTTCGGCTCTGTATTTGCAGTTATTGCAAAATGAAATAATACCTGCTAGTGCTACGCTCTATCCTCATGAAAACAATGAACACCTGCCCAATGACAGTATCTGGTTCCAGCAAGATGGCGCCCCACCACATTATGGTGTAAATGTTCGTCAATATCTGGACAACGTTTTTCCCCACAGATGGATTGGAAGACGAGGAACCATTGAATGGCCAGCCCGTTCGCCAGATTTAAGTCCTTTAGATTTTTTTCTTTGGGGATACGTAAAAAACAAAGTTTACAAAGAAAAGCCCGATAACGTCGAAGATTTACAAATCTGAATTACCAGAACGATGCAAGAAATTCCCCGAGATTTTTTACAGAACTCTGTTCGGGGTTTTGTAAATCGATTGGGTCATTGTCAAATTACTAATGGACGACAATTTGAACAGTTACTTTAATTTACTTTGTTATTAATATGTTTATTTTTTCTTGAAAGAAAGTTATTAAAATGAATTTAAAAAAAACAAAAATATTATTGTAAAGAGAAAAAAACCTCTATCGAATGGAAGAGCAAAATTTACCAGTTCCCATTTAAAAAAAAATGCGCGAACAGGCGTATCTAAAAAAACAATTGAAGAAAAAAAAACAAATAATCACAAATGTAGATCAAAATATCTTAACAAACTTTTATATTGAACATAATTCCCTAAAATGAATATTAACGACAATAAATCGCAGTCTCCATACTTTTAACTAAGCCTGTATATATATATATATATATATATATATAAGGTAAACTTAATTAGTCGGCGATTAAAGGTCTGGTTATTACTTCAAAGTATATATATTTAAAATAATCCTACATGTTTCGGCAATGATGCCTTTGTCAAGGATATAGAAAATATAAATTATATTTTTTATATCCTTGACAAAGGCATCATTGCCGAAACATGTAGGCGATTAAAGGTCTGGTTATTACTTCAAAGTATATATATTTAAAATAATCCTACATGTTTCGGCAATGATGCCTTTGTCAAGGATATTAAAAATATAAATTATATTTTATATATCCTTGACAAAGGCATCATTGCCGAAACATGTAGGATTATTTTAAATATATATACTTTGAAGTAATAACCAGAACTTTAATCGCCGACTAATTAAGTTTACCTTATCATACCAAGGTCACGAAAATACTATATATATATATATATATATATATATATATATGTTACTCTTGATGTTCTCGCGGTTAAATGATGAAATCGTTGTTTCTCAGGTTCTTCTGTGATATGTCCTAAAAAGGACTGGACGTTTCAACGAGATCGCATTCGTTATCTTCTGGACTTGGTCTTGCTCTGGTCGGAGTTAGCGGTCGAATTCGGCCATTTAATTCATTAAATTACAGAACAGATTTAAATAACTTGTCAGCATTATACCTGACCATTATATATATATATATATATATATATATATACATATATATATATATATATATAATAAACACCGCCCCGCATAAAGACAATATAAACATTACAAAAATAAAATAAAAGCCATATCCGAAAACAGTTAAACCAGCTAAGTGTTGACACAGCCACATTCCTTCCACTCGTCAAAATAATTACATGTCCGAAAACAGTCTACCTGCTAATGCAAAAGTTTAGTTTTAGTTAGAGATGCGTAACAATATATTAACACCACAAGAATTTAATGTAAATATATTGATTATAATATCGTTCGTTTACCATTTTTAACAATTAAATAAACTTTTAGTTTTGAAAAAGGTACTATATATAGTACTGAAACGTCAAATTAAATATTTTTTTAATTAAACTATATTTAATTTGTGTGTGTGTGTGGGCCCGCGCGCGGGTGAGTGTATGTGCTTAGACAAATATTCCCGCGAAGAAGTCCAGGTTTTTGGATTCTTCCCGCGTTCGCACGGTTCTTCGGTTCGGAGAGGCACCGTTAGCTTCTCGACGTTTCAATGCTCTCACTTGCATCTTCTGGAGCGTGTATTAATCGGATTATGTTGCACTGATGTGTGCGATATTTTTATATGCTTGTCTTGTCAGTCCGATGCAATGGAGCGTCGCTTCTTATCCACTGTCGTTCCTTATTTGATCCGTATGTTCTTGGTTGGACCTGTCATTAGAGTTTACATTCTTTATTCTCAAGAGCGGTGTCCATCGACCCGTTTGTTACGGCTACTTGGCTGCTTTTCTATTTGTATGACATCCCCTAACAATTCTTGCCTGCGGGTGTGTAAAAAAAAACACTGACTAGAAATACCCGCCTGCAAGCAAGAATTGTTAGGGAAAGACGAGCATGTAGAAAGACCGCACACATCGGCATGACGCAGTCCAATTAACACACGCTTCAAAAGAAGATTAGAAGTCAACGGTTCGTCTGCGATCCAAAAAACGTCTACAACGCGGAAGAAACCCCAAAACTAAGATTTCTCATATGCAGGTGTCCTTGAAAGAAAAATACAATGTATGAAAAATGGAAAGATGTAATTATATAGAATATAAATCCAAAATATTTTCCCAAAATTCGCTCTCATACGCGAGAAAAAAAAATGACAAAGATATTTGAAAAGTATTTGTTCCGACACTGCCTTTAAAGAAGTCGGTACCTCTTTATGTTACAGTAGGACGGCTGCTTAAATATCTAAACAATTGCGATTACATGTGTACGTTCCATTTTATTTACGTTTACGTTTTCGATTAAAGATAGATTGTTACCAAATTGGATGTGAAATTCCCGGTAGAGCACACATCTTAAATCTTCGCTTAATAATTCACATGCAAACTAAACGTATACATTTTTAACAGCTGACTTTTCGTATGAGGTTATCGAACCCTTAGTATACAGCTGTTGTTATAATAACATTGTTTACAACATCGACAGCTGTTACGTATGTAACACACACAAATACGCTGTAGCGTATGCGTGTGTGTGTGTAAGTTTAATAGATAAGATATTCTGACTTTATAGGCATCACACAATACAATTACAGGCTTCGCAGTGTAATTGATTCACAATTTTTTAGATTCATATTTTGTTCATTCATATTATATCGTCTCGTTCTTTCAAGGATACTTGTACGCCATTCTTTAGTGTGAAACAATCAAAATTGAGGATATTATTCTAAAAAAGAGGAAGCAAGCGGTATTATATTAACATCTCAAAATTCATTGACAAAATGAAGACCTTTTTCAACAGACTAATATCCAAATTCTGTCTTAAACGGTTGAACAATGTCATAAATATGAGACATAATATCTAAAATTGTAGAAAATTAATTGTAGAATCTAAAAATATAAGTCGTTTTTAAATTATAATAGGTATAATATAGTACATGTATCTATTTTTGTAAACTATGTCAGTGCCACGTATCAATAGCTCTCGATACCTGCAAATTAATATTTATAATTTATGCAAATAGAATGTAATATATGACACAAATGAAATATGGCCATTACCTCGTTGACGCTTTGCGTTTGTCATTTTAAAACTAGATTTACTTTCTCTTGCGGAAACCCCAAAATATCTTCTGCAGATTCCGTGATATTTTTAATTTACTTATTTTTTTCGATTGAATCTGACGACAGTGTTAAAATTAAAAGAAAAAATAAAGTTGTTCTCATTTCAAGAAAAGTTCTTCCATAAACATAAATACAATCCGATTCAATATCACAAAGGTTTAAATTACGTAAAAATACCCTATTGCAGTCAAACAATATAGTTGTTGTTCTATTTAAGACTCTTCCGGCAATCGATTAGACCACCGGGATCGATTATAAGTACCTTTATTCGCTGTAATTGTAATCGGCGAATGAGAATGTATATTTAGAGCAGACCAATTTCCGTGCGCGCCATGAGCGCCGATATGGGAGTGTAATTCGTAATATATTAGAATATGCGATAGAATAGGGACGCAACATGAGCTTGTTACCGATCTAAGTATAGAAGTAGTGACATTTATTCTATCAGAAATAATTAAATATACATTTGGTTTTCTGCTATTAAAGTAATATGCATAAACACACGAAAAATAAGAATAGTACATATTATAGCAGCGTTGTATGTACCTATAAATAAAATGGAAAATGTATGAAAATCAGTGATTGTGTGCACGACAGAGGTTTTAAAAAGACATTTACCGTTTTAAGCGTCTTCCAAGGATTGACAAACTGGAGTAACTTGATTGTATATTTTCAACATCAGGTGCCTTTCTAAGGTTATTGCTGAAAAACATGTTCGCCGTGAGGAAAAATATGTTTATATTCGGAAAGCGAGCGTTCTACATCTAGTGATGTTATTTTCGCATAATCAAAATACTTTTTTAAGCAACTTAACGCACCTGTAGACGTGCCCTCACAAATACGTGTTAAGGTGTCAAAATCTGCATTTCTGTCTAAAACACTTTCAAATTTATTAGAACACTTTCACTTTTTGCGTCTTCTACAGCACACAGTTGTGCGTGAACATCTTTAACGATTTGCAGTGATTCCTCTAACGACAGCGACGAATTTTCTAATTTTGTTATTACTTCTAGTCCCAAGTAATTCTCACGAATACTTTGTAAATCCATTTTAATCTGGGCATCTTGAAATTTTTTCTGGCTTGTATTGATAGCTGCACTTTCTTTCGGATCGAATGATAAAACCACGTCCTTAATTTTTTTTAAATGTTCATGATAGTAAAACCCCGCCCGTAACCATGTACCCAACGTGTCAGAATCGGCTGTGGTGGCTCAGGGGTATGGGGACACAATTCGTGAAATTTCCGAATACGTTTTGGAGATTTCAGGAATACTGCCTTTGTACTCGATATTAAAGGATCTACCTCTGGATAACATCTACGAACCTGTTCTGCCACAAGGTGTAGAGCATGGAGTTTACAAGTAATATGTAACAAGTTAGGACAATATTTTCTAAGAGACCGGCCTACAGAACACATGGTTGCGGCACCATCGGTCATAAACATTAATACTTGGTCTTTCGAAAGTTTAAATTTTTCCAAAGTATCTAATAGCACCTCTGAAATTTTTTCGGCATTACATTGTTCTAGTCGTCTGGATGCTAATAAAATTGAAGACGTTGGTTGATGTTGTTCCATATTACGCGCCATCACATTAACTACAGATTGTTTTTTGCCGTCAGTTGTTTCGTCCACACATAACCACAGTTTTTTATTTTTCAGTTCGGCTTTGATTTTATTTTCAACCTGTTTACGCACCGATGGTAAATTCCTTGTAACGTTGTCGTGCTCGGTAATGTTTGATTCGCGTATTTATTCCAAAATGAAATAAATGAATCATTACTTGACAAGGTAAACGGCAGTATACACACAATCATAGTTACACATAGTTCATGTATAAACTGTTGTCGATTAATTTTGTTATTATTGAGCTTCGAACTGCTTACGTGTTCTTTACAATGTGTTTTTGACCAACACATTAGATATGTATTGCACACTAAACATTTAATTTTTGAGCCATCGTATATGTACTAAGTCCGGGAAATACATAATAAACTTATTCACTTCGTCTGACAACGGTCGTTTTCTCGATTTATGTGTCGACGACATTTTATTACGTATGCTTACACATGCAGTCTAAGCAAGTACCAAACACATACTGAATGCTTTTTATTGGTTCGGATGCAATACAATCATCCTCACATCGGCGCACATGGCGCGCACGGAAATTGGTCTGCTCTAATTATTAACAACACTATTCCTGAATGGATTGGGGAGATTTATAGTGTTAGAAATTTTTTATTTTTGTTTATATTTAAAAGTCTAATAACGTATAGTCCGTTTGTACCTTAGAAAACAGTACAACATGAGAATACCGTACGGTGTTGCTAGGTTTTATTGTCAAGATAGTTGAATAAGTTATTAATACACACACTATCACTCATACAAAATAATACAAATCTGTATAAAAACAAATTTGTATCTGTATATGCATGAACACACAGTACGTATTTACCAGCTTTTGCTTCAACTACCAGACGCATGCGTTTCTGTGTAACCACTTTATCAATGATAGATTTACGAAGCAAAAGACTGTAGTACACTTGCGGTCATGTAGTAAGTTTTGTCCTATCCTACAAATTTGTTTTTATACAGATTTGTATTATTTTGTATCAAAGCTTGATGTGAATTATCGCATCGACATGCAATCTATTTTTTGCTATACTACGCCACCTGGCGACGAGTTAATGGACTCACAGTAATATGCGTATTTTCTTCTTTATCAGTAATAGCTTCGCTATTCGAGAAGAACACTTTGCACCGGCGTGGTCGGTTTTGTCCGTCAGATGGCAAGAGGTTATCTGTTGTCTTCGGATAGGACAAAACTTACTACATGACCGCAAGTGTACTACAGTCTTTTGCTTCGTAAATCTATCATTGACAAAGTGGTTACACAGAAACGCATGCGTCTGGTAGTTGAAGCAAAAGCTGGTAAATACGTAATGTGTGTTCATGCATATACAGATACAAATTTGTATTATTTTGTATCAAAGCTTGATGTGAATTATCGCATCGACATGCAATCTATTTTTTGCTACACTATCACTCATTGAAATTTTTAAATCCTATTTATTAGCCTAATTTCTAACAGAATTCAATACAAAAATAGATTTATTGTTAATAATATAATTAAATAATTATTATAAATATAATGTAATAATAATAATATAAATTAATAAAATAAATAAGAAACAATGTTCTGTTCAAAATAGCTGCCACTTTCATTGAGTATTGTCCAAACAATTTTCTGCATTCTATCAAGTAGTTTTATTCCATAGTTCTTACTTAGACGTGGGGCACTGATAGAGTGGACCAATTCGGAGCGAAAGCAGAGGCGTGACTAACGTATTGGTTTCCGCGTGCCCCATCGCACATACGATTACTTAGTATGTTGTTCACGGTCATCGTGTGTACACGTATAATAGCAGCAGGAAAGTGTATTCTGTGTATTTAATAATGTTGAAGGAGCGTACAGTAAAAAAACCGCTATCATCAAAGTTAGTCAATAGGTTTATTGAGAACCATCCTAGTTTATCTTACAATGGGGTAAATGTAAAATGTTTAGTGTGCAATATATATATATATAAACCATTTAACAAAATCAAATTTGCAACGCCACGTGCATAGCGCAAGACATAAAGATAGAGACACTGGTGCCGATACAAAATACGAAGTGTTCTTATTTGATTTGTGTACAATGATGGTTGTGTGTAATTTGCCGTTTACTTTATTACGCAATGATTCGTTTTTTTCATTTCTTGAAAAATATGGCAATGTAGAATTACCGAGCTGCACCCACTTACGACGTTATTTAAAATCTGTTCGTGTACATTTAGAAAATAAAATTAAGGCTGATCTGAAAAATAAAAAAGTGTGGTTGAGTGTGGATGAAACAACTGATAGCAAAAAAAGATCTGTACTTAATGTTATGGTGCGTAAAATGGAACCAAATCAATCGCCATCCTCAATTTTATTAGCTAGCAGACAAATAGAAGAATGTACTGCGCGGGTAATTTCAAAAGTGGTGTACAAAATTTTCGCTATCGTTACAGGAATCAGTGCTAGTTGTGAAAGATACACACGCACAGCTATGTTCGATAGAAGACGCAAGAAATGAGTGTATTATAAGTAAGTTTGAAAGTGTTTTAGATAAAGATTTAGATTTTGCCAGGCTTAGACAAATTTGTGAAGGTTCGTCTACAGATGTGTTAAGTTGTTTCAAAGATTATTTTAATTATGCAAACATCACATCACTAGATGTGGAGCGATCGTTTTCTTTATACAAGCACATATTTTCCTCACGGCGGACGCGTTTTCGAGAAATAACTTTGGAGACGCACCTTATGTTAACTATATTTCATCGCGCTTCTCCAGATTTTCAAGTCACGGAAAACGCATAAGACGGTAAGTTTTTTTTAAATCATCTAATTACATACATTTTAGATTTTATTTTTTATACGTATAATCGAGAACGTTTCATAATCTAGAAAAACCGTCTTACATTTTTTTTTGTATCTAACATAATAACAGCACCGTTCGTGATAGTATATCTCTAGATATTAATAATGTTTCGCATGCGGGAACCAATAGGTTAGTCACGCCTCTGCTTTCGCTCCGAATTGGTCCACTCTACTGATGTCTTATTGTTTTGTCGTGCTCACCCAATAGAATTTTTGTATGGGATCTGATATGCCGATATATTATACTGGTTACACTTAGTTACCATTTCAAAAATTAACAAAGAACAAATTAGATGCACATGCAATAAAACAGAATCGAGGAATGCACAACATAAGTATTTTTGTTTGAGCATAACACTTAGTATTTATTAAGTTAATCTTTTTAATTAATTATTTCCATTTGATATTTATATTTAATAAGAAATACAAGTATAAGTTTTGCAAGAAATCTTTTGTAATTATTTATTTATGTAAAGAAATGTCACGCTGTATATTAAATTTATAACCTAAATGTAGCTATAATGATGTTTGTATGATATATGTAAAAATGCATCATTTACGAGTACGAGTACATATTTACGAGTAACACATATTACTTTTTATTTAAAAGTTTTCTCTAAAATAATTAATTTCTACATTAATCTTTCTATATTTCAATTATCAATTTTATTAAAATCTGTTTTCAATATTTATAACCGTTCGACACTATGTTCAGGGCGTATACACGTAACTATCTAAGAAAAAAAGAGGATCGCGATGAAAATCCTTGCATCCCGGGGTTACACGAATATCGCCAGGGAGATTAAACTCGTTCGTGGACCCTACGTAATATAGAAGTGTAATTGTGCGATAATTAAAGTAGTGTTAAAAGATCGATATAACATATCTACGAATTTTAAAAGCTTCGGTGAGACAATATCTCTTCTAGGAGTCGAGATATTTCGAGTTAAAGAAAAATCTTCTACCGACGCCGAACCAAGATACAAAGAAAATAATATAATCCTGCATAAAATCTACGACTTCGAAGAAAAGAGGTGCCGAGATATCTTCGAAATATTATTCCGAAGATAAATAGACCGTTTGCAGTTTTGGTGGGAAAAAATAGTGAGCAGTTCCCGGCAGGTGGCTGAAATCTAAACCAATAGAATTGCGGCGTGGGAATAAAAAAGCGCCAATCAATTACTTCAGAATTTTGTAAGGTATTTAAAAGAAAAAGAAAATATAAAATTGAATTTTAATCTCGGGTCTTAAAGCAGTTATAAAACAATTTCAAAATAAAATATCCTTTAATTCACAAAACAAATTAGAAAATAAGTGTGTGCATTTAATTGTTGTTGTGAATTCTGATAGTTACTTTTATTAAACCATAATTTAATTGTCTTGTTCCGTACACCTGAGACGACAATAAGAAAAACCGGTAAGTTAGTAAATAATATTAGTTTATACACGAACCCTGAGTTATATGTATTTAAAGAACCCCAGAACGTTTATTTGATCAACTAATTATTTATTAATACAAAAGTATTTTTAATAATATATAATAAAAATGGGGTGTGAAGAACACAATACAAGTTCATATGTTTTTTTGAATGTATCTTCTCCAAAGACGTAGATACGTATTTCACATTTCTACATGATTATCAATACGCCCCTGTTGGAGAAGAGACACATTCAACAAAACATAACTACCTTGCCATCTAGCAGATATTATTAAGACAGAGCGTGAAGGAATATTCAGCGCTGTCTATATAATAATCGCATAATATCATTTTAAAGTATTTTTCGCAAGAAATATTTTAATGATATTAATTTCATTGATTTGCATAATCGTATTGCAGTTCATAAACTATTGTTATGCAGAGGTGATAGGTTCAATGTGAATAAATCTATTAAAACTGGAGTATGAAAGACTGGAAGAAAATTTTATGGTGCGACGAACGAAATTCAAAGTGTTCGGACAAAAGCGACAGGTTTTTGTAAGATGATCAAAACACGAGACACAATGCTTTGGGATTGTGTAGTATCCACTAAACGAGCTAAACAGGTTCACAGAAACAAGTTCAGTTAGGGTTTAAGGTTGGGTTCATTTCGACGATACAAGTGATTTATGCAATATTAAGGAAATTATGAAAAAAGAGAAATACATACAAATTTTGGAAGAAAATTCAGCTAGTTAGAAACAATTTCTATTTTCATGGAAGACAAGATTGAGAACACAACTCCTTATTTGTAAAAATTATTTATGCATAAATCAGGAGCGAAATATTTTACAAGTCGTTGGTCCACTGCCAAAACAAGGAATGTGCAAAATGATAGTTTCGAGTATTCTTCTTGTGTTCTTCACACCCCATTTTTAATAATATTATATATTATTAAAAATACTTTTGTATTATACAAAATTGGTAGGTTTTACTTACTCAAGTATGTTTCAAATTATGTTGTTAATTATTTATTGTTGGCGGTGTTTGCATATAATTTAAATACACAAATATACGCTTCTCGTATGTTTTTCTATTATATTCATTTTATTTTCATTTATTATCATATTATTGTTATTTCTCTAATCATTATTATTATTATTTTTATTATCACTTGCATAACGAGGGGAATGGCGTTTCTTTATAATATATTTAAAAGTAAGCAAATGTTCTGTTCTGTTCTGTTGTTCTATGTTTTGTATTCAAATATAAGAAGGAATTTTCTTCATGTCGGTCGCATTTCACATGAATAGAACACCCGAACCCAATGATGCCTGTTACCTGCTTTTCACAGAAATGGTATTTTTCAGAAAACGTCTTATTTTTCTGGTTGTAAATTGTAATAAGTTACCGATTCGTGTTAAAAATACTGCAAATCCTGTACTTACGAAAAACACATACAAAAATAATGTTAACTGCTATGACATTGATGATTTCTTGTTGTGTTAAGGCCAGTTCCCACTGGTGCATTTTGATGCTGCATTTTTTGATGCAGCATCAAAATGCTGCATTTTTGCGTTCACACTATGCATCTCCATCAATTGCATGCAACAGAAATGCATGCATTTTTTGCTGCACGGCTTTAGAACATGTTCTAAATTCGTGCAATAAGTTGCATGCAATTCTAGTGAAAGCTAGGGAATACTGCGTTACCAATATATAATTTTACATTGGCATTATGTGTTTGGACGGTTTCATTTTTAATATCGAAAATATATCACCTTACTTTTGTTGTTGAATAGTAAATGTTAACATGTGATAGTAATAGACATATATTTTTTATTTTTCAATTTTATAACTTTTACAGGTTCATTTTCGTAAAATTACAAATTAAAATTTGCTTTAAGATTTCTCGGAGATGGTAAAAGCAGTGAAGCACTTGCTCCAATTATTAATAAAAGTAATATTTCTTCATAATCCATAGTTAATAGAAAAAAAAATAGACTTTTTATGCCGAATTAAAACCACAAAATTTACGTTACTATCTGTCAAGTAATTTTGTGATTGCCTAAAAATTAAATCCCTAGCTATTTTTCTCTGTTTTTATTTTACTGCACGTGGAATTGCATAGATGTGAATATCCTTGCAATTTTTGATGCATAGGAAGTCATGCATTAAAAAATGCATACTTTTCATGCATAAAAAAATGCAGCATCAAAATGCACAAGTGGGAACTGGCCTTTAGTATTGTAGTTACTGATAAGATTTCTTACACTGCTTACTTCAATGTTTCATATTTATACTCGTTTGTTTTTCTTTTGTTTTTATTAGATATTGCATCGAACTATTGAAATAAAGTTATTATTATTACAGGTGTTTGTGCAGGCCAAATTATCACTTCGTCGGTCCACTGCCAAAACCACGAATGTGCAAAATGATAGTTACGAGGAAAATAGAGTTTTTCGGTATTATAAAATTGAGAAAATTTGACAAGTAATCGTTATCATTTTATAACTAAAACATGACACATTCGCTGTTCTGATCTCGAATACTTGAAACTATCATTTTGCACATTCCTGGTTTTGGCAGTGGACCAACGACTTGTAAAATATTTCGCTCCTGATTTATGCATAAATAATTTTTACAAATAAGGAGTTGTGTTCTCAATCTTGTCTTCCAAGAAAATAAAAATTGTTTCTAACTAGCAGAATTTTCTTCCAAAATTTGTTTGTATTTCTCTTTTTTCATAATTTCCTTAATATTGCATAAATCACTTGTATCGTCGAAATGAACCCAACCTTAAACCCTAACTGAACTTCTGTTTCTGTTAACCAGTTTAGCTAGTTTAGTGGATACTACACAATCCCAAAGCATTGAGTCTCGTGTTTTGATCATCTTACAAAAACCTGTCGCTTTTGCCCGAACACTTTGAATTTCGTTCGTCGCACCATAAAATTTTCTTCCAGTCTTTCACACTCCAGTTTTAATAGATTTGTTCACATGGAACCTATCACCTCTGCATAACAATAGTTTATGAACTGCAATACGATTATGCAAATCAATGAAATTAATATCATTAAAATATTTCTTGCGAAAAATACTTTAAAATGATATAGTTTAGATAAAATGTACAGGTTTAAATGTGGCTATAATTATTATCTCAACCTTAACACGAGGTCGGTAGAATTTCGACATGTAGAAAAAATAGCTCAATAATAAATAAAATTTTTAATTAAGAAATAATTAGAATAGAAATCGTATGTAATTAATAACTAATTATATTAAACTGATATAATAGAAATTTGAAACGAACATTACAGAATGTCTGGGTTTACCGTTCGAAAGATGTTCTTGAAAGGTCATTTATGACCAGTGCGATCCAAAAGAAATATTTCCTATTGTTAACACTAGCCATATATGGCACAAAAGCTAAATAGTTTTTAATATTTTAAATTCGATATATTTGCAAATAATATAATTTGAAAATATCTTATTTTGTACAGATACTTAAGTACATCGCTGTATATAAAACTCACATTATTACAAATTTGGCTTGTTCACCAGAAAATACCCCATCTAATTATAGTCTGCGGTTGTGATTCTGTGTCCTATATTATATAAACGCGCAATTTACATTTCTTATATCACTTTATGACATCGTTAAAATGTTTGCATTCAAAAACATCTAAATCCATAATTTATTATTGCAAAAAAACAGCAAACACACAAACAATAGCGGATATCTATTCGATAATAATTGCGTAATTTTATTTTGATTTTAACTTGTTTATTATCGACGAAATCTGTTACTTAAAATTGAGATGAACTTTAATCCTGTTCATTAATCAAATTGCAATAGTTAAATACTGCGCCCGGCTCAGATAAACTGATTCCGTTACTTATCAAATTTATATGTATGTATACGGTTTATAATTATGGTGTAAAGCATCTTTATAGTTCAATAACATCGGTTTTTTTTTTCATTTTTTTTTTCTTTTTGTGTGTTAAATATAGTGTTTTCGTAGTTTTTGATCATTGTGGAACACGTGTTTGGGGCTGCTGATATTATGGACTTTGTCTGCTAGCCTGATTTTTATTTATTTTTATTACCAATATAAATTCACCTAACCCTTTTTTTTATAGTAGTTTTCCAACAGTGTTTCTCTCTGCCTCCTTCTCTCTCACATATACGCGTAGTATCCAGTACAAAGCTTACAGTATTGGAGTGAATATGCGAGACGGTGTTGATTGCTTCCATATCAATCTCCAAGCGTTACTTAAGTTGCGCGAACGCTAAACATGACGTCGCAATATTTTTATCAGCTGCAGAACCGACACGAAATTTGAATTTTAAAACTGAAAATCACGGCTGTAACAAAATTATTATATCACCAATCTGCCATTCACTGTGAAGAACCTTCAAGGTATCGATAATTATATCTGGAAAATGCAATTTATTTAATTTCTTATTATTGAGGGAAAGATCGACTAGTAGCAGAGCTTGCATCTTATCAATATCACGACATGTGTTCATTGTTTATGTTACACTAGCAGAAAGTGAAATCTAAAACTTCATCGTCATATTTAAGGCTATTAGTTCTACTAGGTTTAAAATAATGAAAGCTGCACACTTATTTTATTTTTGCTTTATTTACTAGGTATTTGCAAAGGTATTTAATATTTAATTTGAGAGAGAATATATAGGGAATGTTCGAAAAATAAATATCTAATCATTTTAGTAGAAAATTAATATATGTCGCGACATCACTTTCTCCCGGTTGTTAGGATAATTAAAAATTCAAAAATTTTATTGTAAATCCACTACAATATTGTTCCGCCGTACAATAGCTTCATCAGGTGAATTAAAAACTGAATATTTAAAATACAAGTTTGGATATTTATGGACGAATTCTTGAGAAAAAATTGTGGTTGAAAAATTTTTACAATCTTAAATTTATTAGAGGGGAGTTGTTTAAATCTGATTGGTCATTTAAAGCTAATCCTATATTATTATATCTATTAATTTCTAAATTTTCTAAGAAGTGAAGTTTTTTGATTTTATCTTGAATATGTAAAATTTTGAAATCTATATTAAATCTATGATTAATTTCTAAACAATGATTTGCGAAAGTTGAATCTGTTTTCCTTTCTTTATGACTTCTCTCGTGTTCTTTCATCCTAATTTTGAACGTGTTCCCCGTTTGTCCTATGTATACCTTATTACAATCTTCACACGTTAACTTATATGCACCAGAGTTTGATTCTTTGTGTATTTTGTCTTTGTTGTTTTTAATAATGTTCGGTATAGTATTTGTATATCTTATATCTGTCTCAAAATATCGAATATTGAGTTGTATTCGACTCTCGAAGAACCATGTATAATATTGTGTTTAACCCACCGCTCACGGGGCTTATCTTCCGTATAAGCTGGTTATTTCTTTTGGTTGGTGGCAGTTCTATTGAAAGTTGGTGTGTTTTCTGAATGGTTTAAATATTTTACAAAAAACAATTAAACCTAATTTCATAAGATAATTCTCACAATGTAGCACTTTGTGTAAACTTAAACTTAATTCTTTATTGTTTAATTGTTGTATATAGAATGTTTGTTGTATATTGTTTGTATGTTGTATACAGAATGATTGTTCTATATTGTATGAATGTTGTATATGTTTGTTGTGTTACAAGTATATATAAAATATATCGCTACAGTATTGTCTGTTTTAAATATATATGTTATTAACTTTTTTAATGAAAATTTTTTTCTAAATTTTTGCTAAGTGAGTGATTGAATTGTAGGAATTAGTTATATTGTTTTTTAATTTTAGGTCAACTAAAAAAAGGGTTTTAGATTTTTGTTGACTATTCAAGATGTTATTGATAATATTTATAGAGTAACCATTGTTTAATGCTATTGTGTATATCCAGGTCGAAATTACTTTTACTCATCGGTACGTTAATTAATCTATACACCATTGATTGGTATGCTAATAATTTTTGTGTTATAGGATGAATTTTATTTTTGCTACGTATTTTTACTATTTTTAAAATTATTTTATCACCAATAAACTAATCTAAGGGGAGGGAATTTTTTCATAAAAGTAGACATCTTTTAGGTAAATGGAGGCGAAAAAGATTACTCAAAGGTTGGCAACGCTGCTGTAGACAATAGTCTAGGCGTGGTCTTCGTTTGTATAAGATATATTTTTTGTTTTGCCAGAAAAACGATAAGTGTTTTAGTTTAGCAAGGCAACGAATTGTCGCGATATTTCATATAAAACTGTTTCTGAGTCTTATCTTTTATTAAAAAAAGTATATGGCAATGAATGTTTATCACGTGCGTGGGTATTTGAGTGGTTAAAGTGTATCCAAGATGGCCGAGAAGACGTTGAAGATCACACACGCTCGGGACACTCTTTCACGTCAAAAACTGATTAAAATATTGAAAAAATCGGTAATCTGATCCGATCTAACCGTCGGTTAAATATTTGTGCGATTGCTGAAACTGTGGAAATCGACAAAGAATACGTAAGGCAAATTTTACATGAGAATTTGAACATGCAAAGAGTGGTGTCTAAAATTCTCACAATCGAACTTTTCGTTCGATTTGGAAGAATTTCGGGCTTCTGTTTGAAGCACGTTTCTAGCCAAGTATAACATCTAAGTGTTAGAACATCCGCTTTATTCACTTGACCTGGCACCATACGAATTCTGTTCCCCAAGGTCAAATCTGCATTATAAGAAACAAGATTTCAGGCCGTTGAAGCTGTGCAAAGAGAAACGGTACGCGTCATCAACGAGCTCACAGGAGAAGATATCCAGCACTGTTTTGCACAATGGAAAATTCGAATAGAGCTGTGTATGGTTAAAGGAATGATGTAAGTTGAAGAGAATAATATAATTAAATATGTCTAAATTTAAAATAAATAGTTTTACATCGGACTCGTTATTTTATAACCGCACCTCGTATATAGAGGTTTGAAATATTTTCAATAATTTTTCGCAAAATTATGGCAACAATAAGGTAGATTTGTACATGTTATTAAAAGCTCACAATCAGCAATAAAGAAAGACCTAAGAAATATTTTCAAGCTAGCCATCCAACTAGATAGAGAACTATTTCCTTGATTTTAATTCATTTTTTTGAAACAGTATACATATTTGTATATCTATGACACATCGCATATTACATGCCTATACTTGAAGTACTATAAAAAATAATTATTTGAGGCCTACTTTAAACATGGACGTCAGTGCGGTTAAAAACATTAGTTTGATTGTTAAATTGCTTAAATTCTACGGTAAAAATCTATAAATTGCAACCGCTTGTTACCGGTTTGTTTTGCGTGGCGTATACAAACGACCCTCATTAGATCTAACGACTTTGAAATTGAAACACACTCGTTTAATGAGTAGCTATTCAAAATGTATGATTTACATGTTACTTACCTATATACAAGTTATAAGTTATTTCAGAAAGAAAAATTGATCACCGGTACCTTGCAGACCACGAGTTTCGAATCACTTTAATAAAGTAAATAATTTCATAAAAATCATTAATTTTTTCGTATGTTATACAGGGTGTAACAGGACGAGCTTACGTTAGCCGTATCTCAGCAACTAAGCAAGTTCCATATTTGTAAATTTGCAGAGTTATTTTGGGCATGGGGGCAAACTTTTAGAAAATATTAGTACATATTTTCTATTTCCGGTTTCGCCGGAAGCACAATCAACCTCATTTTTTTAAATAGATTACACAATTTTTTGAATTTTGAAAAGAAAATATAATATAGTACGTTTCACAACTAACTGAATTGTAGATGAAACTTAAAGCTGACGAACAATAATATAACTACTCTAGTGGTGTAGTCGGTTGTACAGTGACGTGACAAATATTTTTTAGTTTCTTTGGAATTTTTTTTCTCGCTTGTGAGAGGGTTTTTTGGGAAAATATTTTGAATTTATATTCTATATAAATACATCTTTCCATTTTGCTTGCGTTGTCTCTTTATTTCAAGGACACCTGTATATTGCTTTGGTATCAATATCAACGCAAACGGAATACGTCAAAATAAAAGAAATTCTAAATCTTAAAAATCAACGTTTAATTCAGATTATAAGAATTAGAGGTTTATGAAATATTTTCAACTAATACACAAGATAATGATAACATAATATCGCGTTATTAGAATTGATAAAGTAGTGTGGTGATTTAATTTTGAATGATACAATTTCTTTTAATGCTTTCACCCAGACTATCTGTGTCATGGTTTGAATATAAGTTATCGCATAGACGTATTAATTGATTTTTTTCGTTTCATAATGTTAAACTATAATAAAAAAAAGTAACCTTATTTTTACATTCGCCTATTGGATAAATGTTGGGCAAGTTGATGATGTAATTTCATTCTCTTTGCGAATTAATAGAATACTAAGTACATATATTGTTATGTATTGTGTTATTGAGCCTGTTATTTATTCATGTAGAGTTTACTAAACAGACGGTTTCTTTCTTAAAATAAACGCATTCTTTTAATTTCGGTGGCGTTATATTTATCTCTTTTATTCAATAGCTGATTAGTATCGAGCCATCGAAAAAATTCATAATTGGAGTAGGCTGTGAAATTGGGTTGGTACCTTAGCCACTTTCACATAATGACACATTACTTGATGCTTGACAGTTTCATTTGGTTTCATTGTAAAAAAAAAAGGTTATGTCATTAAAATGATACTACAACAGAAAAGGAAACAAATAATTTATTTAATATCGAAATCATAATCAAAATTTACATATAGCTACAGAAGTTGTTGAAAATGTTGTCCATTTACATCTAAACACAAACCAACTCTTCTCCGCAATCCAGCAAAAACTTTATGCAGCATTTGCGGTGAGTTGTTGATCTCTTCGCACTTTTCTGTTATGCGAATTCTCAGTTGTTCCAGATTATGAATTGGCGTTGAATAAATCGAATTTTTGATGTATGCCCATACGAAAAAATCACATATGTTTAAATCGCAAGACCTAGTTGGATATGGGATTTCAGTGTTCCTGCTTATTATTCTGTTATCAAAAAATTCTCTGAGATATTGAAGTGTTTCTCTGGTCGTATGTGCTGTTGCACCATCTTGTTGGAAATACCCATTTTGTAATTTATTCCTCATCATCCAGTTGATTTATGAATGAGCCGAGTAACTCATTGCGATATCGTGCAGCAGTAAGTGTACCTTCAAAAAAATGGAACCCCCCAATCTTCTTCGACATATTCCAACCCAAACACCAACTTTTTGGGGATGCAATGTTTTTTCAACAAAAAAATTAGGATTTTCGGAGGACCACCACCTCATATTCTGTGAATTAACATATCCAGAAAGATAAAACCAGGCCTCATCCGAGAAAAAAACCGTGTTAAGGATATCCTGATTGTGTAGATTATTTTGAAACCATTGACAAAATTCCACTCGTCTTAAATAATCCACTGGATAAAGTTCATGAAAACATTGCAGCTTGTATGGATGACAATGTAAGACTTTTTTAAGAATGAATTGGCACGTACCGTAAGATAAATTTGTTTGTTGGGTCAATACTGAAATGGATGTTTTTGGATTTTCATCAATAATATGCTGAAGGGCTTCAATATTATCAGCTGTACGTTTAGATGGCCGTCCACTTCCAGTTTTTCGACCGACGCTATCAGTCTCTCTGAATAACTTTACATAATTTGTCAAAACATTGTAAAAATCATTGTAGTCAAACACTAATTCAGGATGTTCTTCACTAAAATCAGCGTAATTGAATACTGCCACTCGCTATTTACTTTCACACCTGTACGTAAGTAACATTCGATAATTTTTGCTTTTTGTTCTATGTTGAATACCATTTTTTAAATAAATTTAGTTTTCTTAATAAGAGTTTTGAAAAATTTGACACAAACTTATAGTTTCAATGTCAAATAATAAATGTCATTATGTGGAAGTGCCTAAAGTACCAACCCAATTTCACAGTCTACTCCAATTATGAATTTTTTCGATGGCTCGTTACAATCTTCAAAGTCGTACTTTATTCATTACTTATTCTAACAATTATATGAAATTTAAAAGGAAAAAAAAACCTAATTGCTTGTAGATCATGTTAAAACGTTTAATGAATTAATTCCGAAACAATTGGTAATACTACAAAGTGAAATGCAGAAATATACATGTTTGTGTATCAATCGGACAGTCACAGCTGTAACCGACGGAAACTGTATACTGAAACTTGTTTTATACAAAAAATAAAGGTGAAGTTTTACCTACGCAAGTATGTTTCAAATTGTTTTTGTTATGTACGTTGTCGATGCAGTTCGACTGATAGTGGCGGCACATTAACCCAGTTTCCGTCGGTTACAGCTGTGACTGTCCGACGAAAACCATTTGCTTTATCTTAGACATGTCGTGTAGGCCACAATGATTGATTTGGCGTATGCAGTAAAGGAGTTTTCGTAGTAAATTTTGTCTTTCCCAGCTTCATTCACTGACAATTCTGACACAACAAACGTATCTGGATGTAAAGATAGCAATTTTCAAGCACTTCAACTTGTATTGTGTTCTCCACACCCGATTTTTAATAATATTTCGATATTATCTAAAATGTTTTTGTTTTGTACAGAAAATTGTGAGGTTTAACCCGCTCAAATATGTTTCAATTTGTTGTAATATTTCGTTGTCAAAACCTTGTACATATTAAATTAGTTTTTTCAATTAATTTCATTTATTAGTTATAAAAATAACCGCACATTCACACATTTGTTATAATTATTTCAATTTACTAGTGCGCTATGCCGAAATGTTTCAATTACTGAATGTAAATATGATGGGAATGATAATAAAGTCTTATAATTTTTTATGTCGGCAAACAGCAACCACAAAATACACCGTGTTTACGTTAGAAACTGTCACGACAACATTATTCAAATTCGTCCTGGAATTAATTCAGCGCAGGTATAGCATTTCGTGGAAAAAGCTAATGTAAATAAGCAACCGAAGCACTGACTAATTTTTTTATTTACAGTAGACACAGGTGTGCCGATTTTCTAAAAATCTGATACAATTGCGCAAGAATTTATCGAAATTACATCAGCTGTTACTAATATACCATATGGGCGAGCATCTTAGAGTAGTTGGTAATATTCCCTCGCACCTCTCTAGGTGCGAGGGAAGTGGCACTTACTGCTAGCGCTAGCTGTTAAACATATTGCAGTGGATTGTGATTTTGAATTGTTATCAAAATCTTTTTGTTCACACTACAACTTAATCATCCGGCTGTTCAGTCTGGTAGATTTCCTTGAGCTCACGTCTCTCGGGTCGATCCTTACGGATGCAGGTTATATCATAAAATAAAACACGAGGTGTCAGATAAATTATACACACATTTTCCCTTTACATTAATATAATAAAAAAAAAAAAATCAACTTTACAAAGTGTAACGTTGAACTGTTAAATGCACAGCAGCAAGGATAAAAAAGGTTTGGATATCATATGAAGATACAAACCAGTAAAAAACCTTGTTTGACAAATCACGAGCAAAGATAACAAAATTACTAATATCCAAAAATTCATCAGATGTCAACAATAATATATACCCAACAATTTAAACGTCAAAGTAAAGAATTGTTTACTCTGCGCGCGAAATCAAAATCTGAACTGTCATGAATGCAACCACATGACATCACACAAACTTGTCCCCACCTTCCTACGTATTGAAATATTCAAAGTGACTAAAAACAACCAAACTCCACAAAAAACCTTCTAATAAATTTTCTAGATATTATTCTGAATACATAAAAAAATTTCACAAAAATTTACAAGTTAATTTTAGCGCTTTCTTCAATATATATATTAATAATTATAAAGATACCTACATTAATTAATGCATCACAATTAAACATGAAAGATTCCTTTTCTTCAGATAGGTGTATCATAAAAATAAAATTACAAATATAAAAGATTTGTAAATTCACGATAAATTACTTTTGAATCACATACGACGCACCAAAAACTATAAACGAATTATCCAAAATTTTAATTATATTAGACAAAATTAGGTCGTGTCTGATATACACTTATACACACCTATCTTCAAGGACATTCAAATAATCTCTAAAATGAAGTTCCAGGACCCGCAAGGGCATCCCCACCCACTATAAAATCAAGATATAGAGAAAAACACACATCTTAGTACAATATGATATGGGGTGGCGGCGGCTTTAAACTTCTGACCAACCTAAATATACGAGGATGGATCAAAATTTCAAACATAATAAAATTCATCACTTAAAATTAAATATATATATAACGATCCCCGTCTGAAATAAAATAGACACCAAAATGAAATACATAAGTTTAATAAATGTACTACACAAAAAGTTCAATATAGTTCTATTATTTTTTCCTTTCTTCTCCATGGAAAAATCCATGGCAATATGTGGACATAGCGACCAGCGCATTATCCACATATGTTTAGCAGTTTTGTACAGGCTGTCGAGTGAAATGCATCTATCGTAGAGTCACATTTTGTCTTAAGTCTATTTATTGTTTGCAGTTATCTAGTATTTTCTTTTGTTCAGCATATTTATTACTATTTCCGGTGATACTAATTTTATATCTAGCTATGGAATTTTTTTTTTGCACCTATAAAAGTAATTTGTTAGTAAATGTCATATCTTGGTCAGTCAATCAGACAAATTATACGTTCGTTTCAAACAAAATTTGAAAAAATGTATAGCACATGAGACTGTCACATTATTAATAATTTGGAAAGCTATTGTTGCTTATATCTGCAACAACATAAACAGAAAAGAACTTCACACAATGAAGAAGGTTTGAGTTTTGAAGCAGTTTTAGAAAGTCGCAGCAATAACGAAAGTTTTGTTAAAAATATATAATATACTGATTAACCCAGTTTCCCTCTATACAAGTGTCCCATATCGTTATGTTCAATTTTTAGGAGTGTAAGTAAAGTAGACTTCATTTCAAGTAACAAAAACGCAAAACTTGTATATCCATTTTTTATTTGTTTCTAAGTTACAGATCTATAAATGTGATTGTCAGATCATGAAAAAATATGTAATCCTAACAAACTGATTTTATTTAAAAAAAGTTATACGATTCAATAACAGGCCTGTAATTGTTAACGTCGCATAATAAAATGTTATCCTAAAATAAATAAACACGTGTCGTAGTGCATACAGTAATTTCTTGGAAATCTACAAAAAAGAGTTCTGGAAATTGATTTATGATAAAGAAGGTTCTTACTTATTTCGTAAGTGCTGAACCATGAATATCATACAATAAACAAATGTTCAGATGACTGTTAACGTTGCATTTTTTAATAAAGGATTACATTACGTTTCAGTTCATACAACAGCTTATTAGTGAGTGGACACATTTTCTTTATTCAAAATGCCTTACCGATTTTCTTCCCAAGAGTATGCGGACATGCATTTTGTGTATGGCTACTATAACGGCAGTACACGTCAAGCAGTTATTGAATACCGACATCGGTTTCCCGATGGGCGCATTCCTTATTACAGAACGTTTCGGGAATACGGACTGCGTGATTATTTTTTCGACAGAGGAGTAAATTTGCCAGCAGACTTAGATGAAAAAGCAGTAGCTATTGTTACAAGGGATCCAACTCTCAGTGTACGTCGAATCGCTAGACAACTAGGAGTGCCACGAACGATAGTTTGGCGAATTTTAAAACGTGAGGGCTTATATCCATATCACTATCGCAGGGGACACGGTTTGCTTGAGGCAGACCACTATACTCGTCTAGTTTATTCTACCTGGATATTAAGACAGTCGCGGCTTCATTTTAATTTCTGCAGAACAGTCCTCTGGACAGATGAATCTACGTTCACGAGAAATGGTGTTACAAATCTGAGAAACCTGCACAGGTGGTCATCAGAAAATCCCAAAGCTATACGCCCATCTAAATTTCAACATGAATTTTCTATTATCGTTTGGGCGGCCCTAATCGATGACTTGTTAATTGGTCCTGTCGTTCTTCCTGGGAGGTTAAATGCGGACAATTACCTTCAATTTCTTATTGACGAACTGCCAGGTCTTTTAGAGGATGTCCCACTGAATGTTCGACGAGACATGTGGTTTCACATGGATGGGGAAGCACCACATTTCGGAATTGCTGTCCGAAATTGGGTTAACGTCAATTATCCAAGATGGATTGGTCGAGGTGGTCCTGTTGCATGGCCACCCAGATCACCCGATCTTAATCCCCTTGACTTTTATTTATGGGGATACATGAAAAATTTAGTTTATGCGCAAGTTTCGAACACGAGAAGAGTTGTTGGATCGTATTCACCTGGCTGCCGAGCAAATCCGACAAAACAAGTATAAAATTCGGATAAGTACTTCTTCTGTTGGCTTACGGGCACAAGCCTGCATTCAACAAGGAGGTGGACGTTTCGAAAATATTATTAATTGAACTTTTTTAAATAAAATCAGTTTTTATTGACTTTGGGATTACATTTTTTTACATGATCTGACAATCACATTCATAGATCTATAACTTTGAAACAAATAAAAATGGATATACAAGTTTTGCATTTTTGCGACTTGAAATGAAGTCTACTTTACACTCCCAAAAATTGAACGTAACGATACGGGACAGCTTGTATAACTTGTGTATATCACGTCGAGACAATGAAAGAAACCATTTCATTTTAATTGTAACTATTTTCGCCGTTGTGGTTTTACCGCAAATTGCGGTGGCTTTACCAAGTTATTAACAAGCTTATGTTCTCTATTGTTTAGTAACTTACTGTTTACAATTATTTATCTAATTGCTATTTAAACAAGTTTCATAGCAGGAACGTGATTTTATTATTTATTCTTGCAGCCATATAACATGTTTTACGATCAATATAGTAATCAAATAAAAGAATAATCAATGAAAAGTAAGTAAAGTAAAAGTGTTTTGTTAAAGCTATAAAATAAACAAAAGCGTACTTATTGTAATTACCATGTAATCACTTCTCTCAGAAAAACTAGTTAAGTGCGTTTAAAAGCTAATAATTTTACTTTAGTAGAGTATAATGTAATGACTAATGACTAGAGCTGAGGATGTTTGCGGTATAACCATGGTTATATCATGTAACCATAGTAATTTACTATGGTTACATGATATAACCATGGTTATACCGCAAACATCCTCAGCTCTACTAATGACTCATCCAACGATACTTCACGTATCATACCTCTGGCGCCTTCTCGATAGATATAGAATACTCCAGAGAGGTTCAACAGCCAATATATAAGCCATCGAGGAAGGGATTTATTATTTATGCCATACCAAATCATCGCCGAGTGAACTTACATAAATATAAATACAACATAAATAAGCTTATTGTTAGAAATTAGTTTTAAATTGTTATTCGTTTTTATTATTAATATAGTGTGTGTCTAAGTTACCGTTAGTTTTATTTAAGGACCCGAATAGACAAATACTTTACAATGGTGTAAGGTGTGAGGTGCAGTTAATTAATAAATAACGGACTAAGTAGACAATTAAGTGTTAATTAAATATCTGTTTAAATAAATATACAGTGCGAAAAGACGTTTATTTTAAATATCGTGATGGCGAATAGAGTGAAACTCACGGAATTAAGGCCGAGGAATCTATTATAGATCTTACTACTATCATTTAAGCTGAATAATTGGGGTTTTAATTTTATTTATAAAAGTGACTGATTTAAAACGAGAATTAGAGGAGAGGGATGATGATACAACCGGCAAAAAGGCAATTCTCCAGCAACGGCTTCGAGCTGTGTTGATCCAAGAAGGCCCAAGAGAATTATGTCTTTCAAGTTCCAGGTGGAGATGCTGACGTGAATTCGCTGTTGATGAAAATGGAACAACGGCTGATAGACAATTCGCAAACCTAGGAACAGCGTCTAATAGATTCACAATTTAAAATGGAGCAGAAAAGCCTGGAAACTTAGCAAAAAGTCTAGAACAAGTGTAACAGAAGAATCTGGACAATGTGAAAAGTTTGGAACAACGACTGACAGACAATTCGCAAACTTTGGAACAACGAATAATAGACAATTCGCAAACTCTGGAACAACATCTAATCAATTCGCAAGCCCAGATGGAACAAAGAAACCTAGAAACCACTAGAATCCTCGAAAAGAATCTGGAAAAGAAGACAAGTATTTTACAATATATATACCTATATATATATATATATATATATATATATATATAACTTAATAAAATATATAACAAAACAAACTGCCAAAACAAAAATAATAAAAAAACCAATGAATTAACATATATCCCCACACCCTATATAACTGGATTATCTGAAAAACTAGACAATATATTTAAACCATTTAATTTTAAAATAGCACATCAAAGTGGAAAAAACCTAAAATTCCTACACACCAAACTGAAAGACTCAACACCTACACTAAAACAATCACATACAATATATAACATACCCTGCAAAGACTGTGACAAAGTATACATAGGCCAAACAAAACAGTTACTACAGGAAAGATTGAAAGGTCACAAATACGCAAAAATCAAACTGCTTTAAAAAAACACCAACATAATTTTGATTTTGAAAATACCAAAATAATAAAGCAAAAAAATACAGAGGCTAGGGAGGTCTTAGAAATGATCCATATTTTCAAAAACAGCAGAACAATCAACGACAGAAACGAAATTGATGGACTTTCTAAACTCTATTACCCACTCATTAAACAATAAAAGACAACCAACCCCGCCCCCACACACACCAACCAAAAAAAAGTTTTTTATTGTTTCCCATTTGTAAATACATATACTATATATCCCTTAACACAGTTCCTGACCATTTTGCTATTTTTAAAACAGATTAAGAAATTCCACTTCTCCAAACAAAAGACACAGTCACACAAAATTTTCGAAGCGGCGCGGTCGTTTTCCCTAAAAAAGGGCTCGGACAATTTCCGACGACACATGTGCACAATATGAGTGTTGAAAACAGAATAAATCGGTGAGTTTATGTCATTCAATGTTTCCTTACTTTATTATTATTTTAATTTAAATTTTTTAATTCATTCATACAAATGTAATCATTTTAACTTTTCCTTATTTTATTATTAATTTAATTTTAATTTTAATTGTTAATGCACTCACAAATGCAAACATTTTCTTACTTTTTATTGTATTAATTTTTGTTTCTAGTTACTTGAAAAAGACTCAAATAATAAGAGTCGAAACGTCGTAGAAGAAAACATTAAAAGTCATTAAAGGTCGCTAAACCAATAAAAAAGTCTATTATTTTAATATTAAGACACGGCCAATAAAATAAATAAGAAAATTAAATTCTTATAAACACTAAATATATACATATATATATATATATATATATATATATATATATATATATATATATATATATCAATTAGTACAAAGTGTGTAAGGTGTACTAACTATATCTTTCAGTTTCTTAGCTCGACCCCACATCATTCTTGGTTTCCGTTTCTTCCTATTTTTCTCTCTGTTTTACTAGTCTCGTCTTTTTCATTCGCCGTAGGTGCCCCCACCAACCAAGCTGTCTATATTCAATGTAGTCTAAAACAGACTGGATTTAAGATATAAAACAATAGGCAGTTTAATCTTTAATTTTTTTTTTTAATTTTATTATATGAAGGATATTTCACGGGTACATGACTTAATAAAAAAACTGTTGTTGATACTAAGAAACATTATTTTTCTACATAATCGTCTTTCAAATCTGTACACTTAGACCAGTGTTATTCCAACTTTGCCCTACAAAAAGTAGGATCCTTTAAACTGGAAAATAGATGTCTAGTTAAGTGACAGAATATGTTATGCCATGCAATATGTACATATCACTTTTCAATTTTAGTTGCCCTGTAAATGGATTATTCTGTTGGGTACAAATATATTATTATTATAATTATAATATGACACATTTACATCCGTATTTATTCTAATGAGAATGTAATATTTTCCAAATTCTCTACCAATTTTTTTAATTGATTCCAAAAAAAAAATTAGAGGACTAATTCTTCAATTTTATTTTAACAGGTAGCAGCACAGCATGCGTTATAGTTCTTAATAGAGAGAATTGTAGACTTTATACGGCCAACATTGGCGACAGTGGCTTCATGGTAGTACGAAACGGACGGGTTATTCATAAATCCGAAGAACAGCAACACTATTTCAACACCCCGTTCCAGCTGTCGTTACCGCCTCCGGGATATCAGGCGGACGTACTTTCTGATCAGCCCGACTCCGCGATTACTGACAACTTCCCGGTCGAAGATGGCGATGTCATTCTCGTTGCAACGGACGGCGTTTTTGACAACCTACCTCAGAACCTTTTAATTAACGAACTGCTGAAGGTAGGAATTTTTTACCATGTTTATAAATCGTAAATTAAAACGTAAAAATAATGAATACAGTAGAATCTCACAAATTAAAACCACTTTGTGCACCGGGCAGTTCGAATTTCTGAAAAGTTCGAATTTCTGGACATTTTTTTTTTTTACAGAAAATGATAAAATTATAATAAAACTAGTTATGTAAGCTTTATTTTAACACAAAACAGTTTTTATTTATTAAAATTTAATTAATTGAACATATTAAATTCATAGAAAAACTTTTAAAAAGTTTTTTAATTATTAGGTATTTAATTGGTTTTTAACATAAAATCAGTAATATTTGTTTGTTTTTTTGATTTATTTAAACTGGATACAACCATATCGTTACGGACGTCCAAAAGGTTAGACATGTGTTTACTGGAAAATATATCACTGGTTTTGCACCATTTTATAACATTATTGATGCCTTCAAGGACTTTTAAATGAGGAATAGCTGGCGTTATGTCGATAATATCGACATCGCTGCTATCTGAAGCCTCCTCATCGCTATTCTCTGCATCAGATCCGTCAGTAAACACATCTTCATTCCATTCCTCGATTTCATTTACATTTACGGAATTGTTTGGCATAATTTCATTCAAATGATCAAGATTTATTTGAAGAACTTCATTGCAATCCTGATTTCGTTGAGCCAATTGCGCTAGTGGCAAATCATCATCGCTGTCGTAATCGCCTGAGTCCCAATTTAATAATTTGGACCAAGAATTTTTTAACACTGTCTGTTGTACCTCATCCCATGCTTGTTTCAACAATATTATTGCATCTTGGATAGAATGCCGTTTCAAAAGCTTATCAATATCACCACCATCACCAATTAATTGAGATAGCAACTTACTTCTGTAAATAAGTTTTGTCATTTTAATAGGATTTTGATCCATTGGCTGCACAGCTGCTGTTACATTTGGCGGCAAGAAATATGCAATTATTTACCATCCTCACTTTGAAGTTTATCAATTGGTGCATGAGCGGAACAGTTATCTACAAGCAGAAGAGCTTTTGGGGCCAAATTATTGTCTTCAGAAAATCGGATGACCTGTAGAACAAAAAAAAAATTAAAAAATATGGAACTTAAAATATGCATTGGTTAAACATACTTCTTTGATAAATATCTTGTGAAACCAATCATGAAAAATCCAGGAAGTCATCCACGCATTATTTGAAAAGTCATAATGAAGTGGGTTATCAAATCCTCTGAAGCTTCTTGGCTTTTTAGCTTTTCCAATAACCAATGGTTTTAATTTGTGTGAGCCATCAGAATTTGCGCCTAGTAAAATTGAAACGCGTTCTTTTGAATTTTAAATCCTTGGGCACTTTTTTCACAAGCAGCGACAAATGTTTTATCTGGAAGGCAACGGAAAAATAATCCGCTTTCATCAGCATTATAGATTTGTGTTTCCAATAACCCCATTTCCGCGACTTTTGCACGAAATCTGTGTAGAAATGGAGTGACCTCACCAACATCACTCGAAAGTATTTCACCAATTTTTAAAAACCGTATTCCATGACGGGTTTTAAATTTGGAAAACCATCCATCACTTGCAGTAAATGCGTTTTCATCTTTATCGGGGTACACTTCACTAAAAATTGGCTTAGCTTTTGCTTTTAATACGGGTCCTATCACTGTGTTCTTCTTTTCACGTTGATTTAAAAACCACTTATAAAGGCGCTTTTCCATTTCCTCATATTCTGCCTTATGTAAAGATTTTTTTTTTTTGCTTCCTGATAGGTGCTGGTAACTGCATCCATTATTTCTTGTTTGTTTGATTTTATGTAGCTGATGGAAGATTTTGTCACATTAAAATCTTGAGCTTCACGATTTCCACTCACGCCTTCATTAAGTCTTTTTAATATTTTAACCTTAGTATCCAAAGATAAGGTATTTTTTTTACGTTTGTTTGGCTTTTTTTTTGAACTTTCACACATATGAACACTTCACTTTGACCTTCAGTCATCAACTGACCCAAATTTGTACAAGCATATCAAATTTCACACGCATATGACCGAATTGTACACACCACGAATAACTCGGTGATTTCCCGTTTTATTTTTACTTTAATGAGCGAAAAAAAATAATTTGTAGTGAAAATACAAAAAAAATAAAAAAAACTTCCCGAAATTAGAACCCCCCCTGTTCTAATTTTAGAGCGTTTAATTTGGTTTTCCGCCTATTTTGTTCAAAATCATAGAAAAAAAAAATATTTTCTAGTGGAAATAAAAACCAAAAAAAAAACACTTCCAGATATTAGAACCACAGGTTCTAATTTCAGAGCGTCCAATACACTGAAATGGCCGGTTCTAATTTCTGGACGGTTCGAATTTGTGAGATTCTACTGTAATAACAAATTCATAGCATGTACGAATCACATTACAATAATCAAATAAAAATCTCTGTAGTAGAAATGGTTAGTAATAAATTTACTTAAGTTCAGAAATGCTATATTCCAATTATACTTTTTTTCTACTTTGGAATATATTACTTCAAAAATATAAAAAATTATGAACACATCGCTTCCATAACTTTACAATTCTACGAGGTGCTATTCAGAAATTTCCGGAATTTGAATGTGGCGCGCCAAGAGATGGTAGTACAGTTTTATAGCGCTAGATGGCGTAAGCTACGTCTATACTAACAAGGGAAGATCCGGAACCCGGAAATATTATTAAATTAATTAATTGTTAATTATTAAATAATAAAACTGAGAACATGTATGTAAAAATCGCGTACACTTGAAATTTTTTTCCGTATTTTATACTGCAATTTAATCGCGATATAAAAGTTGTATTGACATGCCGCAATTAAGTGTGGTAAAAAAAAACAAATAATTACTTTAATAGGAGAAGGATATAGACTTTTATTAGAAATATAAATTATGGCAATTTATATAAATTTGCATTTAAGGTTTTAAAAAAGTCAAAACTGACATAGACTCATTTACATTATTAAAATATTGCGAAATGTAGCCTAAAGAGTTGGATGCGTTTTTTAATGCCGCAATTGTACATCACGTGTAGGTATGTACTACGCAATTTTTTTGGCGGAAAATCACTCTGACGGTGAAATGGATTTTTGAAAATTGGAAATTTTCCATTCAGCCTCTGCGCATAACTCGTTAACGGTAAAACGTAGAGAAAAGTTTTAACACAAAAAAAAGTTTGTTTGAATGAGTTTCATTAAGCAGGTGAGAATAAAAGTTAAATATATCTACATTTTTATATACAAGTGTCCCGTATCGTTATGTTCAAATTTTAGGTGTGTAGACTTCATTTCAAGTAACAAAAAACGCAAAACTTGTATATCCATTTTTATTTATTCATCCGAATTTCATACTTGTTTTGTCGGATTTGCCCGGCAGCCAGGTGAATACGATCCAACACCTTTTCTCTTGTGTTCAAAACTTGCGCGTAGACTCAATTTTTCATGTACCCCCATAAATAAAGATCAAGGGGATTAAGATCAGATGATCTGGGTGGCCATGCAACAGGACCACCTCGACCAATCCATCTTGGATAATTGACGTTAATCCAATTTCGGACAGCAATTCCGAAATGTGGTGGTGCCCCATCCATGTGAAACCACATGTCTCGTCGAACATTCAGTGGGACATCCTCTGAAAGACCTGTCAGTTCGTCAATAAGAAATTGAGGGTAAGGTAAGGTCAGATTTGTAACACCACTTCTCGTGAACGTAGATTCATCTGTCCAGAGGACTGTTCTGCAGAAATTAAAATGAAGCCGTGACTGTCTTAATATCCAGGTAGGATAAACTAGACGAGCATAGTGGTCTGCCTCAAGCAAGCCGTGTCCCCTGCGATAGTGATATGGATATAAGCCCTCACGTTTTAAAATTCGCCAAACTATCGTTCGTGGCACTCCTAGTTGTCTAGCGATTCGACGTACACTGAGAGTTGGATCCCTTGTAACAATAGCTACTGCTTCTTCCTGTAAGTCTGCTAGCAAATTTACTCCTATGTCGAAAAGATAATCACGCAGTCCGCATTCCCGAAATTGTCTGTGTACCTCCCAGAAACGTTCTGTAATGAGAAATGCGCCTATCGGGAAACCGATGTTGGTATTCAATAACTGTTTGACGTGCACTACCGTTAGAGTAGCCATACACAAAATGCATGTCCGCATACTCTTGAGAAGAAAATCGGTAAGGCATTTTTAATAAAGAAAACGTGTTCACACCCTGATAAGCTGTTGTATGAACTGAAATGTAATGTAATCCTTTATTAAAAAATGCAACGTTAACAGTTATCTGAACATTTGTTTATTGTATGATATTCATGGTTCAGCACTTACGAAATAAGTAAGAACCTTCTTTATCATAAATCAATTTCCAGTACTCTTTTTTGTAGATCTCCAAGAAATTACTGTATGCACTACGACACGTGTTTATTTATTTTAGTATAACTTTTTATTACGCGACGTTAACAATTACAGTCCTGTTATTGAATCGTATAACTTTTTTTAAATAAAATCAGTTTGTATTGACTTTAGGATTACATTTTTTTTTTCATGATCTGACAATCACATTCATAGATCTGTAACTTTGAAACAAATAAAATGAATATACAAGTTTTGCGTTTTTGTTACTTGAAATGAAGTCTACTTTACACTCCTAAAATTTGAACATAACGATACGAGACACCTTGTATAAAGTATACTATACAAATAAATACGATGGTTCTAAAAAAATAATTCAAATTTTCAAAATTAGTATAACCTATAACACAACACTAATAATATAACATAAACAAACGCTATTTACAACATGGCAATTTATGATTCTGCGCATAAATTCCATGATCCGCTCTTGTCCGTGACGAAAATTTCCTTCAACTGCTCGGCCGTCCCATATGATCGGGTAATAAATTTATTTATTTTTCTTAAAACTATTTTGTAAGCTCTCTTAAAATTCCAAACCCAATGTCGTGATGCTTTAAAATTCTCTGAACCAATGTTAGCTTGTAATGCTCACCGCTGGACGTCCAGATCATGAATAATGGCACCTGAATCAATACTATTTACAAATTCATTATATGTGAATTGAAAAAATTTTAGCAATTTTTCTCGTCGCGTACCACACCTCTGTTTATTGCTTCTTCCTACCTAGAAGAAGATAATCTAATAATACTTTAGAATAATACAAGTAGGAACAAATCGTTGCTATTCTACAATATTACTTCACCATTTACCTGTACAATTGCAGCATAGATGAAACTTTGCGAAACTTTTGCTAGACGGTATTCAACGCAAGTCGTCTTTTCTTCCCACTTTACCAATACGTAACAGCGTTGGTTTTATATTCTAAAGTTACAATACCTCCTTCTGGTGTACACTTCTCTTCTTCAGCTTCTTTGCTTCTACCGCGTCTTCCCTTGTGGGCGCGTATACCTCATCTACAAATTCTAGGGAATGTAGTCTGTGCGGTTGCAAAAATTCTAGAGTTGTATTAGTTTCTAGTGAAAACGATGTTTCTCTTTGAGTGAGCATCGAGGATATTTTTTATTTGTAGTGCAATTCGATTTCGTTGATATTCATAGGGGGGCTGTTATTATTATTAGCAACACCAAATGTTACCATCAGTAAACGAATTACATTTACAATACTTATGGCGGCCATTTTCAACATTATAGTTGTACTATACAGGCTGATTCATTTTCGGCCCTCACCATGGGGATCTCTTATTATTGGAGATAGAGTATAGGTTTAAATTTGGCAAAGTTGTTAAATTTTATGTTTGTTATAAATCCGTAAAGAAAATAGACCTGTGACAAATGGCCTTCGTTATTTAAAAAAAATACGCGAAAACCCCATTTTCTTCTTTTGCCTGTAGCACCGACATTTGGCCTTGTAGAGAGAAAATAAAAACACATCCTTGTGGCCATTTCTAAACCTCTATCCAGTGGTGTACTCTAAATTTTTATACGACGTTTTGTTTCTTTCTGGCCATCATCAACTATCTAATTTCTTATAGGCGCCATATTGGATTTAGACATCTTCAGAAAGAGTTTTTTTTCTGATTTCAACCATGTACCACATGCTGACTAAAGCTTTTGACATTAGGTTTTATTTGAAAGAATAAATTATAAGATTAAATAAGGTAGCCTTTGGAATTTCAATCTGTCAAACATTTCATTTATTGTTCATTAATAATAGAAAAATGTCATACACTAACGAAGAGAAACGAGATATGATAAGTATTTTTTATTCTTCGAAACGAAATTCAACAGTAGCGAGTACAAGATAACAAAAACATTAATAAAAATACATAGAAAAGTAAATAAACAATTACAGTAAATGTTCAATTATCTGGCAATCTTCGGTAATGCACAATTGGGCACGCCTTCTGGCATTTTGTACTGCCCTTTGTATAGTTCTTCTAGGAACTGCATCGAAGGCATTCTGAAGTCTGTCTCGTAATTCTTCAATGTTTTGTGGCGCATCTACTTTATAAATATTATTTTTAACATATCCCCATAAAAAAAATCTAGCGGACTTAAATCAGGTGATCTCGCAGGCCATTCAACAACTTCCCTATTTCCAATCCAACGGTTTGCAAACTCTTGATTTAAGAAATTTCTAACAACAGCTGCATTATGTGCTGGTGCGCCATCTTGTTGCCACCATAAATATTGTAATTGATTTAATGGGATATTGTCGTCAAGATAGTCAGATACGTGTGTACGTAAAATGTTTAAATATCTTTCTCCATTTAAATGTTCTTCATACATAACTGGTCCTAAGAGACGATTTGCCAAAATACCCATCCAAACGTTTATTCCAAAACGATGTTGTGGTCTTCAAGCCCTGTTTTGTCGGGGATTTTGTACTGCCCAATAGTGCTCCGTATTTCTGTTGAACATTCCAGAATTTGTAAATTTTGTTTGATCTGACCAGACGATTTTGCTTAAAAAATTTTCGTCATTTTCTATCCTTCCCATTAACCAATTACAATATTCTAGCCTTCTCAAATTATCTCCAGGCAGTAAAGAGTGACAAACATGGATCCTGTATGGTTTAAACCTACTTTTATGTAAAGTTCTCCAAACTCTGGACTGGCACAAATTTAATTCTGACGCTACTTCGCGTGTAGAAAGTGATGGATTATTATTTATCTATAAAAATACAAACAAGATTAACATGAAATTTGAAAACACGCTTTTAATTTACCATTTGTAAAATATCTTGTCGATTTTCATTTAAATTCATGTTGTCTTGACCATTACGCGGCTTAGTAAACGATCCATTCTCGACCAAATTTCTGCCGAGATCTAGAAAAATGGTACGATGAGGTTGTTGTCGTTCTGGATATAATTGTAGATATCTTGTACTCGCTACTGTTGAATTTCGGTTCGAAGAATAAAAAATACTTATCATATCTCGTTTCTCTTCGTTAGTGTATGACATTTTTGTATTATTAAAGAACAATAAATGAAATGTTTGACAGATTGAAATTCCATGGCTACCTTATTTAATCTTATAATTTATTCTTTCAAATAAAACCTAATGTCAAAAACTTTAGTCAGCATGTGGTACATGGTTGAAATCAGAAAAAAAAACTCTTTCTGAAGATGTCTAAATCCAATATGGCGCTTATAAGAAATTAGATAGTTGATGATGGCCAGAAAGAAACGAAACGTCGTATAAAAATTTAGAGTACACCACTGGATAGAGGTTTAGAAATGGCCACAAGGATGTGTTTTTATTTTTTCTCTACAAGGCCAAATGTCGGTGCTACGGGTAAAAGAAGAAAATGGGGTTTTCGCGTTTTTTTTTTTAAATAACGAAGGTCATTTGTCACTGGTCTATTTTCTTTACGGATTTATAACAAACACAAAATTTAACAACTTTGCCAAATTTAAACCTATACTCTATTTCCAATAATAAGCGAGATCCCCATGGTGAGGGCCGAAAATGAATCAGCCTGTATAGCAAACCCATAACTATTATTAATTTCAAGTTTGATGAGATATATACTACTTGCTTATCTCATTCATTGTCAGTCTACTTTCTTTTCAAAAACATCTTTACTATTTACTGGTCTAATGTAACTTCTTTTGATAAGCTACGCCTTTTAAATAAGAAACAATTAAATATAATTAAAAAAATACAGTAAATGTTTTTTTTTTACTGTCTGCTTAATAAAACTCATTCAAACAAACATTTTTTGTGTTAAAATTTTATCTCTACCTCTTACCGTGAACGAGTTATTGCGCAGAGACAGAATGAAAATTTCCAACTTTCAAAAATCCATTTCACCCAGTCAAAGTGTTTTTCCGCAGAAAAAAAAGAATTGCGTAGTACATGCCTATATGTGATGTACATGTTCCCAAAGTTACATAATTTTTTGAATTTTAGATTAGGGATGACAAACAATTTTCGTATTTATATTTGTTGAGTTATTCTGCAGCACTACAAAAAAGAACTACTAAAGAGCAAATATCGTCTATGAAATTCTGCTTCAAACATGGTAAAACAACAGCGGAAACGCTGAAAATGCTTTAATAAGCATAAGGATTCTTTAGGCCACTCGCAAATGAGTAGCACAACCGTTTTAAAAAATTAACGTGTGTCGGTTGATGATTGGCGTGCCGGTTTTCTGTCGACGGAAAACGTACCACAGAATTAATTATCGATTCTTTACTGATTCTGAGAAACGCTTTATTGCAGTTGACCAATAATATACTAAACATTATACATGCATACTTAATTTTTATTGATCAACTGGTCAAATGTACCAAACGGTTGTCAATTGTTAATGACGGCTTCAATTAATGTATCGTGTATGTTCTTGATTGTCTTAATAATGTATTTATTTTCCAATAGGTTCAGGGCGAACGCTGTGCTAGTCGACTACAAACCGTTGCCAATACCATTGCGTGGATGGCAAGGAATCTTTCGTTCGATGAAACTTTCATATCACCATTCGCAGAAAGCGCCTTCGCAAATGGCATTAACACCATAGGTATATTAAATGTTTTAATATTGTGTTTATTGAAACTAAATTGAAGATTTTGATGAAAGAGCATACAGTAATTGCAGCCTTAAATAAGAACATAAGCTTGATACCGAAGGTGGCCTAACGGCATCTCTAGCAATGCTATATCAAATTAACTGTGTAATTTTCATTTAACACATCACCTATATTTATTTCTTGTTTTACAGGTGGAAAACCAGATGACATAACAGTTTTACTAGCAACGGTGGCAATATAATGACAAAGAGTACAGGTGACTGATGCCTTAGTCAACTTATGGTGAATGTAACAGAAATCAAGCTAATTCTGCTTCCTGTCGTACCGTGGCGGCGATTTTGTTTTTATCTCTTTATATTGTACATTTTATTATATTGTATCATTTCGGCGCAGCAAACAGAATGTTGAACCCCCATCACTTTCTATTCGATATTCGTTTTCTTATTTATATGTTGTTGCGATATAGTAGCGAATAAGTAACCTGTGTATGTGAGTTATTTGAGAAATTGTGACGTCTCCGAGAGCACGTCGTGTATAGTGTTATTTCGATATTAATTTACTGGTGACGCAAAAATAATGAAACGGAAAAATCTGTATTTTCTTAATGGTGCGTCTACATTTAACAAAAATTACTGACCAAAATCCTGAAAGGACGTTTTACTGTTATGCAGTTATAATTTTCGATATTGTAATGCATTCCTGAATGATTTGATCATTGTAAATACAAAAAAAAAGGATGTTTTCCTTGGATTTTGTTCATCGATGTTGTTGTTACATGTAAATATACCTCCAGCTAACTGTATTTTGAGTTCGCTACTTTTTCTGTCTTTTCCTGCAGAACAATAACGACAAACATTATATCATCAAACTTGACCTTTAATACCATGATAATAAAGAATAACTTATATAAAAGTAATGTACCAAAGTTAATTGTAAGCCTTCAGAGTTGAATTCCCAACCGTTTTGGGAGTAATAATATGCAATATGTAATTAATTTGCTTCAATGCTTTGTATTCAATGCTAATTCAATACTCATATAAAACTCTTGCGTATACAATACCAAAATATTATCCGAATATATTAATTTTTCTATTAAGATTATTTGAAATCGATTAATTGAAATAAAACTCAAAATTAAAGATTGTAAATAGATAGTCGATATCAGTTTCGTTAAGTAATTTATTAATTCTATTGGATTAATTTTAAATAAGAGGATTAATCATGTTATCGATTATATATGAAGTGATTTATAACATTATAATACCTAGTAAAATCAACTTGTTTATATGATACTGCGTTAGCTAAACTGTCTACATAACAAACTCTAAATCTTTCCTATGGTAATATATTCTGTTACGGTCTGTTTTAACAGGAAAAATAAAGTTTTAACAAAACACAGACAATTAGGAAGACCAATATGTTATCGTAGAAACTAATCTTTGACTAATTTTAACCCAAGGTCCACCAGATGAATATATTTGTAACACTATTGATCAGGTGGGGTGTGGCAAACCCCACACCGCTTCCGACTCCCCAATAGTAATTTAAATATATTAATCGGGTTTTCTAGAGTAATAGTCAATGAAATATGTACAGTTAAGCTCACATAAATCTAGTCTAAACCATTTTTAAATTTTTGTTTTGTTGTACATTCTTGTAACGTCAATATGACATTTGTCACTTTTTGGTATCCAAAATGGCAAGAAAACTGACTCCGGCAGGCAAAGTACAAATTTAGAAAGTTGCACCATTAAACAAGTGGTAGCAGAATTTCATTTGAACAAATCTACAGTACAATACGTGTAAATTAAAGCAGTATATGTTGCAAACGAGGAACTGGTCTTAAAAGAATATCACAGATGATCACAATTTGTTTGAATATTTGAGAGAAAATTTAAAAAAAATGATAAAGCAAATTCATAGATCTCGTATAAGATTTACTAATAGAGAACAACTATGGGAATCTATTGAAAATACCTGGGAAAACATTGAAAAATCTAATTTTTTAAGTCATTGATTCTATACATAGAAGGTTACGGGTAGTAACTAATGCAAATGTCGGATCAATTAAGTATTAATTTATTTGTGTTTTCTAAATTGTATTAAAAAATTACTTGACATTTGATTTGTCTTTCAAAAAAAGATTAATAAACACTAAGCAATATTAGAAAATTTGGAGAAGTTGGGTTACACTATATTTATGTGAGCTTAACTGTACTATAAGCTATTTTGACGTTTTTGAGTGTTGTAAACATGTCAAGTAAGTATAGCAAGCGTCAGATAAGTTGGCGTAGGATTAGATTAGAAGTATTGGGGAGATTTGTATTTAGTTTTACATCAATTTGCAAGGTATCATAGGTGGCGTAAACTACACATCTATTACTTAATAAATTAATAATTTATTAGAGTAAAGTATATAACGTGGACGTTTATAAAAACGGCTTCTACCCACCCCCCTCCTCTCGCCATCTTATTTGGCGCTAGCTATACATACATGTCAAGGATCTGTCAGTTTGACAGTTTATTAAAAATAATTTACTCATCAATGAAGGGAAATCTCTCGAACGCATTTATTTGAAATAAAAATAATATGAAACATATAATCTTCTTCTTCTTTCTCAACCTGTATCCGTCCACTCCTGGACGTAGGTCTCTCTCAATCTTTCCCACTCGTCTCTATCTTGTGCAGTATGGATCCATCGCCTTCCCGCTACGCTTCTGATATTATCCACCCATCTCTTTGCAGGGCGTCCCACCTCTTTTTGTTTGTCTTGGTCTCCATTCCGTGATTTTGTGTGGCCATCTATCCTCGGTTTATCTAGCTATGTGTCCGGCCCACGCCCATTTCATTTTTGCTATTTCCCATATAACGTCTCTTATCTTCGTTCTTTTTCTGATATCTTCGCACCTGATCCTATCTCTTAGTGAAATACCAAGCATGCTCCTTTCCATGGCTCTTTGTGATGTTCTGAGTTTATTAGCGGAAGCCTTGGTCAGGCTTATAGTTTCAAGTCCGTAGGTTTGGACTGGCAGAACACATGTGTTGTATACTTTAGTTTTTAGGTTTATTGGAATTTCCTTATTTCTAAGTACGTGTCCCAACTTGCCGAAAGCTATCCAGGCGAGCCTGATTCGTCTAGTGATTTCTGCATGCTGGTTTTCTTTTCCAAGCTTAATAACGTGACCCAGATATATATATTCCTCTACGCATTCAATGTGGTTATTATTTATGTATATGTTGGCATCATCAGGGCTTAGTATTTTCGTCTTGCTGTAATTCATTTTTAGACCTATGTCTGCAGATGTTCGGCCCCATTGTTGTAGCATTTCATTTAGTTCTTCAATGCTGTCTGCTAGCAAGACTATATCATCAGCAAACCTAAGGTGGTTTAGTCTAGAACCATTAACGTTGATACCTTTGTTGTGCCAATCTAGCCGTTTAAAAACATCTTCCAGGGCCAACGTGAATAGTTTCGGTGAAATGACATCTCCCTGGCCTCCCCTACCTCTTTGTAGTGGTATTTTGTCTGTTTTCGTGGTTTCATCAATTTTAATATGTATTGATGCTTCCTCATAGATGTTTTGGATTATTTGTATATATCTAGAGTCTATTCGTGCGCTTTCTAGTGAGTTTAATATTGCCGTAATATCAATGGTGTCGAACGCTTTCTGAAAGTCAATGAAGGCCAGGTGCATTGGTACATTGTATTCCGTACATTTCTCTACCAGAGTACGTATTGTATGGATATGGTCTATCGTACTGTAACCCCTCCTAAAGCCGGCCTGTTCCACTGGTTGATAAAAGTCCAGTTTCCTTGATAGACGACTTGTTAAGATTTTAGTGAATAGCTTATATAGGCGCGATAGAAGAGATATTGGGCGATAGTTTTCGATATTTGTATTGTCTCCTTTCTTAAACATCAGTATAACTTCAGAAGTACACCACTCCTTTGGGATTTTTCCATCATGTAGGCACTTGTTGAGCAGTATTGTTATTGCTGCTTTTATAGTTTGTCCCCCTAATTTCAGCATTTCTGTTGTTATTTGATCCTCGCCTGGACATTTATTTATTTTCATTTGTCTTAAAGTTGTATCTACTTCATCTGTTGTAATTTCCGGCATTTCTTCGGATCCTGTATTCAAGACGAGCGTACGTGTTTGTGGGCGTGGTGAGTCAGATGAGTAAAGCCTCGTGTAGAATTTCTCTAGGGCGTTTATGATATCTTTTTTGTCTTGTACTAGCACATTATTTTCGTTTTTATTTTTGTCATTTTTGTTTTCCCCCTCGTGAGCTTTGAACGTAGTATTTTCATTTTACAACCATCCCTAATGGTTTCTTCTATGAGTTTTGTATTTTGGTTTCTTCTATCCTTTCGAATTTCTTTCTTAACCCTTTTGTTGAGTTCCTTGAAACTGTCTGATGTTCTATCCACCCTATTTCTTCTTTCATCCATCAGTCTCAGAGTATCAGCGCTGAATTTCGAAACCTGTGGTCTTCTCATGTGCGAACATACTTGTTTCGTCGATGTCTTTATGGCATGAATGATTGTGTCTGAAACATATAATACACAGGTAAAACAACGTAAATGATTTAAATTAATATTTTATTATACACATCCATTCCTACTAATAATACTTTGCGTAAACGCCTGGGCATGAAAGCTATCAACGAATAAATATATTCTGGTGTAAGATCATTCCAAATTTCTTCTATTTTATCATTCTTCTTCATCAAGTCTTCAATAGTTTGAGGCCTGAAATTGTTTTCATTCATTTTTTTTAACTATGTTAAATACATTTTCATTCAATAGGATTATGATCTGGGCTTGATGGATATAATGGTAGATGTTTTATATTGTTTTCCCTAAACCATTGATCAGTAATTCTAGATGTACGTACTGGACAATTATCTTGTTGAAATATGATATTTCTATTGGGAAACATAATTTCCACAGAAGGCAAGAATACATTTGTTAAAATTGTAGTATAATGATCAGAATTGAATCTTCCTTCATCAACTTAATTTGATGTATCTCTCCTTAACTGAAAAAATTAATTAGAGATATATCCTTTATTTTTCCTAATAGTTCCAACAGAGGTCAATCCATGGTTCTTCAGGACTTTTATCATAACTTCGTATCTCGTGTACCAATTGTCAAAATAATATTTCTGTTAGTTCCTAATATATGCTCCACCATTCCTAACACAATATCATAAGGTTTATTGCTTACCTGAATTGGGCCATCATGTTATTTACCCGGTGTAAACTTCTAGTTTAATTGCATAAAAAAAAGCCTGCAGTTTTTCCCATATTTGGCCGGCTTATTGGGAATGTATTGGGGCAATGGGCATCTGCTTTTGAACGATTCCAATTTTTCGGCTAATGTTACGTATTGGAAAGGGGAATACGCTTGCTGGAAATTATTGACAAATTTACCAAATAGTGCTCGAATCGGTGCCAATTTATCGTTTTTGCGTCGTCCGGGCCTATTTTCATTATTATCAAAACGAATACTAATAATACTAATAGAAAACAAAATCTGTTTCTGCTCAGAAGATGTCTGTTCCAGTACCGTCTGTTTTCCACGAAACTAATAAATTTTAGTGATTAGACCTAAATACTCCACCTAAATATAGAAAACCGATAACTGCTTTCAATTCCGGAACAGTTGCTGCGTGTACATAGAACTTAACGTCTTCTTTTTCCCTAATTTTCACATTAATATATTTTACTAGACCCATAAGAATTTCTTCGTCAAATAATAACATCCTACAATCCATTGCAGTTTTAGCAGCTCTCCCATAATATTTTACATCAGGTAATGTGTAAACAATATTTTTGCTCGTTCTAACCTGATTAGAACTCATAATTTTATACCATTTAGCCCCATTTTCCCTATGTCAGATTTTCTTTTTGTCACGTTTATTACCTCTACACTATCTTGCACTGAGATGATCGTTGTCTTTGGATAAGCGTAAAAGCACAGGATCATTTTCCGTCTCCTTACAAAGTGCTAGAAGATATCTTTTCTTCTTTTTCATAAACCATTATTTTATAAACTATAAAAATTCAATTATATTCAGTCTATATCAGTGTAAAAATGTGTACCAACTTTTACCTACAAAAACTTCCGAGATAAACCAAGTGGGGTATATCACTATAGCCGCTGACAAAACTTCTCACACAACAGATAAAACTAACCTAACTTGGTTAACCTTGAAAAGGGAATGTTTTAGGAAGCTATTGACATGCGCAAAAATATGAATTATCGGCTGACGCTTAAACTTACCTGGTGGACGCCGGGTTAATAGCTTCTTTTAGAAGTTAAAATTTTAATTTCTTTAAAACGTATGTCCACTCTGAACTTATATTCCCAGTAATAATGGTAAGAGATTCGAGATTTTTATATAAATTAGATTGTGAATAAATCAAAATTGAATTTCTTAGCTTATCGGAAATAATAATATTGTAGCTCAAGTCTATTTTAAGTATGTGGTCGAGTACCTTAATTTAACAGATCGTCTACTAATTAAATACATCAATTATATTTTAAGGTGGTTAAGTAATGCACAATACTTAATACGTGGAACAATAAACATAGTTAAACTATGTTGGATTGTTAAAGCAACGATTTAGAATATTTTGATCGTATTGCAAACCTTTGCCCGGGAAAGTATTAAAAATATATTCAAATACATGTATGTATTATATTATTTTTAAATGGTATTTTTGATTGCCTCAGTGTTATTATCTATTTTTTTTTTGCTAGTGATTCTAACAAAAGTTCTAGAAATAAGATTACGACTACTTAAGTACAGCTAATTTGCAAATATTAATTTTACATTATCACCATATTAATTTGTTTGTAATTCTCACTTTTACATACAACTTGATTAAAATTTTCTATTTTTAATACTTTAAATGAAATGGTATCAAAATTACAATTAAATCAAACGTTTGAGGTTTGTACGTGATGATATTCAATTTATATCCAAGTATTTTAATAAGGATGCAAAGAGTCTACAAGAAATTCATCACAATTCTTCCTAAATGTGTGCCTATTGTTTAAAGTAAATTTGGATGTAGGTAAAAGACAGAAAGACAATTTGAATAATGTAGTTAATACAATAAAATTTTCCTTTACATTTGTTTTAATTAATTATATTATGACTTATTCATTAGAAAATTACGTACCTAGTAATATATACCATTTGATAATTAGTGCAGGGATTAGTGCTGTTTAAATTTTAGTTTTATTGGAAACGATCCCAAGACTAATTATGTCACATCTAGGACGTACCTGATCTTGCGAATGTACTCAGGCATAATTTCCTTTTGCATTTTTTAAGTAAAATATTGCCTACCTTTTTTTTTAGTTTAAGATGTCCAAGTGTTAATCATTTGACGATAAATATTACGTTTACGTATTATGTTTAGGTGATTTTCCTTTTTTCTCTTCGTATTTCATGAAACGTTTAAAATGTATTTTTCACATGGGAAATTCATCATTCATAAGTTTCTTATTTTCATTTTTTTTTAAATCAAATCAGTTTGTGTATCGTGACGAACATAAATGATATGAATCTAATTGATATTGAAACCTAATATTTAGGTATACGTAAGTGTCATTGAGTACTTAAATTCATTCGTTTAGCTGTATGAGACAATACTCAATGACGCATATTTGTCATTTCATGTAATGTACTCTAACTCTGTATCTTTTTACACAAATCTAATTATTAGAAATTAGAAAAAAATTAGAATTACAAATTCGAAATTTATTCAAGGAGAAAGTCGATCAAATTTATGTTTAAGCTATAATCTGTATTATGTAATGAAGAACATAAGAGAAATAATGATTACTTGATTTATACGGCCTAATTTTAAATTCTCAATCTTGATAATAGGGTCAAGACTCGCATTTCGAATATTTTCCAATATTTGAAGTTTTATGGGGTTATGGTACATTAAATGTAAATATTGTATTCCAGATTAGCAGTTTTGTTAATTTCCTGTGTGCAAAATTTTTGTTTAATAAATAGTTGTTGAAAATCATTTTTCTTTAATTACAAGATCATTTCTTACATTTATAAACCAGATAAATATGTTTTTCTATTTTGCGTTCGAAATGAACTCATTATGAAAGCAAAAACAGTATCGAAATGAGCTCTATTTCGATACACTTTTTTTCATTTTTCAATGTTGGCGTTGTTCGAACACAGAAATAAATATCATTGCTGTCATATGATTTTAAGAATTTATGTACATTTGACATACATGGTATATGTTCGTATTTTACACAAACAACGTATATTGTATGCAATTGACAACAACATATATATGTTTCTATGTCACTCATGTTTATATTGTTAAATGAAATATGAAGTAATGTTAACGAAAATTAATAAATAATATGTAATATAATATACTTCGCGGATAGCAAGATTTAAATTTGAAAATGTCAAGTATCAATGTGACCAACTGCATGCTTTATATAAAAATTAAACTCTGAACTTTCAAATTAAATAATTCCAATTTAAGCAATTTATTAATGTAAAAAACGCAAATTAGAAAAAATAGTATAAAAAACTCGTTTCATAAGGCCTTTTGCCGCACTCGCTCTTTAGAAAACTCGCCGCAAGCGGCTCGTTTTCTAAACTGATCTCGTGCGGCAAAATGGTGCCTTATGAAACTCGTTTTTTAATATACTATTTTCTATTTTGCGTTCGAAATGAGCGAGTGCGGCAAAAGGCCTTATGAAACTCGTTTTTTAATATACTATTATTTACTTATAGCAATCGCCAATTAAGTTGGCGCGAGGAGGGGGTGCGCAGAAGCCGTTTCTAAAAACGTCCACCCCCATTACTCAAGTAATTGTCAGAATACATTTGTCATTGTCGTTTGACGGAACATAATGTTTTTGCTAGGGGATCATAAAGTGATACACGCTCAGAGGTTAGAATTATCTGACATTTGATGTAAAACCAAATACAAATCTCCCCACTACTTTTAATCCTCCGCGAAGTTACCGCTGCTCGCGCCAACTTAATTGGAGTTTGCTTATACAATATTTTATGGACATTTAAGGTTATATTTTCAATTGGATGCTTCAGATATAAAATGGACATTTGCAAATTCTACCGTGAACGAATGCCATGTATTTTCTCGGGAATCCCTGCAAATCATTTGGAATGTATGTAATAATTTTTCAAGAACAATTTGACCGGTATTTTTTACTTATTTTTCTCGTATATATTCTTTATAGGCAATCATGTGAAAACACAAAGTAAGTCAAGAAGTACTGTTGTACGAATTATAAGAGAGAGCACTAAGCAAATAAATCTAAAACCTTCATATTTTGTATTTGATAACTTGAATTATGATAATGTCAGATTTATTGATTTCATCATTGTCTTCGATATCATCTGTTTTAGGGGTATCTGAATTATTCTGAATCATAACTTTAATATGAATTATCAGACGATGAAAATCAACGGTAAGAATGTCGTCAACGTCTACAACGTTGCTGTGTGCCAAAGCTGTTCCGCGAAAGGCCGATCCATTCGAAATGTATTCAAATGATGAATTTAAAGCAAAATTTCATTTAACAAATCAGATATTTTAATATGAAAATTAAACACTACCTAGTTTACAAATACGAACGAAAAGAAATTTCATGAATTTGGTATTTTTAATTTTATTCAGTTGCTCCATCGTTTATCGAAACGCTAAACTACAAAATACTTAGCTATTCAGAGCTACTCTACAAATACCTCTACAAATACTTATTTTACTTAAATGCATATTTTATAATACCAGATTTCAATTTATTCCTCAAGTTATTAAGAGATTTATTCGCTGCTTATAATACCGGCCAAAATGAATTTCTTTAAAAGTAATATACTGTAGATTTTAAAAATCATAAAATTATTTGCAATTTTTAATCTCTGGAGCTCGAATTTAAGTCCCCGCAATGGCGCTTAAATGAATGGTGTTATCAACATTCAACCAAATATTACAACCTTAAAAAGCAGCTAATAACTTTGAACTCTTGAATCTCGATTACTAGCGCCATCCGGCGAGGAAATAGCGAAATATTCGCGATTAATGATAAATTAATATTGTAGATGGCTCTATGTAGGAACATCAAATTATGGTTTTTATTTGTGTTTATTTGCCTCCATCTTCTTGTTGTATTTGTTTGGTTAAGGATAGCGTTTGTTACTCTAATGCTGTTAATGTGTAAAAAAATTGTGTATTGTATTGTTTAGTAGTTTGTCATTTATTCTATTTATTACTTCTGAAGTTTATTTTAAATAGTGTATTAGTTCTAGAAACAATTTCTTATCTTGTGTTAATTTAGAAGTTTTCTTAAATTATATTCTCCATAAACGTAAGTAAACCCATATGTAATTAATACTAACTTACAAGCTATTACTCTATACGGAGAATTTATTTTTTATTTTATTTTCTAGATTTTGGTTACATTAACGTGGACAGCAGTCGATTTCAAGTTATTATATTTATTTATATAATTCTTGATAAGAAATATATATATATATATATTTCTTATTACGCCAAGATAAAAAGCACCTTGGACAAGAAACATATACGAGAACTAAGAAAATAACTAAATTAGAAGAGAATAAAATAGCAAGAATGAAAAACCGAAGAATATTTTTAGTTGCATGCAAAACCAACAAACTAACACCTACATTTCTAAAACTTAAATTAACACACATTATGTTTAATGATAAAAAACTCACCAATACTTTCGATGATAAAGTAAGTAATTTTACACATACTATCTTGAATTATTTGATCACAGAAACTGTAAAAAGCATAAATATCCTACAAAAGGAAATTAATATACAATATACAGAACTCAAAAATCAAATTAATCCCAAAACATACAATAAATTGATAGAATGGATAAATTATAAACATATTAATTTCTTCAATAATATAAAAACTAAACAAAAACAGAAACTGGAAATCCTAAAACAAAAAACAAACCAAAAGAAAAACACACCAAATTTCCTAAAAAATGACACATATAATAAAAAATGGATAACAAACCTAACCAATGACAATATACCCAATAATGTTATGAAAATATTAAGTCTGGGACCAAAATTCACAATACAATACCAAATTGACAATAAAAACCAAAGTAAATTACCTATAGACTTAATAATTGCAAACCTAGAATCTTCAATAGACAAAATCAAGGAAAATTACAAAAATCATATAAGGTCTAAAATCTTTAACAGCCTCTTAAATTACAAACAATCAAGTAAAACAGTTAATAATAACGAAACAGACAAAGCATTAAATAAACACATTAAGGAAACTAAAACTTTCCTAAAAAACAACAGTCATTTAATAGTACTACAATCAGACAAATCTAATAAAACAGTAATAATGGAAAAAAGACAATATATACAAAACATGGAAAAACTCCTAAATGACAATAAAACGTATACTAAATTAAAGAATGACCCCACAACAAAATATCAAAAGATAAACAACACACTAATTAAAAAATGGGAAAATAAACAAATCATTCACCAAAAACAGCCAACAAATTAAAAATACATAATGCACTATCACCCAAAATATATGCCTTACCAAAACTACATAAAAAATATCCCATTAAGACCGATCGTATCTTGCATTCAAAGCGCGTTTTATGAACTATCAAAATATCTAACAAAAACATTAACCAATGTCATAGCTCAAAATAAATATTAGGTATATTAAAAATACTTTCGAATTCAAACAATACATCGATAAAATCAAAACAAATAACAACGAAAAACTTGTTTCCTTGGATGTAGAATCAATGTACACCAATATACCTTTAACACTAGCAAAAAAAGTAATTACAGAAAAATGGGACTCCATCAAAAATTTCACAGACTTACCATTAACAGATTTTCTTGAAGCAATAGAAATAACTTTAACTTCCACATATTTTCAATTCGCCAATAAATATTTCAAACAAATACAAGGACTAGCAATGGGAGCACCTATATCGAGCGTAGTAGCCCAATTAGTATTAGAACACATCGAAGAAAATGTTATTAAATCCCTAAAAATCAAACCAACCTTTTTCAAAAGATATGTCGATGACTGCATAATGATGTTACCAGAAAAGGAAATAAGCAATGTACAAAATAGCTTCAACAACTTCCATCCAAATTTAAACTTACCATTGAAATTGAAAAAAACAACTCCATAAACTACTTAGACTTAACACTAATAAAAACAAACAATAACATCCAAACAAAATGGTACACTAAACCAATCACATTCGGCAGATACGTAAACTTTTATTCAAACCAACCCCTATCCCACAAAAAAAAAATGTTTTAACGGCGTTAGTGGACAGGGCTTTAAATCTCACCAATCCAGTTTTCAGACCAACAGTACTGAATAAAGTAAAAACTATTTTAACAGAAAACAATTATCCACCACAATTTATATAAAACATTATAAAACAGAGACTTAATAATATATATAACAAAACTAAGTGCCAAAATATAAATAAAACAACCAACGAATTAACATATATCCCTATATAACTGGATTATCCGAAAAACTAAACAATATAGTTAAACCATTTAATTTTAAAAGCGGAAAAAATCTAAAATTCCTACACACAAAACTTAAAGGCTCAACACCAACACTTAAACAATCACATACAATATATAACATACTCTGCAAAGACTGTGACAAAGTATACATAGGCCAAACAAAACAGTTACTACAGGAAAGATTAAAAGAACACAAATACGCAAAAAATCAGACAGCTTTAAAAAAACACCAGATAACATTAAAACACAATTTTGATTTTGAAAATACAAAAATAATAACCAAGCAAAAAAATACAAAGGCTAGGGAGGTCTTAGAAATGATTCATATATTCAAAAACAACAAAACAATCAACGATCGTAACGAGATTGATGGACTTTCTAAACTTTATTATCCGCTCATTAAACAATAGAAGACAACCCCAACAACACAAAAAAAATTTTTTTCCCATTGTAAATATACTGTATTTTCCCAAACACATGGCCTGACCAAACTAATTTTAAAACGGAATAAACAATTTCATTTCTGCACCAAGACATTTAGTTACACTAAATATTCCGAGAAAGGCAGTTCGACCCTATAAAAAGGTTCGACATGTCTGGCCATACATTTTACACAAAATATGTGTTTTGACACGAAATAAATTGGTGAGTTTTGTATCCTTTAATTTTCCTTACTTTAATTATTATTTTTTAATTTTAATTCATTCATACAAATGTAAATATATTTCTTACCTTTCTTTGTATTAATTTTTTAGTTCTAATCACTTGAAAAATACTTAATAATAAAAAAGTCGAAACGTCGTAGTAGAAAAACTGAAATTCATTAAAGGTCGCTAAACCAAGAAAAAGTCTATTTTAATATTATGACGGCCAATAAAATAAATAAGAAATAAATTTTAATTCTTATTAACACTAAATATATATATATAATTATTTGCGAGTTTCTTTTGAATCTAATAGATATATAATCAGAAGAATAAATAAATTTGTAATTATTATTAATATAAAAAGAATAATTTAAATAAATCAGTCTAAATATGAACCTCCATTTGCAGATTTTATTAAAGTTCAATACTAAATTTTTGTAATTTGTCTAATAGTAATATATATAATATAATAAATAAATTTGTAATTATTATTAATATAAAAAGAATAATTTAAATAAATCAGTCTAAATATGAACCTCCATTTGCAGATTTTATTAAAGTTCAATACTAAATTTTTGTAATTTGTTTAATAGTAATATGTTTCCTCAATAGATGACGCACAGTATTCATATAAAAAAATTTGTGTCTATTTTCTTTGCGTATTTAGCAGCAGTATTCTCAGATTAATCTTATTGACAAATTTTAACGTCAACATGACACTTAATCTAAAAATTTGAAAATGTCAGGTATCAATGTAACCAACTGTACTTTATATAAAAATCAAACTCTGAACTTTTAAATTAAATAATATGAATTTATTAATGTAAAAAATGAAAAAAATAGTATAAAAAACTCGTTTCAGAAGTTGTCGCACTCGTTCTGAACTGAATTCGTACGGCAAAATGGTGTTTTATGAAACTTATGTTGTAATATACTATATTGGTATTTTGTATCATTTTTGCACAAGGATGGTAATTAAAGAGAATGGTCAGATCCCTATCTTGCAGTGTTCGCGCCAATTGTTACTGGCGCTGTAGCGTCACGAGTCCTAAATTGGCGGAAATAATGTATAATACGGGAATTTATTACCTCAATATTTTAAAATTTACAATAAATTCAGTAAAACTAAATATAATAACGGAATTAGTAGACTTGAAGCCTTACCTGTGTATAAATTTATATTGCAAATGAGTAGTAAAAAATTGCGTGAAAATGTCTGACTTATATGAAAACACGCATTTTATTATTTCAGTATTTATTCTCATTACAAATTTATATACAGGTTCTAGTGCATATCAGTTTTGAATCTACATTAATGCTGTTATTATATTTCATTGCACTGAATTTACTGTAAATTTTAAAATTTAGATTATCCAAATTTATCCGTTTTTACGTATATTTATTATTCCGGCCAATTTATTCGGCCGCAAAAGATCTTTAATTTTTTATGGTGTTGATATTCGTCAATATTCGTAATACCTATTCGATATTTAAAGCATTATTATATCTAGACCCCTATTTTAGGTCATAAAAACTAGTAAAGTAAATTTGTATACACTAAGAAACACACAGCCACAACTTTTCTAACATTGAATTCCCTGTGTGGGTTAGTTTTGTATGCTATGTGCATTATGGAAGGTAAAATAAACAAATTCTTAATTAAATTACATACCTGTATAATAACTTTTTGCTTGGATAAATCTTATTAAAATGCCAAGAACAAGGTGTGCAGTATTTGGTTGTAACAATACGTATTTGACAAAAAAGGTTACAGGACAAGATATAGTTTTTATAGTTTTCATAAGAGGCGAATGGGTAAACAGGTGTAAAAGAAAGGATAAATTTAATTCAGATATGAGTAGAATCTGTGGTCTTCATTTTGAATGAATTACTATGTAGAGTAACAATAAATAAATACACGCAGACATGTTCAGCAGCTTTTACTAACTCCAATGGTATCCTGCACACTAGGTCATCACATCACTATCCATTTAAAAAAAATTGTTTAGTGGCAAGTAGGTATTAAAGCGAAATAATAGATCGGCTTAACGCCTCGGCCAACAATTTACATTGTCGTCCGGGAATATATCGCTTTTACTGTCTATTTTTAAACTAAGAGGAGTAAATGGAAAAGCCACATTTACACTGTAAAAGTTACCAAATCAATGACATTCTGAATGTTTTTTTAAATTTTCGTATTTATTAGTTTTTCTTTATTCATTGAGCTCAAAGGCAACATTTAATTTAGCGTTATTTCCCGCTTAATTTTGAATATAAACTCTACATCAATAAAGTCACAGCGTAATTAAACATTTATTAAAAATTATTTACATTAAACACAAAAATAACATAAATAAAGGATTTAAAGAAATCAAAGGCTCCGTTAACTACTTGTTACTTGCAAAAATTAAACAAAATAATCTATTCTAAATCTGAACTGTCTGAGAAAGTATCACTGTCACTATCAGCACCAATAGAAATAATAAACGGTTCGATTAGATAATCTACAATGCCATCTAGTGTGGCCATTTTTATTTCTTCCTTAATTATATGCTCAACACAACTTTTCCAATTAACATTTTGAACATTTTCGATAGCTTGCAATAACAGCCCCCTCACTTCTGTCAATTTAAATGTGATGTTCTTCGATGCTACTTCATTCTTTATTTTTGGTATCGGTTTTGGTTTGGCTTTTACGGTTTCTTTTCATGTACTTGAAGTTAATTTGCTTCATAAATTTGTACAATGACGAACGGGACATTTGTGGTAAATCTGGACGTTTCTTTATTTCCATCAAAATTTTGTCCAACGTAGGTAATTCGTTTTTATAAAAGAAAGCATGCACTATTTGCCGCACAGACTGTTTAACTACTTCATCGTATGCAGCAACATTACCAGGTCGTCCTCCATAGTGTTTAGATCCAGTAACTGTACCAGTCTCATTATACTCTTTTATGATGCGATATACTGTCGATTGTGCAACGCCTAAAAGCAGAACATTATCAAATTGGTTACATTATTCAATCCATGAAAACTTACCCACAGTGTTACTAATTTTAGAAACAATAACAGTTTTTTTAAGATTCGGTTCATCAGTTCGCAGCTGTTTATACATATTTAAAACACATTGCTTTTCAGCAACAGATAAATGCCCTATATCTAAACGTTTGCGTTTTTTCGGAGGTGAAAATGATGCTGAACTTGTTGCAACAGTATCCATATTTATATGAATATTGAATAATTATCGATAACTACAGAAGGGTATCTTAAAGGTTTCGCAAATTCTAAAAAGAACGGATTTATTTACGTTAATACAATACAACTGAATAGAACAACGGGAACACAACAGAAAACGAAATTTGACAAGCGTTTGACATCGATAGGTCAACACGCAATTTTTGCAAAACGTAATCCTACCTCTGAAGCAACCAATTACGCATAGTAATTTTGGCGCGATTAATTTAAAACGCTCCTCTTAGTTTAAAAATAGACGTTAGATATACCATGTACTATTTTCGTCATCGAATACTGCAGCGAAAATTTTATTTCCGTCACTAGCGAGAGAAAATCCCATAACGTTAACTTTCGTCTCTAGGGACGAAAATTACATACTAACTTTCACCTGCATCTAGTTGCCCGCTGTTGTTATACCGCGTCATTTTGAAATCACGTCAGTTTGTAGCTTTATTATGATTTCTAATTAGAAACTGGTTTAGATATCGCCAGAAATAGTAAATCGAGCTGAGATAACCTATGCGGGCTTATTGCCTACGACCTCGCCTATGGCATTATAACAAACTTATTTTTTTTAAGTTTGTTATAATGTCATAGGCACAAATACTTTATTTTCAATTAAAAATTGCAAAACTATAGATCATATTTAAATTAATTATGATTTAAACATGGATACATAGAATATATAGACCACACGCTCGATAGCTTGTCCACAATGTTCCACAATTTTGCAAAATATGCAAGCAGCACAATTTCCGATTATGAATTTACGCTATTATCAGCCCTCTATTCAATGAATTTTACATAGACTTCGTCATACCTCTTTCTCGATTTTTCAGAAAAAGTATAGTGTTTAACTGTAAAAATAAAGAGAGCAAAGTGAAAATACGTATATAAAACTGTGGTAAGACCAATAATAACGTATGCAGCTGAAACTCGACACAAGCAGAATTGAACAACTGATGCGAGCAACCGATATGAACGAGAGATAAAATTAGGAACGAAGCTATAAGAGAGGAGTGTGGAATCGGAGATGTTGGTGGATTCGTCAGAGGAAGGAGACAAGCATGGAACGCGTACGTCCAAAGGGTAGATGGGACCAGGTTGATAAAAATAGCAAGAGACTAAAGACCAGCGGAACAAAGATATCCTGGGAGACCGTTAAAAAGGTGGAAGAAAAACTAGGTGTTCACTTCCACTGAAAGACTATGATAGATGCGTGAAGAAACAGAGGTTTCGACCTAAATAAAAGAAGAACAAAAAGAAGTCTTGTATGAACTTAGTATTTTATAAAAATCAAATGTTCTGTGAATCTTGTAAAAGTTTTTGAACAAACATGTATGTAGAACAATAGAGGTGCTCAAAGCAAATGCATAGAGATAATAAGAATTTTGTAAGAACAAGCGATGAAGAAATGAAAGAATTCACAACGAATTACGAAGTAAAATAAGCAAGTGTTCTGAGTTCATATTAAGATTGAGACATTTGCTGATTATCGCATTAATGTTTGCAGGTAGCGGACTCAGAAAAGAAGCGACAACACAACTTCGAAACGCTGAACTAAGAACTATAAAGAATAAACATGAAAATAAACGTAGGTAAGTCAAAGATCATGGTAATCTTCCGAGTTGACAAATATCACAGGAAAAACAAGTAGAATAGGTAAAAAGTTTATAATATTTAGGTTAGAAACTAGAAAACAGTTGAGTAGTTGTAGAATTTGAATAATCTGACGTTTCGCCAGTCAATCTACTGTCGTCTTCAGGGTAGTCTTGAGAAGGCCTAGTTCTTGCCAAACTCATGTCTGGCATATATGACTTATTAAATCAAGCACACTAACTACTACGTTATTTGGGGGCAGTGTGCTTGATTTAGTTCAAAGTTTCGAATTTCAGACCTGGTTCGAATCTCACACGATAACATTTCGCAATAAAAAAATTGGGAAGGCATATATGTCAGACATGACTTTAGCAAGAATTAGCCCTGCTCAGGGCTACCCCGAAGACGACAATAAATTGCCTGCCGAAACGTCGGATAATTAAAATCCGATAAACCATGGGAATAGCCCGAACAAATACTCAATTAATCATCAATCGTCAACAACTTCGGAAAACAGATAAAGAAATAGGTATATGACAAGTTGAGAACAATAGAAACAAATTATTAAACATGATGAAGATGACGTTTTTAGGAAGAAATTTAGTACTCAAAATTTAAAATCGGAAGTCGTCGGGAGAAAATAGACCACATTTATTGCATAGGGGTAAAGCGTGGACAATATCATAAAAATACAAAACAAGGGTAAATGTCGTGGAAATGTAATGCTGTCTTAAGACAGAGAACGAAACAAAGAAGAAAAGAATAAGAAAGGGAACATACAATCTAAATCTATAAGTAGAACCTCTAAATATCAGATAAAATGGTTTTATCATGTGTGTCGAATGACAGACAATAGATAGAAGTATCAGATTAAGAAAAATGTGGAACGATGGAATTATTTTTTTAAGCTCGCGAACATGTTACCAATCGAGGCAAAGCAGAGTTTGGTAAACTATTCTCTCGCTTAAAAAAAGTTACTTTCGTCACTCGTTACACAATATACTATTTCGCTGCTGAATTCGTTGACGAAAAATGTCTTTTTATAAAGGGTCGTAGAGAAAATCTGTTCCGAGAACAATACTGATAATAAATAGTAATATTAAGTGGTTATAACTACGAAATTGACACTTTGACATTTCTAACCTATTTTACTCATTATTTTGACATGTAGGTTATGTATATGCTAAAATTTAGACAATATTGCAAAACATGAAGTTTATATTTTATGATGACCAACGATTGTTTCCGTGATTGAGTGCTGACTTCATTTGACTCTGCAGTACTGATTTGAATCACATGCTTTGAATTTGGTCATGGACTGAAAAGATATACTTTATGAAGTGTAGGTATAAACCATTGATTCCCAAAGTGGTCCAGGTGGACCCCCAGGGGTCCACGGGAGACTCGACGGGGGTCTACGTTGGCGTGACAAAAAAATGGGGGTTCACAATTGGTAAGCGGGGGTCCACGAAAATTTATCTGGTTTCGATAGTGAAAAACTAAAATGTTGGCTTGAGTTCACCTATCAATGTGGGCAGATAATATTTTAAGAAGCTCAGCGACTGTTACTTGTAAAAACTTGCATATTCCATATTTAGTACAACGTGTCGACACTTGCAAAGCGCTGCCGCCGTCCGCAATGCTTGTTCAGACGTGCAAAGGGACGAACTACGACTTGTGGTGTGTGTACTTGCAATCTTGCATGAACTTGTTTGATTCTTCTCCAATATAAATACGAATGCACGTTACTCATTTGTTTCCCGAATTTCGAAAAGAAAAGTAAAGTGAATCGATGTTAGTGTTTGCCACTGTCGGAAAAGTAAGTACTTACCTGCCTATTTGTTATACATACTTTTATTTTATTTATTATTTATCTATTTATTTTACAATTTATTGTACACGTAAGTAAACAAAAAATGGACAAATTACAAAAAAATACGTAGGTACAAAAGGTGAGGCTTATTCCTAAAAGAAATCTCTTCCAACCCACCTGCGATAGGAGATATATTTATGTTGTAATAAGTATATTTGTAATGTTTGCGTGTAGTAGGTACGTATTAAAAATTAAATACTGAACAGAGCCATTAGATACTTCCATAAAAGAACAGAAAGCCGAGAAAGGTTGAACTTCTTGTCCGTACTTTATTTAGTAATTTTTTTATTACCAGACTGTGTGGTGGTTCACTAATAATTAAATATATTTTCATAAATTGTACGTGTCTTTATATACTACATACTCGTAACGTGCATCAAAGTAATAAATAAATAATTAAAATCGCGAAGTTTTGATATCAAAATATTATTTACAAGTATTTTCTATCGAATTTACAGAAATATATCAAAATATATTTAATGAAAAAATGTTTTACATTACATTAAAATCGGTTCAGCCGTTTTCATAAAACTCAATTATTGATCTTAGCGATTTATTGCTTTTAATAATTAGAATCAGTTTGCCGCCGGTACTTTGTTTATTTCATTGCAATAATCAATTAATCCTGTTAAAATAGCCATATCCTGTTAAGTAAGACCGCCTTAAGATTACTACAACAAAGTTTTTTTTTTATTTACTAAACATGGCTGAATCTAAGAAGTCGACAGTACAGTGTTGATTATTTAAAATTTGGTTTTCTTCCATCAAAGGCAGACAAGCGATTGCCCATATGCCTTTTATGCAACAAAGTTTTGAGCAATGACACTATGTGATTACCGTGCACAGTATGTTCGCTTCAACGTCGGAAAGTAACGATGATGGCTTGCAGGCATCTTACAATATCTCATTACTTATAGAGAAATCTGGAAAATCGCACACCATTGGAGAACAGTTAATTTTACCCGCTGTTGAAGAGGTTTTAAAAACTGTTCTGCACAAATCTCCATTTGACATACTCAAAAGAATTCCTTTGAGTAACAACAATGTACAAAGACGTATTGACGAAATGAGCTCTGATATTGAAAGTTTCTTGTGTAATTATCTGCAAAGAACTCATTTTTCTATTCAACTGGAGGAGTCAACTTTACCTGGTAATGAAGCATTATTATTGGCATATGTTCGATTTGTTATGGACGAAGAAATTCATGAAGAGCTACTATTCGCGAAAACATTGGAGAAGGACACTAAAGGTAAATCAATATTTAATGTCCTGAGTGATTTTTTTTAAGGAAAAATCGATTCTATTCACAAACGTTATTTCGGTGGCAACAGATGGAGCTCCTGCCATGGCCGGGCGATGTCGTGGGTTTACAAGCCATCTTAAAAGAATTATACCAGAGGTAACTGCAATTCACTGTGTCATCCACAGACACCTAGTAGCGAAAAATTTGAGTGCTAAATTGCATCAATCGCTTCAATTTGTGATTAATGCAGTTAACAAAATAAGAAGCAATGCATTGAATACGCGTTTATTTGCACAATTGTGCGATGAAAATGATGAAGACTTCCAACGATTGCTCTAGTTGGATGGAATCACTTTTTTGATTGGCTAACTTTACTTTTTTGACATCCACTCACAGCACAATCAATTAATTAATTAACCAATAACTCAGCCGCAACGCAAATTTCCATAGTTAGATCTATTCTTCACATTTTTTGTCGAGTTTTGGGAATATGGTAGAAATGTAGCTGCAGGGGGTCCACCGGAATTAGCAAAACTTTCGAAAAGTGGTCTATGAGAAAAAAAGTTTGGGAGCTTCTGGTATAAACTGTGGCATCGCTTTCGCGTCTTGTACAAGCGAATTCTATCTCTAGCAATTAAGGCTCCGATTTAAAGTGAGCGAACACCTTCACAAAAAGAACCATCGTGGACTCGCCGAAAAAAAGGGCAGAGTTCGCCATATTCTGTCAAATAGATGAAAACAGTTTTAAGTAATTAATTTTGAAACAATAAAATGATTATGTTCTCTGTAACTTAATAATTTTGCTCAGAACACGTCAATAAAAAAATTCAGTCTGTCTATTTTAAGGTTTTGGTCAAGTTTAGTTAGTTTCTACCATGTTCTCAGTTACTTTTCTTCACTCCCCATATCGATTGCTGTAATTAATTAGAAAGGATATTCTGGCGGAGGTTGTGGGTTGAAAATAATTTATTTCTGGACAAATACAGTTTATTTTACCAACACAATTGAAGAGACTACAATACAAAAAGAAGGGGGGGGGGGGGGAGTTGAAAACAAAACTCTTGCAATTTTCTCAACAATAAAAAACACTTACTTATCCTAAAATTTTATAATTAGACAGTCGAATGGAACTTGGAAAAGGCACCTCTCTGACTAAACCGTTAAGGCTCATTCATATCTACCGCAACAGATATACAATGAAAAAATAAAAAAACAGCAACGTTACGTACAATGATGAATGAGCACAACGCTTTTTTTTCGTACATATATACATGTATGTTACATGCATACAATTAAATATATCTATCTATATACTATATAAACACTAACTAAATAAGATTTTCCAAGTTTCAGTCGAACTTTTTCTTTTTTTTCCTTAGTCTTATGAACTAGAAACCTAGTATCTATTTTGCTTTTTTCACTTAATAATTAAAATATCCTAACTACATGTATAAGCTAGACACTACCAACTAAATGATCCTAATCGCTACAAACTACAAGCTAAACTTACGTACTAGGATTTTTTTCAATTTACAATATGCCCGTCTATTCACAAAATGCCGGACTTGTGACTATATGTAGGTAGTCGTCGCGTGACGCAAATCGTTTAGATACAATGTGGTCTAAAAATAGTATGTATATACCACTCAAATGTACGGTATACCAAAATAAACTGAATTTATCAGTTAACACTGTAAAAATTGCAGTGTTTTGCAACTCTTCCGCTCTCCGATACCAATAAAGTTTATTTATTTAAAAAAAAAACACTCTTTTAACGACTCTTTTTACTTTATAATTTTTTTTTTTCGTTCGATGCCTATACGTACATTCTACCTATCTGTCATTTCTCGAAGACTAGAAGTATGATGCGATTAGCATGGATGGTTTTCTTTTGATTAGCGTAAATTTATAACCATGAATAGAATAAGTTCAGGTTTGTACAGGTGGCTTTACGAATTATAAATTTTAAAAAATATTTTGTTATTAAAATGTCACTTTAAAAACGATAAGAATTTAATCATTGCAAACAATTTTGGTTCGTACCACTAATGAGGAAGCGATTGATGAGAATGTCGGAACAAATATTCTTATTACAAAAAGTAACCGTACACAGTGAGAAACATATGAACACCGCACCGTAAAAAATTTCTTGTTAAACGAGGATTACATTTAGATAAATTTCTATCGCGTATGCACAATTATATACCGAGATACAAAGGTATTTTTAATAATATAAAATATTAAAAATCTGGTGTGAAGAACACAAATACAGGTTCACTATTTTTTGTGAATGTGTCTGAGAATATTCTTTCTCCAGCAGGGGCGTACCGATGAGCCTGTAGAAAGGCGAAATACGTATCTACGTCTCTGGGGAGGGATATGTTCGGACACGTTCACAAAAATATTAATAGTGAACCTGTATTTGTGTTCTTCACACCAGATTTTTAATAATATTTTATATTATTAAAAATACCTTTGTATTATACAAAACTGGTGGGGTTTACCTACTCATGTATGTTTCAATTATTCTGATATACCGAGATATCAAAAATTATCCTGGTCAACGATGGCCGCCTGGAGTGAAAAACGTCTGCCATAATTTAGATCATCTTTTTGAGAAAATTCTGATAAAATTTTCAGGTTGTGACATACTAAAATTAAGATTAATATATTGACAAATTTTTACGACAGCATGACACTTAACCTAACCTGAAAATTGTACTTATTTTATTTTATTAATGCAAAATTTGAAAACAGCGAGATATAATCGAAAAAATATGAAACTTTGCGAAAATCTCTGGAAAATGGGGAAATATGGAATTAGAAAGATTTGAAAATAATACGAAAAAATCGCTAAAATATAAAAATTATGCGAGAATTTCTGAAAAATGCTGAAAAATTGGGAATTAGCAAATTTTGAAAATATTTAGATAAAATAGTAAAAACATGAAAATTAGGCCAGAATTTTTTTAAAATCTTGAACATTTGGAAAATATGGAAATAGCTAATTTTGAAAATATATATTGAGACAAAATAGCAAAAATATGAAAATTATGCGAGAATTTCTGAAAAATCTTAAACATTTGGAAAATACGCTAATGGTGAAATTTGAAAATTAAAATAAATTTTAAAAATATATGAAATTTGAAAATAATAGGAAACAAATCGCTAAAATATGAAAATTATGTGAGAATTTCTGAAAAATTGGAAAATATGGAATTAGCAATGAAAATATCTAGATAAAATAGCAAAAATATGAAAATTATGCGAGAATTTTTTGAATAATCTTGAACATTTGGAAAATACGCTAATGGCAAAATTTGAAAATAATTAAAATAAATTTTAAAAAAATATGAAATTTATGAGAAAATTTCTGGAAAATGGGGAAATATGATATTTGAAAATAATAGGAAAAAATCGCTAAAATATGAAAATTATGTGGGAATTTCTGAAAAATTGGAAAATATGGAATTAGCAATGAAAATATTTAGATAAAATAACAAAAATATGAAAATTATGCCAGAATTTCTCTAAAATCTTCAACATTTGGAAAATATGCTACTGACAAAATTAAAATATGTAATTAAAATAAATTTAAAAAAATATGAAACTTATGAGAAAATTTCTGGAAAATGGGGAAACATGGAATTGGAATCATTTGAAAATAGGAAAAAAATCGCTAAAATATGAAAATTATGCGAGAGTTTCTGAAAAATCCTGAAAAATTGGAAAATATGGAATTAGCAAATTTTGAAAATATTTAGATAAAATAGCAAAAACATGAAAATTATGCTAGAATTTCTCTAAAATCTTGAACATTTGGAAAATATACTAATGGAAAAATTAAAAAATAATTTGATAAATTGGAAAATATGGAAATAGCAAATTTTGAAATTATTGGGACAAAATAGCAAAAATATGAAAATTATGCCAGAATTTCTCTAAAATTTTGAACATTTGGAAAATATGCTACTGGCAAAATTGAAAATAATTTTATAAACTTCCGGAAAATGGGGAAATATGGAATTAGAACGTTTTTCACTCCATGGCCACCGATGACCGACCAAGATAATTTTTAATATCTCGATATAACTTAGGTATATTCTATATTTCCAATTTATTACTTTGACTAGTGTACATTACATTCGTAAATTATCGGTTAAGTTGTCAGGATTTAAGTACGTGATTTATAAAGTTCTCGATACGTCCTGAGAAAGATGAGTAGCATGAAGGTACATCATGTCAAATAGACTCAAATCCATCACAGATAAGAAGTGGTATTGTCATTTTGTCCGGTTAATTCATGTGTAGTAATTGTAATATATCGGAGAGTAAATTATTGAATGTTTCAATATATATTTTTTGGTTTGTAGTAATGCAAAAACTCAGATATCTTTTTATGGAAGTTTTATTGTAATTTAATTCCTTTAGGTAACAGCCGGCACAATTCCTCATCTTTACCGATGTCTATCATGAAAAGTAAATGTGAAATATAATAATTTGAACATTATATCTATGAATGAAGGTAATATTTTAAACGTTACGTCGAAACGAAGTGTTTTAATACTTTAAATTAATATATACAATGCATATGCGTTCTGTTAGAAACTTATACGTTGGGTATACGCATTTTTTACGCTCTCCAGGTGAATTAAAAGTGTGTTGAAATGGTAAACAACATATTAAATATGCAAAGAAATGACAGATATGAAAAAATACGTACATCTAATCCTATCCTTACCACTAAAGTAATATACATATCGAAACCAGTATCGGAACATTTAAAAATTTTTCGTTCGACGCTTTTTAATAATCATATCTTAATTCAATTTAATCTTTTCTTTTTTTTTTTAAACACTAAAGATTGAATAGCTTAGCTATACACACACAAATGAATATTTTATGAGTGAGGGGTCCACTGACGCGAACACGGTGACTTGGCTGCAATAGCAGGGGTTATATGCGTCACCGGGCCAAATTAGTTTCCCCTAGCCCACTGACAATCTATATAATATTCTTTATATTTATATAAAAAAAACGAAAAACCAAATCTAACCGTTCACAACTGCCTACAACACAGAAACAACTAGAAGTTAAAAATTCTTTTTTTGGTTATTTTCAGTAAGAAAACATCGAGTTAAAAAAATATATTAAAATATTTTTCAGTAGATCCCTGTCAATGGACTATTCTGAAAAAGGCACGATATCTATAACGTGAAATTCCGTACACTCCTTATCTAATCTCATTCCTGCTCTAAAGGAAACCTGGATATTGGCATTTATAAGTTGAAAACATTTTAAAAAGGTATAACAGTAAAAAAAAAATATTAAAATTATATAATTATATATAGGATGAAATAGCGGTAAACATGTACAGATATCACATATTCTCAAGATAAAATCGAATGATAAATTAGCAGAGATATAATTAAAAACACAATTAAATAAAAAAGTATTTTTTCAATCGTTTAAAAGTGCGTGTATTAAAAATCTATGTACCTACTTCACATTGTTGTCCAATCAAATCAATAGTACAGCCTTTTTTTGCTAATATTTGCCTTTAAAAAGCATTTTAATTAATAATTAGACTAACATTTCATATACAGTGGCTCCATAAAGTATCTGTTCACCCAATTTTATCCAAGAAACAATCATATTTAAAAGACATATCAATGTTATTTCTCTATAAAGCCACAACTTCGAAAAAAAAAAAAATTTTTAACCATTACAAATTAGTATGTTATCCAGTCAAATTAATAACAATATATCGTACTTAAGTACTTGTCAATCGTATATGTATAATTAATCGCCTTGCTTATGTTAGCGAAATGGTCCCAAAAACAGCTCGGCGCGTTGAAAAGGAGCGTGTATTATATTTAAAGTGGAAAATTCTGTAGAATCTTAAAAAAGTAGATAAATAGGCATCTGCATTTCAATAATTGCAAAAACAGGATAACAACACAGCGAATAAACTTAAAATTTCAAATGTTCGATGAAGAAGTAATTATATTTTACAGAAAGCTTGGACGACAAAATTTTTTTAATAATGCAGTGAAAATATTAAAATTTCCTAAAGAATATGCTGGTTATGCAAAAATGTAATACTTATGATATAAACACTTAAATTTTTTGGAACTGAAGTACTGTCGCATAGTATGATGAATCTTAAAATAGAATCATGAGTATTAATTTAAAATCCACTGAAGTATATCAAGATAGACCAATAATTGTGTGAGATCGCATGTCGCGTGTTTAATTAAATTTTGGTTCGAAGACTATATGCTGAAGCTGATAAAAAAAATAAAGGGAGAATTTACACGTGGAAAATTTTTGGCACATATTAGATATGCACTTGTATATTGTATATCAAATAGGAACAATTTAAAACAGCATTTTCCATGAAACATGTTAGAAACTACAAACATCAGCTTCTTCCGTGTTAAAAAATATCATATAACTGCAGATTGGGTCATTCCATTGAATAAAATGTCGTATTTTCAAACATATTGCTTTACGATTTAATTTTATTTTTGCTGAAATAAAAGGCTGGATAAACATATACTTTACCGAGTCAATTCATGTCTAATAAAGAAAAATATTTGCAGAGGATTAACATTTTTTTTGAACAAGTTTATGTGGATATTTAAAATACTACTTTTATCAATTTAAAAACATTTTTCTCCATATATACTAATTTATTTATGAGGCTTGACCAAAAAATACGTAAACTGTGTAAGTATTTCAACACAATAATAAGTGAGTAAGATGAAATGGAACAAATAATTCAATAACAAAAATTTTCAAACAAAATTAAACGTCGAAAATACATCGGAAAAGAGATTAATTTAAGGTTAAATGAACTATATGTATGTTCCTTTAATTATCTTTTAAAAGTAACAATATCAGTAGAGATTTCAAGTTCACTTAATTCAGAACACATTATTTAATCTTAAAAAATACGTTAAACGGAATTGTTAGGTTATGTACGTATAATTAAATTCGCAAATTTAATTAGGACTTACAATTTTCGATTTCAAAACTATTTCCTATTAATTTTATAATGTAAATTTAATGTTCTTTTTTAATCTGATCAATTTAAACTAAATTTACAACAATATCTTGACTTTTTTTATGTAAAAATGTTTATGTAAAAAGGTTAAAATTGTGAATTTAATAAACAAAGGAGATTACTGTAATGGTAATCATATCGACGTTTTGTTGAAAGATAGTGAATTACTTGCCTGCTTTGAATTCTGTGAAGACTTCTAAGATAAAAAATAGAAATTCCACTATTTTTTTCGATATATCAATGTAAAACCGTGACAATTGGAGAAAAACCGTTACGAAAATTTAGATTTAAAAATCGAATATGATTTTAAGTTCGTTAATTTGGTGAAAAACAGTTTTTGTTAATGTTTGAATGTTAATCAAGGGTACAATAACCAATAAAAAGAAAGTAAAAGGATTTGATAATGCACTGTGGGTATTCTAAAAGGTATTTTGAAAAGAATTATTTTAATTTAGACAAAATGTAAGTTCCTCATATTTAATTGTGATTATTTTTTGATCAATCTCATAAATTATTATTAACAAGTTTAAATATAAATAAAGTGATACATTTCCAGCACGTTTTCACAAATTTATAAATAATATAAACAAAGAATCATCAATTTATCCTCTGCATTTTCATTTACAAGTAAAGAATACTTATACTTATAACGTTATAACTGTTATTTTGCAATATCGGTGATTATAAAAATTAATAATTTTGACCATAGCATCCTATATATATACACGATGGGGAAGATAATCATTCTGACACAACATATTTGAAGCTAAAAATATACATCTTATAGGAATCGTAATGAGATAATTTTTTGAAAGAGTTTTCGAAAGAAAGTAAGAAACAAATTTGCCACCAGGTCAGTCCACAATCTGATCTTCGAAAGGCTATTATGTAATATTTATAAGTCAATATCAATGTATTATACAAAGCGCATTTACAACATTGTTACAAGAAACTTGACATTTCATTAATTACAGCACGACTCAAAAAATATATCTTATGTATATATATATATGTGTATTTATGCGCCAATGAAAAACAACGTTCATTTCCTATTAAGTTTTTCGTAACAACGTTCATAGTAGATTTTGGCATAATGAACTATGTATTACGAGAAAATACCAATCAATCAAAAAAAACTAATCGTCTAAACCAATTTCAAAAGAAGCGAAACAGAGAAATCAATTATCGAAAATTAAAGGAAATTAAAATTATACAAATTAGGATATAATAAAAACAAAAGAAATTGTATAAGGTACGAAGAAGGGCATTTACTCGTAATATATTTTTGAAAACAGTCGCAAATGAGGTTCCCCTCGAGGAAAAGGGTTACTCAGTTTGGTACTTTTTTTTTTTACATTTAATTCAGACGTTGGAATGTCAATTGTACAAAAATATTATACTGGTACATAAAAAAAAAAATGTGAAATAAATAATTTACAAATATAAATAAATAAATAAATTCTTTCGTGGAAAATCGAAAACTGTTTTGGAAGTGAGATATTGGGTTGTTTTTTTTGACAAGTTCAGGCGGACTAATTATTTATAAAAAGAATTATTAAAAAAAAAGAATCGACATATATATATATATATTTCTATATGGTATTAGTGACTACGACCTTTATTATGGCTGTACATCAGTCTTTTTATCTTCAATTAAAATTTTCTAAATTTTACACCCCTAAAATTTATAATACTTTGTCAAGCCCGAACTTGACAGTTTACAGATATAATTAATACGACTTCAGGCAAGAAAATTGAATCGTTGGTGTTCGATTTAGAAATATGCTTTCGAGGGATGCAGAAGACTTTAGTTTTAGGAGTGCGTTTAATTAATTGGGTTACAACGAATAGCCAATACCAGCTGCTGATTAGGGGAAATGAACTCCAACGTTTCAATCTTCCAAACGGGAGCAGTTTTAATTATTACACTTTGCATTTGATTTTAATACGTTTTCAAATTTCCACAGTCTTAAAATTTTTATAATAAAATTAACACAGAAATCAATAATATATTAATTACAATAAAAAGAGAAAAAAAAATTCAACGATTTCTCTTCGGATATATATATCTATGTATATATTTATATAAAGTTTGTGTGATTTTTACTTTTCGAATAGAATACATAACTGGAAGTCAGTTCGTAGTATAATAATATGTAATTACAGTTTCTTCAATTTTTTTTTTTAGCATATTAATCTTTTCTATTTAGATTTGTTTTTTTTTTCTTTAGGAAGATATATTTGATTCTCGTGAGCAGTTACAATATCCTTCTCTTTCTCTAAAATTTATACAATCGTGTGTTATTTATACCTGCTTGTTTTTTAAAAATTTTATTTTGTTTGCAAACATAACTACCTATGTAGATATCATCAAAAATAAAATTGCAAATTTTCCTAATCTACATCGCCGTTTCAAAGCCGGCTGGGAAGATCATTAAATCTATCTGTTTTTTTTTTTTTCTTTAACGCCACTTTTCTGACGGTCACACATTTCAGTAGACATAGAAAAAGTAACTACCTCACCCAATCACACACAAACATACGCTTTTGTTTTTTAATCTACTCTTACACGTATATATAAAAAAACAACACTTCTAAATCAAAAAAGCTAACAATATCTTCTTTTTTTTGTATTTTACTTATTTCTATGTACGCTACTAAAATCAGTCATTGAAGGTGTATAATCTTATCCCATGATCTAATGAAACGTTTGGTCGACAGCTAAGGTGGTAAATCTAAAATAATTTTTGTTTATAGTTATTTATATAAATATTAGATAAACGGCTGGGACACTAACCATTTCTCACCGCGGGTGTATGCGTCTCTGCCTCGATTTAAAATTTAAATAAATTACTCTTAAACTCTAACTAAATGTTTTTCTAGTGCACCGAACAGACAACAACCTTCCGAAGAAATCCTAAACCCACATGCGAATTCCACACCAACAACAACAATTATTAACAAAAAAATTGGGGAACAAAAAAACAGTCTCTTCGTTCGAACAACAACGTGTTAGTGTTAGCTAACTTAAAAACAAAGAATCGGAGAAAAGAAACCGATTTAAAACTCGTTTTTCTCTTCTAGTCTCGCAACGCCATCTCTTGGAATGTTCAACACCAGTAGTAGTTCGCTCCTTCGGCGCACAGTTTTGGCTTTTTTGTAATTTTTTTTTGTTTGCTTAAATTATTATATTTTTTTTCCGGTGGGAATAAAAATGGTACTGTCTAAAAAGACCGAACATATTCGCATGCCCCGCCCTTTGTCGCGTCATCGCCGATCTATTTGGACTGTTGAGGTTGATACGCTTGATAGGGATCTTCGGGACTGGCCGCGTTTGAAGTGTGATCCGAATCTTGCATGGGCATTGGGATGTATGATTGGTAGTACTGGTATGGTTGTGAAATATAGGATCCAGAACCGAGCGTGACTGCGTTCATCTGAGCGGTAAGCTGTGAAATATGCAGATACTATTATTAAATTAAAATTGTTGTCCAATATTTTCTATACTGGACTTCGCCGGCCCCGTACCTGCGGAATCATGGTGTTATAAGTTTCTGGCGAGTGCATCATCACAGAAATGCCCCTCGGAGGTGCTTGACCGTCACTTTTGTACGGACCCATGTGACCGGCCGCTGCCGCCAGATTGTAACCTTCGTCTACGGATTGTATGGGAGCGGTAGGCATCACATACTGGGGAACCCACTGAGTTCCAGTGGACATAGGAAAACTGGAAACCTGTAATTAATGGCACTCCAATGTTATGTCTTTATTTTGAAATTCTTCTAGATTTAATGCAGCTCTACCATCCTAAAATTATGATTCTGGTTGGATCCTTTGGAACAAATCTACTGAATACATACAATTTTGAAGACATAAATTATATTTTACATACAACATTGTGATAACTATTGCGTTGTTTCCTGGTTCCCTTAAATGATCATAATAATAGATACAGTTTACAAAAATATGCGCTTAAAACTATGTATACAGGGTGTTTATTAAACATACGGGAAAAATTCAAGGGGTTATTCCCTGGACTATTCTAAAAATATTTTGTCCTTTGATGATTTTTGAATAGCCTCTTTATTTCGCAGATATCGCAAAGAACGTCATTTGAAACGTGGATTTCATTTGAATACGTCTCGTGATTGACCATTCTGAATCTGTTGAATTTGTTGCAGCTGATTTTTGTTTGGTTGTTTGACGTGTGTTTTCTGTCATTAAAAGTTAAACTTTTGTTAGTGAAATCCTATATCATGAATCGCTATACGAATGCCGAGATGACTGACATGCATTTCATACATGGACTTGCTGATAGCAATTCACTACAAGCCAGGCGGTTGTACATTGAACGATATCCTAACCGTAATGCTCCTGATAGAAAAACCATCCATAATATTTATCAACGTCTTCATGAAACAGGCACGTTGAAACGAAATGGAGAATCGGGAAGTTCAATAACAGTAAGAACGATGGATGTGGAAGGAATTTGCTAAACATGATAAAATTGCAAATACTGTGAATGTAAAGAATGGGACTGTTTGGAAAATTGTTGGGGACCATTTGTTGAAACCATACCACATACAACACGTTCAGTCTTCCAGCTGATTTTCCTGCACGTATTGGATTCCGTCAATGGCTTTTGCACACATTAGTTCAAATCCCTAAACTACTTACGCTGATTCTGTTTACCGATGAAGCGAATTTCTCAAGAAATGCAATAAGGAATTTTCACAATAACCACGTATGGGCTGGAGAAAATCCACATAAGGTATTTGAAGATCGTTTTCAAAATCAGTTCTCGTTGCACGTTTGGGCTGGAATTGTGAGTAACTAGCTAATTGGACTAGTATTTCTACCAGGGAAACTTATCAGCGAGGTGTATCGCAACTTTTTGGAACAATCCCAGTTTCTGGAGGATGTACCATTGGCAACAAGAAATGCAATGTAGTCAATGCACGATGATGCACCAGGTGGTCGAGGTGGACCTCACTTATGATCTGCTCGATCTCCGGAATTTTTCGCATGGGGCCATCTAAAATCGTTAGTTTACACTACTCCAGTGGAAAATGTGTAAGATTTGAGAAATCTGATAATTGCTGGGTGTAATTAAATAATAAACGACCCGGGTGTTTTTGGAAGAGTTCAGCATTCAATGGGTGAAGATTGGATTCTTGCATCCTAGATGGAGGTAATCATTTTCAACAGTTCTTGTAGTTACGAAACTTTGTATGTAATTTTTTGAAATAAAATAATAATCATCAAAGGACAAAATATTCTTAGAATAGTTCAGGAAATAACCCCGTACATTTTTGCCGTATGCTTAATAAACAGCCTGTATATTAAAAAAAAAATTATTAAATTACATAGGGTTAAAAAAGCATTACACAGTAAAAGAAGTAATCAAAAACTAATGTGGTGAAGACATAATATACTAACGAATTGCATAAATTGTATATTCTCAAAATAAGATCGTTAATACTTCAAAATAAAACAAGAAACTAATAGAAAAATTGTAACAGAAGTAGATCCATATATACGAGGGAAGATCAGTAAGTACCCGTGTTTGAAGACAGGTGGCGCTGCTGAGGGAAGTTGGCATTACCGTCGTGTACTACCATCTGTCAGACAACACCATAATAAATTTCAGACTGATTCATAGGTTAGTTTTTATTTGGCAGCCAGTTGTATCACACGTTTTTCGTGTTTCCCGATAAAATGGAAAAAGAGCAATATCGATCCGTAATTCGCTTTTTATTTTTGGATGGAAAAACATGCGAAGAAATAAAAGCGAAGTTGGATGCTGTTTATGGGGACCCTTCACCATCTATGACAACCGTAAGATATTGGTTCAACGAATTTAAACGTGGTCGTACATCTGTTTTTGATGAGGAGCGCCCAGGCCGCCCGGCAGACGTGGTTACCGAGGAAATCGTTGAAAAGGTCCACGACATGATTCTCGCTGATCGCCGAACGAAAGTGCGCGAAGTAGCAGAGGCCGTAGGCGTGTCGTACGGAACGGCAATTAATATTTTACATGATAAGTTATCGGTGAGAAAGGTGTCGGCCCGATGGGTGCCGCGATTGCTTGCGGTGGACAACAAGCGGATACGGTTGTCAATGTCGAAGCAGTGTTTGGACCTCTTCAAGAGAAATTCGCAGGAGTTTTTGCGTCGAGTCGTCACCGTTGATGAAACCTGGATCCATTATTATACGCCAGAGTCCAAGCGACAGTCAAAACAATGAATTTTTCGGGGTGAAACTGCTCCGAAGAAGGCAAAGACGGTCCCATCGGCCGGAAAGGTCATGGCCACGATTTTTTGGGATTCCAACGGAATAATCCTCATGGACTTTGTGCAGAAAGGAAGAACGGTCACGGGGCAGTACTACAGTGAATTATTGGACCGATTCGATATAAAATTTAAGGAGACACGGCCCCATTTGGCTAAGAAAAAAGTGCTGTTTCACCACGATAATGCACCAGCACATTCATCCAGAATTGTGGCGGCAAAGTTGCATGAATTGCACTACGAATTGCTGCCGCACCCACCGTACTCGCCTGAGTTGGCTCCCTGCGACTTCTTTCTGTTCTCCAACATGAAAACGTGACTCGGGGGAAAAAGATTCAGCTCAATCGAGGAGGTTATCGTCGAGACAGAAGCGTATTTTGCAGAGTTTGACAAATCGTATTTTTGAGGGGTTAAAGAAATGGCAGAAACGTTGGGAAAAGTGTATTGTACTAAAAGGTGATTACGTTGAAAAATAAATAAAAAATTTGTGAAAAACTTGCGTCTTCTTTCCTAACACGGGTATTTATTGATCCACCCTCGTAACTTTGCTTAAAAAGAATCCTTCCTTTATATTACTGTTAGGAGTTTGACAATATATACGAAGATAATTTGACGTAAGGTAAGATTTGGTTATCAGTGTTTGTGAAAAAATTGGTATTATTTTCGAGTGGGTCATACCTTTACAAGAGACTACATATTTAAATTTTCAATTGTGTCTGACTTCTAGCTTGGTACAGTTGCTTAAAGACGACGTGTTTAGTGAAACCTGTAAAATGAATAAAATCGCTATTCGTGGTGCAATTTTTTTAAGATGAACACAGCCAAGATTTTGATGGATATGCAGGAAACATTAGGCGACGTTCCGCCTTCCAAGGACACATTTTTTAAGAAGATGAACACAGCCGAGATTTTGACGGATATGCAGGAAACATTAGGCGACGTTGGACACGATTTGTAGCTGGATTGGTCGCATTAAACATGGCGACATGAGTCTCGAAGATGAAGAACCTCCTGAACCACCAAAACGTGTTACTTTTTTAGAAATACATAGTTGAAAAAGCTCATGATGTTATGTGATCGAAGAGTGCTAGTGGGGGAAATTGCCAAGCCTGTTGAATGTGTACTCCACATTGTGCATGTCGAATTAGACATGAATATGTTCTCTGCCAGGAGGATACCGCGTTTACTGAATACTTAAAAACGCGAATTTCAACGACAATTTGAAGCTCGTCAAAACCAACCCAGTAAATTTTTGCGTCGTTTTATTACGATCGATGAAACTTAACTCCATTACTATGTGTCAGACTTGAAACGGAAATCTCAGCAGTGGAGACTCCGTGGCAGTCCTCCACCAAAGAAGATCAAGACGTTTCCTTCAGATAGAGAAGTAATAGCCATGACATTTTGGGATTCGAAGTGGAGACTGAAGTGAAACTTGACATTATCGAAAAAAGACCTGTAATCGCTTGAAAGAAAGTGCTATTCCATCATCACACACACCAGTCACATTATTCGGGAAAACTGGATGAATTACGATTCTAGATTGTGCCCCAAAAACCTAATTCACCGGATCTAACCCATTCAGATTCGCCGAAAAGAAATTCAAAACAGACGAGGAAGTTATTGCAGAAGTAGACCCGTATTTTGATGACTTTATGCCGATGATTATAAAACTGGTATAATAGCCACTTCAGCCAGCACCACTGGTTCAAGTATATTAATGTTATGGGGGAATATGTTGAAAACAAAACAAAAATCTTTGCCGTAATTCAAGTGTTATTTTTTAGTCAAATCATCCCTTATGCTTTTAAACGAAGATGGGTTTTTCCAAGACAATCTTCTTAAAATTGCATCTAAGAATGAGACCTCGGGTTTATCTACAAAACATGAATTCGTACGATGATTTCATAAAGTGTTCTCCATCGCTCACCCAAAAAAGGAAAATGCCATTTTTAGGAAAGTAACGTTCACAATTTTCTGGGACACAAGAGAGAATTTAAGATTTGAATTATGAAGAGCTGCATCCACTTAATTATGATTAATTAGGATTTTCTGAACATTACATAAATATTATTATAAAAATGATATAGTTTCTATATGAGAGATATTCTCTTAATGTTGGGTAACCAAGAGGTTGTGTGTTGTGAAGTTGTAGTCATATGAATTGTATACATCTGCGAAAGAGCATTAAATTTAGTTAACAAGGACTTTTGAAAGGTAATTTTCTACAAGTTCAGTCGTGAATTAATCCAGCAAAAATGTTATGATGAAATGAAGACGGTGTTTAAAGTGAGGCATGTAAATTAACTACTGTAAAAGTTGATATAATGAATTTCGTTTCACCAGTGAATCTTTGAAAGATCAGTTTCATATAGGCAATTAAAAATAGTTCTCACAGGCAAAAATATTGCGAGTGTATGCATCATATTAGGAGAAAATGGACCTCAGCATTAATGTAATCACTAGATACTCCATAACTTAACACCAGCTTAAAAAACATCCTTACACCTGGTTTGTAACATTGTCCGAGGGATATTTGAAATGTTTCCGGCCTTACCGACATAAAGTAATTGTAGAAAAAAAATTCTTTCGCCGTCCGATAGATGGCCTTATAACATATGTAAACTGTCAAAATTGGAAGTTATACTAATCATTAGTTTGTTTATGGTACGCTTCTAAAGTTGTCAGTTCATATTGTCGTTCAACAATTTGAAACATTTTGAACATCCCTCGTAACAGGTAATGAAAGATGAATCTATTCATATGATCCTGTAAAAATACGCCTCGACTAGTTGTTGTAACTATAATTCTGGATTAATATACTAGGCTTTAGTATACTATAGTGCACTTTGTCCGAAATATTTAAATATCCATGGTAATTGAGCAAAAGACATTTACCCATACCTTGCTGTTTGAACAGAGGGTTATTTAATAAAAAAAAACTCATTGAATTGATGGGTCCTACGTTACGAGGACTGTGTTTTACGTTGATCAAGAAACCGTTAATGCCTTTGAAAGGGAGATAATTAACAGACCTACAGAAATATGTTTTAAAACCATTCGACTGTAAAGAATGTTTTGCAACAGGGAATATTTTGAGAAAGTGTAAATAAGGTTTTCAAAATAAAATACTGTGTTTTTTTACTATATTAAGTTTAACATTAAGAGAACATCCCAAGTATCAGTTAGATCATGCGGTTGGCTATAGAATTATTTGCATAGTGCTAGGTAAATATAGAAACTTACGAAGAAATCTTGTGGATCAATTGCTAATTCTTTCACTCTTCGGACGAAGCGTGCAGGATTTAAGGGTATTTGCAATGTATTTATACTGTTGACCGTTGGACATGAGGCATGGTAAAAATCAGAAGAGGAATCTTTCTTCGTTGGCTTATGCCAGATAATGTGCGACCTCTACAATAACACGAACAATTTAAAATGAACAATTTGTGATTTTTTTTATGGTCTGTTGAACGTTTTTAAAATGCTGATGTGTGAAAGGAAAGAATATATAAACTTTAATGAATATATAAGTTTAGTATTGTCTAGAATTAATAAAACCTGTACATTGAGGGCGTGTTAAATGTTATGCCTTGAAATTTTGCAATGATGTAATGATAGTACAGGTTTACCAACCTAAACTTTATAGTGCATCGATGAATATTCACTAATTTTTTTAGATTTTGTCTAATATTTGGGGTAAAAGATAAATTCTAATTCTGCGGTTAAATACAGAGTGTTTCATCTCAAGTAAAGGAGGTTAGAATGAGAAAGATTAGTTTGGCATCATTTTACAGTTCGCAGTGGCATGTTTCAATATGTTTAAAGGTTATGCCGAAAACGACAACAAACATACATACGAGGGTATATCAAAATATAACGAGACTTAGTGCTATAACTTCTTTCGTAACTAGAATTTTATAACACACAAAATAGAACATGAAACCCCCATCTCTAATGTACCTATCCTCAAAGTAGGCTTCGATTTAACTTTTGACGTTTATTATAAATTCGTTATTGAATTGTCAGTGTTCGATGTACCCATCGAAAAAAATTAGAATGAAGCAAAGATATTCGATAAAATTTTGTGTTCGGTTGGGTAAAACTGAAACGATTGATTCAAAAATTGAAATGATTAAAACTGCATATCCAGATGATAGTTTATCACGATGTAGAGTGTTTGAGTGGCATAAGAAATTCAAAGACTGTTGTGAATCAGTAGAAGATGAACTTCGTCGCGGGCGTCCACCAACTGCACGGATTGATTCAAAATTTGCAGAAATTAACGACTTGATCCAAAATGATCGTCGGATCAGCATTTAATTTGTCTTATTCATGAAGATTTATTGTACCGAAAGATCGCCGCAAAATGAATTCCAAAAGTGTTGGCTGATGAACAAAAAGCCGATCGGATGACAATTTGTCGGCAGTGGAAAAGGTTGAAAGTCTCAAAGTATGCAATGGAAGCACAAAGGCAGTCCAAGACCCCGCAGAAGGCGAAAAAATTCTCGGCCTGACACAGAGATGGCGTTCCAATCAACGAAAAGTTATGATTCTTGCCTGGGTGCACCTGTCACTAGCTCGTATGACAAGTTTCAACTTGTTCTGTCAAGTAGTTTGTTTACACGAATTTTCGCAGTAGACGTCTTGCGTGTTTTTCGTTAAAATGAATAAACTTGAACATCGTGCGGTCATAAAATTCTTCGTTTTTGGATGGATTAACCCCTAGGGAAGTTCATCCGAAGTTGACAAAAGTTTACGGGGACTCTGCTCCTTCAATGTCAACCGTTAAAAAGTAGGCAGCTGATTCTAAACGTGGTCGCACGCCCCTCGAAGATCAAAACAAACATTTTGCACGAAGAATTAGGGATGCGAAAGCTGTACACAAGGTGGGTGCCGCATTTGCTGAATGCCGATCAAAAGCAAATACGCAAACGACTTTCGCAGCAATGTTTGGACCGATTCAATAGAGATCCTACTGATTTTGTGCGGCGATTTGTTACCATGGATGAGACATAGGTCAACCACTACACGCCAGAAACGAAACAGCAGCCGATGAAGTGGGTGGAAGCCAGTGAAAAGTGCGTTGGCAATGTGCAAAACTGCGGGATTTGAGGTATTATTTACTCGGCCATTCTCATTCTCCTGATTTGGTGCTCTCAGACTTCCATCTGTTCCCAAACTTGAAGAAATTTGTTTCTGGGAAGCGCTTCGCGTCCAATAAAGAAGTTGAGAGGGCCATAGATGGATATTTTTAGAGCCTTCCAGACTCTTACTTCCGGGAAGGAATACTGATGTTGGAGGAACGCTGGACCAAGTGTGTTGAAGTCAAAGGAGATTACGTTGAAAAACAAAATAATTTTTTAACTGAAAATCGCAGTCTTTCATTGTCAGGCCGAGAATTTTTCACCTTACCCTCGCACAGTAACTGGAGAGTACTATTATAATGTACTTCGAGGAACCCTCAAGGCAAAATTAAAGAAAAAACGGCCGCTTTATCAAGACATCGATTGGATCCCGCATCACAACGCTCCAGTCCACAGATCAGTGACTTGTCAACAATCATTTGAAGAATTTGGAGTGGAAATTATGGTTCACCTGACCTTGCTCCACGTGACTTTTGTTTCTATTTGTTTCCTGAAGTCAAAAAGAATTGAGAGATCAAAAATTTGAATGGAATTTAGAGCACTACAGCGCGGTGATGGGTATATTAAATAGACTCTCAAAAAATGGTTTCTAAGATGTTTATAACAAGTGAACAAAACGATGAGACATGTCTTTTCCACAGAATGGAGAGTACTTTGAAGAATAGTTATTGAAGTTTTCTACATAAATGTTTAATTTTTGTACTACAGCACCAGTCTAGTTATTTTCTGATGTTTCCTCCTACAAATGACAGGACTGTCAAACAAACTGTAAATAGTCATGATCAATATTTGACAAATGTAAAAATGCTCTAATCTAAGAAATTTTATGATTCCACCACACTTCACTTGAGATGGATCTCTCTGTATGTTATAATGGTAGAGGTGTATTAACACAGAGTTACGCCTAACGTACTATATGTAGCACACTTGTAACAAGTTTGTCTTCTCTTTAACACTAGAACAATACACACTGCACTGTCTGTTCGGATGCATTATCAGATGTATACTGAACATAAAGTATCGTATTATACAATGATAGTCCGTTGCCCGTTTGCATGTTAAGACTTGTTAGCAGTGTACCATATATAGTATATTACGCATAACAAGGTTAAACATGTCAATGTGCATAATATAGTAAACAAACCTGTGAATAATGAGGCCTGAAGTTAAGTGCGGGCATCATGTGCGGTGCGGCGACGCCGTTCTGTGCCAGAGTATTAGGATCAAACGGCACCGTCTGCAAACATTCAGCCGTTTCCCTCCATACTTTGTTGCTGTCATTATTCTTATACATGTTTTTCTTTTTGTTGCCACCGTCGGCAAACTTGACTAGCAAAGCCTCTTTAGAACCGGTGAGTTTTACCCCGTTGAACATCTGGATAATCTGTTCGCATTTCTCCTTCGACTCCATTCTCGCGAAGCCGACTCCCTTCGAGATTCCGGACGCGTCCCTCAAAATCCTCGTCGATATAACTTGACCGTGTTTCACTAGTAGATTATCCACGTCACTTTCCTTAAATGACACGGGTAGATTGGCTATGTATAGGTTGGTGGGATCCTGTTCTTGTTGCTGCATTAAAAGAAACGTGTAGAAGGAAAATTATTTTGCGATTTCTGCTACGAATTAAAAACGAACAAAAAAAAAGAAAAACTATAAAACAGTTCCCTTAAATTTTGTATTTAAATAACCCTCATAGCAAAAACAAAAAACCGAAATAACACATCTAGATATGTACGCAAAATAAAAATCTGTAATGTCTATATTGACAACTGGTTTGAAATCACTATTTCTGTATGTAGAAATTAGCAAATTTTATGCCATCTTAGGAATTTTTGTAAATAATAAGTGATCCATTAACATTTTCACTCAAGGAAGCCATGTATACAAAAAGTTAAGTTAGTTTTTTTGTACTTTCAAACAGTATCGAGATATCGACCAACACCGCACTATTGGAACACCCGGTATAACTGGCATTGATAGACGTTTGAATTAACATCTTATTGACTTAAGTTACGACATACTTTTTATATATACGGCCTGCTATAAGTGAGAATTTGAATGATCACTCGTTAAATTGCATCATTAGAGAGTGAATTATGTATGGTTTGTTAGTATAGTCGTAGTGCTGTTAGTATACCAAATCTATAAATAGCGAAGGGATTTTTATTTTATCTACCTTGCTCTGAATGCAAAGCGTTATAAGAAAAGCTATATTTTATTTTTAAACATAATATGATCCACTAACGATCATACATTTATTCCAGCGTTTCTCTCATAAAGCTATACCTTCCAAAAAATTATTTTCGTAAGTCTTCAAAAATATTCCTCCAGCGCTTTTTCGGGCAATCATCTGAAGAAAAACGTCGACCACAGAGATGCTTTTTTAATTTAAGAAAGAGACAATAATCACTGGGTGCCAAATTCGGGTTATAGGGTGGATGTTCTATCTCTATGAAGCCCCAGACGTTTTTCGGACTTCTTGTGAACTCTGCAATTGTCATGAGCAACATAATCTTTTAAGCAAAGTTTTGGAGCCGTTGTTGCTATAAGGCGGTTTTCAAATTTTCGGTTTCCTTATACACTTTTCCTGTCCTTGCCTTTTTTGGTGGTGAGAATCGCTTGTGGCAACACCGCTTGAATTTTTATTTCGTCGGTGGATCCCAGTGATACACGCACGTCTCATCAGCTGTTGCACGAGGGTATATCGAATTTAAACGGGACTGATTTTTTTTAAGTCTATATTATTTACAAAAACATTATTTTTTCACATAATCTCCCGCGTATGTTCCCCCAGCGGATTGGGATTTTTTTAATTCCTTTGCGGTAGAAAGTTTTCGCTTGCGCGCGCAGTCATTGGAGCATTTCAATGGTCTAAAGAGATGGAAACCAGAAGGCGACAAGACTAGATTGTAGAATGCTCCAATACTTCCTAGCCCAGGCTCTCTAATTTTTGTCTTGTGACGTTTGCTGAATGAGGCTTGGCATGGTCATGAAGAAGAATCACTTTTGATAGATTTCATCTCCCTTTTTTGTCGCAAGGACAACTTTAATCCACGTGAACAATGCCAAGTCGATCAAAAAAACAATTGCCAAAACTTATTCTAGTTTTCGCTTTCGTCAGAGCTCTTTCACTGCTCCTTCTTCACTCCATACTCGCCTGCTTTGATTTGGGAGTGTAATGATGTACCCAAGTTTGGTCGCACGTTGTGATTCGATTCAAAAACACCTCGACCTCTTACCGGAATCGATTTAACAGACACTGACAAACTTCTAACAGATGCAATTTCTGTTCATCCGACAGCAGCCGTGGAACCCATCTTGCGGACACCTTGTGGAATCCCAAGTCCAGTGTCACGATGTGCTGAAGACTCCCGTGGCTAATGCTAAGTTCCGCGGCAATATTCCAGAGCGTTATGCGCCTGTCGTCCTCCATGAGTTGTCGAACCGACTCGATATTGGCTTCGGGCTCTAATTCTCAACATTTTCACGCCCTTCAGAAAATTCCTTGTGCCATGCAAAAACACTGATTCGTGACAAAATGTTGTTGCCGAACTGTGCTTGTAATTTTAGCAAAATTTCCATTGGTTTCACACCCTCCTTTGCCAAAAACTTATTATCCGTTGCTCTACAGAAACATGCACTTCTCGCTCACTCGTGGTTTCTATAGCACTAAGGTGGCCTGAGAGAACTCGAGTCGTTACTATCTCCTCCTCCCTAAACTCCCACTTTAGCTGAAAATCAACCCATCCCGGGTCAGCGACCTGTGTGGAATTAAAAAAAAAATCAATAAAGATACCGTTTAAGTTTGATATACCCTCGTAAATTTCGAAAAAATGTCTTAATCGTTAGTTTTCCTCACAAATTTGTTGCCGACACAATTTTCGTTTGGGAGTAAGCAATTTGGGAATTCATCGTGTCGGCATTTTAACTCATTCATGTAAAATATTTAATAGTGTGGCTTCTAATACCTCCACTTCAATAGCAATAATTGACATTTTCTTTCTTCTATCTGCCAAGACCTCTGTTCCTCGCCTTTCTTAATGTTTTCTTAACAATTATGTTGCTGACACAATTATGTTGCTGACACAATTTTCGTTTGGGAGTAAGCAATTTGGGAATTCACCGTGTCGGCACTTTCTCATTCATCTAAAATTTTTAATAATGTGGCTTCTAATACCTCCACTTTAATAGCAATAATTGACATCTTTCTCCTATCTGCCAAGACCCGTTCCTCGCCTTTCTTGATGTTTTCCTTAGTTCTTGCTTCGAGGCTTTCGCATTTGGGATCCTCTTGGATTGATTTTCTACACAATCGAAACTACAAAGTTTTGGTATAAACTATGACAGCGCATATTTCTTATACATCCTTAGTCATCCTCTGATGAATATGTTTTGGTCCATTTCCTTCTTTCGCCAAGAATTTTGTCACGTTTCTATGTCCTAACTGAATTTTACTCATTTTTTGGTTAAATGACACTCTGTGAAAACAATAAAGCTCTCTGGATTTGGATAAACTTGGTCAGTATAAATCTAAATGTGACAGTTATTTGAGAGTAAGAGCCTAGCAATTGTCATTTGACTTTTTCAAGGCTAAGTAGATAATATAAAAATCCCCTTCGTATATTTTAACACAGAATAATATCGTGGGTTCAAAAAATCCATGATTTCTAAGTAACATCAAAAAGCATGTCGTAACTTTACTAATAGTGACAGTTGCATCTAAATAACAGACGGCTTTAGAAAATTGCAAGGTTAATTGCTATACTCTATCCGCCCAACAGAAAAAGTGCAAAAAATGCGACTTAGCGACATAACCTAACTTTGTCAACTGTCAGCTACCTTGTTTACTTAGAATTTTGCCGTGATTTTGAAATTATTTGCATTTTATTTTTTATTGTAAAATTAGACTTTCTGGAGGTAGCACATAACTTGCCATCGATCATAGGTGTTTAGTTCAAATTAATTTCATTAAAAATAGCAGAAGCACCACCGAAAAAGCGTAACAGTAGTTTTTCTGCAAGTGAAAGAAAATCCGTATTAACTATATATAAAATACACAAATTACAACAGCCAGATGAACACAAATCAAGTCTACAGAAACTTCACCATTTTATAATACGTAAAACAACCGGAAGTTGCACGAAATTTACACTTTGGCTTATGAAAAATATTTTAATAATTTGCTTTCTCGACTGTAAAAAAATAATAACGAGCCATCGAAAAAATTCATAATTGGAGTAGACTGTGAAATTGGGTTGGTACTTTAACCACTTCCACATAATGACACATTACTTGATGCTTGACAGTTTCATTTGGTTTCATTGTAAAAAAGGTTATGGCATTGAAATGGTACTACAACAAAAAAGAAAACAAATAATTTATTTAATATCGAAATCATAATCAAAATTTACATATAGGTACAGAAGTTGTTGAAAATGTTGTCCATTTACATCTAAACACAAACAATTTGCTTAATAAGAGTTTTGAAAAATTTTACACAAACTTATAGTTTCAATGTCAAATAATAAATGTCATTATGTGGAAGTGGTTAAAGTATCAACCCAATTTCACAGTCTACTCCAATTATGAATTTTTTCGATGGCTCGTTACAAGTACAGCGACATCTATTGCCTACGAAATCAGCGACTATTTTCATTCGCGGTTTCACATGTGCCTGTGTAGTGATCATTCTATCTGTTCGGTGAACAGATCATAGGTTATAATCTTTCTTTCATGAATAAATAAAAGTCCGTGCTATCGTTTTTGTTAAATGCCACTAATGACATTAACATTTGACAATTCAAAACGGTGCGGTTAAGTTACGACATACTTAAAAATTTCACGACCAACTCTGAAGCTGATTTTTTTTTTTTTGAATACACGATATAACTTTGTACTAAATACATAAAATTTAAATAACTCCACTTTAATAAATTAAAAACGATTCATTTAATAAAGTAATTATTATTCCAATGCTATTACTTGACTTCATAGTTTCAAAATGGAATTCTTTCTCTGGAGACTGTGGTTAAGTAAAAACTTAAAAAAGGTATATAACCCCTTACCACAATTATTAATCGTATCCTAAATACGTATTTCGACAACTAAGTTGTCATCATCAGTAGGTAAAAACCACTAATTAAAAAGTCGCATATGGGGCACAGTAAAGCTAGAAAACCGCTTACGCAACAACTACTTTACACCGCGTCCACGTATAGACTAATTTTAACATGCGAATATAACCTACGAAAAGATCGAAAAGCACTTACCTCTTAGGGAAAAAGGCATTCACATATGTTTATTCTCCGAGTTGAAATATATCGAACGAAAGAACGATAAACATTCCTTTCTTAAGGGAACGGCACTCAACATGTCCTAATAACTTCAATTTTAAAACGACGATGACACAATTATGGTAATAAAAATGAAAAGAGACAACTGAAAGGAATCGGCGATCTATTCATGGAATATTGTTTATTTTTCGCGATATTTATACTTTCATAAGCATCAAGTTCGCGGGGTTTATTAATTCCTTTGACCAGCTTCAACCCTGTAATCGACACATTGTGTAGTGTGCTTAAAGCGTGGTTGGCAACGTTAGATTTATGCGGTCTATTGTATTTAATATGGGTTATTATTGGTCGTTTTGTTTGGCCTATATATTTCAAATTACAATCCTCGCAACTAATTTCGTATATACCTGATTTCGAATTAAAATTAATTCTATCTTTAGTATTCCCTATCCCTATTCCCTGTCAGTCAGTAATTCCTTAGAATTTGTTAAATTAATTAAAGATTGTGAACTGGAAACCGGGGAAATTTTAGTTTCATTCGATGTAACGTGTTTATTTCCCCTCGGTATCTATTCCAGAGACTATGAAATATTTAGAAAGCTTGCTCCACAAGAATAACATTGAACCTTCAAAAATAAAAGAATACATGAGATTGACAACTCTGTGCATGACGCAAAATTGTTTCCAAGTAGGAGAAAAATTTTATGAACAGAAACAAGGCACAACAATGGGTAACTGCCTATCTCCTTTCATAGCCAATTTATTCATGAGTCAATTTGAAGTAGAATTTAAAAATAACGCTAAATATTTCCCGAGAGTCTGGATTAGGTATGTAGATGACATTCTCGCGATTTTTGATACACGGAAATGCGAATTAGACATGTTCGTTAATCAATTAAATTTGAAATTTCCGACGATTAAATTTACAGTGGAAAAGGAACACAATGGCAAGATACCATTTTTAGATACTTTACTGATTAGGAATAAACATAAAATAGAAATCGATATTTTCCGGAAAGAAACCAATTTTAATAGATTCATCACCGCGGATTCAAATCATAGTTATCAACATAAGACAGCTTCCTTTAATTTCTTAGTCAATCGGTTACTAAATTTTCCGTAAACAAAAGAGAGATATGAAATAGAACTGGATTTCATTAAAAATATCGCGACATACAATGGATTTGACATAGAAATAATCAATAAATTAATTAGAAAAACAAAAATAAAAAATACAATCCGCGAATCCACAAGTTTGATATCTCAAAGTAACCAGGAGAAAAAGTACATGTGTTTATCATACCACCCCGTCACGAAAAACATTAATAAAGTTGGGAAAGAAAGAGGTCTCCAGGTTGCCTTTCGGTCCGAAAATACTATCAAAAGTCTCCTAGGGAATACGAAAGATAGAGTTAATTTTAATTCGAAATCAGGTATATACGAAATTAGTTGCGAGGATTGTAATTTGAAATATATAGGCCAAACAAAACGACCAATAATAACCCGTTTTAAAGAACACATATCACATATTAAATACAATAGACCGGATAAATCTAACGTTGCCAACCACGCTTTAAGCACACTACACAATGTGTCGATTACAGGGTTGAAGCTGGTCAAAGGAATTAATAAACCCCGCGAACTTGATGCTTATAAAAGTATACATATCGCGAAAAATAAACAATATTCCATGAATAGCGATAGATCACCGATTCCTTTCAGTTGTCTCTTTTCATTTTTATTAGCATAATTGTGTCATCGTCGTTTTAAAATTGAAGTTATTAGGACATGTTGAGTGCCGTTCCCTTAAGAAAGGAATGTTTGTCGTTCTTTCGTTCGATATATTTCAACTCGGAGAATAAACATACGTGAATGCCTTTTTCCCTAAAAGGTAAGTGCTTTTCGATCTTTTCGTAGGTTATATTCGCATGTTAAAATTAGTCTATACGTGGACGCGGTGTAAAGTAGTTTTTGCGTTAGCGGTTTTCTAGCTTTACTGTGCCCCATGTGCGACTTTTTAATTAGTGGTTTTTACCTACTGATGATGACAACTTAGTTGTCGAAATACGTATTTAGGATACGATTAATAATTGTGGTAAGGGGTTATATACCTTTTTTAAGTTCAAAATGGAATGTTTAGAAGGAAAAATTCTAAAAATCTACTTCACAAATTTAACAAAATATTTCCCAATTAATATTTATAAGGTATATTGACAGCAATTCCTGTTTAAAATTTACCCCTATATATGTAAAATAACTTAATGAAATAGGATTATTTTGAAAAGGACAAAAATTTAAAGATTAATTACGCAAAAAATCCTGTAGACGACTTCAAAATTCACTTCATTTCTCCTGCACACACGGTTTGTTCCGTGTACATATCTAGATCTTCAAATTCTCCCAAAAGGTTCAATAATTATGCAAATTTTTACCAAAAATAAAACACCTGATCTGTTTAGGAACCTTTTGGGAACATTTGCAAACATTTCTGAAACGAATCCCTATTGTATTTACGCCATTATGTTCTCATCTCTAATAAAGTGTTACATGTATGCGCATTTCAGGCGCATACATATAAATATTTATCAAAAATGCAAAGCAAGTACTGTTGTTAATATTCGACCTATTGTTTCTCATCTACAATTATTATTAGTACCTTGTTATCGTTACATACGGCTATACAACATGCAATAATATATTATATATGATATACACATTTCAATAGTGTACTCTGCAATTCGTCTTGCTCCACAATTTCGTATTGAAATTTGGTACGGCCTGAAGAACAATGAAAATTAAAAAAAAAAGTATTAAACTTGCTTCTGCTAGAATACAGTCGAATTACTTCAGGTTTTAAACAGGTTGGAAAGTTTAGTAAGCTTTGGATTACCTACAGATCTGAATTAATTGGAGATACCCCAATATACGAGGGTAAATTGATATGTAATGTTTCCAACAACGTCAAACAATCAATAAATCATCTATCTCAGTGTAGTTTTAAAATATAAGTGCTGAATAAATTGTATAAATCTAAAATGTAAGAAAATATTCACTTTTGACACTAACGTAACATATGCAATTAGAAATTTGGAATTTAAATTAAATAAAACAAACTTTATTTATAAGCGTGAATTTGAGAATGTGTGAAGTATGTTTTCTATATTATTCAACTTTCAATTCTCTTTTCTTCTCAATAATTGTAATAAAAGGGAGGATTGATATACAGTAGAGTCGCGATAAGGTGAACGCCCCATAAGAGGAACAGTTCGGTAAGGTGAACAAATAAATTTTTATACACAGTAGTCTATAAGGTGAACAACAGCCCAACAGCCAACTCAATAAGATAAACCAGTTACATATTGTAGATTTGTACTCCTATATTTAGTGACTCGATCGGGGAACCCCCTAATTATGTTAGTACAACGTGTTTGTGATTGAACGCCCGCATTCTACTCGTGTATTTTGTTGAGTTATTGTGTAGTTAGTAAAGTGTACTAAGAACAATGAAGACTTTAACATTAAGTGCGAAAGGTGAAATAATAAAACAACTTAATGATGGTAGAAGTGTAAGTTCGCTTTCACGTGAATATGGAGTTGCCAAATCCACTATATGCGGCATTAGAAAAAATCAACAAAAAATTCTAAAAGCTCTGTCAAATACATATGTCGAAATTAGTAAACGTAGAGAAATGAAACGAGCAGAAAATCCCAAAATGGAAACTGCTTTGTATAGATGGTTTCTGAAACAACGAAGTAAAAACTTACCGATTTCTGGTGCAATGCTAAAAGAAAAGGCGAAACAACTGCACGAGACCTTTGAAGAAAATACAACTTTTGCTAGTAGTCAAGGCTGGTTGCAGAATTTTAAGAAGAGATACGGCATTCGACACTTGAAAATTTCGGGTGAAAAACTTTCATCAAATGTCGTCGCAGTTGACCCTTTCAAGAAAATTTTGAAGCAAAAAATTGATGAATTGGGCATTTCACGTGATCAAATATAAAACGCCGATGAAACCGGCTTATTTTGGAAACTGCTGCCTGATAAAACATTCGTGGCTTCAGATGAAAAAATTGCTCCTGGTCGAAAAACTGAAAAAGCAAGAGTGACATTTGTCGCATGTACTAATGCTTCGGGACGACATAAGTTGAAACCTTTCGTAATTGGAACTGCAAAAAACCCCCGAAGTTTCAGAAATTATGTATTGCCAGTAGACTATGACCACTCTAAAAATGCGTAGATGACTACCGAAATTTTTAAAAATTGGTTTCACAAATCTTTTGTACCACAGGTAAAATGTTCCTCATTCTGTTTATTTATTTTTGCTTCAATACAAATTAATGAACTTGTAGGTGAGAAAATTTTTGAAGCAAAAACATTTAGATGAAAAAGCAATTCTTCTTATCGATAATGTCCTTTCTCATCCTTCAGAAGATCAATTAAAAAGTGACGATGGAAAAATAATAACACTGTTTTTCCCTCCCAATGTAACGCCATTGCTTCAACCAATGGACCAATGGATCAAAACGTAATCAGACTTACCAAGTTACATTATAGAAGTTCTCTTTTATCAACAATAATTAAGAAATGGTTCAGGTAATGTCAAGGGCCTCATAAAAAATTTGACTTTAAAAGATGCTATATTGAATTTACTGAACGCCTGGAAAAAGTTTCCATGGAAACCATTGTCAAATGTTGGAAACCTGTTTTGGAGTTTGATGAGCCAGATGAAGATGACATTGCATTAAGTACCTTAAGAGAAAGATATCACCCACGTGAAATAAACAGTGTTGTTCAACAGACACTTGGAATGTTGGATATGATAGCTCCAAATGTAAGTCACTTCATGTTTTTGCATTCATGTAAAAAAAGTCCATCCCAAAACTGCATTTCAGGTAAATTACACTGCTACAGAAGTTTTAGATTGGAATGAAGATCTACAAGCAGATACACAAGACAATGATTTTGAACAAATTAGCAGTGATGAGGACAACGTGGTTACAGAAACTCCAGTTATTATTCCATCACATTCGGAAGCCTGTAAAGCATTTGATACGTGTCTGATCTGGGCAGAAAGAAATATTCATAATATTAACGATATTTTGGTGCTTAAACGGTTGCAAGAAGCAGCTATACTACGAAGTACACAATATAAAACGAAACAAACAAAATTAACTTCTTTCTTCGATACAGTTTAGTAGTCGTAAGTATGATATGTATACATATAATAAACACATGTGCATTACATGGTTAATAGGTTATATCCATATAATACTTAAACACTAGAAATATACATAGTATGTATAATTTATATTTTGTTGTCGTTTTTTAAACAACCTCATTAAAGTGAACACCTCCGATAAAATGAACCAGACTTGTCTGAATTAGTTCACCTTATCGCGACTCTACTGTATAAGGACTCCAACAATGCCACTGTGTGAGTAGTGGGGATAGAAACAAGTTCTAACCTGTAAACTGTAATTTCGAATATCTCGTCCCAGCATTCTGCAAAGTTTCATTTTTCTGCGTTGAGTAAACAGTATCGTTTATTAGTTCGATTTCTGAGATGCGAAACCGTGATAGAATTTTCAACATTGTAAACTTGCCACGCCCATCCAAATTTATAGGCGTTTGAAGCTGTTTATGGCAATGATTGCATGGATGTGGAGAATGTACGCTAGTGGGTCAACGTGCGAACCTCCGTCATCAAGGCGAAATAAAGGTGTTTGATGATAAGCTATTAAGTCGACCAGTGAACGCATTGATTCAAGGTAATCGCGGGATTTGGCAAAAACAAATTACTCGGAAATTATGCACTAGTCAAGAAAGAGTCCAGTCCAGTATACAAGAGTGCGTCAAGAAGTACATGAAAATTAGAATAGATGGCGCTGCCACCTGAAATCCAACATAGTGTTTGTCAAGAAGCATCTTTCTAAAGAACATACCCTAATTTTCAGACTAATCTGTCAGATAGATTTGTTGTGACAGTCATTTTAAACAGACGTCTACGAGCATTTTCGTAAAAATGGAAAAAAGTGAATTTCGTGTGTCATTAAACACTAATTTTTGTGCGAAAAAACCATCACGCAAACCAAAAAAAAGTTTGAAAAATATTACGGTAATTCTTGACGTAATAAGTGACGGCGAACGTTTTGGTCGCCCAATTGAGGTTACCACACCTGAAATAGCCGATAATATTCATGGTATGATATTGGACGATCGGCGAGTGAAGGTGTGCGAACATGAAGAGGCTACAGGGATATCACATGGATCAGTGATTTAAATTTTGCATAAATATTTGGAAATGAAAAAGCTATTCGCGAGATGGGTGCCGTGTTTGCTCACAATTGACAACAAACGCAATCGTTCAACAACTTCAAAGGCATATTTGACGATGTTCACTCGCAATCCCAACGAGCTTTGCGCCGTTTCGTAACCGTGGACGAAATATGGATTCATTACAACACACCAGAGATCAAGGAATCGTTAAGACAGTGGACTACTCGGGGTGAATCAAACCCAAAGAAAGCCAAGGTGAATCTGTCGGCCAACAAAGTCATGGCGACAGTTTTTTAGTATGCGCGCAGGGTCATTCACATCGATTACCTTGAAAATGGTAAAACGATACGTGCAAAGCTGTTGGTTCGATTTGAAGCAAAAACGACAGCATTTGACGAGCAAAAAAGTTCTCTTCCACCAGGACAAATTGCATGAATTAGGTTACGAATTGCACCAGATTCTCCAGATTTAGCTCCCTGCGACTATTTCCCATTTCCAAATATAAAGAAATGGCTCAGCGGTAAGAGATTTGGGTCGAATGAAAAGGTTATCGATGATACAAACGCCTACTTTGAAGGCCTTGAGAAATCGTATTATTTGGAGGGCATTAAAAAATTGGAGAAACGTTGAATGAAGTGTATCGAGCTGAAAGGAGATTATTTTGAAAACGAAATCTTTATTTTGCTGAATATAGTGTTCCTTAGGTCCAGGGGTCCAATGCTTCAAGATTTTGGCGATGTGTTTATTAACAAAACTTTCGAATAAATGTGTATTTATCTGAATTGGTAAGTATTTGTCAGGGCACGAAATTTACCAAAAGTTGACTGTTTAAAAGCAATCAAAAATCCTGCAAAAGCAAGAATGTGTTATCACCCCCCCCCCCCAAAAAAAATTATTTTGATTTATTTTTACAATTACTTCAACGATTATGAACCCCACCCAAAGTAATTTTAACTTGTATTGTAAACGTACATTCACACCCGATTTTTAATAAATTTTAATGATTTTTTTTTATATCATTAATAATGTTTTTGTTAAAATTAAATAATGTAACTTCTAGTTTAACGAAAAATTTTTAAAAAAATTGCATAATGAGTTAATTTACCTTAAATTCTACAATTAATTTTATTATTTGAAATTGGGAAGCAAGCTCTTTTTTTTTATTAACCGCCAAGATTGATTTTTTTTCTTTAAAATCTAAATCTACAAAAAGCCATTTTTATATCCTACTAATTTGTACTTATAATATAGAAATTATTTTTGTAAATGGGAATATTATTTGCCAAATTGCTCTCGATACATGACTGTGATTTTATTACACCAAAGGCATCGATAAATTTAATGATATTTGTGTAAAAAAGGCGATTCAGATGAAAATTCTGTTTTAATTATTTAGTTTTTCAACACTCACAAAGTTAATATTAGAAATATGAATAATTTAATATAAAAATATTAATTCTAGTCTTGTATTTAATTAAAAGGAAAAAGATATGTATGTATTTAGTAAAATTGTAATATATTCTTTGCAAATGATTTATTATTTTACCAACAATATGTTTAAGACCTTTTACGACCTGGTGCAACAAGAGATTCTAAGAAATTGAGCATAATTTTATTGGGATTAACGATACTTTCTAGAACGCTTATATATTTTTAAATTGTTAATTTATTAAATGATGTCTCTCCCTGCCTAATATTTAGTTTTTCCCATCGTTATGTGTGGACCTTACATATTTAAATATATTGAAACCTCCACATCTTACGCTTTCCACTACAATCTTGATAAATATATTGTTATAAAAGAGAAATCAACTAAAGATTCTACACTTCCATGCATAGAAATCGGTCCACTGTAAACTTTCGACTTTAACTATATTTTATTTCGAATCTATTTATAAGATCAAGAAAAAATATATGCTGTTTGAAAGATAATTTAATATGCTTTGATATGAGTTTAAATTTATCAATTATGCTTATCGTTTACATGCTTAGTAATCGGTAAAAAAATGAAACGTATTTATGCTGTGGTTATAACGAGAATAAACTTGTGACAGATTGGAAATTTTTGTCTAATCTACAAGTGTGTTAAGTTAATGCAAAAATGCTACATTGCAAAAAGCTACCGAACCGAAGTAATTGCTTTAATCAAAAATGGGCTTAAGTCAGCGAGCTGTTGTTCGACAACTGGATATGATACGCGCAGCTGTTCGAAGAATGTACCAACGTAATGAGACTGGATCGTTCATAAGTGACCTGGAACCGTCAGAAAGCGATATACAACAAATTATAATGACCGTTTTATCAACATTAAGAAATCGTCACCTTAATGCGGTTCAAGTGCAGCAACCTTGAAATACCAGGAATGGCAATTAGTCAGTGGACAGTAAGACGAAGACTAAAGGAACGTAACCTGACTTGTAAAAAAAACCCGCACTTCGTCCAAAACTTACCGCAGCTCATCGTCAAGCACGTTTTGCACGGGAGCTTCTGAACTGGACATTGGAACAATGGAATCTGTTCTATTTTCAGATGAGACCAAGATATACCTCTATGGCAGCGACCGAAGAAGAAAAATGTACCGAAGACCAGGAGAGCGATTTTCAGAATGCTGCATTGTAGAGTGGAATGCCTATGGAGATGGTTCTTACATGATCTGGGGTGCAATTTCTATGGTAGCATGGACCAATCGAGTTCTCATCCGTAGGGACAACTGTGGTCACGGGAGAAGAGATTTAATGGGTGCTAGATACATCGAGGAGATTTTAGCAGTTGAAGTGGCACCTTAAGACGACTACATTGGAGCCGAATTTATTTTGATGCAAAACAATGTTAAGATTGTTAAGATGTTAAGATTGGCCAACACACAGTCTCGACCTTAATCCGAACGAACATGTATGGGATGAACTAAAACGAAGAATACGTGCCCCAACCTCGATTCCAGAGCTTATTGTTGCAGTAGAAGAAAAATAGGTTGACATCACACAAGAAACAATATCGAACTTAATTAGATTTATACCTAATCGTATGAGATATGCTATTGGGGTAAATGGCGTCATATCCATTATTAAAAATTAAGTGTTAGTTTAGGTAATTGTCAATAAATCATACTTCCTTAAGTAATCATTTGTTTCATGTATTAAGTTCACAATTTTAAGTTTAAGATGCCTAAATAAATTTTAATGTAGACTCCTATTTAAAGCATATTAAATAGTCTTTCAAACAGCATATATTTTTTCTTGATCTGATAAAGAGATTGAAACAAAATATGTATAATTAATGTCAAAAGTTTACAGTGGACCGATTTCTATGCATGTAAGTGTATATTCACATAAATTGTATGTCAGCAAAAGTAACAGAATACAACCTTCTCCATTACAAACCAGAAATGTTATATTCCTGCTTTCGACCTCTTCAATTTTCGAGCCCGCACCATCGATAGAATAATCATGTTTACCTTTGAATTGGCCGACGACTTATGTTCGCAATATTAATAATGATCCACAACATCGTTAATTAGGCTAATTTACGGAAGTATCTCCAAAATATATATCGGTTCTCCGCCCCGCAATTGCTCAGCTTCCGTGATAAAAAGAAGAAACGTGAATTTGCTTGAAAAATACGTTAATTTTGTAAATTAATAGCTGGTGCAGAGAAGGAAATATTCGTTCGGTAAGTATTCAAGTGTTTCGCCCTTACTAGAACTCATCAGTGTTCTGTTTCATTATTTTTTCGAATTCGTTTTTGCAAACAAACATTAAAGTGCATAAAATAAAGGTGTATTAGAAGAAAATTCCTTGGTCAAGGCTATTCTGTAGAGTTTAAATAAAAAGAACGAAATTAAGGTGGATATCAAAAACAATATAATAAATGTATTTATGTCTTTCGATATAAAATGCTGTTAGCAATTTGAAGAGATAACTAGGCAACTATTTGTCTAGATTTACATTTGTAAGCAGCTCACTATGATCGCTCGGGCAGTAACTGGAATTATTGTTAATCATTATTAATGAAACGTGAAAATTTTTTAAACTGCTACTATTTATAGGTTAATAAATTTAAAAACGTAGATTTTAATTTTAATATATCATACATTACTTTAACGACGTAAAATTTAAAAAAAACACATCACCGATGCCTTGTCAGTTTACTGTTAGTGCTTCGTAAGCAATTTTTTCAATTTTACCCTTCTACTAATTACAGTGCAACCTTGGTAATGTGGTATTCCGAAATCGCGACAATCCGAAATTATGTTGTATCTTGCTAATCCGGATTTCAATTGCGTCAGACCTCGAAATCCGAAAATCGTGCCCAAACTTGTCCAGCGTCTTTAATCACAGCGTAAACAGTCTTGTTGCTGCATGATATAAGGCGCGCTCTGTATAGTATACGTAACTAAGCCAACAGTGTTTGTTACAATGTCTAAACGAAAGCACAAAACCTTGTCTCTTGGACAAAAATATGAAATAATTAAGAAGCTAGATGTCGGCCGACCACCCTTATAACTTGCTGCGAAATATGGAGTAGGAAGATCGACTATTACGGACATCAAACACAAGAAAGAAGAAATTAAGGCGTACGTAAAATCGCATGAAGAGGAATCAACACAACGTCTAACATTAAAGAAAACTGAGTATCCAGAAGCAGAATCTGCATTATACATGATTCCTGCAGCAAACAAACCGCAATCTATCAATATCGGGAGAAATACTGCAAGGCAATTTTTTGTTTTACAATAAAATATCCGGCCGTGACAACTTCAGTGCCAGTTCGGGTTGGTTAGATAATTAAAAGAATGGTTTAAAATTCGACAGTTTATTACCGGTGAAACACTTTCGAGCAATCTTGCGGCAGTCGATTCATTTCAAAAGCTGTTTTTGGAAAAAGTGCGAGCAATAAATTCTAATGCTCACCAAATTTACAATGCGGGTGGAAGTGGGCTATTTTAGCGCGTTTTGACAACAAATACTTTGGTGCACAAGGATGAAGATTAAATGCCGGGCCGAAAAATAAGCAAGGATCGTATCACCTTTATGCCATGTGCGAACGCAGCAGGGTCCCATAAGCTAAAATTGTTAGTGCTTGGCAAGGCTGCACATCTCAGGCATTTAAATATTACCGTCAATCTTTGTTTGTAGGCTATAAACATAACGGAAGTGCTTCCATGACGCGAGACATCTTCAAACAGTGGTTATATTACTTGTGTAGCACATGCTCTCCGCAGAATTTGTGAATATATCAGACATCTTTCCAGAAGTTGATAGACTTGTATCCCCTTTAAAAACTGTTTTCAGAAAAACACCATTGAGAGTAGCTATTTACAGGAAAAAACATCCATCTTTGTCACTGCCTCCTTCTCCAGTAATAACTAGATGGGGAACATCTCTGGAAGCTACTAGTTTTTATGCAGAGAATTTCGATAGTTTACAAAATTTCAGTACTTGTTTAAATGTTTAAATTAAAAAAATTAGTTGTACTTTCTTTAGGAACACTTTGGAAATTTGCCAAAACTAATGACTTAATTTGAAAATCAAAATCTCAAATTAAACGATGGATTAACCACATTAGATGTGGCTATTTATAACTTAAAAAATATTGACTTCGGATGTGGCCTTCGGCAAAAGTTAGACGCAGTTTTTAATAGAAATCCAGATTTAATAACATTGCGGCAATTGTGTATGGGGACAATGCCTCAAAATCTAACTGCTAAATACGCTGAAATAATGGAATATTTCCAGTATGCACCTATAACCAGTTGCGATGTAGAAAGGACGTTTTCTATCTACAAGGATGTATTTAAATTCAAAGAGAACAAATTTGATAGAAGAGAACTTTGAGAAAATATTGCTGGTTAATATTAATACTCCTTTAATCAGTTTGGACTACAAAATGAACAAATTGAAATGTATTTCGTATTTTATAGATCACAACCTGTTTGTTTTCTAATTATACAAACTGTCCCGTATCGTTATGTTCAAATTTTAGGAGTGTAAAGTAGACTTCATTTCAAGTAACAAAAACGCAAAACTTGTATATCCATTTTGATTTGTTTCAAAGTTATATATCTATGAATATGATTGCCAGAACATGAAAAAAAATGTAATCCCAAAGACAATAAAAATCGATTTTATTTAAAAAAATTCAATTAATAATATTTTCGAAATGTCCACTTCCTTGTTGAATGCAGGCTTGTGCCCGTAAGCCAACAGAAGTACTTATCCGAATTTCATACTTGTTTTGGCTGTTTTGTACCTGGCTGCCGAGCAAATCCGATCCAACAACTCTTCTCTTGTGTTCGGAACTTGCGCGTAGAGTAAATTTTTCATGTACCCCCATAAATAAAAGTCAAGGGGATTAAGATCGGGTGATCTGGGTGGCCATGCAATAGGACCACCTCGACCAATCCATCTTGGATAATTGACGTTAAACCAATTTCGGACAGCAATTCCGAAATGTGGTGGTGCCCTATCCATGTGAAACCACATGTCTCGTCGAACATTCAGTGGGACATCCTCTAAAAGACCTGGCAGTTTGTCAATAAGAAATTGAAGGTAATTGTCCGCATTTAACCTCCCAGGAAGAACGACAGGAACAATCAACAAGTCATCGATTAGGGCCGCCCAAACGTTAATAGAAAATTCATGTTGAAATTTAGATGGGCGTATAGCTTTGGGATTTTCTGTTGACCACCTGTGCAGGTTTCTCAGATTTGTAACACTTCTCGTGAACGTGGATTCATCTGTCCAGAGGACTGTTCCGCAGAAATTAAAATGAAGTCGTGACTGTCTTAATATCCAGGTAGATTAGATTAGACGAGCATAGTGGTCCGCCTCAAGCAAACCGTGTTCACTGCGATAGTGATATGGATATAAGCCCTCACGTTTTAAAATTCGCCAAACTGTCGTTCGTGGCACTCCTAGTTGTCTAGCGATTCGGCGTACACTGAGAGTTGATTCGGCTTACACTGTGAGTTGGATCCCTTGTAACAATAGCTACTGCTTCTTTCTCTAAGTCTGCTGGCAAATTTACTCCTCGATCGAAAAGATAATCACGCAGTCCGCATTCCCGAAATTGTCTGTGTACTTCCAGAAACGTTCTGTAATGAGGAATGCGCCTATCTGGAAACTGATGTCGGTATCCAATAACGGCTTGACGTGCACTGCCGTCACAGTAGCCATACACAAAATGCATGTCCGCATACTCATAAGAAAATCGGTAAGGCATTTTGAATAAAGAAAACGTGTCCACTCACTAATAAGCTGTTGTATGAACTGAAACGAAATGTAATCCTTTATTAAAAAATGCAACGTTAACAGTCATCTGAACATTTGTTTATTGTATGATATTCATGGTTCAGCACTTACGAAATAAGTAAGAACCTTCTTTATCATAAATCAATTTCCAGTACTCTTTTTTGTAGATCTCCAAGAAATTACTGTGTGTATTTATTTTAGGATAACATTTTATTATGCGACGTTAACAATCATGGGCCTGTTATTGAATCGTATAACTTTTTTTAAATAAAATCAGTTTGTATTGACTTTAGGATTAAATTTTTTTTCATGATCTGACAATTACATTCATAGATCTGTAACTTTGAAACAAATAAAAACGTATATACAAGTTTTGTGTTTTTGTTACTTGAAATGAAGTCTACTTTACACTCCTAAAATTTGAACGTAACGATACAGGACACTTGTATAAATAAAATTGAAAACTCTTTAAAAATACAAATTTTCAATAGTACGTCCGTGGACGATGAGTTATCTGCCTCTAGTGTCTGGTCCCTAATAATAACATCGGTATAAAATTAATAGCCACCTATCCAAAAAGCTAGAGAGACTTTTTAGACAGGAAGAGACATATTTTTGCTAATATCCATGTAATACATTTTTACTATATGTTTGTATTTCCTTACAAAGATTACTGAAAAAAAAAATCGAGTTATTTTTCATCTAATAACAGTGTTTTCACTCTGAATCGCCTGTGTAAATATTTTGCCTCAAATCAAAAGTACACAAAGCAAGCCGTATATGTATATATATATATATGTAATCGACATCATATTATCAACTGAATAAAAAACTCAAAAAATAAACAGAAATTATTCGTCTTGGCTTCGAATATTTCATTCTCCTTTACCCAATAGTATATATAAGATATATTCTGGTGTCAACATGCACAGCGCTACAGAAGAAACAATATAAAACAAATCTAACGAACTACTTTCTGTACTTTGGCTAAATTCAAATCTAGTTTTCGGGCTAGCGTTTTAAACGTTCTCAAATAGACTGCCATTAGTAGGTAATAAGCTGAATGCTGTGAGAGTATTTACGGTGATTTGTACGACAGAAAGAGAGAAGTTGTGTGCATTTTGGTTGGTTATTCGGCTTGCTAGACTTGAATTTAGACTGACCACTGCTCAAATATAGTTTTCCTAAACAATTAAAACAAAAGAAATATTTGAAATTAATAATAATTTCCACGTGTTTACGTACATTCTGTTATATTTAATTTTTATTATATGAATCTTGCATAAGTTTTAGTTAAGAAGTTTCAAAATTTTTGATACGTTAATGATAGATAAATTTCATTAAATTGTAAGTAATTTTCACCATTGGATGCAGGGTGTAATAGTTAATTATCTTTTGCTATTGATTTTAATCACAAAAATTTCCTCCACATTTTGGATATGTTAATAACAAATACAGAATTTATATTAATTACGAAGAGAACAAATACATATTTTATTATAAAAAAAGAAACTTTATTGTTTCTCAAAATTTTCGCCTTTAAGTTTTAAGCACTTTTGCATTCGAAGAAACCAGTTGTCGGAAACATTTATTCCAATCTGAAGTGGGTATCGCAGAAATATGCCTGTTAAATGTTTCAAAAATGCTTGCCTAATCCGGTCTCAAAAACCGCTCACTACGGAATTTATTTTTTACAAAAGGGAACAGGAAGAAGTCATTAAGTGATAAGTCAGGCGAATACAGACAATAAATCATTAATTTAATGTCATTCTCCTTGAAATAGTCGACTGTTTGATATGCTGTGTAAGAGCTGGGGTTGTCGTGGTGAAGGATGATGAGCCGATGTCTGCTGTTTTTTTCTGATTTCATCGCAGATTTCGGGCAAACGAATTGTTGTATACGAATCAGCGTTTACTGTTTTTCGTTCCTCAAAAGGCACTCCAGGTGTTAATGTGAATCAAATCGGTTGCTAACGCTTATATTATCACACTGTCAGAATGGCGGCATGCCTGCTAGAGTGTCAACATCAACATGTTAGGTTGAGTCAGATGTCATTCAAGATGTTACATTCCGCATCATAATCTATTTTTGTGTTTAGTAAAACAGCAAATGGCGCTTTTGAAAAGAATCTTGTGTATTCTAATCCACGTAAACTTATTAAAAAAAAACAGGAGACAAGATGTAACATAATAATAATAATAATAATAACATAGCCAAAAGGGATCATAAAACGAAAAATAATTAAATCAGGGCAGGTATTCAAATGAATGGTGGCCACGATTCATTTTCAAACATAACTTTGCCCACCACAAAAGACTCAGTTTAGAATTCGCAACCATTTCAGGAGTAATTAAAACAAAAGCTTCCTGAACGCGGCCCCTGAGTTCTTCTTTTGTAACAATAAGGTGCCTGTATGCAACATTTTTAACGTGGCACCAAAGAAAGAAATTCAAAGGATTTTAATTCGAGGACACGCAGGCTAGTCTCGTGGACAGCCACGGCCTTATTCATCGATCAGGGTACTGTTCTAAAATTTCTGGAACTTCTCGACTGAAGTGTGCTGGTGCGCTACAGTGTTGAAACCAGTTAACATGAACAACAACTGGAATACCTTCAAGCAAATTGTGAAGTTCTACGTTCAAAAATTTTGCCATAAATGTCCCGTTAACCGTGCAGGGAATTCAGAAGGTCCTACCTAAAGAGAGAAGTTATATGACATGTAAAATAATTTCAATTGAAGACATACCAGACGATTCTCTAATAAACCCGCCCACAAAGTAAAGAAGTGTAATGTCTTCAAGCAAATTGTGATGCTCTGCGTTAAAAAATTCTGCTATAAATACTCACAAATTTATGGAAAATCGTTTTTTAAATGCTCTTGGAAATAGAGCATGTGGATTTTCTTCTTCCAAGATTATTCTGCATGATACAATGCGCATAATTGGCAGTAAAATCCCAAAAATAACCAAAACCAGAAGTGCAAAATTAAGGGTAATCTTCGGGCTGCAAATTCCGCACACACGTATAATGGTACGGATGTCGTAGTTCAGCCTTAATGACACGATGTACAGAAGTTTGCGAAATATTCAATTCCTGTGTAACTTCTCCAATTGTTTCAGTGCCTTATTAAAAGGCATCTCAAATAGTCTCTTAGTTTTCAACAGTGCGTACAGCCCTGGGCTCTTTTCTATCATGCAAAATTTGGCCTGTCTCGATTGTTGGTGCGATAATCCTGAGCATTACTTTGTGATCGGATCGGATGACTCCTGTTAGAAAAGCGTTGGACATAAACGCTCGTTGCCTCTCTAGCATTCAGCCCACATTCTGCGTGAATTATCAACATTTCCACATGATTCGCGACAGTATACATAACACGTCGGTACTAAAGCGATTTGAAGTGATTCGAGAGGAACTTTTACACTCACGTTTCTCAAAAGTTCGATAGTCGACCAGTTTATTGGCAACGTATAGCAAACGCCAATTAAGTTGGCGCGAGGAGGGGGTGCGCAGAAGCCGTTTTTAAAAACGTCCACCCCCACTACTCAAGTAATTGTCAGTATACATTTGTCATTGATGTATGACGGAACATAATGTCTTTGCTAGGGGATCATAAAGTGATACACGCTCAGAGGTTAGAATTATCTGACATTTGATGTAAAACCAAATACAAATCTCCCCACTACTTTTAATCCTGCGCGAACTTACCCCTCCTCGCGCGAACTTAATTGGCGTTTGCTATAATAAAATATGTAACCTAGCAACAATTATGAAAAATCCTTCTGAATGGCTTTCACAACGCTCTGATTTGTTGAATTAAAATAGTCTTCTCTTGAATACCGTTCAAGATTCGAAATTTTTTCTTTGAAATTATTTATTTGTCATTTTATGGTGATTTCTTTTCTTTGGGGCGCAAGTTCTGGGAATAATGTGATGAAATACTAAAGTATGTAAAACTTTTCACGTCATTTTTATTAATAAAAAATACAATCATGTTAGTAGCTAAAATTAACTATGGAATTTGCTCTTATCGCAAAATCAAATATATTAAGTTACAATTTCATAAAACGAAGGAATTTGAGTGATAATTGACATTCCAATTGAAGTTGGTCAATGTGTAAGTGGTTCTAAAATTGATTAAATGAACTGAAATGATTGGAATTATTGAAATAATTGCTAAAAATTTTTATAAATTGAATCAAATAATAATGTTTCATTAATTTTATAATATACTTGAGAACTTGTTAATTACATATTTATTCGATAGCTTGTAGCTACAAAATATAATAAAATCAAATTATTTTTCTATATTTTATGGTTTAAATAATATATAAATTATTGCATCGTACATAATGCATTATCTCCCAAATTGTGGGTTAAAGTGTAAATAATTAATTTTTAATTAATAATTTTTGATGCCACCCAATCGTATAGCGATGCTTGTTACGTAAACCAATTGGTTACGACTTCGAAACTCGTGCAAAGACAAATTTTTATAATAAATACAAGTGAACGTATATAAATTATATTGAAAATTAATTAATCGAAAGTCAAATTCACGACGAAATAAATGGAGAATCGGAAACATCTGATTTATGAGATCAAGAACTATGGAAGAAGGTATCTGGACAGATCAAAATGAGTGTATACCGTACCGGAGCGTCCTATAGACACCTTTAGCAGTTGGTAATATTGGAAAATTGAGGGGGTGTGAGGTTTATTGCTAGCGCTAGCTGCTAAACATATGTGCGACTTCAAAGTGACCAGCGTTAGTCTCGTACTGGCTGTCGAGCGAAATGCATCTGTCGTAAAGTCAAATTTTGTCGTAATTCTATTTATTATTTGCAGTTACCTAATATTTTCTTTTGTTAACGCTTGTTTGTTTCTCTTTTCGGCATATTTATTATAAATTCCATTAATAACTGATTTTATATCTAGCAATGGTAATATTTCGCTTCAAGAAAAGCATTTCGTTATTAAATTAAAAATCTTTGTCAGTGAATCAGACAAATTATACGTTCATTTCAAACAAGATTTGAAAAAAGCATGGATATTTTCGTGCGATGATTTTTAACGATTCTAAATGTGGCCTAACTCAACAACAATGCATCGATCGACTTTTTTGTTCTACCTTTGGTGATGAAGCACCATCCAACACCACAGTTTATGACTGGTTTGCAGAATTTAAGCGTGGACGTACTCGTGTCAGTGACGAATTTCGTGAAGGTCATCCATTAACTGCTGTTGTTTCGTCAAATAGTAATTGTTAAGAAAACTTAAGACAAATATGAACATTTGACACCGGATATGTATATATTCGTTTATGATGTCTATACTATGGGATGGAGGCCTGGACGCTGAAGGTAACCGACATGAGGAGACTGGAGGCATTTAAGATGTGGGTATACCGGAGAATATTGAAGATCTCATGGGTAGAGAGAAAAACCAACGTGGAAGTGTTGAGACGTATGCATAAGGAGAGAGAAGTGATTCCGACAATTAAGAGGAGAAAACTGCTGTACATGGGACATGTCATGAGGGGAGAAAAATATCAAATACACAAATAATTATGCAGGGAAAAATCCCGGGCAAGAGATCTATAGGAAGAAGACGGAATTCATGGCTGAAGAACCTTAGGGACTGGTTTGGATGCAATAATAATGAACTGTTTAGACCTGCGGTTTCAAAAGTAAGAATTGCTATGATAATTGCCAACCTTCGAAGCGGAGACGGCACCTAAAGAAGAAGAAGATGTATATATTCAATGCAAAAGCAATAATATTTATAATTGTTTTGTGTCTTTGTTTTACATAGATTTAGTTTAGTTTATATATACATTTAGCTAATTACTTTCTTTAAATTCATACTCATCAATGTATATAGTATACTTAGAAGATCTTGTATTTAGATCATATTTATTAATTACAATTGTAATCCACGCGAAATGCTAGATTACCAAAATTTCTTAATTGATTTAATATAATAGATGTAATTCTGTAGCCCGTTACGTGCCTGTTATTTCTATTAAATATGCAAAGGAGTATTTGAATGTCAAGATCTATTATGGGTTTTTAGTGTACAGTTTACAGCCTTCTTTGTTCTGCTCATCAAGGGTTTTTCCGTATGTTTATTGATTAATATTCCAAATTTCTAACAATAAAAAATTAGTTTAATTTTATTACCTTGTTTGGAATAATTGTGGATGCAAACCCATAATTTACCTGGCACAAAAAACCAGTATCTACGTAGAACTCAACGAGCAAACATCTAGCGAGAATTCGAAATGCATCGAGCTAGACAGAAAACTCGGTATTCGCCCAGACATACAAGTATTTTTTATAGAACAATTGAATAGTTGCGTACATAGTAGATTAAAATAATTTGAGTTTACAAACAAGGGTTTTATTCGGAAAAACTGTGCATAACAAAAAAAACTCTTAAACCAGAAAGGCTACAACAGTAAAGTGCTGTACGAGAAATGATTGAAGCAAATCAACATGTGGAGATATCGAGAGATAGAAGTATCCCTGGGCATTAGTAAAAGTCAAATACAAACTATGTTACATAAGCATTTAATAGTGAAGACAGTTTGCAGTCGTTGGATTCCACACAATTTAACCAAAGCTCAAAATCAAAACTCTTGTAAGTTGGTGCAAAAAATACTTCAAAAATCATGGTGCTTCTACCAACGTATACAGTATCGTAACAGGATATATTCCTACGAATCAGAAACAAAGCAACAATCAACTGTTTGGATGTTTCAAAGTTGAACAAAAATTATTGATTTTTTTCTTCCGTAAAATCGAGCCTGTTGCTACCGTTGCCTTTCTGGAATTGGTGGATCTTAAACAACTCACAACTTCGTTATGTAAGCAATTCATTTTTCGTTTGCATTTTTGGGATCTAGATTGTCGTCGGCATTCGCCAGTTTTCCTTGGGGCGCGAGTTCTGGGCCAGCCTGTATACCGTATAGAAATGTGGGGACGCAAGATGCGTCCACGTCAACTTAACTTCTCCGATATTTTATTCAATGTATAGTTTAGCATTTGATTGGATAAGTAGGTGTAGTATATATACACATACGTATTGCCTATTTACTCGTATTTCAACAGACACGCCTATTGATAGGTCACAAGTAGGTGTGGTATACTTATACGGATAGCGTATATACTCATATTTTCACACAGATACGCCTGACGCCTGGTGTACTGGAGGGATATCGTTTACCTCTTCGCCGTTCTTCCACCTCGTTTCTGTACGGCATATTCCATGTTTTAAATAATTTAATTTTATAATATTTCCGTTCGTCAGTATTAGAATTATATATTCGTGAATTAAGGAGTTAGTATTCAAATAAATTAATAGTAATCTCTAAAAGACTTTGAAATAAAACAGTTGAAACAATTTCTCAATGTTTTGTACTTCAGCCATTCCGCACTGTTACTTCTTCGATTATCCTCTCGGTCCTGTCCTGCTCCTGCCCCATCGTTCTCCTATGACAACAATGTGTCGTTGATGCAATTTATATCGACATTTTCTTTTCGTGGATTTTTTTCTTTTTAATTTAATAATTAATTTTTGTTTATTGTTATTTGCTATATTTTTTGTATTTCGCACTTTTATGTATGTATGTAACGGGTGTTCATTTGAAAAGTCAATCTAGTAGCATGTGATTTACTGAGAACATTTTGAAGTATGTCGTAAATTAAAATTTACTACTTAACCTACGAAGTCGTATATTTTGACAGTTTCATACATACAATTAAATAACAAATATGATTGACATTATCAAATGTCATTTGAATTTACGTTTACGGAACAACAAACACATACTAATTTATATGCGTCTTATTCTACCAAAATTTCCAAGTCACCTAGATTGACTTTTCAAATGAACACACGTTATATTTCTTCAATTCGTCCTGTAATTGTTAACCGTTGGCCAATAATGACTATCATTATTATTATTATTCCTATAAAATTTCTCATTGATAATTAATTTTTTAAAGATTTACTACTCAATATAAATATTGAACTAAAAACTTAGCATATTTTTTATTCTTATATACAGGCTGATTCATTTTCGGCCCCCACCATGGGGATCTCGATTATTGGAGATAGAGTATAGGTTTAAATTTGGCAAAGTTGTTAAATTTTGTGTTTGTTATAAATCCGTAAAGAAAATAGACCTGTGGCAAATGACCTTCGTTATTTAAAAAAATAACGCGAAAACCCCATTTTCTTCTTTTACCTGTAGCACCGACATTTGGCCCTGTAGAGAAAATATAAAAACACATCCTTGTGGCCATTTCTAAACCTCTATCCAGTGGTTTACTCTAAATTTTTATACGACGTTTCGTTTCTTTCTGGCCATCATCAACTATCTAATTTCTTATAGGCGCCATATTGGATTTAGGCATCTTCAGAAAGAGTTTTTTTTCTGATTTCAACCATGTACCATATGCTGACTAATGTTTTTGACATTAGGTTTTATTTGAAAGAATAAATTATAAGATTAAATAAGGTAGCCATGGAATTTCAATCTGTCAAACATTTCATTTATTGTTCATTAATAATACAAAAATGTCATACACTAACGAAGAGAAACGAGATATGATAAGTATTCTTTATTCTTCGAACCGAAATTCAACAGTAGCGAGTACAAGATATCTACAATATCCAGAACGACAACAGCCTCATCGTACCATTTTTCTAGATCTCGACAGAAATTCGGTCGAGAATGGATCGTTTACTAAGCCGCGTAATAGTCAAGACAACAGGAATTTAAATGAAAATCGACAAGATATTTTACAAATGGTAAATAAAAAGCGTGTTTTCAAATTTCATGTTAATCTTCTATTTTTATAGATAAATAATAATCCATCAATTTCTACACGCGAAGTAGCGTCAGAATTAAATTTGTGCCAGTCCAGAGTTTGGAGAACTTTACATAAAAGTAGGTTTAAACCATACAGGATCCATGTTAGTTACTCTTTACTGCCTGGAGATAATTTGAGAAGGCTAGAATATTGTAATTGGTTAATGGGAAGGATGGAAAATGACGAACATTTTTTAAGCAAAATCATCTGGTCAGATGAAACAAAATTTACAAATTCTGGAATGTTCAACAGAAATACGGAGCACTATTTAGCAGTACAAAATCCCCGACAAAACAGGGCTAGAAGACCACAACATCGTTTTGGAATAAATGGGTATTGGAATGGGTATTTTGGCAAATCGTCTCTTAGGACCAGTTATGTATGAAGAACATTTAAATGGAGAAATATATTTATACATTTTACGTACATACGTATCTGACTATCTTGACGACAATATCCCATTAAATCAATTACAATATTTATGGTGGCAACAAGATGGCGCACCAGCACACAATGCAGCTGTTGTTAGAAATTTCTTAAATCAAGAGTTTGCAAACCGTTGGATTGCAAATAGGGGAGTTGTTGAATGGCCTGCGAGATCACCTGATTCAAGTCCGCTAGATTTTTTTTATGGGGATATGTTAAAAATAATATTTATTAAGTAGATGCGCCACAAAACATTGAAGAATTACGAGACAGACTTCGGAATGCCTTCGATGCAGCTCCTAGAAGAACTATACAAAGGGCAGTACAAAATGCCAGAAGGCGTGCGTGCCCAATTGTGCATTACCGAAGATGGCCAGATAATTGAACATTTACTGTAATTGTTTATTGTTTACTTTTCTATGTATTTTTATTAATGTTTTTGTTATCTTGTACTCGCTACTCTTGAATTTCGTTTCGAAGAATAAAAAATACTTATCATATCTCGTTTCTCTTCGTTAGTGTATGACATTTTTGTATTATTAATGAACAATAAATGAAATGTTTGACAGATTGAAATTCCAAAGGCTACCTTATTTAATCTTATAATTTATTCTTTCAAATAAAACCTAATGTCAAAAACTTTAGTCAGCATGTGGTACATGGTTGAAATCAGAAAAAAAACTCTTTCTGAAGATGTCTAAATCCAATATGGCGCCTATAAGAAATTAGATAGTTGATGATGGACAGAAAGAAACGAAACGTCGTATAAAAATTTAGAGTACACCACTGGATAGAGGTTTAGAAATGGCCACAAGGATGTTTTTATTTTTTCTCTACAAGGCCAAATGTCGGTGCTACAGGTAAAAGAAGAAAATGGGGTTTTCGCGTTTTTTTTTTAAATAACGAAGGTCATTTGTCACAGGTCTATTTTCTTTACGGATTTATAACAAACACAAAATTTAACAACTTTGCCAAATTTAAATCTATACTCTATCTCCAATAATAAGAGAGATGCCCATGGTGGGGACCGAAAATGAATCAGCCTGTATAGTAAAAAAAATAATTTTACTGTCCTTGTGGCTTTGAGGGGGCGCGAAGAAGTTAAGCATGAAACAAATTATACAAAAATTAAAAAAAAGGGGACACTTCTTAAATTTTTAATCGCTTCCATAGGTTTCTACATTCATAGTAAACCCCCTTATCAAGTATATCGTGTTACAATTACCAGGTCGAAAAACTGGTTAAAGATTGCAAACAAGTCCTCAATAGTCTGACACAAGACAATGACACTGATATGAGTATTAAAATAATTAAACGGTTTTTAAAAAATATAATTTATATAATATTTTTAATTTATTAAGAAAATTAAATTAAATTACTTTATAATTTTTTTTTAAGTTTTAGATACTTATTTAAGGAAGAGGATATTTTTTACCAGAATGTACCTGTGCATTTAAATAAAATAAATGAAATTGTTTATATAATTTTTGATATTGAGCAGTGGTGATGTGGTAAAGCTAGGTATTACTTGCATGCAAACGTACAGTGGGCAGTCTATTACGGGGGCTGTTACCCACTTTCGCCATTTGAGCCTGGATATTTTGGGCAGTCAGGGCCTTGACCGCTCCTTCGGCCGCTCCTGGATGTTCAAAATCTACGAATCCGTATCCTGTTGGATTTCGAGCGATATGATTATCAATACCGAGAAGCAAAAGAAGAGAATGGAAAAAGAATAAATTAATCGAAATGAAAAATAATAAATAAAATAAAATACAGAAATAAATAGTCCTAGATTATACATACCTTTACACTTATTAGTATTTTTATCTAGAATGGCTTTGGTAGAAATTATTGTACCGTATCTGTAAACAAAACGAAAAATTAAATTAGTAATTAAATTGAAGTAAAAATTTTCTGGATGGAATTTGAGTTATTAATTATGAATTATTTTAACATTATTGTGTATTAGATTAGTGTGACAATGTAGTCAATATTTAAAGGATTACAATAAAACAATCAATCAAAATGAAATTTTGAAACTTTTTTCATACAATATATGCCCATAGTTCCTATATGTATAACGATCATTTAAAATTTTACTGGTAATTCTTATGTCAAATAGTGCTACCGCCATCTATCACTCGCCTTTGGAACAAGTGCAAGCAATTAGTTCGTGGTGACAGTTGTCAAGATATTGTGTTTTTTGGTGTGCAAAAATAATTATTTACTTTGCCTCAAATCGAGAGCTGTGACCTTAGATTTGTAGGGTGAGCATTTACTATTATTGTAATTTCTTTGGTCAACATTGAATTCAATGGGATCATTATTGTTGTAACTTCGTTATAAGTGATGCAAAATGTTAGGTTATGTTAACCTATGGTCCTAAATGCCATACTAAATGTCGTTAGGACTCGATAAATATATTTCTGTTTTTTTTTTTTTGAGTTTAGAAGTGTCAAATGCAAGAAAAATTTTGTTTTTCATTTCTTTGGAAACATTTCTTATCCTAACAATGAAACAACGATTCTATGTGTACTAGGGTGGTCTTTAGATGTATGGAAGAAAAATTTTGTGGCGGCAGTGTAGTAGAGGCATCTTTTGGCATATCGCAGACTGCAATTCATTCGATATTACATCAAGATTTATTTGTTTGGAAAACAGAGTTAATAAATAGGAAAAACATGAAACATTCACTTATTCCTTAGTGAATGTTTCATGGTTTTCCTATTTATTAACTCTGTTTTCCAAACAAATAAATCTTGATGTAATATCGAATGAATTGCAGTCTGCGATATGCCAAAAGATGCCTCTACTACACTGTAAGTCACATGTCGATCGTGTTCTATCATTTTCCGCACAGCATCGATGTTCTTTGGAATCACAACAGTTTTTGGTCGACCTTCACGTGATTAATCACTTATTGAGGCACGACCATGACGAAATTCTGCAAACCAATTTTAAACTGTCTTCTCTGAAGGTGCTTCATTACCAAAAGTTGACTGAAGCGATATAATGCATTCTTGTGAAGTTAGTACTTTTTTATAATAGTAGAAAATCATCTATCGAAAACCTCCACGAGTAATTTCCTTTATTTTACAAACTCACTGTCTTAAAACTGTCACTGTCAACAAACTACTGACTCAATTTCTAAGCTATCGCGGATTTCTCATTGACAAATGTCAAACTTTAAGAATACAGTGATTACATATGTCAAAAGCACCATCTAGTGGTCCATTGTAAAAATATAAAAGGTGTCCCTCGTATCAAAAAAGTACGTATTCTCGTACCAATATGAGAGACGATCCGACTTTTAATATTAAATTCGTAAATATAGTAGCAATATGTGAAGTGTGTTACATAACGCAATGGAAAATTATTCTAAAATTCAAAAATTTTGCTGGATCACTCATCATTTCAGTTGATTGACAGCTTCTTCTTATGCATGTATCCAAAATTTTCGCTTTTTTTTTAAATAACACAGCATCCCGTCTTCTTTTGCGTACCAGAAACAACGCATCATCATCCGACGACATTGTTCGCGCAAATGAACGAAGTCCATATTTTGTTTACGCTATTTGTCTGTTGAAAGTGTTGTAAACACGTCGGATTAAAGATGTCGTAGACATGTTACTTGAATGGACGACTTTTGAAATGAATGAATTTTGCTTGTGAAAAATATATACATATATATATTTGTTTGGATTGCTACATGCTACCTTTGCTTTATCCAGGAGATGTGCGTCTTCTCTATGACAATGCAACACAAGACGCGGACAGGATTGTGCAGAGCTGCTATTAGAGATGGTAACTTTGCTCAGATAAACTATCCACTCTACATATAATTCTGACATGATATTCGCCAATATTAAATAGTCGCTTTTGTTTCTTTTCTGTGTTACAGTAAGCGAAGTTATCACGTAGCTTGTGTATATTTCAAAAGAGTTCTAGACCTGACAGATAAAAATCGTATGTATAATCTGCACCCATTTACCATACATTGGTGTAGGGTATAATAAAAGTTAATGCGTTGTGTTTCTCCGTGTGTTTGAATATATCTTCGCCATTCATCTCTGTCTCTGGCCAACCTCTTAGCCTGCAACCATGTTGTTTCTTTCTTTGCAAACAACTCCGCTATCACTCCATTCCAAGTCCTTCTGGGTCTGCCTCTTCTTCTGCGCTTCAGGTTTTTCGTCTTCCATACTCTCTTCGCTGGTCTTTCTTCATTCATACGTTGCATATGTCCCCACCAACTCATTTGGCGTTTCTCGATATATTGCATTAGTGAGTCTACTCCCAGATCTTGTCTAATATCAATGTTCCTCATTCTATCTAGCTTAGTGACTCCTCTAACTCTTCGTAGATATTTCATCTCAAGGGCCTGTAAACTGCTTTTCTGTTTCTCGCTCAAGACCCACGACTCGCAACCATAAGTTAATATAGATCTGTATATCGCTTTGTAAACTTTTATTTTGGTTTCTCTTGCTATTTCTGTTCTAATTGTGAATTTCTTGTTCATTGGGTGATATAAGTTTAACATTTTCTGTATTCTGTTATTAATTTCCGCTTCTTGTGTTCCTTTTACGTCTATGGTCACACCCAATTAATCAAATGTTTGTACCTGTTCTATTTTTGTCCCTTTTATTTCTGTATTCGTGTTGTCTCCTTCTTCTCCTATTACCATCACTTTTGTTTTACTTTTGTTCATCTTCATTCCATTCTCCCTGAGTGTTGCGTTCCATATGTCTAAGTTCTTCTGCAAATCTTCCTCACTTTTGATGATCACTATTTCGTCCGCGAAAACTCCTTCGGAAATGTCGACTCGTTGTAAATTTCTGTAACCCACTGTGAATGTTTTTGTTCTCTTCGTACATCCCTTTATTATATTATCCATTAATATAATGAACAAGCAGGGACTTAAACTTCCACCCCGTCTCAATCCTGTGTGTGTTGTAAATGGCTCCGACTTCATATTGTTTCTAATAACCACGTTTACGTTATTACTATAGATCTTTTTCAGCATGCGTATTATCTTGCATTTTATTCCTCTTTCTTGTAGTATTTTCCAAACTATATGTCTAGGCACCGCATCAAAAGCCTTTTCCAAATCCACAAAAGCGAGATACATTTTTCGTTTCTCTTGTATTGTTCTTTGTGCTAGTTGTTTTATCATAAATATGTGGTCCTGGGTGCTTCTACCACTTCGGAAGATAAAAAACGTATGGGGTATAAAATAAAAGCTACGATCAGAAGACGAATGATCAAATATTGTTATTCTTGAATCTCAATATTTGTTGAATATGAACAAAAAATAATTTAACATCACTTCTGAAAAAGTATAAAATTATATTTCAAGGTACAATATATTTGATGGTATTTGTTTAAGCTTCTCTTGTTTATACGCGTAACATGACCTTGTTCATCTTTCCAGATCTATAAATACAAAAGCATATTTAAATGTATCTGTTCGTTCATCTACACGTTGTCTTAAAGACTTTCTCTTAAAATATCTAAATTTAGAAAGATCTTATTTTATTTTGACAAGTACCAAAAGCACAATACGTTATATATTTTACTTTCCGCTTTTCCTAATTAGGTTATCAACACAAACTTTAATCAAAAAACAAACACAAATAAGTACAAAGCTAAAGAAAAGAGTTCGTAATTGTAGAATTTGTTTCCACATAAATACGTGTCGTGAAGCAATACCAAAATGCGCAAAATGTAGTCCTTCTTTGTTTGAATATATTCAGCGTATTGTGAAATAGAATACCTTTAGTTTGAAATAATTATATTTGTAAAATAATAGCTTCTAGTGTGAAGATAATATATTAAGGTATCAGAAAAATTGACCATTTTATCATAATCCCGACTTTTATATTATTATTTTAGAATATATTTTTATTGTTTTTCTGTGAAATAATACCACCGGACAAAGCTTTTACCCAGATGTTGTGTTTTGTGGAAAACAGATGAAACAAAGAAAATGCAAGTTGAATCATATTGCAAATACGTTGTAGATGCAATACGATTTAAATTTCTCTTTCTTGTAGATTGGTTAATACACTCACCAGCAAAATAATCGATCCACTCAAAAAATTGATGAAGTTTGTTCGTTAATAAGTTTGTTATTTTAAATTCGATTTGATTCATTTTTTTTGCATATTGTAGGTAAATTTAAATGTAATCTATCACATCTTTGGAATTTTTAGAAAATTTGGCGTACATCATTTTATACAGGGTGACACAAAGTCTGTTTTTTTAAATCAAATTTAAAACCACATATGGATTGTCAAAGTTGCTCCCACCTTGTATTTTCTTATTTTGTTAACAAGACACATCATTTCTTTACAATTTCTTTTTTTATTTATTACAATAGCTTAATTTTTGTAAAAGATACAAGGGTTTAAGAAAAATCTTACATTTTTACATTTTTCCTATGGTACTAACAATAAGTTTACGAATTAGAAACATTCTATATACCAACGGACATGTCCTGTAAAGATGCCAACTCCCAATGTAATTTCTTTATAGTTTAAAAATCATGTCATAGATGGCAGTATGTGTATGTGCCAGGTTAATTCTCTCAGAACAAGCTAAGTGCCAATTGTCAGATCAGCTTTTCTAACCCTATTTTAACGAATGTTTGCGCGTGTTTCTGCAAGTGACTTTGTGCCTCATATAAAGTGATAACCAATGGATAATAAGAAACAAAAAATCCGTGGACGACAGAGGGAAGTACAAAGCAAGCTAAGGATATCAGGGAAGGATTATGCAACGAGAAGTAACAAAATTGTCTCCAAAAAAGCGGAACCAAAAAAAAAAGGTTAGAGAGTCTTTAATAATAATTTTCAGTTTCATTACTAAACAATATTTTTTTAGTTGTCCTGTAAATGCTATTTCTCATGTAAAAATCTTTCTTATGAAAGAAGACTAGAGTTATTTAAAAAGTTCTATGATGAAACCGCACCTATTCAAGGCACCTACCTGATGAATTTGATTAGTGTGTTACCAATAAAAAGACAACGCCATGGAAATTATAATGACTCATCAGAAAGTCATCGCCAGGGCACTATGGCCTACACAGTTCCAGATGGAACTGGTCGGATGGTTCGAGTTTGTAAATCAACGTTTATGGACATTTTTGCGGTATCAAAAATGAAACTTCAAACAATAATAAGAAAAAAGAAAAGCGGAGAAACTTCCTTTACTGATAAACGAACATGTCATAAGTTGAAAAAGTTTACTACAGAAGACAAGAACATGGTGAAGCAACACATATTGTCTATTCCTCGCCAAGAAAGTCATTATTCAAGGTCGCACACTTCTAAAGAGTATTTAAGCCCAGATCTTAATATTCATCGTTTATTTAAAGCTTTTGCTGAAAAATATCCGGAAACCAATATTTCGTATAAGTTTTACAGCCGAGTTTTTAGAGAACACTTTCCAAATTTGAAATTTCACCTCCCCAGAAGCGATACTTGCCGAGTGTGTGATAGACTCACTTGTGAGGCTAGAGCTGAGTTACAGAGCAGTACTATTGCAAAACAGAAGCTAGAGCTGCACCACCGCAAAGCTGAAAGTGCTTTTAAGCCGATGAAAAAAGACACAACAGATGCACAGTTGCCTGGCAGCCGTATGTGTTGCTTGAGCGTAGACTTACAACAAGTCCTTTTCCTACCTACACTAACGCACAGTGATATGTTTTACTTAAGTCAGCTCAGTTGCTATAATCTAGGAATTTACTACAACAATACAAATACTGGGTATATGAATCTATGGAATGAAGGAGTAGCAGGCAGAGGAGGAAACGAAGTTGCCTCTTGTATATTGCGGTTTCTGAATAGTAGTGTGGTCAAAGACAAACACGTTATTATTTGGACAGACAACTGCGCTGGCCAAAATAAAAATAAAATAATGCTTTTTCTATATATATATATTTGCAGGCCCATGGGGTATTTGATGTTATAGATAGAACACAAATTCCTCATAAGTGGTCACAGCTTTATGGCTTGCGATCGCGATTTTGCACATATCGAAATGAGAAAAAGGGTCATGAAGGCTATGATTCCTGAAGATCTACACAATGTTATAAAATCCGCAGTTTATCATCCCCCTTTCGAAATTGTTGACATGGAAAAGCATGGATTCTGGAATATAAAGGAGGCAGCAGAAGCTTTGATTGATATCAAAAATTTAAATATTAGCAAGGCAGTCATGCTTCGTGTAGAGCGAGAAAACCCTTGCACTGTTAAAGTCAAAGAAACTTTTAGTGAGTTTGAGCCTTGGAGGGATGTTAATGTTTTCAAAAAGAGTAAATCTATCTCAGACGTGAAGAGCACAAATCTACTGCTTTTGCCGCCGGATAACAAAATAACAGACAACAAAAAAAAATCATTATCATCAATGATTAACTTTCTGGAAAAGGAAGAACACAAAGAATACTACAGAAACCTATTACACATTTAAATACTCTTGTAATGTTTACTTCTGTTGTTTTTTGTAAACGATGTTTAATACACATTACTTACTGACTTGGTGATTATTGTTTTTAACTTTCTATAAGTTTTTATAACGTTATCGCTGGACATCGAGACATATCTTTTTAATACGGTACTTCGATTGTTTCTAAATAAAAAAAAATATATTTTAATATCTCTTTTTCAAACTAAAGTATTTTAATATTGACTTGATACAACACATCTATAAACCTAGTCCAATGCTTAGCTTAATCCAGAATAGTTATTTATTAACGCCAATCAACGCAACATGCAATAATAATCGTTTTTTGATAATATCTCGGTTTTATACTTTTGGCACTTGGCCTATTTGAACCGGGCACGCTTCAATTTGTCCGAAACATTTTTTTCAATTCATGATAGATGGCGCTGTAATCGATGAAATTCATTTTTTTTTTTAATTTCTCGCACTGAGAACCTATGCACACGATTCTGCAATTAATTTTCGATAAAAAGAATACCACAACAAATGACTTATCAAGAAAATACTATAATTATAACCCAGAAAGGGACGCCCTATTTCACATACTTGGTCAACGCGATTTCTTTCGCTTTTGACTTATCGGAGTGTTTTGCAATAAACAAAAAATTGTATTTTTCTTTCAATACCAGTTCTTATGTTGAAAATAATTTTTATAAAAATGTTTTTGTATGTACAATGTATGTATTTAACATTTGTGTTATTTCCTCCATTCGGTTTTTTTCTAATTCCAAAATAGTTACAAAATATTCGTACAAAAGAAAGAAATAACTTATTTTACTCAGTTCGAAGAATATCTCGAAAAGTAAAAGACTTGTTTCTATTACGCTGTTAATAATACCTACTAGTAAGTATCGATAGGTATCGACCGATGCTTTGGAATCGATACCTTGAATCGATTCTTTGGAATCGATACCTTGAATCGGTACTTTGGAATCGATACCTTGATTCGATACTTACGAATCAGTATTCATACCTAGGTATCGATTGTTTGATATTGGTTTTAAAAAATATAAAATTAATTTACCGATTCTACCATATTTACAGTATGAAATTTACAATACATATGGTGATATATTTTTTTTGTAATAATTATAGTTGTTATGTCATAATATGGATATTTGCTACGCATAATGTAAAATTCAACAACATCCTTTTAAATATACAGGGTGATTCTAAATATATGCGATAAATTTTATGGACTGATTCCTAGGATTATTATGATCGTAAAAGTTCATATGAATGTATGTCTTAAACGGCTTAGTTTTAAAGTTACGGAGAAATTAGGCTCGTTGGTGTAAAATACTTGCACCATAGGATTTAGTGCGATTTTCTGTTGTATCCATTGACAAAAAGCTAATCCTTGCGGGAAATCTGCTGGCAAAATTGCCTGTACCCGTTGTATGTGATATGGATACAACAGTTTATTGTTCAATATCTTCTGGCTGGGCTGATGTTTAGGACAGAGGCAATTATTCTGGTACTTGTAGTAGGATGTTTCATTTAGCACAATTTCTTCCACTTGTGGAAGGTAGGTACCCGCTATCAGTTGTATCTTTTTTAAAACTTCCCATTTCACTAAGACGTTGGTGAAGACATACAAATATCTAATGATGCGAGATGGAACGGATCGGGTATCGTTTTTCATAAATACGTCTAGTTGAACGTGAATTACCAGTGGTAAAACCGTAAACAAAATGCATATCACACAACTCAGTATTTGTGTAATCATTTTAGAAAACTTTCACAATACTTTGACACAATAATATTGAAATGACAAATAAATATTTTCCCTTGAAAACGAATGTTTTTGCTGAAATAGGTATAATATTAAATCTTGTCAGTTATACAATATGATCATTTATATTTACCCTCTAGCAAGCCATGAAATTATTTCTTGAAAATATCGTGTTGGTAGTGACAAATAAAATACATCTGTCATTATGTGTATGTTCTGATAAATAAAACTCATCTGTCATCAATGTATTTATTAATTGACACTTAAAAATGTTTACAATAAATCATAAAGTTTTTCTGATCGAATCATACTTTAGGAATGGTGTAAAATTAGAAAATGGAGAATGGTCGTACTCCGTGCAGCCTTGTATAGAAGAATTTCGGGCAGAATTTCCAAATTATCCAACAACATATGACAGTTTGCGGCAATTAATTCAAAAGTCAGTGGTTAAATTCCATGAAACAGGGTCTGTGTCTCGAAAACCAGGTGCTGGTAGACCACTAAAGCGGACAGTTGAAAATATAGCAGATGTTGAGGGACGTATAAATCAATCACCTAAGAAATCGATTCGTAAGCTTTCACAACAAACACAACTGTTATATGGGACCTGCCAGAGAATCCTTAAGAAAGACTTACCAAAATTTCCATACAAATTTCATTGCGTGCAAGAGCTTTTACCAATCGATCATGTAACCAGAGTTAATTACTGTCAGTGGTTCTTAGGTACGATTAATAACGATGACGTTCTTGACAAATCCTTCTGGTCCGATGAAGCATGGTTTCATTTATCAGGATATATAAATAAACAAACAATGCGCATCTGGTCTAGTGAAAATCCACATGAAATTCTTGAAACACCCTTGCATTCACAAAAAATAGGCGTTTGGCTTGCTGTTTCTCGTAGACGGATTATTGGTCCAATATTCTTTAATAATACGATAAATGCAGAACGATATCGTAATAATTTATTGCTACCATTTGTAAATCAATTACATGATGATGAGCTCCGCGAGGGATATTTCCAGCAAGATAATGCAACAGCCCATAAGACAAGAGAAACAATGGAATTAACAATCCGGATTTAACAATTATGGACATTTATCCACATCTAAAAAATAGAGTATTTACGAATCGTCCATATACAATTGATGAACTTACTAATGCTATCCGAAATGTCTGTGAGGAAATTACACCACATAATTTAAGGAATGCCTTCAATAATATGAGACGAAGAGTTGCGCTATGCATAGAAAATGAAGGAGCTCACTTTGAACATTTATTGTAGCTGTTTTTATTATTAAACTTTTTATTTTTTCAACTGAAACGTCTGTATGTAATTATTTGTCAAAATGACAAAACCTAATCTGTCATCAGTATAAAATAACCTATATCACACACACGCTGCAAAATAAGTTAACTTAAATTATGGTACCAACTTAAGTTTAAAAAAGAAAAATGTCATTGCCTTCTAGAAGGTAGAAATATATGCTCATATGGTACTATAACAAATGAATCGTATTGTTGCAGCAATTGAGACAATTCGAAATGCCCCCGGTATTCTTGAACGCACTCACCAATCAATGCAACAGAGGATAGAAGCTTGGATTGCAGTTAAAGGCGGTCATTTCCAACAATTTTTATAAGTTAAATTTTGTTGTATTAGTACGTTTTATTGTGTTAACTTTCAAATTACTATTAAACATTCCGTAACTTTAAAACTAAACCGTTTAAGACTTACATGCATATGAACTTTTATGATCATTGTAACCCTAGGAATCAGCCCATAAAATTTATCGTATATATTTAGAATCACCCTGTATATTATATAATATATATAATGCATACATACATAAAAAGTTATTGCATCCTTTATATACATTTAAAAAATGCACAAAGATAAGATAATATAATATACAAATAAAATATACATAATATACAGATATGCGTGCTATCAAAAAGCCTAAAATATTCTTTTTGAAAATAGAAACAAACCAATCGCGTTTTATACATACAATAGCTTTATAAGAATTCTCTTTATTAATCTCCATTTGTATGAATCATAAATTAAACTTGCAACACAAATGCAATAATTAAAAAGACCCTATTAAATAAAGAAATGCAAATTGCAACAAATACCAAGATACTATCTTAGTATCAATGCTTTGGACTCGTTGCTTGGAGTCGCTACCTTGGAATGAATATTTCGGTATACATTGGTTGGTTTCGGTTCCTTGGTATCGATACTCTGGTATCGGTTTTTTAGTATCGATTCCTAGGTATAGGTCTTTCACGATAACAGACGAGACACGTGATAAATAGTTACAAAACAGAGTTGACAAATCTACATTGCTTTGAGTCAGCTGTTGTTAGTAAATAATCTTTGAGGTTAGGTTTATGTAATTTTAAAATATTAACAACTCCTACTAATATGCTTTATATTGATACTATATATACTATATTATATATAGGCATGACTTTGTTGTGAAAATAACTGATCTTATATATAATTTCGTTTTATAAATAAAATAGGGAGGAACTTGTAAATATGAACTCATTGTAAACAACTTATTCGAATGACATTTGACAGAATCCAAACTGGCAACCATGCCTAGTTCTGGTAACATAATATATTTACTCAATAGAGAGAAATTCTAGAATTATTAGGTATTATTGTAATTTAAATGTTACTTGTTCCGAAGTAACTGTTTATCACGTGTCTCGTCTGTTATCGTAAAAGACCTATATCGATACCAGTTATGGTATCGAGCATTGGACGATGTATCGATACTTCGCCCAGCCCTAGTACCTACTACAGAATGGAGTATTTAACTGTACAAGAGAAAATTGAAATGGTGGCAGAAAGTCTTGATAATGCTGTTAATCTCTACGCTCTGTGTTTTCCGGATAGGATTCGGGCATACGTTTTATTTTGCCGTACTATGAAACAATTCACTACTGATGTGTTCGACCGAAAAAAAGGACGCGTCGAGCAACAGTCACCAGAGAAAATATCGAAGTCGCTCTATTAGCTGCAGTGGCTGTTAATCCTCATGTTAGGACAAGAGAAATAGCTCGCCATTTTGTATTGTTCCACACCAATGTTTGTAAAATTTTAAAACGTCATAAATATTATCCATACCATATGTCTTTACATTAAGATCTATACGGCGTTGATTTCCAAAATCGGGTAACTTTTTGTCAGTGGGCATGTTAACAATTACAACAAAACAACAAGTTCTTACAAACCAATGCCAACCGCTACAAATTATCAGCAAATAATTTTATTTATTAGATGGTGCGTTAATTTCTTGGAGCAGTGTAGTTATAACAATGACATAGAATCTATAATTAATATATTTAAATTTAAAAAAAATAAACAGAACTTGTAAGAATGAGTTAATTTGTAGATGGATGATGTAAAAAACAATTTGCTTGGAAACAATAAAATATAGTTTTATCTTTTTGCTAAAAAGTTTATTAAGAAGAGAAATATCTTACTTAGAACACATATTCTCCAAGTCTTTGTCGGTGGTAGATGCCGACAGCCCCCTGATGTAGAGATTCGTTTTAGATAATGTTTCCGATCCACTATTATTGACCGGCATATTGCTGCTCACCGAGGTCGATACGGTCCCACTCTGACTTCCGGTATGGCTGCTGGAGCTGCTCGTGTTGCTTGGCGAGTTCGCCGTTGGCACTCTCTGGTTGTTACCGTACTGGAAAAGAACCAACGTTTAATCTTTTACCTAGTGCACATGCATCTATAATTTGGTATTTCCAGAAAAAAAATCACGGATCGATTGAATACATAACCAAACACGTTTCGCGTACAAACTTGAATGGATGTGTAAAGTACGAGATTTGGGAAATACCGATTTGGATAGTTTGTTAATAATACGGCGACAGAAACGTCTTCCTTAATAATTTCGTTATTTCACACACCGCTTAACCGCACAGAAGTGTTTATTACTTCACAAATATTTGTTGGTTTCGGTAAGTTTAAATAGTTAAATAGTAAAATAAGCAAATATAGATACGTCATCTGCTGAATCGACGAAATGAACCACAGCATATGGTAAGTCTAATTAGAATGTACAAGAGAGAAGAATAAATAAAAGTGTACCTACACTTAAAATACGGTTTCCTAAAACACAGTTTCTTTAAATAAAACTCGGAATAAGTAAAATATGCTTGTTTAAACAGGAGAACAACTGTCTGTTTGATACCTACAGAACTGTTACAAAAAAGATACTGTACATCCGTACAAATACCAAATATTTAATTAGTTTTGTGATATTTTTGTTTATTTTACGTTAAAAAGTATATAGTGATGGGCAAATATGCATGTAAATATACGTAAAATTAAAAAAATATTGTAATAAAATTTTAAGGCACGGAAATTAAGGACAAAAGAAGTATTTTTTAAACATACAAAGTGTTAAAAAAAATGTAACGTACTAAAGTTATATTTTTTTTTTTAATTGAACGCCCAGTATTTTTTTTTAATTTTGGGATTTTCTTCGATAACGCAAATTCAACGAACTACAGCGTATATATTAAACTACCCATTTTATATTTCGAATAAAATCCTTCTAAGTACCGGTATTATAAACGATAAATTAACTCCTATATAAAAATACCCACTTGATGGTGACATTTTTGTCACTTTGACAGCGATAAAAAGCTACATAGCTTTTTATCACTGATAAAAATGCTTCTTCCTCAAAATTGTATTACTTATCTAGTAGCCCCGCATCACTTAATTTATTTTGGCAGCTGTCAGTTATAATAACTATTAAGTATCGTTGAACGTAAAATGTATTATATGAGTCGGTTTGGGGAAATTTCAACTAGAGAAAATACCACAATCCACAAGAAATACAAGATCGTCAATATGGAGACAATTTAAAGAATTTGATTCATAGCGTTAATATCGTTTTTTGGATATGATTATTTCTGTTTTTTTTTGTTGTCAAAGGCTTGCCAAAAAAACACTCGAGCTTTTCTTTGACGGATAAATTTCTTTTCAACTCAAAATTTTTCCAATCAGTAATTTTGCTCGAAAAACTTACATCAGAAAAAATCGCTCGACCTTTCGGTCTCGCGATTTTTTCATGTAAGTTTTTCTCGTCAAATTACTGATTGGCAAAATAATTTCGTTACAAAGAGAAATTTATCCGATAAAAAAAAAGCTCTTGTGTTTTTACTTATGATAAAAATCTGCAGATTTGATTTGGCAAGTGAGTAAATTAAATTTATTCTATATATTGGGTATTATAAATAGCGAATAACGAAACTAAACAAGTAAATCTATTAATTAATTTACACCCTAGAAAATTGTGGTATTAAATGTTATTAATCGGTTAAATGCGATAAGCTGTTTGCTCCACTGTGCTTCAAATAAACATAACCTTATTTTTTAAAAGTTTATTATTTTGTGTTTGATAATTTGAATTATGATGTAATATCAGATTTATCGGTTCCATCAGTTTCAGGGGTATCTGAATTATCATACGATGAAAATTACCCGTTAATTAATTAATTAATTAATAGTTAATATATATATAATAATTAGTTAATTAATTAATGTCGTCAACGTCTACGACGTTGCAAATACAAAAAAAAAATCATAAGGAATTAGTTTTTTTTTTGTATTTTTTCATTTTATTCAGTGGCTCCATCGTTTATCGAAACGTTAAACTACAAGATACATAGCTATTCAGAGTTATTCTACAAATACTTTATTAGATGCATGCATTTTTTACAATACTAGGTTTCAATTTATGCGTTCAATAAATTTATTCGTCAAGTTGTTATTCAGAGATTTACTGGCTGTTTATAATACCGGCCCTATGTAAAGTAAAAAAATCGTTTAATCAACTAATGTACAGCTTTTCTTCATTATTTAAAAGAAAAACACGTCTTCTAAACGCACTCGCATCAATTTGAATACAATTTTCAATTCTAAATGCAAAATTGTTTTACCAGAGTACAGATCTTTTCTACCGATTTTCGTGCAAACGCTTAAAGACACTTCTATAGTATACCTGATAGGGTGTATGCTCCGTAGGGGCATATTAATGATAAACAATAGCTGTAGAATTGTAAAAAAATCAACAATATTGTCTTCACATTCGACTGACTTAAAGACACTTCTATAGTATACCTGAGAGGTTGTATGCTCCCTAGGGGCATAATCATGATGAACAGTAGTTGAGAATCGAAACAAAATAAACAATATTGTCTTCAAATTCCACCGACTTTTCCACTGAGATGTTTCCTACTTATGTTTCTGGGTCATACCGTTAAACCCATGATACGTCGCCTGTAATAACTCAACAAATCTGGGAAACTCCTCATCTGACAGCAATTTCAGAGTGAATTTCGTGGACACTTGATGTATGTTCAAATGTTGACTGAACCGCGTAAAAACTTAATTCAGTTCAGCAGCCATTTTCCTAATTGTAAGTCGACGGTTAGGGCGCACTAAATCGCGAATTTTCGCAATGCTTCCGTCGTTGGTTTTGAAGTGGAAGGTGTGCCAGAGATCGAGGGTCGTCATCGACAGATTCACGGCCATTTTGAAATCTGCTGAACTAGATAATAAAACATTTTAGCATCATATTTATCCTCGAATACTCTTTTCAAGAGCTCATAAATCTCCGAAGCTGTTTCCCGGTTTTAAAACAAAATTTTACACTCTTGTAGACGCTTTAATCCGTTCTTCATTCATTTTCGAAATCGATAAATCCGTCGAGAAGCGAAAACATGTATTCACTTACCAGACTGCACTCTCAACTGAACAAACATAACGCGATGATATATTTTTTATTTAGAACATTATACGGACAAAACAAGCTTTTTAACACGCGCTCGAAAATCCTTCTCTTCGTATTGAGCTTCAGTCTTAAAACTTTTCAATCACACCTCGAATAAGTGCTTTAAATTTTAACTTTTTGTAAAAATAAAGTCTTTTATCATCATCAAAGGATTTAATGTACACGAAATTAGGCAACTCTAAAAAATCATTTATATACAAAATAAACAGGAAGGGGCCTAAATTGGAACCTTGCAGCATTCCAGGCACAGAATTAAAGTTAAGCAAATTCCGACTATTATACAACAGACATTTTTACACGTTTTTGTTAAATCAGTACATCAAATCTACACTAAAATGTCGCTAGGAATGTGGAAGAACTGCAAACGCAACTACGGATATAACAATAAATATTTAGGTATACTTACTTCTTCAATAATTAAAAGTAACGCGTCTAAAAAGCGAAAATCCTCGAAATTATCCATAATTAAAAATTACCAATGCAACACAACTCGGTCACATTCAAACTGTGCAGGTTACTTAGCAACTGAATAATAGAACCGTTGAATAAACAGAACTATTCTTTCAGTGTCTTATCTGTAAAATATCAAGTGCATGTCGCTTTGATTCATTGTAAAATTCACTTCCATAGCAGGATCAAAGGTGAAAAGAAAAAAAAGTACGAATGAGGCGTGTTATTACAAACCTGAGCAGTAAAACTTCAACATCACGAGGAATGTAAACAATTAATGCAAAGTTTAACAGAGAAATGTATCATTTTATTGATATCATATCGGTCGCTAGGCTTGACAATTTAGATGAATCACTTTTTGATAACATATAGAAGAATGTTACTTCACATAAGTATAATAAGAGTTATTGTACAGGTGAATGAAGGTAAATGTTTGAATTTAATTATTTCATTTGTATTTGTTATAAATTGGTGTCGGAATAATTTAAAAAATAATAATAACATAAATGTCGTAGAAACAAGATTAGATGTATTTCCATATAATCATCTTTCATTCAAGACATGATAGTTTTATCTTAAACTAGCTGATGTACTCTTTAAATTTCAATAAATTTGTTTGTGATCGTTTTGTGAATTTGCAAAAAGCTATTGGAAATGTGTAAAAAAAAAAACAAAGTAAAAATGAGAAAAAAACGTATTTCTGAGTGTATTGTATATTGTATCTATTAACGATTGTCGCCATGAATATTCAACTTAAGGAGTACGCCAATGGGAAATTTGACATGCGAGATGAATTCTTCGCGAAACAACACAAAAGTAAAAACAAATGTAATTTTATTTTAATTTAGGCTGGAATGCGTTTTTCAGATTCTCCTCCAGATCTTCCATATTTTTTTCAATTGAGTTATGTCCATCCTGGGAGCATAACAGACAATACAAAAAAAGAATCAACCAAATATATCGTTCCCATTCTCAGTTATGATCGAGTGTGCATACAAAAATTATTATTTTTAGTTTGTCCAATTGTTCTTTCCCTAAGAACCTTCTTCGAACTATTACGAACATTTTTTAACATGTTTTGGTAAATTCTTGGAGATTCGGGTTTATATTAAATATTTTGAATTAGTAGTACATATGCTATTTCGCAAGTAAACATTGCTGTTTACAATTACGGCGCTAATTATTCGAAATGTTTATTTGAAAAAATTTCGTCCTAGGTAGGACTTGAACCCACGCCCATGGCTTGCCGGAACTATCGCTCTAACCAACTGAGGTACGAGGACTTGGTTTTGAAGTTTATTGGAAATGCCTTATAAGGAACAAAATCACAGATCTAGTTCTTTCAAAGGTTGTATAGAGTAACGACGTTTAATTCTAAAATCACTTTCCATTGAATAAAAACTTATTTAGAGATTTATCTAGCTTCTAGATGTCGGCGGTCGTTGTACATGATTGCTTCTGGAATTCCAGACTGGAACAGCGTCTTTGGCACTACTATCTACATAGCCGAAATTTCGTCCACTATTGCAAAAGTCATCTTCAGAACTGGAAGAAGTTCCAGTCCGTAATCTCAGCAGAAATAACATATTTAGTTTTTTTTGAAAAAATTTCGTCCTAGGTGGAACTTGAACCCACGTCCATGGCTTGCCAGACCATCGCCCTAACCAACTGAGCTACGAGGACTTGGTTTCAAGTTCATTGGAAATGCCTTGTAAGGAACAAAATGACAGGTCTAGTTCTTTCGAAGGTTGTATAGAGTAACGACGTTTAATTCTAAAATCACTTTCCATTGGATAAAACTTATTTAGAGATTGATCTGGCTTGTAGATGTCGGCGGTCGTTGTTCATGATTGCTTCTGGAATTCCAGACTGGAACAGCGTCCTTGGCACTGCTGTCCATTTAGCCGAAGTTTCGTCCACTTTTGCAAGTCATCTTCAGAACTAAAACGGGAGGGAAGAAGTTCCAGCCCGTGGTCTCAGAAGAAATCACGTATTTAGTTCTTTTTTGTAAGTTTTCATGTTTTACCCAAGGATTTTGCCGAAGTTATTGTAGCTCCGTTTATTAAAACGAAATTTCAACATCATATTACTAATGTCAATTATATGAATGTATATCTAAAAATGAGACTCGAATTTGCATCCTCTCACTGTCCAGATAGAGATGTCAATTTGTCCTCTAATGAAACGCTCTTTTTAATAGGACTGTGTCGTATTCAATCTGTTATTGATATGATCTTTGTCCTGTCACAGTTTTGGATATCTGTCTAAGGGTCGTTCGATATTTGTTTTTGATTTGTTTTAGTCCAATTTGTGAGGGGTTTGGAACTTATTCTATCTACACAATCTCGCCAAAATTGTCGCCTCAATCTTGCCCACCTTACTATACCAATATTCTTACACAAAGGAACTGGGGTAAGCAGTTCCTTTCTTATATGCATTGTAACTTCTTGTCTAAAAGCGTAGCTTCTTTGATGGGCCCAAGTGTCTTAATTGCAGTCGCGCTTTCATTATCAGCAGCATAGAATAGATAGAATAAGTTTCACACAATCTTTGTAGATTCGAATTTCGTTTTTTTCTTAGATAAATTTGTTTCTCCAGACTATTTCTCTCCAATGCTTCCCAACATTTTTTTCAGTTATCTGTTACTTAATATATTTACTTCCAGGCAGTTAAAACTTTTACTTATTGGATAGTTTTCTTGTATACATCCAACTTGCATCTAATCCCTCAAAAATTACGATCGACTCTTTTTGTTTGTTTAAGGGATGTTAAATTTTTTCGGAAAATGTTTTTGAATTTGTGTAGGAATTGGTGCAAATCATCTTCATTATTTGCTACCAAAAACCGCACCAGTAATTTCAAATAGCTGTTAGTAAAAGGACTTTGAAGTCAATGTTTTGAGGCGCAAGATAGTTCTTTGCCTCAGGGATAAAACAATCATTAAACCACTCCAGGAATAAAACACCGGTGACCCATGACTTTTTATTAGCTCGCCAAAAAACGGGTAACTGATTTTTATTTTTTCCCTTCAATGCTCGCGGATTATGGACCGATATATCATCATCGGCTTTATCTGAATATCACCTGAGGCATTTACACACGAGAGAAGAGAAGCTCAATCTTTTGTCACCTTGAAGCTAACCGTTCTGTTTTGGAAAGGAAAGTCCTATTCGGCATTTTCTTCCAAGACACCGCATTAAACACCTATTGTGGTAGATATCTTCCTTCTTGAATTATTTTTTTAAGTTCTCCGGGAATTTTTTTGCTGCCTCATGGTCAGCAGACGCCTATTCGCCGGTCGCCTTTATATTATGCAAATTATGCCTTTTCTTGAAATTTTCAAACCAACCTTTTCTGGTCTGGAAGTCAAACAATGAATCAGAATCTTTGTTTATACGATCAAATATTCTTTTAGCCTTAGCTTCTATCAGAGCAGAACTGATCGGATCATGCTTCTGAGACATTCCCTCCAACCAAACGCTTAAAGCATTTTCTGTCTCAACAAGAGATTTATTTCGCACTTGAGAAACAATTTTGGTGCTGGCAGAAGTACTAACCGCGACATTCGCGAATGTCGAGTGATTACTGTAATAATCTAACTATAAACACTATAAACCTATTTTCTATACGTTCTGGAATTATGTAATATAATATTCTTTCTACGAAAACATTTTAACACCAGCATTTCTTAATAAAATATCACAAATAATCTTCTTGTAATTTTTTTTTTTTGTAATAAAGGAACATGATTGAGTCTAAATATTGCTGAGTAACTGAACAAGAACAATTTCCTAAATTATTCCAAGAATGGTGGTTCAATATTGGTAATCAACCACAGTTGCTACTAGGTGTCTTGTTTGTAGTTTCTTGAATTATTAGCGTAAGTATTGCAGTTATAGAATAACTTTTGTTTGGAAATTGTTTAATATTAAGCGTACGTCAGTTCAATATAACAAAACCCGAATGAGGATTCCAACAATTGCTAACTTATTCCTGAGAAATACGTTTCATTTGATCGTTCATAAAAAAATATTGAGTCATTTTTCCTTAGAAAACAACTGTAATATAATTAATGTTCATGTTTGTATACACTACTTACAACTGTTGTGTAAGTGTAGTGAGGGAATTCCTGGGTAACAATAAAGATGAGATCTATGTCGCATGTCCTTAAAAATGCATTTGCATTCGCGTTTGGATTTCTTTTCAGGGAAAATCTGCGTGTAGTAAATGACGAATAAGAAGAAATTTGGATCAGGATACCAGGACAATGGAAACACAATACCAGGGACGCTGGAATTGATCTGTTTGGCGACTATTGCTGGTTTTTAAAAAGAGACAAGTCTACTGAACACAAGCGAAAAAAGTAAAATATTGTAAAATACTTGTCCTTAGAGTTCTTTTAAATAAAACTAACGGTAATTATGTGTTTTTAATAATAAATATACACTAAAAACACTTACGAACTAATAACAGTATTTATTTCACAATATTTATATATCAGTATTTATTACGCAATGTTCCAACGCGAGGGTTGCTTCTGCAATGACTCTGTTTCCCACTTTCCGGCCGCTTATATAGTGTTGGAGATTTCCTTGTAGTATTTTCGCGAGATATACATACTAAAACGTGCTGGGCGGTGACGTCATCGCCTGACGTATCCTCGGATGATTCACATTACAATATTTTGTTGCTATTATGATATCTTCATGTAACATTTTAAATATTTTTTATGATAATCCATAATACAATTTCTTTGCTTAGATATAACATGTTTTACATGTTTATATTAAATAAACATTAGATTGCAAACATATTGCTATGGATTTTTTATATAAAAAAATATATTTATATTTGAATAATTTATAAATGTTCATATTTTGAGATCAATTGTATATTCAAAACGTACATATTTAAATTTTGCGAAGTGAAAAACTTGTTATTCGAGGTCGATCTCATAGAGAGGCCGGGGTAAATTAAAGGAGACCAAAATTATAGCTCGAACTAGAAGGTTGTTTTGTGAGATATAATTAAATATATTTAATTAATTCGGTTAATTGATTGAAAAGTGATTTATAGTTGTATTAGAGAGTTATAGAGATAAATTCTCGTATGTTATTTGATGTTTAAATTGAATAAGCACCTTCTTCTTCGTCTCCACATATTTTTTTGTAAGTAAAATTAAAATTATAATAGTTCCATTGTATCCAAGCTTGTAATTAAGAGATTTAATTATTAGAAATATAGATAATAAAGTTTATTGTTAACATTTCTTTGTTAATATTATAATTGAAAAGTTTGTTCGAGAGGATTAAAGGGTTTTTTTTGTGCGTGTCGATTGAACACGTGTAAGTTTTGAACGTGTATCAGAATTTGATTATACAGTCTGGTTCTCTGGGGAGAAATTAATAGTAAAATTAATTATTTTTTGATAATTTTTTTAAATTTTTTGTTTATTTTGTATTAAATATTCATTTTAATTTTATCCTGCGTTTGATTTATTGTACTGATGCCTATATTTCTGTTTAAACTTAACTTATATAAGTAATTAAATTTTTGTGAACATTTCACTGGCGCTAAATTAACATTGCAGTCACGCATTTCCTATGTCGAACCCGAGAAGTTAGAAGTCTCATATTTGAAAGTTCACCGGCTGAGAAACCTAGTTGGGAAAACTAGCTGTGAATGGTGGCGTGCTAAATTTTCAAACCACTATTCATAGCAATATGTTAACTTCTCTTTTTATCCCTTCATGTAAATTTATTTCGTATTTATGTATTGTATTTTATGGTTACTTATGTCAGAGAAAATATTCACCGCAATATTATGAATTCAGACTCGCACATTGAGCAAATATGGTTATCATGCTGCAATTATAATGTACACTTGAAAATTGGCTTTTCGCCGACCACCTAGCTTCTGTTCATCAATTTTTTTTGACGAATTGGAAAATTAATTGCTTACATGTAGGTTCAATCTGGGTTCGCTATCCACCAGGCGCGTCTCTAAGTAGCGGATAAGAGGAAGGTCTTGGGAAACTTCTTGGGAAACCTGATTAGTTACAGTCATAAGCGGGATGGGCAGGCCTAAAAACCTTCTAATCCTTAGCGAAAGCCGTCATCGCGGACCAGCTACGCTGTAAGGTAACATGCTCACGACTGAGTGGCCACTTTACGCCTTGTGTTCGTAATGGAAGATCAGGTATTGACTTCGTACATTTTCCGTACTCGGGGGAACAGAATGAACCGAAATATGAAACAAAATAAACTCAAAAAAATTGAGTCTGAAAAGAATCCAAAATCTGAGGTCTACAGAGACTTTCTGGGTAATGGAGACTGATGAAACTCCAAAAACAAAAACAAAAAGAAATGAAGGTTAACGAAATGTCAAATCCATACTAATACCTTCAACACATGGATAACTATAATAACCATAACGTTATTATTCGATACGTGTTTAATGGACAAATTTTTGAACGCTTTTGGTCTTTTTTTAAGCCGGGTGGACATAATGCTGATGTATTAGCAAAAACATTGCTGAATGAATTACAAACTATTTTAAATTCTCCTTCTGGGTCTGATAACAATAACCTAATCGCTCAAAGTTACGATGGGGCGTTTGTGATGAGTGGTAAGACAAATGGTGTCCAAGCTATTATCAAAAGAGCATTTCCACATGTACATTATATTCACTGTTACGCGCATCAATTTAATTTAATTATTGAACGAGCGGCACAGTGCAATAAAAATGTAGAAATTTTCTTTGCAAATTGCCAGTCCTTTTCAAGCTTTTTCTCGATCGCCAAAACGAACGGTAATTCTTGATGAAATAGTCATTCGTAGATTACCACGCGCTGCTCCTACACGCTGAATTTTCAAAAGTTGAACTGTGAACACATTATTTGAACACCAGGATTTTTTCAAAGCATGTTTAGACAAACTTATTGACGAAGATGGGAAGGATTCAGTTACTATTAGTGAAGCAAGTGGTTTATTGAAACATTTGAATTGCCCGGAATTTCTCTACTGGTTGACAATATTTCATTTCATCATGCCACATGTTGAAATATTATTTAATCAGACTCGAATGCGCGGAATTGACAGTGCTCAACTGCAAAAGGCAGTTCCAACAGCAAATTATTCACATTAGAAAATTTAAGAAATTCTACTGACAATGACAATCAAGAACGCAATAATGAAGAACCTGCAAGAAAAAGACAAAAAAGGACAGTTGGAGATAACAGAACTGTTATTGCAAAGGAAGTATGTGACACTATTTTAAGCCAAATTAGCGACCGATTTGATTTTAGGGATCACTTAAGTGCAAAATTATTTGATCTTCAATATTTTAAAACTTATAAGTCATTCATTTCCACAAAAAAAATTGATAAAACTGTGAAATCTTATCCTATGTTGGACAGTGTAAAATTGAAAAGTGAACTTTCAGTAATTTATGAGCGCGATGACATGTGCGATGTAGGTGGTGTTTTGCCTATTTTAGTGTTCATAATAAAAAAGGTTTCGACGGAAACATACAAACTGTTGGATATTATTTGTACAACGTCCATGTCGACAGCAGAATGTCAACGATGTTTTTCCACCCACAAACGCATTAAAACTTTTCTGAGAAGCACAATGTCAGAAGATCGACTGAACGCATTGGCGGTCCTATCAATAGAAAAGTTCATCCAGTCTATCCCGGATTTCGACAACAAAGTCATAGACGTCTTTTCCAACATGAAAAATAGGAGAATGGATTTTATGTACAAAAAATAGGTAAGTTTTTTTTTGTGCCACCCTCTTTCATAACCCACGAGCCGCCACTGTTTTTGTGCGAAAAAAATATCGTCCATCTTTAATTACCGTACATCAAGATGAAAACACTCATTCCACTACCGTTCTTATTATTTAAATAAAAATAATTACAATAAGGTTATGTTGCTTAAAAATACTTTAAATAAACCTATACAAATGCTCTTCCTATACTGAAAGATACTTTCTCTCATTTTGCCTAAAATCTTCAACTGCGTCATATTACATACACAATGATAGTAATTAAATGGCGACTCTAGCGGTCGAATTCAATGTCAGCAGCATGAAGACGCAAAAATGTGTAAAAATCAATAGTGTGTGCATTATCCTTACCGAATTAGCAGAATTCGTGTAGGTGGCGTTGGCCGCCGAAGCCGGCGCGAAGGAGTTGACTTGGTGCGAGGGATATCGCGGCTGATAGTAAGCTGCAGGACCCCACTGGCCCCGGAAGCCGCCGGTCTGGTGCTGCGTGGCCATGGGAGGCTTTACGCCGCCGCCTGGAAACGGCGACCTGGCGACGTCTCCGTTACTACTCTACAACAAAAATTCCAATAAGACATGACAGAATAACAGAAAGTACAGCTGTATTACAATATTTAAATGTGCAATTTTGCAATGTATCCACGGTTAATACACGTCCAATAAGTGTGAAATTATGACAGTGAATAACAACGAAATGCAATGTATCTGAAATGTTGGGTATCTATTGTCACTGAATCGCTAAAAAAAATAGATAACGACATATGATTCCGTTATCGCATGCCATTTTATTTTATTTTTTCAATATTTCGTGCTACTTCCGCGAATATGACGTTGACTTTAGAGATAAGGTCATTAGTACTAATCATAAATGGCAGCAAATACGCAAGGCCGTCTTATTAAATCTAAAGATAACATATTTCCATGCCATCAATTAAAGTATAATATTTAAGCACTACAAATATCTAAATTTAAAAATCATATAACTATTATAGCAATTCGTAAAAAGGCACAGCACTAGTAACAAATATGATTGATTTAAGTAAATAAAAATTGAAGGTTCTACATACAGGCTTAGTTAAAAGTATGGACACGGCGATTTATTGTCGTTAATATTCATTTTAGGGAATTATGTTCAATATAAAAGTTTGTTAAGATATTTTGATCTACATTTGTTTTTATTTGTTTTTTTTTCTTCAATGTTTTTTTTTAGATACGCCTGTTCGCACATTTTTTTTTAAATGGGAACTGGTAAATTTTGCTCTTCCATTCGATAGAGGTTTTCTTACTCTTTACAATAATATTTTTGTTTTTTTAAATTCATTTTAATAACTTTTTTACAAGAAAAATTAAACAAATTAATAACAAAGTAAATTAAAGTAAGTGTTCAAATTGTCGTCCATTAGCAATTTGACAATGACCCAATCGATTTACAAAACCCCGAACAGAGTTCTGTAAAAAATCTCGAGGAATTTCTTGTTCTGGTAATTCGGATTTGTAAATCGTCGACGTCATCGGGCTTTTCTTTGTAAACTTTGTTTTTTACGTATCCCCAAAGAACAAAATCTAAAGGACTTAAATCTGGCGAACGGGTTGGCCATTCAATGGTTCCTCGTCTTCCAATCCATCTGTGGGGAAAAACGTTGTCCAGATATTGACGAACATTTACACCATAATGTGGTGGGGCCCCATCTTGCTGGAACCAGATACTGTCATTGGGCAGGTGTTCATTGTTTTCATGAGGATAGAGCGTAGCACTAGCAGGTATTATTTCATTTTGCAATAACTGCAAATACAGAGCCGAAGTTAAATTGCCATTGATGAAAAAGGGGACTGATAATATGACCGCCTAGAATGCCAACCCAAACATTAACCTATTGGGGGTACTGCGTATGGTGCTCCAAAAACCAAGAGGGATTTTCCGATGACCTGTATCTGTAGTTATGTCTGTTTACTTCACCGGTAAGGCAAAAAGTAGCTTCGTCTGAGAAAAAAATATTGTTGACAAAATTTTCATTATTATTGCAAATATTTAACATTTCTTCAGAAAATTGTAATCTCCAATCAAAATCATCTTCCGTTAACTCGTGTACAAGGTGTACCTTATAAGGTTTATACTTTTCACTTTTTAAAAACGACACGATCGATGACTGTGAAATATTGAAATTGGCCGCTAATTGATTGGTTGATAAATGGGGATATTCAGATACAGCCAATAAAATATCCAGTTTATCATCGCTTTTTGCTGTTCTAGGTCTACCACTCCTTGGCAAATCTAACCCTACCCGTTTGTTCAAAGCGTCTTAAAGTTTTACCAACAACGGATTTAGAAATTGGATTTCTATTTGGATGCGTATTATTAAATAAATTACTAACGTCTTGTAAACTTCTGCGTCTATCTCCATAACCCAACATCATAAGTATTTCAATTCGTTCATGTTCACTTAAACTCGCCATTGTTAATATTAACAGCAACAAATTGCACAAATGAATTATTTCTGTCAAAGATTTGACGTACACAATAACCACTGATAAAATTATGTCGCGCAAGTTTGTTCATTGCTACGCTTCTGTCTATCTGCGATGTACCGAACATCTGTTAAACACATGAACCGGCTTTTTCTTATAAAAATGTTATTAAAATTAATTTAAAAAAAAACAAAAAAAATTTTGTAAAGAGAAAAAAATCTCTATCGAATGGTAGAGTAAAATTTACTAGTTCCCAATTAAAAAAAATGCGCGGACAGGCGTAACTAAAAAACAATTAAAGAAAAAAAAATTCAAATATTCTTAAATGTAGATCAAAATATCCTAACAAACTTTTACTATTATATTGAACATAAATCCCTAAAATGAATATTAACGACAATAAATCGCCGTCTCCATACTTTTAACTAAGCCTGTATATAAAACAAAACTAGCAGCCTTACTGAGTATATGATATCCTAAACGTAACATTCCAGCACACGCTCCATTAAAGTTGATTGGACTTATTTTAATTTTTTATAATTTAAGTTGTTAGTTAAGTAATTTATACCATGTAAAAGATAGCATACGAATATAATGTTAAAATACATATCTGTATAATAATAATAATAATCACTTTATTTCGAAGACACGCTTCGTACAGCAAAATACAAGAAAATATAAATACAGCACGATAACATGTGGAAAACGTCAAACAATATGTAATAGTTACAGCTATATTACTCGTATGTGTGAATCTTATGGAAATACTGCCAAATAATCATTTATTGTGTAACAATGAACATGCAGTAAACATTCCTTGACACTATTCTTAAATAAATAAAAACTGTTAATTGAGGGCTCCAGTGCAAGAACCAGGTATCTCCAAAATGCGAAATTTTACAGGGGGCGAAAAAAACACTTCTATACATTTACGTTTCATAAATTTGTATTTTTTAAGTTTCGTGCCGAATTCAGGCTGCAAATAACGAAACCTACACTACAATAGGTATAATTTGGTTTTAAACAATGGTAAAAAAATTATCATGATATTAATAATGGAGATACCTGGTTTTTGTCCATTATTATTAAAAAAAATTGATCGCTGACAACTTTATTATTTTTTTATTATCAAACGGGCGTACACATGAAACAGAACATAATCTGGAAATAAAATACTAACAAAAAGAAAACACTAAAATTTATTTTGGTGCATTTTGGCGCAACACATAAAACTGGAAATTGTGTCATCATTCTGAGTCACTATATTCAGAATAGTCCGAACCTGCATTCTTTGCCACTTCTGCCTTTGATTGACGTTGTGCTGCTTCAATGTTATTATAGAACCACATATCGCATTGTGCCACATATGCTCTAGCGAGATCCATTACATGCTTAAATTTATGTGGTTTTAAAATCCGTTTGTTTGCGTATAGAAGTACTTTATCATTAGCCGGCAAAGAAGGGTTTTCATCTTTTTTCAAGATTACGAAACTTGAATATGTTGGTATCCCAACAGTTATACTACACCGTATATCGGGCATTTCCTGAGAGTCATATTTAAATAGTCTATACTTTGATATCGCAAACTTATCTTTTTTTGTAGAGACTGTTTTGCGATATATTGGTAAGAAGTGGTCCTTGAAGTTTATAATCATGCCCTGAGTAACGTTTATGATTTCAAATTTCTTTCCTGCTTCACGGATAATTTTGTGATACTCTTCAGGTAAACAAATCCGGTCATATGTCTTCTTTTTAATCTCTATGGCGCCGAAGCTTCTGTCGCAGGGCAAAAAGCTGTGGCCCGGTTCAGGAAACCGATGTGTAATAGTGGCAAATTTTCCAAGTTTTACAACGGTGAATAGGAACTGGATTAATACGTAATTTTTGTTTTGAGAACTGCAGTTGTCCGAAAACAAATAGATATGCTTGACTTCCGATCTAATAAAATTGTTAAAGAAGTGATGTAAAAAGCTAATCTCTTCATTTTGCCCTTTAGCTCCTACTGTCTCATCATAAACATAAAAATAACTTGTTTTTGAACTGCCAACGTGTATACAAAAATTGTACACCTATAGCTGTATTTTATAAAACACATCAACGCTTGGAGCTACTGGAAGTGGCATATTTTGTTGAAAGTCGAATGTAACCACCTCAACAGAAGGATCTTCACGAGCAAGCTGGGTCTTTGTCTTCAAATCTTTATAAAATGTTTCTGCTTAGGTGACATGTAAATCTTTTAAAGTCTGAAGAGCCCTTCTTTCTTCTTTGTTATCGGCAGATTCTATTTTTTCAGTAACATATCACACTTTGAGCAGGTGTCTGACTTTGGTTTGCCGAAAGAAAGTTTAAAATTCTCTATAAAATATTTTCTATAAAAGTCATACTTAACTTTAGGATTAGCTGCTTTGCTTTCTTGCAGCAAAGCATATTGTTCGGGTTCATATTTCTGCAGATACAAGTTGTGCATTTTGCTGTGTTCAAGTTTGATGATAAATATTTATGTTTGACGTTGTCCTTTCTACTGTAGTGAGATATATATCTGGGGAAACTGTTAATGTGTCCTGCAATTTGATGTAAGACTACATCTTCGATCTTATTTGGCCTGTTTTGTCCTCTTGCGTCTACAGGTGCTGTACAGGAGGTTTTGAAATGATTTGCCACTCTCTCAAGGCGACTTTTGGCTATATCGAAAATTGAGAGCATCGCGTTCTTACAAACTCTGTAGTCATCTGCGTGATTTGTTATCTAAAAAATTAATAAAAATGAACTAAACGAATGAGCCATTTACCAAGAATTTTTGTGTGTATTGTCTTGTTATTAACAACTTTTATAGCAGAGACAAACATTACTTACAACGTATTCATACGAACCTGTCTTAGGTTTGCCAGTTCCGGATCCAGGTCTATGCCTCTTTACAGCCTTAACTTTTATAAGCCTAGCCAAGAAAGAGTCTTGTAGGTCTTTCGATTTCAGCTGGTAGAAAGATTCTCGTACTTTATGTCTAACTTCCGCGGTAATTTTTTCAAAGCACTTTAACCTACACGAACACGGCTTTCCTTCTTTCTTTGCAGGCACAACATAACCACTAGTATTTACGTATTCCAAGCCATGAGTTCTACACTTTTTTGATATAGATCTCTTCCATCGGTGTTTCAATATGATTCTTTTTTTACCCTTCTGGGGATTCGCATTATGTCGAATTTCATCATCATCAGATTCTAATTCCGCCTCCGAAACAATAAAATCTTCATCATTATCGGTGTTTGTACTTTCAAAGGGTTCTTCCGCATATTCAGACTCGGAAGTTGACATGATATAATATGTTACCAATATATAGCAACAAACAACACGTATGTAAATCACTACGTACTTTCCAGCACAGCAAAACAAACGTAAAACATAACCTAACTAACACTGTTATGAAAGAATATGCGCCTGCGTCCAGTAAGAAGTCGACGAATTGTACGCTGCAAGAACAAGGTATATCCAGGAGATATCTCATTATTGCACAGTAAAATTTATATGGTATCTCCATTCGCTAATATATCTAAGCAACGCCGCGGAAAACTCCAATAATTTATCAATTGTTATATATATATATATATATATATATATATAATTAGACCAGGAGTCTTTGCCGTTAGAACATGTATGTATCCTCTAACATTTTATGAATAACTTTGTGACAGATAGTGTGGTTGTGCGAGGATTGCTTTTGTTCGTCACAATCACACGTGTTCCTCTCTTTTAAATGCGTTTGTCCTAGATTTTAAACTGTTATTTCAAAATAAACTATGTGTACGCTAATTGTTATTAGTCAGATTACTTTGAAATATTGCAAACGTTATGAATAGTGAGGCGGGTAATTTCTCCATAAAAAAAAATAGTTCACATTTGTAAGTATTAACGACTTTATTTAGTTACTAAGTAGTTAATTTGTTTCCATCTGCTCTTAAAGTGACCCCCTGCGGAAGCATACAATCTTGATGCGAAATATTGGGAGCAAAAATAAAGAACTGACTTAAGTAATAGAGTTTAATTTTGCTGGATTCCCCAAAAACAATTTCCCTTCCATATACATATATATAAATGTGTGTGTGTGTAAGAAGTTTTTTTTAAAGGTAAATATTTTATCATACAGATAAATGAACTGTTAAAATAACCAATACTTTACAAATATAAAATATGAAACAAATTTTTGAAAAATGCCAAATCTATTAATAATTGTCAGAATCTGATTTTAAAATAACATATCTAAACTAGATTATAAAAAAAGATTAATTTTTGTTGGAAAAAATATAAGTAGAGTACTGACAGCTGATAGTGACGAAAAAAATAACAATCCAGTTAAAAAATTTAAGTTCTAAAAATAACATCCATTATTCCTTAAAAAAAGATAATTAAAAGGAATAAAGTTTAAATAGTAGTAGCAGATATTTCCTCTTAAAAAAATATTAAATGATGCAATATCGATCGTGTTGCAATAATTCTATATAAATGACGTGGATTATTGAAAACTTAAATATACAAAGCAAATTTGGATCGACAATTTTTTTTTTTAATTTTAATTTAACAGAAGAATAAATATAAATTATCCAAACAAAGACTATATAAATAAATTATCGAAAGAAGGGCATTTAATAACATTAAATCAGGTTAAATAAGATTTAGTTATAAGTTAGAATATATAACTGAAAATAAAAATCAGAATATAATAACTTATTACAGGCTATTTAAAGTTGTTCTTAACTAAAGATAATATATTAAAACATTATTAATATATAATATTTTAGAAATTTATACTTATTCGATTTGAATATCGAATATCAATTTAAAAGAATTTTTAAAGAAATTAAGAATTTAATCAAGAATTTAAAGTTTATGGAAATTAATTTTATTTTTGTAACTTACTACAGTAGAGGTACCTTATATATCACACATTTTTTTAATTATTTCTTGAAGATTATTTGAAGTTGTAATTATCATTCATATACTATGTGTTTATTTCCCCTATCTGGGTTATTTTGTGTTGAGCACTTATAACGAGCCATCGAAAAAATTCATAATTGGAGTAGACTGTGAAATTGGATTGGTACTTTAGCCACTTCCACATAATGACATTTATTATTTGACATTGAAACTATAAGTTTGTCAAATTTTTCAAAACTCTTATTAAGAAAATTAAATTTGTTTAAAAAATGGTATTCAACATAGAACAAAAAGCAAAAATTATCGAATGTTACTTCTGCACAGGTGTGAAAGTAAATGGCGAGTGGCAGTATTCAATTACGGGAATGCATGGCTGATTTTAGTGAAGAACATCCTGAATTAGTGTTTGACTACAATGATTTTTACAATGTTTTGACAAATTATATAAAGTTATTCAGAGAGACTAGGTAGCGTCGGTCGAAAATCTGGAGGTGGACGGCCATCTAAACGTACAGCTGATAATATTGAAGCATATTATTGATGAAAATCCAAAAACATCCATTTCAGTAATGACCCAACAAACAAATTTATCTTATGGTACGTGCCAATTCATTCTTAAAAAAGTCTTACATTGTCATCCATACAAGCTGCAATGTTTTCATGAACTTTATCCAGTGGCTTATTTAAGACGAGTGGAATTTTGTCAATGGTTTCAAAATAATCTACACAATCAGGATATCCTTAACACAGTTTTTTTCTCGGATGAGGCCTGGTTTTATCTTTCTGGATATGTTAATTCACAGAATATGAGGTGTTGGTCCTCCGAAAATCCTCATTTTTTTGTTGAAAAAACATTGCATCCCCAAAAAAGTTGGTGTTTGGGTTGGAATATGCCGAAGAAGATTGGTGGGTCCCATTTATTTTTTAAGGTACACTTACTGCTGCACGATATCGCAATGAGATACTCGGCTCATTCATAAATCAACTGGATGATGAGGAATTACAAAATGGGTGTTTCCAACAAGATGGTGCAACAGCACATACGACCAGAGAAACACTTCAATATCTCAAAGAATTTTTTGATAACAGAATAATAAGCAGGAACATATTCAACTAGGTCTTGCGATTTAAACATATGTGATTTTTTCGTATGGCCATACATCAAAAATTCGATTTATTCAACGCCAATTCATAATCTGGAACTGAGAATTCGCAAAACAGAAAAGTGTGAAGAGATCAACAACTCACCGCAAATGCTGCATAAAGTTTTTGCTGGATTGCGGAGAAGAGTTGGTTTGTGCTTAGATGTAAATGGACAACATTTTCAACAACTTCTGTAGCTATATGTAAATTTTGATTATGATTTCGATATTAAATAAATTATTTGTTTTTTTTTTGTTGTAGTATCATTTCAATGCCATAACCTTTTTTAACAATGAAACCAAATGAAACTGTCAAGCATCAAGTAATGTGTCATTATGTGGAAGTGGCTAAAGTATCAACCCAATTTCACAGTTTACTCCAATTATAAATTTTTTCGATGGCTCGTTATATTATTATATTATTATCGTTAGTTTCAGTAGATAGCGTCCATTTCCAGTTACTGTAGTTATTCCTCAAGACAGTCACTTAGGTCCCAACATATTCTTACTTTTTGTCCACGTAATTAAACACCGCGAAAACTTCAAGCAATTGTCTATTGTTTGCTGCTAATGCTAATCTAAAACTTTACTTTGCAACTTCCACATAATATTATTGTATCCGTTTACAAATAGACATAAATCATATAGCCAATGAATTCAATGCCAGCTGATATAGATCTGGTCAATGTATATTACAAATATTAATATCTACGGTGAATTTAATAGTTAGAATGTATAGAAAAATTTCAATTATTTATTTAATATTTTTTTCATTTTCCTAAATTTGTTGAATTTTTTCTCTTAATTTTAAGTTTATATATAATAAATAACTTGTTCATTTATATCTCAATAAACCCAATACCGTACCATACAATAGTGTGGTACTGTATTGAGTATATCTTTATTTTAATAAATAGATAAATTTAAAAACACGTATAAAAAAAAAGGAAATTAATAAAATGTATTTTTTGTACTCGCTTATCAAAACCTGTCATTTCACGATTCGATTTGCGTGCGTAAAAAGTCACTTTAAACACGAGTGCGTAAAAGTAAAGTTGGTACTTCCTGGAACTTGATTAATTTAGTGACATTTTAAAATCATAAATCCCTAACCTTAATAATATGCTACCCAGTTCGTTGTTTTTCTATGAAAATAAAAAGAAATGAAATAGAAATTGTTATATTTGGAAGGTATGTAAATTCAATGTCAGAACAGCAACAAATATTATATAAATTACCATTATTCATTCTTTTCAGAAATTGAAACGGAACAATTATTAAAAATTTTGATTGGACAATTTTGACAACCAGAGATTGATACCCCAGGGATTAACTGGTTTGTTTGAATTGATCTTGATGGCGAAGGTAGAGTAACGTTGATTGTATTATTACATATATCTTGTATTTCAGATGTCGAACAAGTTGCAGGCGGAGTCGATATCTCTAACGGGGTCATTGTTTTAGCTAATTGAATTCTACTATGCAGAGAATTTTCGATATATCCTTCTGCAACCGTAGATGATTTCCATCCACCATGCCTTTTAATTGAAAGCAAGTCACCTCCTTGGTTTGCCAACAATGTCGCTCAACTCCTTCGAAAACAGTGACCTGTGAAGTTGCTTGCGCTATCAAGCTGAAGGTACTCAGCTATTCGCATTGGAATTTTGCCAATTGTATTAAGACCAACAGGTGAACAAATACACTTGCCATTGCGATATGTTAAAAAGAATCGCTGCTGGCTGTCCGGTCTTAAATTTGCATATTGCCGAATTAATGCAATCCATTCAGGCTTAATGATTGCAAATGTACGGCTGTTACCTGTTTTAGTTTCTGGAATTGTTACGATAATTAAATTCGATTTAAATTCTATGTCTCGGAATGACATTTTGCAAAGTTCTTCACGTCGACACGCTCCAGAAATACCCAATATTAATACAGCCTATAAATACATATAGTGTTGTATGGAATTTAAATATATGGAAATGACTTTACCTTCATTAGTAGGAACAAAGAATTTGATGCTTAAACAATAAATTTAGTAATTTGTTCTTCGGTTAATGCTGCTGATTTTTTAGGCTTCGTTATCTGTTTTAAATACGCTATGAGTTTTGCATATTTAGATATATCCGTATTATCATATATTATTAAGCATGATTTTAACATAGAATAAGTGGACCATGATTTATTTGATTGTAAATTTTGAAAATAAACTAATAAACAATTTTCGGAGTATTTTTGTATATTTTTAGATCTAGCCCAAGTTACGAATTTAGTATAAGTGCTTTTGTATATGTTTTTTGATTTTATGGGTAATAAATTATCCACTGCAATATTGGCAGCTTCGCGAATTTCAGGCGGTGTACATTGCATTTCATTATCAGAATTCATGTTGTTGGTGAGGTTTTTATTTTGTATGGAATTTTTTGAATTTGATAATTTTAAATTAAATGTCACTACAAATAATCAATACTGCCAACTCAAATTTTTTTAATTAATATCAAGAGACTAGTAGTGTGTCATAAACGATAACGTATTTAACAATATGTATTATTGTTATAGTTCTCGTACAAAAAATATTGTACAAACTTCGTGCGTGAAACATTTCGCGAATTCGTGTCCATAAAGCGCTCGCCTATGGCTCGCGCTTTAAACTGGTCACTCATTCGCGAAATATGATTTCACGCACTTGGTTCGTAAATAACTATTTTACTCCGCAATTTCAATTACAAGATGATAATACAATTCATATTTCATTGCCTAACCAAATTATCTACTGATAAGTTGTGACGGGTATCGTGAGGAATGGGGGATTTTCCTTTTTATACCATGTTTAGAATTACATTATTATAGTAATCCAAGGCCATTGCCAAAAATATTTTAGAAATAGATATTAACTATACATGCCAATTTTATTTCTGTTTTAAAGTACATTCATTATATTATATACGATTGTAAAAATGGACAAGTAATTATGAGCGATAGTGTGTGTATATTAAAAAAGATAATTACCAGTTTAGTTAAGTTAATAACATTTATCATTTCTTTCCAATAAAAATTTTGCTTAATGTTGTTAGATTCTCAACTAATTATAGAACGAATATACGAAATATAGATTAAAATTGGTTCAAAATCCTTATCTTATCTTTTAAATATTAATAGCGTTCACTGTAAGTAAACTTTTGTTTTATGTTGATATTAATAACAACAAAGAACATAAATTATTACATTTAGCGTCAAAATAGTAATATTAGAATAGAAATAAAGCATTTTCGTGCCTCCTTGGAATATCTCACTGACGTTAATCAATATTAATCATCAAATATTTGCGAAAGTATTTATTACTACCTAATCAATTCCTTTTGTCGAAGTATCCATGTTATTTTACTTGTGCAACATGTATGATTCATTTAATTATGTAAGCATGATGTATTAAAGTTTCTAATTTAAAAAATTATGCATAAATTTACTTGCAAAACCAGTAGTGTGTTCTATATTACGTAGCCTAGGTCAGCTTGTCTTGACGTAATTGTAAATAAACTCACCTATTGTTAAAACGCGAACACTAACTTTTGGAATGTCAAAATAAACGTTAAACTAGAAAATCGGAATGGGATGACGGCACAGTTTCCGAAAAACAAATAATTTACACGCACTGTGGTTACACAAAAGTCATTAGCGCAATGAAAGAGAGCACTGGCATTAAAAGTGACGGCAGAAAAACGTTTGCAGAATTGAACAAAGGAAATGTACAAACACACACGACTTGTTCAATACGAGGACCGAACAATTGTCACTGATAATGAGTCAGATTCCCTCGGACCCTCTTCGATGTGATAAGAGTGGCAGGAAATCTTGAAATTGATTTTTTTTTTAATACACGTAATGACGTCATCTTCGTAATGTATAGCGTTATTTTTATTGGTTGTGACTAATTATTCCACATTTGCGATTTTATATACGCGCATAACTTGAATGGTTATTTTAGTATTCGCTCAGAACATTCGATCCACAAATTTAAAGATTTTTTTTTATTAAGAACGTATTCGAGATAATCTTCCTAAATTTACTGGGTACATAGTGTCTTTTAAATGCTAGCTTGGTACTTTGTCTACATGTATTTTGTATTCTTCTCACTCTCAACAATCGATGGTATTTTCTTTGTTGTTTAATAACTTTAACAAGTTGGTCTCTTACAAATATACGAGGGTGGATCAATAAATACCCGTGTTAGGAAAGAAGATGCAAGTTTTTCACAAATTTCTTTTTTATTTTTCAACGTAATCACCTTTTAGTACAATACACTTTTCCCAACGTTTCTGCCATTTCTTTAACCCTTCCAAAAAATACGATTTGTCAAACTCTGCAAAATACGCTTCTGTCTCGACGATAACCTCCTCGTTTGAGCTGAATCTTTTTCCCCCGAGCCACGTTTTCATGTTGGGGAACAGAAAGAAGTCGCAGGGAGCCAAGTCAGGCGAGTACGGTGGGTGCGGCAGCAATTCGTAGTGCAGTTCATGCAACTTTGCCGCGACAATTCTGGCTGAATGTGCTGGTGCATTATCATGGTGAAACAGCACTTTTTTCTTAGCCAAATGGGGCCGTGTCTCCTTCAATTTTATATCGAATCGGTCCAATAATTCACTGTAGTACTGCCCCGTGACCGTTCTTCCTTTCTGCAAAAAGTCCATGAGGATTATTCCGTTGGAATCCCAAAAAATCGTGGCCATGACCTTTCCGGCCGATGGGACCGTCTTTGCCTTCTTCGGAGCAGATTCACCTCGAAAAATCCATTGTTTTGACTGTCGCTTGGACTCTGGCGTATAATAATGGATCCAGGTTTCATCAACGGTGACGCCTCGACGCAAAAACTCCTGCGAATTGCTCTTAAAGAGGTCCAAACACTGCTTCGACATTGACAACCGTATCCGCTTGTTGTCCACCGTAAGCAATCGCGGCACCCATCGGGCCGACACCTTCCTCAACCGATAACTTATCATGTAAAATATTAATTGCCGTTCCGTACGACACGCCTACGGCCTCTGCTACTTCGCGCACTTTCGTTCGGCGATCAGCGAGAATCATGTCGTGGACCTTTTCAACGATTTCCTCGGTAACCACGTCTGCCGGGCGGCCTGGGCGCTCCTCATCAAAAACAGATGCACGACCACGATTAAATTCGTTGAACCAATATCTTACGGTTGTCATAGATGGTGAAGGGTCCCCATAGACAGCATCCAACTTCGCTTTTATTTCTTCGCATGTTTTTCCATCCAAAAATAAAAAGCGAATTACGGATCGATATTGCTCTTTTTCCATTTTATCGAGAAACACGAAACACATGTGATACAACGGGCTGCCAAATAAAAACTAACCTATGAATCAGTCTGAAATTTATTATGGTGTTGTCTGACAGATGTCTCAGCAGCGCCACCTGTCTTCAAACACGGGTACTTACTGATCTTCCCTCGTATTAGGCAAACTTTCGCATTAATTGCAACGAGAACTAACATGCCGATACAAACGTCTGTGATAATACAATCAAGAAATTTAGTAACTTCTAGGATAACATAGGGGGGGCTGTTTTTATCTTCTCGGCCAGCTTTAAATTTTAATGGAATTGTCCACTGTTTTCTTAAAATCATATACAGCCTTGGTCACTTATCCCAATTTACATTACATTACAACATTATTCGTTTGATTACAGTCAGTTTGTGTTGTCATTCATTGAGTTTACGAAGGGAGTTTTTTATGTTATCTATGAAAGAAATGAGTTAGAAAAAATAATACATTTTTCAACGTAAGAACCATTAACAAATACACTTACTCCAACGTTTCTTTAATAACGCTATGCATAAAATTCTTTTGATGACTCTTCAAAATACGATCTCACAGCGACTTCCACGCATCGGGCATCGATGAAAAGTATTTTTTGAGTTTTGGAAAGAGATAATTAGTCACAGGGGGGCAAGGTAGGCGGAGGGTGGATGTTCTAATTCCTCAAAGCCACATTAATTGAATTAATGAACAATTCGTGCCTTATGCACCCTGCAGTTGTGCAAAAGCAGTTTTCTGAGTAAAATTGTGGGGTCCTTTTTCGCGTATAACCGTGTTCAAATTCTTAACTGTGTCTTTGTGGACATTTCCCGTTAGTGACGTCCCCTTTGGCATAATACTCAATTAAGAGAAATCATTCCGCATCCCAGAAAACTGTGGCCCATCACTTTTCCCGCAGAAAATTTCGTTTTTGCCTTCTTGAGCGGTGGAGAGCCCTTATGAACACATTGTTTGGGTTCTTGTTTCGTGGGAGGGTCCCAGTATACCAAAGTTTCATCCCCAGTTACAATTTAATTTAAGAAGTCTTCATCTTGAGATAAAACAGTCAAATCCTTTTCACAAATTTGTCGTCTACACAACTTGAGAATCCATCGTGCCGACACTTTGCTCATTTCCAAATCTTCGTGTAGAATTCTTAAAACACTCGTTTCTATTTTTATTTCTCTAACAACTGAAACTTTTACTCGGCTTGACTGATCAGTCAACACCAAATCTATGACTTTAACTTCTTCAGTTCGTCCTTCCAGAGGTCTCCCACTTTGGTCATCATGAATGGATTCTCTGCCCTATTTGAACTGCTTATACCAAAGTTTGACTTGGAAATAGCTACAGAAACTTGACGTAAGAAAATTATCACGATAGTATATTGTTTTCACAGCCAGCTAGCTAGATAACATAAAAGCTCTCCTCGTGTTACCAAATAAATAAAACTTTGCTGGGGAAAGAAGAAATAAGCACACAGAGACAAAAACCAGAATTTATAATGCAGTACTTCTACCAACGATAACCTATGGAATGGAGTCTTGACCAGCGACAAATAAACAAGGTAATAGCATCAGACATGAAGCACTTGCGAAGAGTTTCTGCCAAAACAATGCAATGATAGATAGAACAGAGTGCAGCAAAATTATTTAGACGATTTAAAATGATAAAATTACATTGCTAGGAGTAGAAAGCTGTCATTTTTGTGTCGAGCCCAGAAGTTTGCTGTCGAGGCGATAGCCGAGACAATGCAAACTGGGCGAGACACAAAAAGCTTTCTACTCCGTGTGAGGTATACTATTTTTTCTTCAAATAATTTTTACCGTTCTTGTGAGCTACACATTTAAATATATCATGGATTATAGTCGCTTAAAAATAGGTTTTATGTATCTGTCAAACAACTGTCAAAGTAAACTTTTATTTATTTATAGTAATATTAACAGTACAATTATGATGAACAGAATAATTTTGAATATTCAAGCCATTATTGCCTATTTCAATGTCGGTGTTGATAGAAGTAGTTGCTTCGGCTCTCCTTCAGCTTCAACTCTATTTTCAGTGGTACTAAAAGCATGTCACTGATTTGTGGTATGGGAGCTGTAATCCAATGGATTCAATATTCCCATTGCTGTAGTTTTTTTATTTAATATAGATTCGTCTAGGTAACCTTCAGCAACACTAGGGGATTTCCATCATACATGTCTTTTTAAACAACCAATATCTCCACCGTTATCCACCAGGAGTGTAGCTGAAGTAGGAAGTTTAAGTAGGAAGCAATTTCTTTAGCTACGCTTGATATTTTGTGTATACCCATTACAACATTGTGACATATCCTATTTTGATATTTAATAAAAAATCTGGTCAAGTTTGTGGCCTTTGGACGAAGAGCAGCATACTCTATGTAATGTATCAGAATAATTGAAACATACATGAGTAGGTAAACCCCACCAGTTTTGTATAATACAAAGGTATTTTTAATAATATAAAATATTATTAAAAATCTTGTGTGAAGAACACAAATGCAGGTTCACTATTAATATTTTCTGTGAACGTGTCCGAATATATCCTATCCCCAGAGACGTAGATACGTATTTCGCTTTTCTACAAGCTCATCGGTACGCCCCTAGTGTTCTTCACACCAGATTTTTAATAATATTTTATATTATTAAAAATACCTTTGTATTATACTCTATGTACATATTCATGTAAAAGTCTTCGATTATAGTAAAAGAACGTTATATTATGCACTGACATTTATACGTACCTTGGCAACTTAATATTCTCTGTTCGGTGCATTAAGTAAGAAATTGTCAATTTCCCCTTTACACAGTACCTTAGATTTTTTTGGTTTATAACCTTCGCCTTGACGCTTTAAAAATGCTGTCAATATCCTATATTTTTCAATGTTAAGTTTAGTTGAGCTTTAATAATTGAATATTGTGCCCAATAATATGGAGCTTTTCAAATTTTTCGATAAACTTGCAAAATAAGCCAACAAAACTTTTTCGGTGTAGTTGTTGTGTTCTCTAGTCCACTTCAGAAATTTTCCATACGCATTTTCATACATTTTCCGAGATTTGGTTGGGATTAGAGTTGCAGCAGCTTAATTGGCGATTTTTATTAATTCTGATGGCGCACATTGAAATTCTTCTTCGCCCATTTTGTAAATATTTGACAGTTATCAAATAATCGTTCAGTCACTTTAAAGAGTTATGATTGGTCGGTTACATTTTTTTACTAGTAAAGAAATGAGGCCATTTTTTTACTAGTAAAAAAATTAATTATTTCTAGGGTACTGTTGATAGCAAAAAAATCGGGACAGTATCAAAATCGTTATGTCAATTTCCTTTATTTTTAGCGTTGTAATTGTGACATTTGATTAACTTTCAAACTCTACGTCAAATTAAATATCATAGTAGCTAATTCAAAATTGAAAATATCGCATCTTTCGAAAACTGATAAAACCAGATTTGTTACTAGTTGGAAAAATGGGAAATCATTAAGAAGTGTATCGGTTCAATTTAATATTGATAAAAGTTAAGCCGCAAGAATATATAAAAAAATGGAGGGAAGATGATAATTTAAATTGGAAAATAATTTCCGGACGTAACAAAATTTCGAATACGCAGGAAGACGAAACATTAGTTACTGAGATTAGGCACAACCCTTTCAAAACATTAAAGGAAGCTATAAGAACAACACAATTTTCTCTCTCATCCAGTTAAGCTAGTGAAGTAATTAATTAAAGCTTAAATCGCCTATAAGGTATAGCAAATTTTGTCCTATCAGGTAGCACCATATATTATAGTGACATCTGACGGACGAAAGAGACTATGCCGAAAATGGCAACCCTTCCCTTGACCTTATAGGCGATTTAAGCTTTAATTAATTACTTCACTAGCTTAACTGATGACGCCTAATAGTAAATGGCAGAAACACGTGTCTTAAGCAGAAGTAAATGCTGAAAATACGAGGTGTATTGTCCATGTTTACAGTTAGAGATATGTATATTGCATGTCTGTTTCATTTGCATACATAATGCCGTTTATTCTTTGCTTTAATCAGGTTTACTAATAATAACATTAATAACTCATGGACTGCCATTGTCCTCTGTAGTTAGTGTTAAGCTGTTGAGGAATGTTATAGCATGAACTATTAGTATTATTACTGAGATATTCGAAAAAATAAACAAAACGTAGTAAGTGTGTGGCATATGCAGTAAGAACGATTGGGGGAACACCAAAGTTATAACATGCAGGCCATAAATAAGTATTTGAAACAGAGTTATATCACATGATATGGGGAAAGATACTGGACTTGACAACAGAAATACTCAACGAGACAAATGGAAATAAAAAAAGGCCTATGTTGAATTATGGATGCAAGAAAAATGCTTTCGATATTCTTGCATGCAGAATTGAACACAGGCCTCTTTCTTTGATTTCAAATAGAGTGTGATTTACTTAAATTTTTTAAAGAAGTTTAATAAACCACATTCTAATTGTTAGGCGTATTATTAAGAAATCATAATGCGTACGTTAAAAATATAGAAATTTAGTTGACGTTTCGTTGAACCTACAGAAGAGATTTCGTCCATACAATTTAAATAAAAAATTCGACCATCGCGTGTCTGTGGTAATAATTTTAGATCTCAGCCGCTGAGTTCTTCGTTAATAAAATTTCTAACGAAAATAAAAATAAAAAATAAATTACTACGAGAGTAACTTTATACAGCATATTTAAAGAAACTAATCCGTCAGATAAATCAGATATATGTCGAGTTCGATGTGAGAGAAAGATACAAGCTAAAAACACGTGTATCTTTAACACGACCCCCAGGCATTTAATTAAAGTCGAGTGTACAAACTCACGCAACAACGTTTCACGAAATCAGACAACATTCCTAAAATCTGTAGATATTTTTAACATTAATTAGCATCTCGATTAGCGATTACAACCGTTTCGTTCCTTAAGCATTTAAAGCACTAAACGGCTACGCCCATTGTGTATATAGTTGGGTCTTGTTGAACCTAGGCTTCGATTAGGTTTTTTAATCTGCCTTTATTATTGCAATATTCCTGTTTCTTCCTCTGTGTAGAATATTGTAATGAGATATTAACATTTGTGCACCCGATAATAATAGATAAAGACAGAAAAATATATATATGGAAAATGAAACAATAAAATGCGATCGTGTGATTCGGGTTCCGGCAGTTGTGAAAGTACGTCTGCAGTCGAATAAATCGGGTTGTAAGCGAAACATTAGCGACGAGCAGAGAAGAGTATTCACATCAAGAATAACAACGTGCGGCAGGTAGGTATTATTGGTGGAGGGGAGGAGAGAAACGATGAACAAGGTGAAGTGCACCATGTTAATGTGTCAATGGTGACGAGTGGCGATCACGTGAATGGCCCCCATAGTATAGTAGAAAGCATTCCGCTCGCAGGTATGTACGCGACGGAAGATCCGGGAGCACCGGACTTGCAGAAACTTCAGTAGCAACTGCATGAACACTCGGAGACTAACATAACTCGTTCGAATAACTTCGAAGTAATAAAATTATGTTTTCTGACGGTGATGTAATTGGACAAAATATTAATCAGAATAAAATTTGAATCATATCTTTTTAATTAAGAAAATGTTGTATAATAGAATATATTTTCCGGTTAAATCGAATAGTCCTACTTAATTAATGATAATAATCAGATTTGATATCTACGCAGACTCAATTTTATTTCCGTACAACATTTATAGCCTAATTGACGTAAAATGTATTGCGTATACATTTAAATATCTCATTGAATTTCAAGAATTTTGGGTTCCATATAGACATAAAACATATACAGAGAATATCATCTAATTCACAATATGTGAATGTAGAAACAATAGGTATAGAACTAAACTACTATGAATATAAAAAGCAACATAGCTAATAGTTATGATTAAAGGCCGGATTATATGTAGTTTGCATAAATTTGTATATTTGCATATTTTAAGTATCCGAGTTTTATTTATTTACAAAATCAAATTTATTATAGGCTTTTTAAAAAAGGTATATAACCCCTTACCACAATTATTAGTCGTATCCTAAATACGTATTTCGACAACTAAGTTGTCATCATCAGTAGGTAAAAACTACTAATTAAAGTCACACGGGGCACAATAAAGTAAGATGAACGCTTCCGCACAACTACTATACACTGCAACCCTGTAAAGACTAAATTTACCATGCACATTTCAAACTACGAGACAAAACAGAAAAGGTTCTTAAACATGTGTTCAAAGATCGAACAAAGGGACGGCAAAACTTCTTCTCTAAAGAAGGCGCCAACTAAAAAACGATTTTAAAGCTACGGTGACCTACTAATAAACTAAATGAAACACATTATATTTCCACAAAACACTAGTATAATTAACTGTAAGAGCATTTCATGTGCAATGTACCAATTAATAGTTATTATTTAACGTGTTAAATTTCGTACGCAGGTAGTGACAAAATCTATATAGGGTCCGAGTGTCAAAACATTTCCATTAACAAATGGTTAAAAAGTCGTGTATATAAAGTAAAGGCCGAACTCTCATCGCAATTCTGAGAAAGACAAAATAAAGAAGAAGGCGTTATATGTGAAAAAACCAGACAACCGGCTTGTTGTATTATATTAATTGGGAATACAATCCTCGTGAAAAGGGTCAATAAATAATTCGATATTGTAGGTGTATAATTTAGAAGTTAATTATAAATAGGTGACAATGTGTTATAATTAAAAAAGAAAACCATTCACGTGAACAGGGGTTCTATGAATAAATAGATATTGTAGGTATATAAATTTAAAAGTTAATTATAAATAGGTGACGATGTCCTAGTTAAGGAATTCAGCAATTTAATATAATGTATAGAATTCACGGTAGGCTCTGGGTATGTAGGAGGTAATTTTGCATATTAAATGAGAATTCAATTCACGTGAAAAGGGTCTTGAATAATTGGATATTGTAGGTATAATCTAAGAGTTAATTATAAAAAGGTGACATGTCCTAGATAAGGGGTTGCGCTATTTAATTAATGTATAGAATTCACGGTAGTCACTAGGGTGTGATAAGGAGGTAATTTTGCATATTAAATGAGACTCACTTCACGTGAAAAGGGGGGGGGGGGGGGTCTATGCATAATTGGATATTGTGGGTATTTAATATAAAAGTTAATTGTAAATAGGTGGCATGTCCTAGTTGAGGAGTTAAGCAAAGTAAAATAATGTATAGAATTCACGGTAGGCTCTGGGTGAAACATGATAAATAATTTAATAAACAAAACACCCGGTACATCTGTTCCCTAAAACGCGAAAAATTTACATTTCGTGAAACAAACACACCGAATGCTTCATTCAAAAACCATTGTTTAGGAGGTAATTGCATTATTTCACGTGTATGGATTCCCACATGTCTATATTACTGATGTTACATCCCCCACTCACTTATAAAAATGTGAATAAACAGCTGAACGGTATTGGAGATTTATCGCTATTCAAGGAGGTATGTTTATTTTTCGCGATAAATATACTTTCGTAAGCATCAAGTTCATGGGGTTTATTAATTCCTTTTATCAATTTCAAACCTGTAATCGGTACATTGTGTAGTGTGCTCAAAGCATGATTTGCGACATTTGATTTATCCGGTCTATTGTATTTGATATGTGCTATGTGTTCTTTAAAACGTGTTATTATAGGTCGTTTAGTTTGGCCTATATATTTCAAATTACAATCCGCGCAACTAATTTCATAGATCCCTGATTTCGAATTGGAATTGATTTTATCTTTAGTATTCCCTAGCAGACTTTTGATGGTGTTTTCAGACCGAAATGCTACCTGGAGACCTCTTTCTTTCACAATTCTATTAATGTTTTTCGTGACAGGGTGGTATGGTAGACATATGTACTTTTTCTCTTGGTTATTTTGGGGTATCAAACTCGTGGATTCGCGGATCGTATTTTTTATTATAGTTTTTCTAATTAATTTATTGATTATTTCTATGTCAAAGCCATTGTATGTCGCAATATTTTTAATGAAATCTAGCTCTGTTTCATATCTCTCCTTTGTTAACGGAAAATTTAGTAACCGATTGACTAAAAAGTTAAAGGAAGCAGTCTTATGTTGATAACTATGATTTGAATCCGCGGTGATGAATCTATTAACGTTGGTTTCTTTCCGGAAAATATCGATTTCTATTTTATGTTTATTTCTAATCAGTAAAGTGTCTAAAAATGATATCTTGCCGTATTGTTCCTTTTCCACCGTAAATTTAATAGTCGGATATTTCAAATTTAATTGATTAACAAACATGTCTAATTCGCATTTCCGTGTGTCAAAAATCGCAAGAATGTCATCTACATACCTAATCCAGACTCTCGGGAAATATTTAGCGTTGTTTTTGAATTCTACTTCAAATTGACTCATGAATAAATTGGCTATGAAAGGAGATAAGCAGTTACCCATAGTTGTGCCTTGTTTCTGTTCATAAAATTTTTCTCCTACTTGGAAACAATTCTGCGCCATGCACAGAGTTGTCAGTCTCATGTATTCTCTTATTTTTGAAGGTTCAATGTTGTTCTTGTGGAGCAAGCTTTCTAAATATTTCATAGTCTCTGGAATAGGTACCGAGGGAAATAACGACGTCACGTCGAATGAAACTAAAATTTCACCGGTTTCCAGTTCACAGTCTTTAATTAATTTAACGAATTCTAAAGAATTGCTGACTGACAAATTTTCTGGTTTAACAGGTAGATTTTTAAATTCATTCACTAGCCATTTGGAAATCAAGTAAGTCGGTGAGTTAATACCTGAAACTATAGGTCTCATCGAGTTACCTGGTTTATGTATCTTCGGTAAACAATACATTCTTGGTACTACAGGATTACTAACATTCAATTTATACTTTTGGGTAGAAGTTATTAAAATTGGACATTTCTTAATCGTGTCTTTTGTGTCATTAATCATTTTAGGTAACGGATTTTTCTTCATTTCTACATACGGACCTTCGGCAATTAAATTTTTTACTCTTTGAAAGTAGTCGGTTTTGTCCATAATTACTAACTTGTTCCCTTTATCTGCTTTTAGATAAAAGCAGTCCTTCGATCTAAGAGTTTTAATGATATTCCATTCTTTATTGACCGACTTCTGTTTGTGTTGCTGCAAATTCTTATCGATTTGGGTTTTACAAGCTTCTCGAATAAAGTTTTTTGGCCCTTGTTCAAAATACTTAATCGAAGTTTCGATGCTTGCAATCACCTGTTCCATAGGAATCTGACGGCTTGGCAAACAGTATTTTAACCCTTTATTTAACAAATTTATTTCTAAATCACTAAAATTCTCAGATGATTGATTGATCACTAGTGTTTCTTTTATAGGAATTTTATTAGTATCCTTTTTAGGTGGACATAACTTTTTAAATTTCTTATTAAGTTTTAAACATTTCTTTTTCAATTTATAGTCTTTAATTTCCGTAATTTTCCTATAAAAGTTACACCAATCTTCGAATTCATTGTTGTCCATGCTTTTAGTTAATTTTAAATGTAAATTATATAGTTCTAATTCTAATTTACTACGTTTACTGTACAGATATTTCATTTCTAGGTTCAACCATTTCATTTTTGCATATGAAATGACCTTATCGTTATTTCTACAATTAGTCGTTACATTTACGTTTATGAATTTAGGAAAAACATTGTTATTTTTACACCGTTTCAGAAAATTGATATCTGTACTTGTAAGTTTAATTTTAATATATAACTTATGAAATCTATTGAACTCCTTTGACCGGGAAGTCATTGTGAAAATTCTTTCAATGGAGACTGTGGTTAAATAATAATTTAAAAAAGGTATATAACCCCTTACCACAATTATTAGTCGTATCCTAAATACGTATTTCGACAACTAAGTTGTCATCATCAGTAGGTAAAAACTACTAATTAAAGTCACACGGGGCACAATAAAGTAAGATGAACGCTTCCGCACAACTACTATACACTGCAACCCTGTAAAGACTAAATTTACCATGCACATTTCAAACTACGAGACAAAACAGAAAAGGTTCTTAAACATGTGTTCAAAGATCGAACAAAGGGACGGCAAAACTTCTTCTCTAAAGAAGGCGCCAACTAAAAAACGATTTTAAAGCTACGGTGACCTACTAATAAACTAAATGAAACACATTATATTTCCACAAAACACTAGTATAATTAACTGTAAGAGCATTTCATGTGCAATGTACCAATTAATAGTTATTATTTAACGTGTTAAATTTCGTACGCAGGTAGTGACAAAATCTATATAGGGTCCGAGTGTCAAAACATTTCCATTAACAAATGGTTAAAAAGTCGTGTATATAAAGTAAAGGCCGAACTCTCATCGCAATTCTGAGAAAGACAAAATAAAGAAGAAGGCGTTATATGTGAAAAAACCAGACAACCGGCTTGTTGTATTATATTAATTGGGAATACAATCCTCGTGAAAAGGGTCAATAAATAATTCGATATTGTAGGTGTATAATTTAGAAGTTAATTATAAATAGGTGACAATGTGTTATAATTAAAAAAGAAAACCATTCACGTGAACAGGGGTTCTATGAATAAATAGATATTGTAGGTATATAAATTTAAAAGTTAATTATAAATAGGTGACGATGTCCTAGTTAAGGAATTCAGCAATTTAATATAATGTATAGAATTCACGGTAGGCTCTGGGTATGTAGGAGGTAATTTTGCATATTAAATGAGAATTCAATTCACGTGAAAAGGGTCTTGAATAATTGGATATTGTAGGTATAATCTAAGAGTTAATTATAAAAAGGTGACATGTCCTAGATAAGGGGTTGCGCTATTTAATTAATGTATAGAATTCACGGTAGTCACTAGGGTGTGATAAGGAGGTAATTTTGCATATTAAATGAGACTCACTTCACGTGAAAAAAGAAGAAAAAGCATGGACAACAATGAATTCGAAGATTGGTGTAACTTTTATAGGAAAATTACGGAAATTAAAGACTATAAATTGAAAAAGAAATGTTTAAAACTTAATAAGAAATTTAAAAAGTTATGTCCACCTAAAAAGGATACTAATAAAATTCCTATAAAAGAAACACTAGTGATCAATCAATCATCTGAGAATTTTAGTGATTTAGAAATAAATTTGTTAAATAAAGGGTTAAAATACTGTTTGCCAAGCCGTCAGATTCCTATGGAACAGGTGATTGCAAGCATCGAAACTTCGATTAAGTATTTTGAACAAGGGCCAAAAAACTTTATTCGAGAAGCTTGTAAAACCCAAATCGATAAGAATTTGCAGCAACACAAACAGAAGTCGGTCAATAAAGAATGGAATATCATTAAAACTCTTAGATCGAAGGACTGCTTTTATCTAAAAGCAGATAAAGGGAACAAGTTAGTAATTATGGACAAAACCGACTACTTTCAAAGAGTAAAAAATTTAATTGCCGAAGGTCCGTATGTAGAAATGAAGAAAAATCCGTTACCTAAAATGATTAATGACACAAAAGACACGATTAAGAAATGTCCAATTTTAATAACTTCTACCCAAAAGTATAAATTGAATGTTAGTAATCCTGTAGTACCAAGAATGTATTGTTTACCGAAGATACATAAACCAGGTAACTCGATGAGACCTATAGTTTCAGGTATTAACTCACCGACTTACTTGATTTCCAAATGGCTAGTGAATGAATTTAAAAATCTACCTGTTAAACCAGAAAATTTGTCAGTCAGCAATTCTTTAGAATTCGTTAAATTAATTAAAGACTGTGAACTGGAAACCGGTGAAATTTTAGTTTCATTCGACGTGACGTCGTTATTTCCCTCGGTACCTATTCCAGAGACTATGAAATATTTAGAAAGCTTGCTCCACAAGAACAACATTGAACCTTCAAAAATAAGAGAATACATGAGACTGACAACTCTGTGCATGGCGCAGAATTGTTTCCAAGTAGGAGAAAAATTTTATGAACAGAAACAAGGCACAACTATGGGTAACTGCTTATCTCCTTTCATAGCCAATTTATTCATGAGTCAATTTGAAGTAGAATTCAAAAACAACGCTAAATATTTCCCGAGAGTCTGGATTAGGTATGTAGATGACATTCTTGCGATTTTTGACACACGGAAATGCGAATTAGACATGTTTGTTAATCAATTAAATTTGAAATATCCGACTATTAAATTTACGGTGGAAAAGGAACAATACGGCAAGATATCATTTTTAGACACTTTACTGATTAGAAATAAACATAAAATAGAAATCGATATTTTCCGGAAAGAAACCAACGTTAATAGATTCATCACCGCGGATTCAAATCATAGTTATCAACATAAGACTGCTTCCTTTAACTTTTTAGTCAATCGGTTACTAAATTTTCCGTTAACAAAGGAGAGATATGAAACAGAGCTAGATTTCATTAAAAATATTGCGACATACAATGGCTTTGACATAGAAATAATCAATAAATTAATTAGAAAAACTATAATAAAAAAATACGATCCGCGAATCCACGAGTTTGATACCCCAAAATAACCAAGAGAAAAAGTACATATGTCTACCATACCACCCTGTCACGAAAAACATTAATAGAATTGTGAAAGAAAGAGGTCTCCAGGTAGCATTTCGGTCTGAAAACACCATCAAAAGTCTGCTAGGGAATACTAAAGATAAAATCAATTCCAATTCGAAATCAGGGATCTATGAAATTAGTTGCGCGGATTGTAATTTGAAATATATAGGCCAAACTAAACGACCTATAATAACACGTTTTAAAGAACACATAGCACATATCAAATACAATAGACCGGATAAATCAAATGTCGCAAATCATGCTTTGAGCACACTACACAATGTACCGATTACAGGTTTGAAATTGATAAAAGGAATTAATAAACCCCATGAACTTGATGCTTACGAAAGTATATTTATCGCGAAAAATAAACATACCTCCTTGAATAGCGATAAATCTCCAATACCGTTCAGCTGTTTATTCACATTTTTATAAGTGAGTGGGGGATGTAACATCAGTAATATAGACATGTGGGAATCCATACACGTGAAATAATGCAATTACCTCCTAAACAATGGTTTTTGAATGAAGCATTCGGTGTGTTTGTTTCACGAAATGTAAATTTTTCGCGTTTTAGGGAACAGATGTACCGGGTGTTTTGTTTATTAAATTATTTATCATGTTTCACCCAGAGCCTACCGTGAATTCTATACATTATTTTACTTTGCTTAACTCCTCAACTAGGACATGCCACCTATTTACAATTAACTTTTATATTAAATACCCACAATATCCAATTATGCATAGACCCCCCCCCCCCCTTTTCACGTGAAGTGAGTCTCATTTAATATGCAAAATTACCTCCTTATCACACCCTAGTGACTACCGTGAATTCTATACATTAATTAAATAGCGCAACCCCTTATCTAGGACATGTCACCTTTTTATAATTAACTCTTAGATTATACCTACAATATCCAATTATTCAAGACCCTTTTCACGTGAATTGAATTCTCATTTAATATGCAAAATTACCTCCTACATACCCAGAGCCTACCGTGAATTCTATACATTATATTAAATTGCTGAATTCCTTAACTAGGACATCGTCACCTATTTATAATTAACTTTTAAATTTATATACCTACAATATCTATTTATTCATAGAACCCCTGTTCACGTGAATGGTTTTCTTTTTTAATTATAACACATTGTCACCTATTTATAATTAACTTCTAAATTATACACCTACAATATCGAATTATTTATTGACCCTTTTCACGAGGATTGTATTCCCAATTAATATAATACAACAAGCCGGTTGTCTGGTTTTTTCACATATAACGCCTTCTTCTTTATTTTGTCTTTCTCAGAATTGCGATGAGAGTTCGGCCTTTACTTTATATACACGACTTTTTAACCATTTGTTAATGGAAATGTTTTGACACTCGGACCCTATATAGATTTTGTCACTACCTGCGTACGAAATTTAACACGTTAAATAATAACTATTAATTGGTACATTGCACATGAAATGCTCTTACAGTTAATTATACTAGTGTTTTGTGGAAATATAATGTGTTTCATTTAGTTTATTAGTAGGTCACCGTAGCTTTAAAATCGTTTTTTAGTTGGCGCCTTCTTTAGAGAAGAAGTTTTGCCGTCCCTTTGTTCGATCTTTGAACACATGTTTAAGAACCTTTTCTGTTTTGTCTCGTAGTTTGAAATGTGCATGGTAAATTTAGTCTTTACAGGGTTGCAGTGTATAGTAGTTGTGCGGAAGCGTTCATCTTACTTTATTGTGCCCCGTGTGACTTTAATTAGTAGTTTTTACCTACTGATGATGACAACTTAGTTGTCGAAATACGTATTTAGGATACGACTAATAATTGTGGTAAGGGGTTATATACCTTTTTTAAATTATTATTTAACCACAGTCTCCATTGAAAGAATTTTTATTATAGGCATTACTAAAAATATGTCGTGGATGTAACAAACAAAAATTAAGCAGCCCTCTTTAAATTAAAAATAGCATTTTATTGAGCCTCTTCCCGTTACTTTTCCGATAACCGTCTCCAAGAATTTATCAATGCTCTTCTCATACATCCAGGCCGAGACAAAATTCAAGGAAAAGCTAATACCTTAAAACTTCTAAACAAATACAAAAATACATTTTACCAGAAAATTAGGAGTATATGTGTTTCTTTGCTATTCGGAGAAATTTATTCCAATATTCGAAGGAAATTTTATTTTAAACGTAATTTCTCCTTAGCTTTTCGAAGTGTAAGCTTGTTGTGATATATAATAGCAAAAATGCCGAAAATAGCGATGGATTGCACCTTATTCAGAATTGCGTATGGATGAAGAAAAAGTGTTTTGCGTAGCATGCTGCAAGATTGTGAGTAAAATTTTAAGTTTATTTCCTCTTATTAATTAATTAATTAATTAATTAAGTTTTTAATTATTCCTCTATCTTTTTACTAACATTTATTTTATAAGAAAACAACCGATGATGTAATATTTTTTTTGCAGATTATAAGTGACAGAAAGTTCCAAGTCGACCAACATACGAAAACTTCATCTCATGCTGCAAAACTATCAAAGATGAAATTGGCGAAGAAGAGTCAGCAAATGTTTGCCTTCAACTTCCAAAAAATCGGAACAAGAACAATTTAATGAAGATTTGTGTCGGCAGATATTCCACTACATAAATTAAACAATTTAAATGTCAAGTTCTTTTCCAAAAGTACATCAGCAAATATAACATTCCCGACGAGAGCACGTTAAGAAAAAAATATATTCGCTGTATCTATGCAGAAACATTGAATAGCATTAAGAAGGTTGTTGCAAACAATTATCTTTATATATGCGTGGATGAAACCACTGATAGTGTGGGCCGATACATAGTTCATTTAATGATTGGTATCCTTAACGTATCGATTCCAGCAAAATCTTATTTCATCCAAACTGTTGGAAAAGGCAAATAATTTTACAATAACAGGGTTTATATAGGAAGCACTGGCAACTTTGTTCTTACCGGAATCGATTCCAGCAGAGAAAATTCTATTGTTTTAGACGGATGCTGTACCATACGCGGTGAAGGCAGCTTTCAACTTAAAAATCTTTTACCCAAATTTAATTCACACAACTTGCTTGGCGCACGGGCTAAATCGTGTTGCAGAAGAAGTCAGGAACCATCTTCCCTTAGTAAATACTTTAATTAGTAGTCTTAAGAAAGTATTTTTAAAGGCCCCATTACGAGTTCAGTTTTACAAATAACATCTACCCGGTGTTCCGCTTTCCTCCTCAACCAGTAATCACACGATGGGGAACGTGGTTGGAGGCTGCTATTTTTCATGCAAATCATTATGAAGGAATAAAGACAATTATTATCGATCTTGATAGGGATGCACAACCTGTGATAGACGCTCAAAAGGTGTATTCGAGTTGGCGTTTATTAAAGCCAATTACAGTTTTATTTCCACGTCTATATTGCAGTTGGAAAAACAATTTATGTCGCTAATCGAGAGCATTGAAATAATAAACAAATTTGAAAAGTCATGTTTTGATGTTAAGGGAGGAGTAGAACAGTCCGTGTATGAAACATTTTTAAGTGTATAGGAAAAAATTAGGGTTTTAAAAAGCTAAAGGACATTGCAAAAATCTTGTGTGGTGATTCAGTAGAAAATATTGAGTTGACAATAAATGATATATCTAATTTGAAATATGCTCCTATAACAAGCGTCGACGTAGAACGAACCTTTTCAATATATAAATACATGTTTTCGGACAAGCGTCACAATTTTTCTGTTGAAAACTTTGAGAAATATGTGATTGTAAGTTGTTTTCATAGTTAATTATGTTGTAAAATGTTCTAAATAAACATGTAGTAAACATAATAGAATATTTTTTTCTACAGTATTCCATGCATATATTTTTCATAAGGAAGCTAAAATATCTGCATATTTATACGCATATATTCAGTTTTTGTTGGATATAATCCGGCCTTTTCTCATTAGTATTGCATTCTACCATTAATATAATTATATTGTCCTTTTAAACCGATTCGTCTGTTGGACAATAAAGGTCATTATTTTTAAATTTAATTGAATCAGCCGATACTTGCTGGAAATCCATAAGTAAATGGGATTTAAGTAAAACACTTATAGTAATTTCCAGTATATATTATACCGTATGTCCCCGGATTGAGTTTACAAGAGGAAAAAAAATTTAATTTTTGATTTTACAAAAAAGTGCTAAAGGAATAAAAATTTTTGCTTAATTTCAAATGACCAAATCTGTAATTAGAATTACGAAACTGTCAAACCCCTATTTAGAATAACAAATTATTATTTTTTATTTTCAATCACAACAATAAAAAAATAATTAGGCTAGAAACAATAATGTTTAAAGCTATTCTATTAATTCGCCACCCCTTTCAGCACACAATTCGACTCTAAGCCGCAGTTCCTTGTAACTGTTGCGTATTTCTTCAAGCGTCAAGGATGCAACAGCATCTCTAATGCGATTTTTTAATACTTCCACATTGTTAGGCAAGTTGTCCATGTAGACTAGTTGCTTTAACCGTCCCCACAAATAAAAATCTAAAATAGTTAAGTCAGGGCTTCTTGGAGGCCACAAAACAGGACCATTCCAGCCAATCCAATTATTTTCGAATTTTTGATTGAGCCAGGCAGCTACGATGCGCGAACGGTGGACCGGACAACCATCCTGTTGAAAATACATCCTCTGCCGATAAGCAAGTGGGAGTTCACTTAAACCATCCCAGAAAAAATTGCTCAACATTTACAAATAATTATGCTCATTTACATTAGCATCAAAAAAATATGGCCCTATTATTCCATGATAAGAAACAGCACACCACACGTTTACCTTAACAAAGTATTGACGTTTTGATGCAATTCTAAAGTGAGGATTAGTATCACTCCAATAACGAACATGTTGTGACGAAACGGTACCATTGCTAGAAAAAGTTGCTTCGTCGGAAAATACAATGCTTTTGTGAAAATTTTGGTTCTCCATTATTTCATCTCCCATCCACATGCAAAAAAAAGACGCTTCTCATCATCTCCCGGTTCTAACGTATGATTAAAAATCGGTTTATAGGGGTATAATTTACGTTCCTTCAAAACTCTTTGAATATGGGATTTGCTCATATTCAGTTGAAGCGCCCGTCTCCGCAATGAAAGTTTACGATTATCTTGCACCGAATCCAAAATTAAAACTGTAGTAGCATCATCTTCATCACGTACTATTTTCTTTTTCTTTAAATTCAGAACAGAACCAGTTTCCAAAAATTTTTTCACCAACTTCCTTATACCCATACGGGAAACAGTTACTTCGGGAAATTTTGTATTAAATTCTTCAACAATACGACGATAGCTCTTTTCCCCAATACCGTCATTGTATTAAATATATTTTTTCTATTTTGCGTTCGAAATGAACTCATTATGAAACCCAAAACAGTATCGAAATGAGCTCCATTTCGATACGCTTTTTTTCATTTTTCAATGTTGGCGTTATTCGAATACATAAATAAATAGCATTGCTGTCATTTGATTTTAAGAATTTATGTACATTTGACATATATGATATATGTCCGTATTTTACACAAACAACGTATTTTGTATACAATTGACAACAACATATATATGTATATATGTATATAAGTATCAAGTAATGTTAACGAAAATTAGTAAATAATATGTAATATAATATACTTCGCGGATAGCAAGATTTAAATTTGAAAATGTCAAGTATCAATGTGACCAACTGCATGCTTTATATAAAAATTAAACTCTGAACTTTCAAATTAAATAATTCCAATTTAAGCAATTTATTAATGTAAAAAACGCAAAATAGAAAAAATAGTATAAAAAACTCGTTTCATAAGGCCTTTTGCCGCACTCCCTCTTTAGAAAACTCGCCGCAAGCGGCTCGTTTTCTAAACTGATCTCGTGCGGCAAAATGGTGCCTTATGAAACTCGTTTTTTAATATACTATTTTGTGATAACGTGAACATTTTCACCAAAACTTACAGAATTACAGTTTGAAGTTATTTTTGACAAATAAATTAGTGTATGACATTTTCAAGTCAAAGGCTTCTGCCATTAAAAAAAATAGATGTACTGCGATGAAAAAAATTTAAAAAAAATTTTTTTAGAACATAGATAAGTGGTACTGAAATTCTAATTACAGATTTGGTCATTTGAAATTAAGCAAAAAATTTTATTCCTTTAGCAGTTTTTGGTAAAATCAAAAATAAAATTTTTTTTCCTCTTGTAAACTCAATCCGGGGACATGCGGTATATATATACTGGAAATTAGTATAAGTGTTTTACTTAAATCCCATTTACAAGGTCATTATTATTATTATTATTATTGAAAGAAAATTAATCGGAGTTGTTCACAATACTTCAAAAAAATAGCTATGAATCTTGTGTAACTGGTTAAAAGTATATTAAAAGTTAATGTATGACAAATAAGGTTAACTATACGTAATTTGTACTTTGTTTTCATTTTTGATGCAAATTCTCTTCAAATCTATTAGTCACCAGCATATGCTAAATACATACACAAAAACATTATAACATTACAAGAATACATAGATAAATCTTATCAACTTTTAAGAATACAGTAAATACATGATTAATAACCAGTAGGCTTAAGTAAACGATAAAGGTTTTTAAAAACTGAAAGTTAGATAGATAAGTGTTCTGTTAAGATGTTTATCGAAAGAAAGGCATGTTTAAATCTCGCATTAAGATTTGAAAAGCAAACAATTTGTTGAATGAAACCAAATTAATGCCGTAAGAGTAGGTCACTTCTATCTTTATATACCGGATGTATTATGGTGCGGTAAATGTGAACGTCTTCTATAGCGCATTCACACTTTTGTTGAGGATCAATCTCATAGAATGTCTGTAATTGACGGCCAAGAAGTGGCACAAAGGTGTTCACATGATTGATATCTACATACTTTCAAATGAGTTATACAGTGAAATCTCCCTTGACCGGACACCTACCGGACTATTCCAATCTGTCCGCTCAAGAGAGGTGTCCTGTTAAGGGAATAGTTGGTGAATTTTTTGGGAATATTAAAATAAGTAAGCTCATAATGAACCAATGATTTTATTAAATATATAAAACATAAATGTAACCTCTGTAAACCAGCACAAAATTTAAAGTAATTGAATTGTACATATGTACATAATTCCTTGTTACTTATATCTAATGCAACATTGTAAAATAATTGAACAGGGTTGCCTGGCGAGTAGTTTTTTATGTTTTGGTCGTGATAGTGTAATCCTAGTGTGGTGAGTAACTCTAGTACTGCTGCATCTCCTCGATCTTGACTAAATTTTTTTAATTGTTTTACCATATCTATGGCTTGTTGATAAGTCGTTAGTTTCATGTTGCTCACTTCTTCCACATCTTCATCCGATCCACCCAGTTCCACAATATCCGACGACTGATTTGTGACAGAGGGCATGTCATTCGTATCTTCTGTTACTAGATTTTCGTCGTAGCTCAAAAAGGCCTCTACGTTGCATTCTTCAATCCCTAATACTGGTGGTACTTTCCACAATTCAGCTAATAGTGATAGAGGAACATTATCATCTGCCGTAAATTCATCTTCTGTGGATATGGTTTTTTGATTTCCAACAATAAGCCCAGCCTTTTGAAAACAGTTTTGAATCGTTTGTTTTGATACTTTGTCCAAGCGTTCTTTATAAAGTAAATAGCATCTAAAATGTTAATTGATTTGCAAAGTTCATGAGCTGAATTTGAACACTCAATTTTTGCTAAAATAGTCTTAACTACAATGGTCCTATAGTGCATTTTAAAATTTTTTATTATACCCTGGTCAAGGGGTTGACATACAGATGTGCAATTAGGTGAAAAAAACACCAATTTAATGTTATGCAGTTCTATGTCCCTTGGATGCGAACAGGCATTATCAACAAATAGCAAAATGTGTCTCTTTTGTCTTTGCATTTTGCTGTCTAGTTCCTTCAACCATTCCGTCATTATAGTACCAGTCATCCATGCCTTGCTGTTGGCCTTCCAAGTAACAGGCAATTCGGTTACTTTTATATTTTTGAAAGCTCTAGGTTTAGCCGCAAGACCTATAACCAACAACTTTTCTTTGTCACCAAGTATGTTGACACAGTGCATGATGGTGACTCTTTCTTTTGAACATTTACCGCCAACGCATTTTTCCTGTTTTAAATGTAAAGTCTTGTCAGGAAGAGCACGAAAAAACAGCCCGGTTTCGTCGGCATTGAATACATCCCTCGGTGAATAATTTTTCAAAATTGACGGTAATTTATTTAAAAATGTTGCTACATCTTCCACCTTAACACTAGCTGCCTCACCAGAAACAGCTTTGAAGCTTATATTATGGCGCTTTCGAAACTTATCTAACCATCCATAAGATGCATTAAATCCAGTATAGTCTATACTCTCAGCAATTTCTTTCGCTTTACTCTGCACTATGGGCCCTTTAAATTTGAGAACATTAAAATAAAACTTACCTTAGTATCCCAAATTTTTACCTGACAGAGGAATTCTTTTACTTCTTGCTTTGATAAACCACTCGTAGCACATTCTGTCTACATCTGCACCTCCTTTGTTAATAAAGCATCGTTTCTTATTAACATTAACATTGGAGTGCCACACTTTCAATAGATCGTCTCTATTTTTTATGATATTAGCCGTCTGTGTTTTACCAATACCAAAACGTTTAGCTAACTCACGAACACTAAGTTTCTCACTTTTGTATACTTCCACTATTTCAATCTTTTCCTTGAGTGTTAAATAATTTCGTTTAGATGCCATTTTTTATTGCTACGTATATGCAGAAACACACGACTGTATGAATTCGGAGTCTCGGGGAAATTCCTATCTACTAACTAGCGTGCGTGCGAATGCCGTTGCGCATACCGATTTAACAGCCCGTTTCATATATGTACTTTGATGTGCGCTGTCCGCACAAGAGAGATTTTTTAAAGGAAACGGACTGAATTCTTCTGTCCGTGTCCGTCCAAGAGAGTGTCCGTTCAAAAGAATGTGATTTACTTGTAAATTCCATAAGACAAATTCGGGGCTATCACAATGTGTCCGTATAAAGGAGATATCCGCTTAAGGGAGGTGTCCGTTAGGGGAGATTTCACTGTATATATTTTTTAATTTTTCCTATTTTCATTAACGAGAAGTACAATATGCAAGAGGAAAAACATAATTAAATCAAATACTTTCTTAACTTTTCCAGCCGTGAAGTTTGCATGTTTAAAAAGAGAATTTAATCGATTTTTATTTTATTTATTCGCCCAACAGAATATAACAATTTCATTTAGAGAATATTAACAAACAAGAACAATACAGATCAAATCGCAAATTATACATATAACTAGATAAATAGTTTATAACACCGCTAATTACAACACGCAGTTATTTAATAGTACTATTCATTCGGTTAACAGCACATCTGTTTTTTGTCGTTGAATTGTGAATTATTTCAATATTAGAGTTAAATTCCTTTCTTCAAGAGCGTAGTAGAAGCGTGAGTTTTATTTTATATATTTCGTACGATAAATAAAGTACGGTGAGTTAATTTCTTTTTTCCATTGTTTTAACTGTTAGACCCAATGGAATCTGAAAATTTTAACGAAGAATTGTGAAACTTTAATGGTGGGCAATATTCCATTAAATAAACTTAACAATCCCACCTTCAAAACATTTCTCCAAAAATATACTGATCGAAATGTTCTTCATGAATCCACCTTACGCAAATATTATGCTCTAAGTGCTACACGAAAGCAGTAAAACGCATTAGAAGCCATCTTTCAAATCAGTACCTCTGGATAAGTGCCGACGAAACTGTCGATATATTAGGACGCTGTGTAAATGTTGTAGCTGGTGTACTACATTCATACTACATATAACGCATATGTAATAGCAACAAAAGTTACAATAACAGTTGATGCGGAAACAGTAGCTAAAACCATTTACGCAAATGCTTCATTCGCCTAATATGCTGCATATTACTTGTGTAGCACCATCCACAGAATCTGTGAATATATCAGAGACACCTTTCCGGAAATTGATAGACTTGAATCCGCTTCTAAAAGTTTTCAGAAAAGCACCATTGACAGTAGCTCTTTACAGGGAAAAACTTCATCTTTGTCACTGCCTCCCTCTCCAGTAATAACTAGATGGGGAACATGGTTGGCAGCTACTAGTTTTTATGCAGAGAATTTCGATAGTTTACAAAATTTCGTTACATGTTTAAATGACGATGCTCGAAGTATTTCTCAGTGCAAGGAACTAATACAAATTCCAAATTTTAAAAATCAGTTGTCCTTTTTTCGAGAACACTTTGGAAATTTGCCAAAACTAATCACTTATTTTGAAAATCAAAATCTCAAATTAAATGATGGATTAACCACATTAGATGTGGCTATTAATAATTTGAAAAATATTCCAAGTGACTTCGGATGTGGCCTTCGGCAAAAGTTAGACGCAGTTTTTAATAGAAATCCAGATTTAATAACATTGTGGCAATTGTGTATGGGGACGATGACTCAAAATCTAACTGCTAAATACGCTGAAATAAAAGAATATTTCTAGTATGCACCAATAACCAGTTACGATGTAGAAAGGACGTTTTCTATCTACAAGGATGTATTTGATTCAAAGAGAACAAATTTTACAGAAGAGAACTTCGACAAAGTATTGCTAAATAATATTTAATATTCCCTTACCTAACCCCTTACCGCATGATTTTTTGGTTGTTGATAACTTTTTTGTACATAGTAGTTTAAACAAATCTTAATGCAGGAAAATTAATCAAAAAAATCTATAGTAATTTTTTTTGTCAAAAACTGTCAAAATACTGACACGTGCCAAATTTGTCACAATTTGTAGTTAAAAAAAAACTAGATTTGATAGTTTTATATTCAAAATATATTTATAAGATTTGGAATGCTAAAGCTACTCTAAATGGAAACGTCGAAAACAGTTTCTGTCTTTGTTCAGGCATAATGTCACGTTACATTTATCACAAGACACTTGTGATTTTCCTTTACATTCGGGGTACTTGCATCGTTGGCGATCATTGTGCCAAAGTGGAAAATGACCCATGTTATCTGTACGGATCTCTTGAGCCGGTATCGGCGAAAATGGATATTTTTTCTTCTTTAGTTCCAACTGTGGCTGTAAAGAATGGCTTGGTCTCCCACGCTTCTTAGATGTGACACTAGATCTGGTGAGAATTTCTGCCAGTCCTAACTTGAATTCAGACAAAGGCAAGTACATATCACAAGTATCTCCAGGACTTTTGCAACCAATAATTCTTCTCCACAAAATCCAACTATTGCAACATAGCATGTCTATGAAATGAAAAAAAATCCGGAGATAAAATTTTTTCGATCTTATAAGGATCCTGTGGTACCCTAACATGGAATCCAAGAGATCAACACCACCCATATAGCTATTGTATATCTGTATACATTTGGGACGTGGAATTTCAATATACTTTTTTTCCTTTCGACAAAACCGCTGTACTTTTGAAACTGGTTGGCTACCGACATACGTTGAGACCGTGGTGACTATTTTATTGTCAAACCAAGAAACTACAGATATATCAACATCGTCAACTTTTGCGACTTTTTCTATAATTGTACCTCTACCCTTTTTTCTCATTTCAGCTTCTTTAGGAAACTCACAATCTGGTACACGGTTTTTCCGAACAGTACCAAGAGGCAAAATGCCTTCTTTTTTTAGATAGATCAATAATGGTATGCTGGTAAACCAATTATCAAAAAATACTTTATAATTTTGATGTCTTGGAAGTGAAGCAGTTAGTTTTACTACAACATTACTGCTTGCTCCTAAATCTGGTTGATGAGGTAGCAACTCGGTTGGCCCAGAAAAAAAATCAAAATCATAGCTGAAGCCGGATACGCCACTAAGTACGAAAACTTTATATCCCCATTTGTGAGGCTTTTTAGGATTGTATTGCTTCAAAGTAGATTTTGCTTTGGTGGGAATAATTTGTTCATCGATAGCAAGGTGTTCTTCTTTTGGAACAAGTAAATATTTTTCTCGGATTTTATCTAGAAAAGGGCGAATTTTGAATAGCTTGTCATAACCAGCCTCTCCGTGTTTCTTTTGATTTACATTGTCATTGAAATGAAGAAAGCGCTTTATTTCTTCAAACCTGTTACAAGTCATTGCTTGAGATATTGCTGGAATATTTAGCGAACTATTCCAGTAGCTTCTAGTTGAGGGTAAATGCACTACAGACATATATATACAAATACCAATAAACACATTTATCTCCTCTTTTGATATATTTGGTGGTTTGTCTGGTCTGCATTGAACACCAAATAAATTAGTTTGTTCAGTTATGTATGTAAGTATATCATCGGTAAAGAAGAATTTGAAAAAGTGATAAATAGTATCAAAATTCAAAATTTCCTCTGGTAAGGACTCAGATCCTTTGAACGTGCTGTCTTGTTCCACAATATTCAAATGTTTATCTTGCCAGTCTAAGTGATATTTGGTTTTTTTTGTTTTTCTACTTGCTACAACTAAGGTAGAAAGTGGAACGTCATCTTCACTATCGAAATGATCAGTTTCCTCAATAATGTCATCTACATTTTCATAGGAACACCCATTGCTAAATTCGTCGACTAAAACTTTGGAAAACTTTGCCATATTTCGATAATCATCGTCATCCGATAAACTTTCGTCTTCGCTGTCAACTAAATCTGGAATTTGATTGGATTGTCGACCATAAAACCGTTTTGTATCCATCTACAAAAAAATCATCCTTAGCAACTCTTTACTGCAAACTGTGCCAAATATAGCACAAGTAAACAACGCACACGTGACTTCTACCTGTGATTACTAAGCTTATTTCTTTTATGTAAAAAGTAAATATAGGCACTTACCAGTAGCCAGATATTTTTATCTTCACTATATCTTGCTATTTCAAATTATTATGAACTTGCAAAATTTGTAAATAATAGAAACGAATAGCAAGCTGTAGTGGTCAAACGTCAACTAACGCAACTTTCAAAACATGCGCCAGATAGCGCTCTTTATTGGTGAACATAAAGAAGCGAGCGTGCCGAATTTGGAACAGATTGCATTAGCAGCTTAAAATATGTGTAGACTTAGAAAAAACAATTATTTTAACGTGTGCCATATTTGGCACAGTATGCGGTAAGGGGTTAACTTGGAACAACAAAATGAACAAATAAAAATGTATTTCGTATTTTATAGATCACCACATGTTTGTTTTCCAATTATATAAATAAAATTAAACTCTTTAAAAATAAAAATTTTCAACAGTACGCCCGTGGGCGATGAGTCATCGGCCTCTCGTGTCCGGTCCCTACTGATAATAAATAAAGAAGTTACAGAATTAGACGTTTTTTATCAAACATACTGTATACTATCTCATTCAATAAATCACTGACTCTAAATTTCCTTAAATTTATTAAAGCTAAATTCATTTGAAAATACTGGCTATCACAAAACGTTGCTAATGTCTTGTACGTCATTAATTAATGTACAATTCTTCCAATAAATTATTGTTTATTTCATCAATTTATGAGAACAGAAGAAAAAATAATGAGTTTGCAGGAGAAAAAATACTTTTAATTATACATAAACGTTTGTGTAACAATTCTCGGCACAAATATATAGATAATTATTTGACCAAGAATCCGCTTTTGCCGGCGTTATATTTAGAAAATTTTTAGATAAGGGGTCGAGGTTATCTCTATTTATTTTAAAAGATTGTGGGCTCTCAAACGACACAATAATTATTATAATATATGTTTGTACACGCACTTTACAAATATTTGTCGATGAAATGTGATTTGTGGAATTCCTTGTGTATTCGTGTGTTGGAAAGAGAATTCCGTTGTCGCATCCGTAACGCAAACAGTTCATAGTTTATTTACATGGAAAACAGATTGAAAATTTAACTATTCACATTAACTATGTAAGATAAATAAACATACTAGGAAGCAATGTACAATACAACTCTTATGTAACTGATTTGATGAGATGATAATGAAGTTATTGTACGCCCAGTTCTCGAAAAAGAAACGAAAACAAGTAAACATAATTGAAACAATACCTTTAAATTGACAATTGTGAATTACAGTTAATTAATGGAATATGTAATCCCTAATTTTATATTCAAGTTATTATTTTTTGTACTTTATTCTTATTACAGTAAAATTATGCATTAATACGCGCGCCGCGTATCAGTAATTATAAAATGAATTATGTAATCGATTTGAGAATTATCCCAATTAGTCAGAGCTTGCATATTTCTCGATTATAGGAACAAACTTTATACATTCCAAATTGATAATTCATTATATTTACGATAATATAATTCTACGAATGACCGGGCGATTTGTGACGAAATTGAATCGAAATCGTAGGAGTATTCATTTTCAACATGTTTTGGATATTTTAGTATTGTGAAGATGGTGGATACCCGGGTGTGTATTCTGGCGAAAAAATGGGTGATTCAAATTGAAAATAGTGTATCAACGTTGAATCTAGTTTGAAAATCGGGAAAAATTCTACTCATATGTTACAACTTTCACAAATTGTATACAGTAGTACCCCGTTATCCGCGGTTTCAGTCACCCGCGATTTACCTATGATGAGCAGAAAACGCGTTATATCAATAAATATAAAAGTTATAGGAGCATTCGTCGATATATCGTCGTATATATTATGAGTCGTCCCCTGAATTCGGCGCTGTCTTATGATAAGTTAAACAAGTTGGAACGTGCTTAAGGTGCCACTCGCTTTTACTTGTACATATAAACGCTCCTGTCAGTGTTGGGAGTTCAGTGATTTTATCGCTAAATTTAGTGATTTTTTAAGCCATCAACGACAAATTTAGTGATAATTTTTTGTCAGTGATTTTGTTGGAGACTTGTTTGTTGACTCTGTGGTGGTGTCATCTACACCTATAATATCATAACTTATCTTGAGTAGGGCGATAATTGCATGACTTTGTCAGGTTGCTATTAAGATAGCGTCATATATATCGCATATATCATATTTTGTATTAGCAATGCTAAGCCTGCCTTTTTCAAATGCAGAAGTAGAAAGAGCGTTTTCTGTAGTAAATATTGTCAAAGACAAATTAAGAAATAAGTTAGCAATAAAGATGGCTGATTCGATTTTAAGATTAAGATACCATATGAATAACGGTTGTCAAAATTTTAATCCTACACCAAGCATGTATGATTTAATTGATATGAAAGAAATATGAAAGATTTAATTCTGAAAACATGTACGGTGGTGAAGCAGTAGATTGTGAGAATTCTGTATTAGAAACATTTGCAAATTTACCTATATAACTCCTCTGAAATCCATTTTCCACGATTTAATGCGATCGTCGAATACCTATATGTTTAAATTGTTTATAGATTATATATGTTTCTTAATTATGTGTAATATTTATTTATAATTATGAATAAAGTATCTTATTTTAGTAAAATAAAATATTTGGTGATTTTTTTTTTAAATGTTGCCATTTTAGTGATTTTTCCGTGCCTTGTCAGTGACATTTAACTAGTATCATCTCCCAACGCTGGCTCCTGCTAACCATGAGTTTAGTACTATTCGAATTGTCGGACAGTGCTTGCAATAGTTTTTAAATAAAGCAAGTAAATTTGAAAATCATTTTAAAATGGCTTCTAAACCAAAAAAGAAAACGTGAAATGCTCACTATTAGTGAAGAAATAAAAATCATTAATATGATTGAAATAGAAAAAAAATCTATTGCAACTGTTGCTAAAATATACAATAAAAACGAATCTTCGATACGAGAAGTGTTAAAAAACACAGATAAGATTCAAGCTAGTTTTTCTAGTGCACCCCAAACTGCAAAAGTTGCAACCACAATACGTAATAAATTGTTACTTAAGGTAGAAAATGCCTTAAATTTATGGGTGGAAGATATGACAAGAAAACATATTCCTATCGATGGCAAAGTGCTACAACAAAAGGCTTTATATGGTTTTATATGAAGATATGCAGACCCAAGATTATACTGAAGAGGAAGGAAAATCATTCACAGTAAGTAGGGGGTGGCTGCATAGATTTAAAACTCGGTTTAATCTAAAAAATATACAAATGACAGGGGAATCTGCGTCGGCTGATCATGTAGCTGCTGCCCTGTTTCCAGAAAAATTTAAACAAATTATTGCAGAAAAATCATCCTAAGCAAGTTTTTAACTGCGATGAGACTGGTCTTATGTGGAAAAAAATGCCTCAGCGGACTTATATTCATAAGACTGCAAAGAGTGCACCAGGCTTTAAAGCAATTAAGGATAGACTTACCTTGATATTTTGTACAAATGCAGCTGGTCATATGATTAAACCCGGACTTGTTTACCGATCACAGAATCCACGTGCTCTTAAATACAAAGATAAAGCTTGCCTGCCTGTGTTTTGGCAATCAAATCGAAAGGCGTGGGTTACGGCTGTTCTATTTACACAATGGTTTCATCAATGCTTTATTGCGGAAGTGAAAAGATATTTGGAAAAGGAAGAATTACCATTTAAAGTGCTGCTGGTACTAGACAATGCTCCTGGGCATCCTGTGTCACTAGGCACAGAAGATAAAAATGTTGAAGTGCTTTTTTTACCACCTAACACGACCTCATTGCTTCAGCCCCTTGATCAAGGTGTCATTAGATGCTTTAAAGCCATATATATTCGACAGGTTTTCGAAATGCTGTATACAATAGCTAACGAATGCTCTGATATAGGGCTCATGGAATGCTGGAAGTCATTTACAATTACTGGCGCAATTCTATTTATCAAAGGAGCGATGGAGGAATTAAAGTCAGAAACGATAATAGCATGTTGGAAAAATCTGTGGAATGACATCGTTCTTAGTTCTGAAGACACACATGATATTAATTCACATCTAAGAACGATATTTAACATAGCGCAGGAAATAGATGGAGAAGGATTTAACGATATAACCCAAGATGAACTCAGTGATTACATAAACGAAGAGGATCAAGTATTCACCAACGAGGAATTGGAAGACCTTGTGAAATGTTCTCCAGAAGCGAGTGACGATGAGGATGAGGGTCAACAAGAACCGCCAGCATGGACGCTTGAAAAATTTTCAGCGATATTTCGAACTGCTCAAACATTAAAAGAACAGATAGTAGAATATGATCCAATAATGGAACGCAGTATTAAAATTACTCGCACTATAACAGAAGCCTTGAAACCTTTGGAGGATTTGTTTTTTGAAATGAAAAGACAAAAACGACAACTATCAATAACAATGTTCTTTGAAAAAGTCGACAAAACTATCGATAATGCACAGCCATCAACATCGTTTGCTTCGGATCTAAGTAAACAATCGACTGCTAACTTGGACTTGGAGGAAGATGAATGAATATGTAGCTCACGATGATAAAGTTTTTCTTGTTGTGTATGTAAATATGTACTATATGTACATATGTATGAACTTATATATTTATTAAACTTAAATTCTATTTGTGCCACAGCACAAGAATATTTATTTATTTATTGTTTATTTATTTTAAATAAATATTATATAACTTATTTTTTCTTGTTTCATTGTTTTAACTTTGCTTCATATTTCATATTGTACTCGAAAATAAAGCGTTCGCTACTATCCGCGGTTTTCAGTATCCGCGGAAGACCACAAAACCAAACCCCCGCGGATATGGGGGTACTACTGTACTGTATGAGCGAGGGGCCTATAGGCAGCCGATGTTACACGAAATCAACGCTTCCAGGCGTGGTCCAATAAATAGGACGCCACGCATTAAATATGAAATTTCGAACAAGATATGCACGCTCGATTTTATATGGCGTACTAAATACAGTCGACACTCTATACATATAGTGAAAGACCGAAATTTCACTATAAACAGTTTTTCACTAAATAAAGAGAAAAAAATCACAAAATTGAATTATTAGAAAAGATTTTATTAAACATTTGAAAGTTTAAATACATAGCATGTACATAATGTACTTACTGTACACATTACATTGTGCTATGGATTTTTAATTAAAAATAATTTATTTAAAAATGTAAATATTTTGTTAAAACCAGACTGTATGTATATTGAAAATATAATTTAAATGTGCGAAGATAAAAACTGGTTTTATCCGAGGTCGATTTGATGTGAAAGTTGAGGTAATTCTGGGAGACCAATTTTATAGTTTGAACTAGAAGGTAGCTTGGTGCGATATAATTAATTATATAATTAATTCGGTTATTTGTTTGAAAAGTGTTTAATTGATGTATTAGAGTGTTGTAGAGTTAAATTCTCGTATGCTATTTGACGATTAATATAAAAAGCACCTTCTTGTCAGTGTCCAGTAATTTTTGTAAGTAGATTTTTTATGATATCATAAAACATAAATTAAAATTATAAGAATATTTCTATTGTATCCAAGCTTGTTAATTAAGAGATTTATTATTAGAAATATAAATAATAAAGCTTACTATTAAAATTTCTATGTTAAAATTATAGTTGTAATTATAATTTGTTCGAGAGGACCTGCTTTAGAAAAGCAGTTTTTGATTGTTTTCTGAGAAACATTTTCACTCCATACTTTAGCGACTTCGGTTATATACTCTTTAAGGGTAATAAATTTTTGGACTGGAAGGTTGTTATCAATTGCGTTAACAATTTTGTGGACAATTCTGTTTCGGTAATGATTTTTATTTCTTTTAAAATACCCTGGTCCATAGGTTGCAATTTGGAGGTTGTGTTTGGTAGAAAAAAGATCAGTTCAATATTCGTTAATTTTTTATTTACAATAACTGGATGTGCAGGACAATTGTCTATAAAGATCGCAATCTTTCGCTTTTGGCTTTTCATTTTCGTGTCCAGTTCTTTGATCCATCTTTCGAAAATCTCAGAAGTCACCCATGCCTTGTTATTACTGGCGTAATCTAACTCCAGAGATTTAACTTCTTTTAAACAACGGGGATTTTTGCTTTTAACTATCAGCAGTAATTTCAGTTTTTCTGAACCATTGATGTTTGCTCCAACCATCAGTATCACCCTTTCTTTACTAGTTTTAACACCAAAACATTTATCACTTTTAAAAGCAAAAGTTTTGTTTGGCAAACATTTAAAAAACAAACCGGTTTCATCACAATTGAAAAATCTCAATAAATGCACATGAAATTCCGGTAAATATTTTATTATATAGTGTTACTATTTTACAGATTCACTATATGCAGGGCTTTTTACATGAAATTTCATTAAAATATTCTAGGGCTTGAAAAAATTTCACTATAAAGAGTTTTTCACTATAAACAGTCTCGACTGTATTTATTTTTCGTATACAGTTTTAATTTATTTTTTAACAGGATTTATTGTTATATGCACATAAATACGTGTCTGTGATTTCTATATTTAGAGATATATCGCACTGATGAGATCAAAAAAGATCGAAACATGTATTTAAAGCATATTTAGAACAAAAAAAATAGTAATTTAAAAATGCCGCTATCGCTGGTGTTTACGAATTTAGTACTACCATATGAACATCAGAGGCGCTAGCGTAAGGGTCTAATTTTTAACATGGGATGTGGCACTCTTATATAACATGCTCTTTGCACAGAACACACAAGCAAGTGTTAGATGCACTTGCAATGCACAAACGTCTACGGTCCAATAAGTAATAAGAAAGTTGATAATGTTCAGATAGAACCGAAACGTCATATGGAAGTTTCGAGTTTACCATTAAAGAGTAGATCAAAACTGGCCTCGAGACTGTGTTTTTAATTTTCCTCTGCAACCCCAAATAAACGTGCTAGAGGTGGAAGAAGAAAATTTTCTCTTCGGTTTCATAACAAACACAAAATTTGGAAACTTTGCCAAATTTAAATCTACCCTCTATCTTCAATAATAAGCGAGATCCCCTTGGTGAGGGTCGAAAATGAATCAGGCTGTATAGTTTATACATTCATTACACGTGGATTATTGGAAAAAATTTTGAAATAAACATTACTAATTTATGCTAAATTCTTATGTAACATGAAAATATCTTTCTCTTTGCTTCAATTTTGATAAACAACTATAAAAAGAAACGAATTGGCTTGCAGCGTTTATTAGAATAATTTATTCAAATTAGCAAAATAATAGTTTTCGCGTCTGAGTGACGCCCGTAATTTGAAACATTTCTAAAGCTTATATTTGACATAAATAGCTGTAACAATATCGTTTTAAATCTATTTACATTTAATTGTATGTACGTAATGTTAACCTTTTTTCTTATATTAATTATTATAAATATAAAGGATAGTATATTTGGGAGTAGATCATATTGATTTAGATTAATATGTTCAGAGTTCAAGGCTAATAACCCGCGTAAAATATGCTTAATATCTTAATAAAGCAGGTTGACGATTATGTCAATAATAAATAATACTTGAAGAATGTTCATTTTGGTTTCATTCCATAAGATTCGATTGTTACATTATAATAAAATTATACAGGGCTATTCAAAAAGGGGTTGCAGATTTTTATATTGTATTTGAAGCAAATAGTAAAATATAATTAAAGATAATAAAGACATTCAACATATCATTGGATAGTGGCATGTTCAAGGTTTTATGCATTTAATATGTGCAGCATGTGATGCTCGACAAACTTTTTAAAACAGCAGTCCATATTTTACTATACACGATTCGCCAGTTATTGAATTCACAGCGTCAATGTTTCAGTATTGAAGAGTAGCAGAAATAATTCGGACGCAAAGTGTAAAGTCTGTTCCAGATCACATATAATGACATACGAGGATAAGCTGAGAATAAGAAAATCTAGTATGTATACTGAAAATCAATCATAGGGTGTTTATTTAGAGCAACTTTTAATCTGCCATTTGACGTTTTGTTTTTGAAGTTACATACGTTCGTTATAACTAGACTGCGTAATAGAAGCTATCCTCTAATGAGTCATGCAGGCGCAGAGACAGAGTCGGTTTCGCTTAAATAATAAGATTGATGCAATATTCGCTCGTAGCCCTGATTTTAATGTCCTGAAAGGTTTTGTAGTAATGTTCAAAATACGGAAATCGGTAGATATATTAAATTTAAAGATTATTATTTCTATGCGCCACCTCACTAGCTCTGATGTTGAGCGAAGTTTTTCTATATTTAAAGACATACTGTCTAACCAAAGAACGAACTTTACAGAACAAAGTTTAGAATATATTGCAATAATTAATGTGAATAAAAAATGTTTACTGAGGTGTGATTAAGCATTCACTTTAATTATAGGCGATATAATGAATTTCAAATTTATATTTTTTCAATATTTTGAATTTTTTCACTGTATATGTATCTGGAATTAATTTCAATTCAAGTTAAATTCATTTAACTTCAGTATTTTATTAATTTTTTTTAAAATAAATTTCCGCTTATACATTTCATTGCCTTTATAACGACTCTGGCGAAATATATTTCACAACTCCGTCTGTTTGCATTAAAAGACGTACAAACACACAACTTTTGTCAATACCATCGCGCTATAACATTCATATATACATGTTAAGTTGATCGATTGTACATTGTCGGCACCGATGAATCACACCCGATACGGGATAGCGCCGTTTCCGCAGTCTATTTATAACCCAGCTATTTATTTTTTAAAAGTAGAAGAAAATGGAATTAACCAGAGAGCACCTTCGAATCATAATTTGTTATGATTTTAAAAGGGGTTTAAGCGTTTATGAGTGCAAAGAGAGTTTAGATTCAGTTTTTAGTGAACAGGCATCTTCCTTGGCTACAATTTATCGATGGTATAAGGAATTCTGTTCAGCTTCAAAAAGCAGTCCTCCTACGGCTGTTACCATTGCTGCTGTGAAAAAAATAATTGAAGAGAACGATAAAGTTCACTTATGCGGTAATGGAGCATCAGCTCAAGATTGGATCTGGTGGGTGAATTTGATATGCTATGTAAGAAGGTTAATGGTAACGAGCGATCATTAAAATTTTCACTCGTAGCTGGCCGTGTATATAAAAATTATGTCGTAGCTTTAGTCATTAAGATGTTATTTCAAACATCTGTCAGTGTCAAATATATATTTTAAAGTTTCATCAAAAGAAAAAGTAATGGCCTTTAATGATATGCATAAAGCGTTTATGGTAGAATGTTACTTCCTGACATCTCAAAAAATTGATGGTATTTGGCAGCATTCAATAGAAAATTGCCTTGCGGAGTTTGAAGAGAGATATCCAAATACTGTTCCTAGCTATAAAACTTTCCGTGATACGCTAATGCATTGTGTAAATCTCTTTCGTCAAACAGGCAGTATTTTAAGGAAAAAAGGAAGCGGTCCTCCTCTCAAGAGAAGTCGCGGCGTAATTGAAAATGTCAGACAAATTATTAACGAATCTCCTCAAACATCTATTCGCAGAGTTTCGCAACAAGTTGGGCTTTCGTATGGAACATGTCAAAAAATTTTAAAAAAAGGACTTGCACATGTATCCATATAAATTAACTTCTGTACAAAATCTATTACCTACGGATTATGAAAAAAGAACACAATTTTGCCAATGGTTTATTCAAACAATGACAGACAATATTTTAAATAATACTTTTTTCACCGATGAAGCATGGTTTTATTTGAAAGGTTATGTTAATTCGCAAAATATGTGTATGTGGTCCAGTGAAAATCCTCATTTCTACAGAGAAGTTCCTCTACATTCAGAAAAAATAGGCGTATGTGTAGGTATGAGTCGTCACCGATTAATAGGACCAATATTCTTTGAGGGCACGATAACATCGGAGGAGAAATATCGTAACGAAATTCTCAGTGTTTTTACTAATCAATTGACTAATGATGAACTCCAGGTCGGATATTTTCAACAGGATGGGGCTACATCTCACGTTACACTTGAAAATATTCAGTTTTTGCAACAATTTTATGGCGATAGGATAATAAGTAGAAATACAGCGATTCCATATCCACCACGATCGTGTGATTTAACAGTCATGGATTTTTTTGTGTGGCCATATATAAAGAATATTATTTATGAAACACCAATTAATAATCTACAAGAGTTAAGACATAAAATCATAGAAAAATGTGAACACATCAATAACTCACCGCAAATACTGATCAATGTTTTCAATGCTCTACGAAAGAGAGTGCGATTATGCTTGGTGGAGAATGGTCAACATTTTACACATTTTTTATAATATTCTATTACTTTGTATAAAAATTATAAATATATTTAATATAAAAGTCAGCATTTCAAATTATTTTTTAACAATCATGACGTTTGAAATTATAATGACAGATCTCCTCTAATAACTTAAGTTAGGACATACTTTTTGTGTACATGGCTTACTTGAGCGAAAATGTTAATGATCACTCGTTACAATAGGTAATTCTATATGCGAAAAACTAAAAAAAAAAATAAACAAAAATGTGGGGTATTTAAAATTGAACAAAATGAACAAAATTTTTAAAGATGACACTGTAAATGATTTCGACTTCAATTTTAGTTTAGAATGTATTGCAAAGTTCAAAAATGCACCAATTACGTCTGTGGATGTTGAAAGAAGCTTTTCAATTTCTAAACATATTGCTGTTTTCTTCTAACCGATATAAATTGGATAATTAAATAAAGATGAAAACAATAATTAAAAATTTAAAACAAGTAAATTTTGAAATACACCCTGTATGAACATTGTCATAAAACAAATTTCATAGTCATTTCATGTAGAGTTTCCCGTTATTTTCTGTAAAAAGGTTTTAATATACAACAATACAGATCGTGTTAAGAAAAAACAAATCTGTGTATATTTAGTAAAGTTAGATTGTATGTAAAATGTCATGTAACTTTACGTTCGGGTTTATAATCGTTAATAACTTAGAATTTAAATCATACTATATACCAATTTATAAAATATGTAGTAAGCTTCATAATCAATACTTGAATTTTGTAAATTTCTTTAGGTACATAAACGTTGTCTATTGTAACTGCAAAGATGCATGGGAAATTTCAAGTAATCTCTTAAGGTTTTTTAAAGTATCAAATATATATTATTATTTGATATCCATCACCAATTAGAATTAATATTTTATGATATTTATTTATAAAGATAAGCATTCCATTCGTTTAAAAAAATGTGTATTATTAAAACAATTCAGAGGGTTTCGAATATACCAGATGAGTGCAATATAATATTTGTTTATACATTTGAAATTAATATGTTTGTATACGTATTGTGAACAATGCAGCTTTCAAATTTGGTCCAGTTCTGCAGATTAGATATGTATCAAATATAACGTCGGACGGTAGAGAATGACAGAAGGACAGAGCAGGACGGATGAGAGGAAAACAGATTACATGCGGTTGGAAGAGAACCAAGGACACATTTAAAATATAAAACACTATTAGAAAAAAAATTATTAAGAAAATGTAAATTAATATAAGAACGTACGTTTTAAATATGAAAAAGAATTGACGTCACAGGGGATATATATAGAAGAGTTTCAGAAAAAGAGGGGACACTTATCGAAATATCGTTTGAAAGCGGTGGTGAGTAAAGGTCTGGTTTTACTCAAAAATGCATATATTTAAAACAATCTTACATGTTTCGGCAAGTGATGCCTTTCTCAAAGAATATAAAATATAGAATATAAGAATATTTTATATTCTTTGAGAAAGGCATCACTTGCCGAAACATGTAAGATTGTTTTAAATATATGCATTTTTGAGTAAAACCAGACCTTAAATCGCCAACTAATTAAATCTACAAAAAATAACATACTAAGGTCACGAAATAATTATCTATATATACAGGCTGATTCATTTTCGGCCCTCACCATGGGGATCTCTCTTATTATTGGAGATAAGAGTATAGGTTTAAATTTGGCAAAGTTGTTAAATTTTGTGTTTGTTATAAATCCGTAAAGAAAATAGACCTGTGACAAATGACCTTCGTTATTTAAAAAAAAAACGCTAAAACCCCATTTTCTTCTTTTACCTGTAGCACCGACATTTGGCCTTGTAGAGGAAAAATAAAAACACATCCTTGCGGCCATTTCTAAACCTCTATCCAGTGGTGTACTCTAAATTTTTATACGACGTTTCGTTTCTTTCTGGCCATCATCAATTATCTAATTTCTTATAGGCGCCATATTGGATTTAGACATCTTCAGAAAGAGTATTTTTTCTGATTTCAACCATGTACCACATGCTGACTATAGTTTTTGACATTAGGTTTTATTTGAAAGAATAAATTATAAGATTAAATAAGGTAGCCTTTGGAATTTCAATCTGTCAAACATTTCATTTATTGTTCTTTAATAATACAAAAATGTCATACACTAACGAAGAGAACAAAAACATTAATAAAAATACATAGAAAAGTAAACAATAAACAATTACAGTAGATGTTCAATTATCTGGCCATCTTCGGTAATGCACAATTGGGCATGCCTTCTGGCATTTTGTACTGCCTTTTGTATAGTTCTTCTAGGAACTGCATCGAAGGCATTCGGAAGTCTGTCTCGTAATTCTTCAATGTTTTATGGCGCATCTACTTTATAATTATTTTTAACATATCCCCATAAAAAAAAATCTAGCGGACTTAAATCAGTTGATCTCGCAGGCCATTCAACAACTCCCCTATTTCCAATCCAACGGTTTGCAAACTCTTGATATAAGAAATTTCTAACAGCTGCATTGTGTACTGGTGCGCCATCTTGTTGCCACCATAAATATTGTAATTGATTTAATGGGATATTGTCGTCAAGATAGTCAGATACGTATGTACGTAAAATGTTTAAATATCTTTCTCCATTTAAATGTTCTTCATACATAACTGGTCCTAAGAGACGATTTGCCAAAATACCCATTCCAATACCCATTTATTCCAAAACGATGTTGTGGTCTTCTAGCCCTGTTTTGTCGGGGATTTTGTACTGCCCAATAGTGCTCCGTATTTTTGTTGAACATTCCAAAATTTGTAAATTTTGTTTCATCTGACCAGATTATTTTGCTAAAAAAATTTTCGTCATTTTCTATCCTTCCCATTAACCAATTACAATATTCTAGCCTTCTCAAATTATCTCCAGGCAGTAAAGAGTGACTAACATGGATCCTGTATGGTTTAAACCTACTTTTATGTAAAGTTCTCCAAACTCTGGACTGGCACAAATTTAATTCTGACGCTACTTCGCGTGTAGAAATTGATGGGATTATTATTTATCTATAAAAATACAAGATTAACATGAAATTTGAAAACACGCTTTTAATTTACCATTTGCAAAATATCTTAAATTCCTGTTGTCTTGACCATTACGCGGCTTAGTAAACGATCCATTCTCGACCAAATTTCTGTCGAGATCTCGAAAAATGGTATCCAGGTTCTGGATATAATTGAAGATATCTTGTACTCGCTACTGTTGAATTTCGGTTCGAAGAATAAAAAATACTAATCATTTCTCGTTTCTCTTCGTTAGTGTATGACATTTTTGTATTATTAATGAACAATAAATGAAATGTTTGACAGATTGAAAGTCTATGGCTACCTTATTTAATCTTATAATTTATTCTTTCAAATAAAACCTAATGTCAAAAATTTTAGTCAGCATGTGGTACATGGTTGAAATCAGAAAAAAAGTCTTTCTGAAGATGTCTAAATCCAATATGGCGCCTATAAGAAATTAGATAGTTGATGATGGCTAGAAAGAAACGAAACGTCGTATAAAAATTTACAGTACACCACTGGATAGAGGTTTAGAAATGGCCACAAGAATGTTTTTATTTTTTCTCTACAAGGCCAAATGTCGGTGCTACAGGTAAAAGAAGAAAATGGGGTTTTCGCGTTTTTTTTAAATAACGAAGGTCATTTGTCACAGGTCTATTTTCTTTACGGATTTATAACAAACACAAAATTTAACAACTTCGCCAAATTTAAACCTATACTCTATCTCCAATAATAAGAGAGATCCCCATGGTGAGGGCCGAAAATGAATCAGTCTGTATATAAATGTGAATATTCCCTAATTAAAAGATTTGTATACTATATTTTATTAAAATTTGATGACATTTTAAACAAGTTCATGTTTAAATTTCTGCTTTTATTTATTTTAGGTAAAATTTTTTTTTTTTTTTTTTGCATAAATGGCCGAAGTTTATGCATATTTCCTTAAAAATCTATGAATCTATATGCGCCTATATTTCAATTTTTCTTTGCATATAATCCGTTTTTTACTGATCACCTATTAAGCTACACATCTATGTATATGTGATTTGTCGAATAGATATTAGGAACCGTATTACTAACTTGGAAAGACTGGGCCTAAGTATGTTAAATAACGGTGTGAAAAAATCACGCACGTGTTTTTAACTGACCGGCACAATTCTCTGACCTAAACCATTTCAAAAATATTTTGAATTATAAAGGATTAATTTCATGACAAGAGACTTAAAATCAAAATCAAATTATGGAATGCTATCAAAGAAGGTTGGTACAATTTACCAGCAGGAAGATGGAAGAATTTAATAAATTCAATGTCTAGACGCCATAAAACAGTAATTCTAAGCAAAGGTCAAACTACTAAATATTGAAATAGGCGAACATTTGTATGCGATATTAATATTTAATAAAAACAAAATCATTTTTGACATATTGTAGGATAAAAAATGTAAAGATTTTAATTGTACCAAAGCAATAAACTACAAACTTATCTAGTTACTTCAGAAAATCAATAATTTTTGAGTTATTCTTTATAAATTTTCGTGTCTGTCACTGCCATGAAGATTAGGAACAAATTCATATTACCCATGGTGTAAAAATTTCTGAATTTGGTAGTTTTCATTAGCATTACAGGAATGCGAAAGATATTCTCAAAAACTGCACATACTCATGCTTTATTTTTAGAAGAAGCAAACATTCAGGAGGTTAATCAACGAGTGCATTCAAAGCAATGCCAGAAATAGCAATAAAAGAGAAAAAATCGACAATAAATGTGCATATATATAAGATATGTTGCACATTGTTGTACATAGATTCACCAGAAGAATGTCGCACAGCTACCGACATGCGCCTACTTACGGGCCGACGACCTTCCAAGGCCACAGAAAGTCTAGGAGACGATGCATGGAAATTAGCGATAGTCGACTGCCGTTGCTACTCTTAGTTCCTCTTTCTGAACTTGATCCACTTTTAACATTACAGCCAGCATTAGAGAATTTTAAAGTCTATTAACACTAATCAAAGTTTGTATTAATATTGAAAGGTCAGTTAATCGATGTTTTGAAAAAATCTATAGTAAACACGAGAAGAAATACGTCCGTACAGTTAATATTTGTTCATTATGGTAACAACATTAGAAGCCTATGTTTTAAGTTAACGGTAATCTGCTAATAATCAATATGGGAATTAGTTTATTTCTTGTAATTAAAATTTATAGAATTTCCATAAAATAATAAGTGATTTATACGAATTTAAATCGTTAAATAATAAATGCGAAAATTATTTGTTAAAATACGACGATAAAGTTTAAGAAGAGAAAGATAAATTGCGGAATATCGAATTGGAAAGGTGTGTCTGCGTAAAAGCAAGAATGTCATATAGAGGTTGGTATACCTGAGATGGTATTCAGGCCATAGAAGACTGTTAGATCTGTACTTATTTATATACCCCATGGCAAAAACTAGAATATTAAAATGCAGGTATTTACTAAATAAATATTTTCCTAATCTACTCCTATTAAAATATATTTACCACAAAAAAATCGTTAAATAAACGACGTACTACTTATGTAATTTATTTATTTGGTTAATTCAGTTAAATGAAGAAATTAAAAACAATATATTATTAAAAATTGTTTTTATTATAATTTAAATTAGTTATTATAATTTAAATGCCGGTCAATATTCAATACAATAAATGCACGATTAATCTCATAATAACGAGAAAAATTAGAACCTGTAAAATTAAAAAAAAAACTTACCGAAATTTTTAAAGTAATCCACAAGAACTCGAAACTAAAACATTCTTCCAAAAACGTGTACTATTTTGATACCGATCAACACAACACTGAACATTTAATAAGGAAAAAAAAAGGATTTTAAAAATTATAATTTTGCGGGCGAAGAATGTTGACAAAAACCAATAGGCAATGAACGCGAACAGATGACACGTATAATCACATGGTGACACGAGACAAACATGAAACAACTGACCGTCCTGGATAACTGGATCCTGACGTCTTCACGAAACAGGAACGTAACGGTCAGGTGGTGTGCGATTTGGCCGCTTGGAGCGACACAGGCGCACACGTTCAATCCTCCCCCTCTTTCAAACTACTTACCCCTCCTAAAACTCGGTACTAGCCCCTCTTTTTTTTTGCGTACACGATGTATTAATCCGTGCTATCCAGTACGTACAGCGTGCAAAGAAAGAAAGACGTCAAGGCCACTCGAAATGGCTTTTTCCCAGAAACTATAATTTTCCAATAATACTGACATTAATTTTCTCTTCTGAATGTAAAATATAAGTTATAATCCCTTGAAGTCATTTAAATTCAAGTGAAATATATGAACTGAATAGAAAACAATTACATAATTAAGAATAGCGAATAAAAAATATTTTCCTGAAACTAATTATGTATGTAATTCATTGGTATATGTAAATATTTCCAGAGAACTGTATGAGTGAGTGCCTTCTCTATAAGAAGCAACTAATATTGATTCTAATCCAAGGAAATAAGAAATAAAGAAAGTTTAGAATGAATATTATATTTACAAAACTATTAAATGGTTAATTAATTCTTAAAATATACAGTGGCGATCACAGAAATACATCCACGCACTTTCATCGCAAATATCTATAGTGAAGTACGATTATCAGATTCACCTGTTTTCGGAATTTGCAAAAATGTATACTACTGAAAGATATCAAAATTACTGTCAAGAGTGTATAGTATATTTTGAAATATGCCGTCGACTTTTAAGTAAAATTTAAATTCTGTAATGCGGCGTCCACAAAGCAATTTTTCTTTTTGATTTTCCATTTTCTATACTAAGATTAAATCATAACGATTAAATAATAAAATTTCCCTTCCTTCTGTAGGTGTGTAATGAATTTACATCTTCCATCCTATTTTACCTAAATAAGATGCACTCTTACTTGATAACTAGAGTTGCGATTCTTGTTAGTAGAACAGAGGCGAACACGTCCACCGCTACGTTAATGTACAAATAACTTGATCTACGATATTTGTTTGAATATGCTTTCATTCTCTGGTATTTATTATACAACGTATGAAAAATGGAATGAAATAATTATACAGAATAGATACCTACATAGATATAGAGTCAATAACGACGCTAACCGCAAAATTAAAAACCCCTTGAAAATTCTAATATGTGACGTCTATGAATTCAAAATATTCAGAATGTAAATATGTACCTCTATTGAAGTTACACACACACACACCGTATGTTTACATAAGTAACAGCCGTCGATGTTGTAAAAGCTATAATATTCTGTATGCTAAGGTCAATACCTCGTAGACAATCAGCTTTTTATACATTCAAGTAAATAATTAAAAATCACAATGTGTTTTAGATTCATTGACAAACCCATTTTAAAAATCATATTAAAATTTCGTATGTATTACGTGAATGTCTTTTGTATGTAAGAAATATAAAATATAAATATCTAATACAGAATGCCCCATTATGTTCAAAAGCGGCAATGTTTATATTTATAAAACCGATAAGTTTTGTTACGGTAAGGGTTCGATAACCTGAGACAGCTATTAAAAATTTATACTTCTAAATTTTTAAAGTTGATATATTAAAGGAACCTGGAAGATGTGTGCTTTACGGGTATTCAACGTATCGACAACAGAACGATACTTAAAGCGAAATGAACAATAACAAACCTATATTGTGGGTCAGCTTTAAAATATCGCCTCCGATGATATTTACGATATATTCAGTCGCACAATTGCCCGACAACATTTCTTTAAATACCTTTGTCATTTTTTTTCTCGCTTATGAGGGAATTTTGGGAAAATATTTTGGATATATGTATATTATATATACACTTTAATCTTTTCATTTTTCATACATTTCAAGGACACCCGATATATATATATATATATATATATATATATATATATATATATATATATATATATTTCTTATTTTATAGATCATAAATGTTCTTTAGTTACATTGTTTTTTAATTTTCATTTTTTATGGTGATCTTGTTACATAATGTAATCACATCAGTTAACTACTGTTGAAAAAACTCAAAAAAGGTATCAACTCCCTCTCCACAATTAATAATCGTGTCCTAAATACGTATTTCGACAACTAAGTTGTCTTGATCAGTTGATAAAACTACTAATCTAAGTGTTGAACATGGGCACAGTAAAGCTGTTATACGTGGACGTCGTGTAAAGTTGTACGCGTTTCTGTGTTGTTAGCTTTAATGTGTCCCATGTTCGACACTTTGATTACTGGTTTCACTTCCTGATGATGACAACTTAGTTGTCGAAATGCGTATTTAGGATAAGATTATTAATTGTGTTAAGGGGTTTTATACCTTTTTTTGAGATTTTACTTAACTACAGCCTCCAAAGAAAGACGTTTCAACTACTGTTGATTTATAGCTTTGCTTAATAACTGAATACTCTTGTATCAGCCATTGTGCTATTCAGCTATAATTAGCCAATAGGCATTACTTTCTTAATTCTTCTTGTTATAATAGCGCAAGACTGAGTTGTAAAGCAGGTCTAAGCCCTGCCCTTTGATTGTGGAGTATTATTCATTACCATTTAATTATTGTGAAAAGTCCTTCGTTTGAGACTGTGGTTAAGTAAAAAAAAAGTATAAAACCTGTTGCCACATTAAAATTGGTATTCTACATACGTGTTTTGACAATTAAGTTGTCAACTTCAGTAAGAAGAAATAACAGTGTTGAAAATGAGACACGGTAAGTTTCTTCAAATTCAGTGTATAGGTGGAGGTCTATTAAAGTGTTTCGCGATTTTTGCATGTTAGCTTTACGGCGTCCTACGTTCAATATTGTTATTTCTTCCTACTGAAGATGGCAACTTAGTTATCGAAAGACGTATTTAGAGTAAGGAGTTTTATAACTTTTTTGACGTAATTTGGTAGTTGTTGATATTGTATACTTTTATATTTTTGCAATAAAAGCATTATTGTGATGTGCGTCATGCGACGGTACGGCAGTCGGTGACCTAAACGATGACGTAACCTACTGTGCACGCCATAGAAGTCCGGAATGCCCTAGGTTCGACATTATTCTCGAACACCCCGAAAACTATATAAACGCTCAAGAGAAAGGATGATTCATTCTAGCAGTAACCGTCGTGTACTTTCTATCGTAGACATAAATATCAGGGTTTAGCACGTTACCTTAATATAATACTTGGCATAACAAAAAGTTTGTAGCCATACTGGATCTCAGCAACAAATAAAGCTTTTTTCATGTGTTTTTTTTTAAATAATCGTCATATATACATTATAATTGATATGTCAGCGTTTTTCACGAAAATGCACTGTGTGGTATAAGACCCCAAGTTTGGAACCTTCTAAGACAGTCAATTTATGCTAAATTTGTGTTGTTGCTCAGCTATGAAATATACTTTTTTTTCCATCATTTATACAAGATTTTTTTTGGATCTGAAATGTACAAGTTCCATCAGCTTACCACCTTTTTGCTTATTTCCTTAAAGACTCAAATACATGAAGTATATTTACCTTTCTTCTATACCATCGTGGCATTTTGCAATAAATTAGTAAATATAAATAACGAGCGATCATTAAAATTTTCACTCGTAGCTGGCCGTGTATATAAAAATTATGTCGTAGCTTTAGTCATTAAGATGTTATTTCAAACATCTGTCAGTGTCAAATACATATTTTAAAGTTTCATCAAAAGAAAAAGTAATGGCCTTTAATGATATGCATAAAGCGTTTATGGTAGAATGTTACTTCCTGACATCTCAAAGAATTGATGGTATTTGGCAGCATTCAATAGAAAATTGCCTTGCGGAGTTTGAAGAGAGATATCCAAATACTGTTCCTAGCTATAAAACTTTCCGTGATACGCTAATGCATTGTGTAAATCTTTTTCGTCAAACAGGCAGTATTTTAAGGAAAAAAGGAAGCGGTCCTCCTCTCAAGAGAAGTCGCGGCGTAATTGAAAATGTCAGACAAATTATTAACGAATCTCCTCAAACATCTATTCGCAGAGTTTCGCAACAAGTAGGGCTTTCGTGGAACATGTCAAAAAATTTTAAAAAAGGACTTGCACATGTATCCATATAAATTAACTTCTGTACAAAATCTATTACCTACGGATTATGAAAAAAGAACACAATTTTGCCAATGGTTTATTCAAACAATGACAGACAATATTTTAAATCATACTTTTTTCACCGATGAAGCTTGGTTTTATTTGAAAGGTTATGTTAATTCGCAAAATATGCGTATGTGGTCCAGTGAAAATCCTCATTTCTACAGAGAAGTTCCTCTACATCCAGAAAAAATAGGCGTATGGGTAGGTATGAGTTGTCACCGATTAATAGGACCAATATTCTTTGAGGGCACGATAACATCGGAGAAATATCGTAACGAAATTCTCAGTGTTTTTCCTAATCAATTGATTAATGATGAACTCCAGGTCGGATATTTTCAACAGGATGGGGCTACATCTCACGTTACACTTGAAAATATTCAGTTTTTGCAACAATTTTATGGCGATAGGATAATAAGTAGAAATACAGCGATTCCATATCCACCACGATCGTGTGATTTAACAGTCATGGATTTTTTTGTGTGGCCAGATATGTATAAAGAATATTATTTATGAAACACCGATTAATAATCTACAAGAGTTAAGACATAAAATCATAGAAAAATGTGAACACATCAATAACTCACCGCAAATACTGATCAATGTTTTCAATGCTCTACGAAATAGAGTGCGATTATGCTTGGTGGAGAATGGTCAACATTTTACACATTTTTTATAATATTCTATTACTTTGTATAAAAATTATAAATATATTTAATATAAAAGTCAGCATTTCAAATTCCAAACCAAACTTTTAATAATATATTTGATATTATTAAAAACTTTTTTAATTTATTTTCTTGCTGATAAATTGAATAAACATATGTAACTTTATTTATTATTGTTTCAATTCTATACAATTTACTTACAAAATTGTTATTTCTAGCATAATAACTACTCTATTTTCATGAGTCATGACCACCTTGAGTCATTGCACACTTCAAGATTAGGCATTTTAAATGCTCGTAGTCGCAGACACTACTACAATTACATTGACATATTTTAGCGATGAAATTATTATTGCAGGAGCAGATAATGAAAAGAACAAATTAAACATGTAATTTTGAGAATCAAGTAGGCGTATTAAGTATATTTCGTGGATATTCAATTGACTTTTAAATAATTTATTCCTCGTGTAAATAATAAAAACAATGAAATACACTACCGTGCATAAGCTTGGACAAGTTAAATTTTTAGAGACAATATTAATAAGAAAGTTTATTGTATTGACAAAATGCAATATAATAAGGAACAAATAGAATCCATTATGGTGATTCTCGGAAGGACGTAGGTACTGGTTTGAGTATTGTACAAATTGCACGTGTTTTGGATTAGTACAGACGTAATTATAAAATTTTATATATTTATTATCTACCTGAAAATAGTATATTAAACGGGCAGATACAGTTTTGTTCGATAATCTTTGTTTAATCCTTTTCTGATGTTAACAGCTTCACTGTGTTATAGTTTCGTCCGGGTCGAATTTTTGGGTATTTACGAGTAGGTACAGTTTCGTCCGATAATCTTTAATTACTTGATCCTTTTATGTTAATTTAGAGATGTATCTCCAATATTAGTTTTAGCCGAAATAACTTTATTATGATACTTTCGATATATTGAACACAAACAAGTATGTTGAATAGAAAATAAATCACAGTAAGTTTAAAATTTAAGAATTTATTCTATTACAAAAGAAAGATATACAAAATAACAAATGAGAAAAGAAAATAAATACTTAAATGGTAGAACAATTGCAAACTATTTTTTTTTAAATTATGTAATAATTAGAGAACGGACACGCTTACCTCCCAGTGCAGTACTGGCGAAAGGCTGTATTTCTAAAATATTTAATTTTATTTATATAATTGGAAAACGAACGGGTGGTGATCTATAAAATTACGAAATACATATGTATTTGTTGAAAAGTTGTATTTTTAAAGTTTTTAATTTTATTTCTATAATTGGAACATTTTTATTTGTTCATTTTGTCGTTCAAGTTGAGTAAAGGAGTATTAATTATTAATATTGACTAGC